>CM068372.1:232398092-233071842 GCA_034769895.1 Magicicada septendecula | reverse complement strand
CTGTCAATACAATTCACTCAGCCTCTTCGCCGCCAACATTAAATTTAACCCCCACCAATCATACACAATCAATCACTTCATTGCCCGTCAATTCAAGTTACACAGCCTCACCGTCAAAAGTGAAATATATTTACCATCAACACATACGTTCTCATTATACATAACCAACAATAATCAAATTTACCTATAGAAAATTACATATCAATCAGAATATTATATATGGTAATACTTATCTTCTGAGCATGGATGTGCGATATTCAAATTTTTACAAGTGAATTCATTTTCAATTATGTACTGAGGGACCAAGTCATCGAGAGTTTCGCGGAACTTGACAAACACAATATATACTTACCACAGACACACACATTCGAATTTATCACCAATCTACGACGACGTCCAGGCGGCGGCCCTGGCGGTGACCAGGCTGCCGCCGGACGGCGACCAGGCCGCCGCCCAGCGACGATGACGACGTCAACGGCGAACGGCGAACGGCGAACGGCGAACCGCGAACCGCGAACGGTGAACCGCGAACGGTGAACTGCGAACTGCGAACATAGCCAGTGACGTCACGATGACATCAGAGATACCTGACATAGGCCAGTGACGTCACGATGACGTCAGAGCTAGCTGTTTTAGAATCCCCCCCGGATGTAGGGGGGTACTGGAACATGATGACGTCATTGTGTTTCAGTACCCCCCTCTCTCACTACTCCTGTATGATACACGGCCCATGTGGTCCATTAAATCCAAACGCACCGTGTATGGAAAACGGCAAATGCACAAAAGAATTCCCAAAAGATTTCTATGCCGAGACCAACAGCAATGTCAATGGTTACCCAAAATATCAACGCCGAGATGATGGTAACTTTGTTGAACTTGGGGGAAACAAAGTGGATAACAGATGGGTGGTGCCATACAACCCATACCTGTCTCTGAAATACAACGCCCACATTAACGTAGAGATTTGTAGCTCAATTCAAAGCGTTAAATACCTGTTCAAATACGTTTACAAGGGGCATGACTATGCAAATATTCAATTCGTTACTGTTCCCACAGAACAGAAAGCTACTATTGAATGGGACGAAGTAAAAAATTACTTGGAGACCCGATATGTAAGTGCACCTGAAGCATGCTGGAGGCTCAGGGAATACAAAATGCACCACCAAACTGATCATGTGGAAAGATTAAATGTCCACCTTGAGGACAAGCATACAATATGTTTTATACCAGGCAAGGAAGCTGAAGCTGTACAGCAAAAAGCCACCAAGTCCAAACTTCTCGCTTGGTTTAAACTTAATCAGGAAGACCCTAATGCCCGAGAGTATTTATATATTGAAATTCCCGAACACTATACCTGGGATGACAAAAATTCTAAATGGAAACCACGTCTTAGAGGACATGAAACTACAATTGGCAGAATGTTTGCCGTAAGTCCCACGGATAGAGAAAAATGGTTCCTCCGAATTCTCCTTCTCAATGTTAGAGGAGCAACATCTTTCGAGGACCTAAGAACGATCGAAGGAAATCCTATCCCCTTTGCAACTTTCCAAGAAGCATGCATTGCAAGGGGATTAACTGATGATGACTCAGAATGGGGTACTTGCCTAACAGAAGCTGCAACCCATCAAATGCCAGTACAACTTAGGCAGTTGTTTGCATTTATTTGTATCATGTGTGAGCCGTCGGATGCAGCAGCATTATTCGACAGACATAAGGACAATCTTATGCAAGACTATAAGAGACGCTTTCCTGATTGAGAAAAAGCTCTCTATTTGACGCTTAAAGAAATTGAATCTGTCCTTCGAACACATGGAAAGTCATTGGTAGATTTTGGCCTAGAACTTCCAGTCGGCAGCTATGACGAGCCAATCCATTCTAGAAAATATTACGATCCAATTGCCGAAAAAACCATGTTCGAAGAACAGTTTCAAATGCTCAACCCAGGGGAAAGAAGGGCTTTCGACAAAATCAGGGAAGCAATTGAAAACCCTAACTTACCCAAACGTCTATTCTTTATTGATGGACCTGGCGGAAGTGGTAAAACCTTCCTTTACAACACAATCATGCACTATGTGCGTAGCAAAAATGAATTAGTCTTCCCATGTGCATTTACAGGCATAGCAGCAACTTTGCTTGAGGGAGGCAGAACTTCCCACAGTCGTTTCAAGCTGCCTATTCCAATAAATGAAACATCAACCTGTAATGTTCGACATGGGACTAATACGGCAAATGAACTGGAAAAGGCCAAAGTGATAATCTGGGATGAAGCTTCAATGGCCCCAGCACATGGAGTAAATGCAGTTGACACACTGTATAAAGAACTGTTAGCTGAAGATCCAAAAGTTCCTTCTAAAACACCATTTGGAGGTGCGGTCTTTCTTTTCGGTGGAGATTTTAGACAAATTCTCCCTGTTGTTCCACATGGCAGCAGAACCGAAATACTTTCTTCATGCATGAAGAATAGTAAGTGTTGGAAAAATATTCAGGTCCTAAAGTTAGACCAAAACATGCGTGCTAATGAGGACAATGTCCCATCAGAACACCGAGGCTTTTCCGATTGGCTTTTAAAACTTGGGAATGGAAAACTCCAAGAGCCTGGATTAGAGGAAGGCATCTTCGAAATTCCTCCAGTCTGCATTGAAAATGGATGTATTGTTGCTGCTGTCTTTCCTGAGGTCATCCAATCAGGAGATGACAGAATTGCTAACCGTGCAATCCTGACTCCAAAAAACCACGAGTCACTTGAACTTAATGAAAATGTCCTTAGAAGAATTCAATCTGAATTGAAATGCTATACAAGCATAGATTCTATTCAGCAAGACAGTGCAAATACCGAGGAGGCAGCAAACTATCCAATGGAGTTTTTGAACAGCTTAACACCTGGAGGTATGCCTCCTCATAGACTTAACTTGAAAGTTGGTGCAGTAGTAATGTTGCTACGAAACCTTGACTCAACAAGAGGTCTTTGCAATGGCACCAGAATGGTCGTCAAGAAATGATGTCAAAAGTCATTGACTGTGAAATCCTGACCGGATCTTTTAAAGGTACCAGGGTATTTATTCCAAGAGTTATTCTTGCACCCAGTGACCCTGACCTTCCCTTTACATTAAGACGAAAACAGTTTCCATTTAGACTTGCTTTTGCTATGACCATCAACAAAAGCCAAGGGCAAACACTGGATTCAGTTGGTATTTATTTGTCATCTCCAGTATTCAGTCATGGACAACTTTATGTTGCATTTTCAAGAACAAAGTCCTTTCAGCAAGTCAAGGTAAAAGTCTTAGGAACTGACCAACAAGGCAACTTAAAGAAAGACCACAGAGTTTACACCAAAAATGTGGTCTACAAAGACGTTTTCGCCCAATAATTAAATTTCATAGCCAATATGTAATTAAATGTATATTAAATGTATATTAAATGTATATGTAATTAAATGTATATTAAATGTATATGTAATTAAATGTATTTAATATATGCCAATAAATAATTAAATATGTGCTAATAAAAATGCTCGCCACCCGGGCGTAGAACGGGTACTTCAGCTAGTATGTTATTTATTATTATAGTCCAGTATCTCAATCAAATGTAAACAAGCTTAATCTAACACAAATACAAATAATAATTGAATCTCCACATTTGGCCTTGGCGTATTCGTTTACTTGTTACTTATGTATAGTTGTGTAGGGGCGTGCCTCGACTCGGAACAGCGAGGCCGCGAATAACAGGTATTTCAACATTTCAGTCACTGTTACATCCGTTCCACAAAATATCGTTCCAAAATACCTGTTACAGGTATATCGGCCCACCTCTAGTCGTCAGTTCTGTTTAGACAAGCGCGTGAAGTCAACGAATCCTGCCAACCTGTCGCTAATTCAGGAGTTTCCCATTTGAGCAGACTACAAAACTTACGCCCTACAACTCCTATTTAATTGCCCCCACCCCTGGTTTAGACTAGTGATTCCCAAACGACAAGCTAATAAGTGTTCCATGAGATTACAAATATGAGGGTATAAACTAGTTAACTCCCTGAGCTCCATATATCGCTTAGCCTACCTACTATCGCTTGTTAGTCGCTTACTAAATCGCTTACTAGGACGCGCACGTCCTCCCATATGTTTGTGTAGTAAGCTCTGCCATATACTGTTGAAGTTGAAACGGCCTACAACCACCAGCCTGCATGCCACATTTGAATTGTATGCGAACATTAACGCGTAGAATCTAATACGCTCTCCATTGAAATTTATGATACTTTTAGCTGCTTAATGTTTTCGTATATTATTTTAGTTATTTAATATTGGTGGTTGTGCAACGCTGCAACCATAACACCAGCCGCCATTGATTCCGTGTTGGAATAGTATTTATTATTTATTTTCCTGCATTTCAAAGTACCTTTAATACCTTCACGGTCAGTATTCACTTTAATATTACATTTTTTGCCTACTATATACACAAAATACTCAACTGCAGTGCAGACAATAGCAAAAACAATGACTAATCATAACACGTAACAATTATCTGCTGGTAAAAACCCCATACGATAAATATACATGATTGTGTGTCTGTGTTGTTATTAGGCCTACTATTTTGTTCAAACTCTAACACTGGTTGTTTTAATATTACTAATTTCTTTACAAATATTAGTATATAATTAGCCTAAAGATGTCTGCTGATTGTTTGGGTGACTGAAACATCACATTTATATTTTTTCTGTGCTGGCAAATGTCCGTCAGTTAAATTCAAATTCAAATGTGTCCAATCTATCACAGCCATCCTTTAAATAAGATACCAAGATTAATTATTTCTTACATTTGGTACACTTCTACATTCTACATACACAATACATAATCAATAAGAAAAGCACAATATTTTTAGTTTTCACGATCAGGACTTTTATTAATGTCTTTTGATGGTAGATATACCTCTGTGTGTGTGTGTGTGAGTGTGTGTTTTTAAGTATTTAAGAGGCGCTTACAAGTTAATCAAGGGAAAGTAACTTTTCATTTTTGAATTTAAGCCTCGGTAAGATGTAAGCAGCCACATATCAAGTAAACGTTATACATCACACCCAAGGAAGACTCCTCAGTAGAGAAAACTATTGATGAAAGGGTATTGAAATAAAGTTGAGTACATATTTGTTTCAACAAATATTACCAGTATGATGTATATGCAGATCTTATGAACATTAGTTCATTATGTTAGATATTTTAGTACAATTGGTATAAATCATATAAGAGTATTGTACCTCTGCCCAATACATATATACTGCAACAGAACACAGGATGATAAGCTATGTTGTTTGTATCAGAGCACACGGATGACGAGCATTTTCATGTTTAAATTGGTTTTATGTAATACGGTCGTCAACACGTACGTGTTGCCTTTGATTATGTATGCCTGTCCTGTTTGGGGATACCTTGCTCACTCGCGTGTAAAATCCCCCGGAGGTACTCTTCTCGTCTTTTGAGGAGAGGACTCGGTGTCCGCTCTTTTGATGACACCGTGAGACGCCTGGCGCGTAGATTCTATGTTCGAGTAGCACGTGTGACCAACAATTCCCTCATTGCCGGACTTGGTAACTACAGTCTAAGGCCAGGTGAGGTTTGGAAACGACTCCGTTTACTAGCCCCGGTGGTATAATCCACCATCGAGGATCGCTTCAGGCCCTCCGTTAAGTATAAAAGTATAAATTGAACTCCAAGCGACCCAGTGGCAGGAGTCCTAATCGAGACTCGGGACACTGCACAACTCACGACTTGCACCTCGCGCAACCCCCCAGTCGTGTAATTGGTAGCTGGTTGAGACATTTATTTGGTCTCCAGTATTTGGATCTGAATGATGTCCGAGACTGCTTTGTAATGGTTTTTGAACCAGACCAACCAGCAGATAAATAAGATAGAGTTTGCAGGTTATTTGGTTGAATATTATTTGGATGGCGAATTCCTTCCAGCATGTGAGCTGAAGAAGGAACATCACAGCAGCATACAATGAATCATTTCATTCGAAATTCGGTGAACAATTCTACCATGCGCATCCATCTATTATTCATTGTATCAAAGATCTGAAAAATTTTCAAAAGCTGTCTTACATAAAATTGATAGTATCAACGACGGAGCTACAAAACCCAGCAGTTCAAATTCTCGCCGCCAAAACAGTCGAAACTAAAACTATACAAAGTCAACAGAATTTCAATACACTTCAAGTTTTGTAGGCATTTCACAAACAAAAGAAAATAGTTGTAAAAGCATAGATACATTATAAAGTTATAAATAAATATAAGAAGTAAAAAACTAACCACAGCAGATAGGCCTATTATATAAAATGGCATATATTATAAAAATAAATATTAAGTGTTTATTAACAGAAGATGGAACCATTAACGGAAGTAATGGTAAGTGATTTATTTTATTACTTTTAATGTAGTTCTTTGTTTAACTTTATGTTGCTTTAGGATATTCTTTTGACGATGCGCTTTAGACCTACAAGGAATTTGCATATTTATTATAACATTTTTATGTTATAAGTTTGTTATATTACTACATTTTTTGTAGTCTACATTTATTACTAATCAATGTATACAAACTGACTACCGGTAGGCCTGATATTAAACTTATAATATGTAATTTCTTAATTTTGACTTAACAAATATTCTTAAGACGTTTTCTGGACGTGCTTTCATATAAAAATCTACACATTTGCATTGATTAAGTACTTTGTTCACTGGATGGGCCTTTATTTTTGATCTTCTGTCCCTTTTTAATTGTGAAGGCGAGGCGGACGGCGATCTTCTTGCCCCGGGCGCCAAAAAGCCTAGCTACGCCACTGGATGGTGGCTCAGACGTACTAATGGTCCTCAGGAAGGGAAAGGACGAGGTCGCTGCAGAAGCAAAGAGAGTTTCGGCGAGCGACCGAATAAAGTCAGCAAGAGTAGGAACTCGAAGGCCTCTACGAATAACAGTATTCCTCACAAACCAAGGAGACCCCGACAAGGATCGGAGGGTACGGAACTGGAAAGCTTCCAGCCTACACTTGTTAATGGTCGACAAAACAATCTGTTGTTTAGTAGACCTATACCTTTAATTACTATATTTTATGTCTGTTTTCGTATTTTTTCATCCTTTATAAAATAACGTCATAATTATATTCATATTTTAATAGCTCAAATAAGCATTCGAATCAACCCTTTGAATGAGAAGTTTTGTATTTATATAATCTTTGAATAAAATACTACAATATTCTTTAAATATATGTTAAAGTTTAGAAAAATGTTATAAAAACACTATTAACTAAATAGGTATTAAAAATAGTGGGCGTTGACTGCAAAAGAAATAATTCATTAATAAGCCGAGTTGTCGAGAATCTGTTGTAATTTTGTTTATTATTGGATTCGTTTAACTATCTGTAATTACATTATAATTTAATTATAATTACTGTACGGTGACATAATGCATAATGTTGGGACTGGATACAGCGAAGTCCCATGTGAAGGACGTCTTTGAATATCCGTGTAACTGGCACTTCTACTACTACGGTGACGGGCAGATATTTCTTTTTACTTCTTGCACCAATTGTTCGATGCCACAGTCAACGCATGGATGGTTGAGATTTTCTACTGTCGATTCTAAATCATTATTAGAGGCGTCGATTAAAAATTATGATTGTGCTGTAATAAATGCATTCGGAATCGTTTCCACGTTACAAGTTACCTATTCTCTGGGTCGAAGCTAATGAAAATTTTCACTTATGCAGTATAATTTTGAGATGAAGGATTCAGGTGAAACTGTTTGAACTTACACGGGCCCCCTCCAAATTTGAAGGGGTCACACTAGTTTTTGTTTAGTTCAAATCCGCAGCCGTAAATCACGAACTTGGTGTGTGATAAAATAATAGGTATGAAAATACCGTTCCAAAAAATAACCAAGAGTATACCGCCCAGAGTGTTTAACATCTCCACAGCGGTAACTTCCAGGTGAGTCGTTGCAGGTAAGAGGACTCGGTGATGCTCAAGACTGAGCCTCACCGCGACCGCAGTACCGCCACCAGCAGTGCCCGGCCTGTCGTTTCGATAGCACACATAGTTGGCCAGTCGTAACCAGTTCGCAGGGGTCAAGTGGGTCTCACTGAGAAGTACTACATCGGGTTTGAGTCGGGCCAGTAATTCTTGGAGTTCCTGGATTTTGTTAGCCAAACCGTTGGCGTTCCAGGAAAGAATGGAGAGGTCACGTTTGAGGACCCGACTCATAGAAGTCCTACACAAGTGGCGGCTTCCACCAAGAGCATAAACCTCTCGGTTATATCGGCAGTCTCCAAGCGGGAGCGGATGGACCTGAAGGTCTGGGCAACTTTGCGGAGGTCACATTCCGCAAGGAAGTCTTTGACGACCTGGTAGTCGTCAGGTACGGCTTTTGAGGCAGAGTGCCCGGAGACTGTTTGCGCATAAGAGCGCCGAGACTTATCAATCGGGGGATTGGTGGAAGCCAAGGGTGTTGCAGGGCCAGGTGTAGCGCCTCTAGCGGAGGTGCTAGGAAGAGGGACAGATGCGATTGCGTCGGTCTTTGTAACGCGATGCGCAGGCTGTCTGGACTGTGCGGCTGGGTTGGCAGGAGCCCGGGAGCGAGCACCACGGGCTTACGATGCCGCTTCTTTTTGCCTGCATTAGGAAACCGCGGGGGTTGGAAGGTTGGGCGAGGCTGCTTCTACAGCAGGGTCGGGATTTTCCGATGTTGGGGAGGATTGAGTTGTTGTCTCAGGCTCTACAACTGAGATGATTTCTATGGGCTGTTCTGTCTCATTTTTAGATGACACGATGTTACGGCGCTTTTTCGCCTGAGGTGGGGCATAGGCCTGGGAATGAACCTGAGTTGGGGTTGCCTGTACCACAGGTGATTGCTTTGGGCCTTTACTACGCTTTTGTTGCTTATTTACAACAGTGGCGAGAGTCACGGCAGCCGTAGCAGGAGGCGAAGGGCCTGGCTGCTCGGTTGCAGGTCTGGAACCAGCTTCCGGATGCCTCGGTGGTGGCAGGGGCCTTTTTGGCTTTCGCCGCTCGAGCTCCCGCTTGAACACCGGGGAGGACCGGTAGTTGTTGGCGGGGTGACTTCCGCCACAGTTGATGCACCTTTTAAAAGCCGGTGCGTCGCAGTATTTAGAGGGGTGAGGCAAAGAGCACCTCACGCACGCAGGAGCGTTGGAACAGGTGTCGGAATGATGCCCGAAGCGTTGGCACCTGTAGCATTGAGGCAGAGCCCCGGGAGCGCGGCTTCGTTCCAATTTAACGTGGAACCCAAAAAGCCGCGTTAGAGAGAGTAGGCTTGCGCCTGCCTCGCTGTTCTCCGCCATTATACGGACCAGGGTAATTGGACGCTTTGGTCCGGCTGGAGCAAATACCCTATGAACCGAGCGAACTGGATAACCCAGCTCGCGCAGCTCATCGAGGATTTCCTCGAGAGGTGAATCCACGTCCAAACCTCTGAGCACGAGGGACAGAGGACCAGCTACCAATTTGATTCAATTCATTGTTATATTCTTTAGGAAGGACAAGGCTTTGTATTTTCCGATACCATGTTTGGGTTAAGTGACATCTGCAAACCAGTACTCAGCATTTCGCTAACAGTTACTGATCCCGTTCTGGAGATCGATTTCAAAATCGGTGACAGTAGTAAGTGGACTTAGAGCATGCTGAAACGAAGAACACAACTTTTTTAAAAGACCAAGTAGCTTTCCATATGTTTCCTTCCATTTGTCCAGTAATAAACAGAACACCAGCCAGAGTGTGAGCCACGGAATCTTGCTGTGCGATGCAATTGTATGCGGAGTATCAGGGCAGACATTACTTGAAATGTCTTTTTAACATGGCTGGAGGTGAGAAGGGCTTCGGTGGACGACAACGGGAGAGGACCTGGGCGTGCAGCATAAAAATATGTCCTGTTCATCACAACAGAAGACATGTTCCCCTACACTAAATAGCACAGAATTCTCGCCTGGCCGCCTGTGTTTGTGTCATTGTGCGCGCGTAGTGAATATTTGTTTTCGTTGAGTTTACAAATTATTTTAAATTTTGTATATAGTGATGTAGACTAAGAAGTGCGTAATAATTTACGTACTAATTATTTAATAATACATATTTTTAAGTGTCGTCCTTTAAGTGCTTTAAGCATACTGTTTAATTGGTTTAAAGGAGCAAAATGAATACAGTTAGTACCAGTTCTACTGCAGAAGTATTTGATATAAACTCTGATAACTTTGATTCACTAGATATTTGTTAAAATACAAAATCAGTACGTTACATGTAGAGCAAAAAGTATTGCTAAAGTCAAAAATATCTCGGGCGTCTTTAGATTTGTCGGAGAAGGATGGAAAAGTTGTGAAAAATTTCATAATGTTGGGTATAGTAAATATAGGTGGCTCTGTGATTGTAAGCAAAACAAGACTCTTCACTGCTATTATTGTTTGATGTTAATGGAGAAGAACCATGGAGCAAAGTTGGAGCAGGCACTATAAAAAAGTTTGAAGCTAAAGCCGCTAAACATGCTGGTAGCAAAACTCATAAAATTCTGAGATGTTACATGCTAGGACGTAACAGAATTGAACATTGTTTGTCCGAAACACCTAGAATTCAAGTAGCACAGATCAATGAAAATGTGGCACGAAATCGAAGGATAGTAGGCCGTCAGAGGATGTTGTTTGTTACTTAGGGAAGCAAGAGTTAGCTTTTAGGGGTTATAAGGAAAATGAAAAATATCTTAATGAGAGCAACTATTTTTAAAGCTTAAATTTACTGGCAACGGAAGAGTCTTTCATGAAAGAACATATACAGAGTACAGAGTGATTCAAAATTGCACGGCAATCTCTTGGGAGCTGATTTTATAGCTAAAAATAAGAAAATATGAGACACGGCGTGTATAATTCATTTACAAGAAAATATGAAACGTTTGCGTAATACCTATAATAATCCGGATTTGTCACCACTAAAAAATGTGAATAAAATTAAATTTTTCTATCAATATTGTCTATTAAGATTCATAAACGACACCAATAATAATACGATAAGTTTTTCTTGATATCTAGACCAAATTATAAAACGAAATGCGTGTGTTTCAGACAGTCGTTTAGCTATTATCTGATAGAGGTAGCTCTATTTACTGGTTCATTAAGAACGTCAACAGTCATAGTAGCAGGTTGCTTTTGGCTGGTATTGTTATGTCTACCCAAATTATTTTGTCACGCTTAGCCACTGGTTGTCAACATTGTAAATAGTGAAAAACTGATGCCATGTTCCATCACTGCAAAACTGATGCCATATTCCATCACTGTAAATTTTAACAGTTTTGAATGTATAAGCAACAATGTTTCTTCGTCAATTATGTGCTCAAAACTTTCGTTGTTTATTCTCCTTATATTCGTCATTTTCAGTAGGTGTAACACTTCTGACAATTCCTTCGACGACAGTTGTAGATATTTCGGCGTATGCAATTGATATCGTTCACCCTCATGTTATCAAACGTAAGGGAGTAGTCATCTTCTCCTTTCCTCTTTGCTCCGCTGCTTAGACCTATATGATTTCCTCCGACTAATTATGTGATTTTGTAATTATACGTAGTTGTGTTGCAAATCATGTTTCACGATGACATCGTCATGTCCCAACCAGGTGAACCGGTGCCTTGAGGTCACGTATTGTGCATCTCCTAAAGATAATCTCATCTTGTAATACAGTACTTAACACTCACGGAAAGAACTCCCATGCAGAGTTCTTTATCATCGGTTTACCACGTTTCGATAAAAGTCGAGTCACTTCCATTATTTACAGACATGCTCAGAAATGTTACGACGACAGGAGAGAATGAGGCACAAGACTGAAGATAAACAGGTCTCTTACATTTGGGGGAGGCGTCCTAAAGAGAGGAAGCAGGTATTTGGAGGGTAGGCCTACTGTTAATCCCTGCCTGAGTGCCACTTTACATATCTTTCGGACGCTACCTGCGTTCTGGCGCGGAAGTTACCTACGCCCATTTGATCTAGAATGTATATTTTATATTTATGTTTATGCCCCTTACATTATTTAATAATTCTGCGACTGTATAATTCGGATTAAAATGATTATGTTTTGACTATTGAGCCAAGATATGATTTCACCTTATTTTTTAGTTAGATAAAGGACCTTTTTTGGTTAGAACAGAATGGTAACTTATATTATCCGTTACGATTATACAACCATGTTTTAACAATTGGAATATTTCTGTGAACCACTCAACAGAAACAGTGCCATTCATTTCTTGATGACAGTCCGTCCTTACAACCTGTTTTTGATTGAAATATCATTTTAGCTACAAAGTTTCCACCAATTGCATGCAGTGCAATTAACTTTCTTCGTTCACCTACAAAAACTTTTAGTCCACCATTTTTGTCAGAATCCTGCCAAGTTTGACTTAGTGAGTGGTTCTCGTTAACCCAAGTCTCTCCTACATAAATTACAGGTCTGTCGTCGGTATTTCTTATACAATGCATTTTTCTAAGGAATTAAGTTCTTAGAAGACCAAGCCATTCCTTTCGATTACAAATTTCCGTCCATCATTTGTCTTGCGGTAACGAAAGCCTAACGACTGCAACACTCACCTAATTGAACTGACTGAACCGGTAAAATTATACTTTAAATTTTCTGTGAGAACTTGTACAAGTTTTGTAGACGTAGGGTATTCGTCTCCGTCGTAGAATTCAAAAATTGTTCGATGTATCACATTTCTGTCAAAATCGTCGAAACCTGCCATGCTTTCGACATGTTTAATTTTTTCTGGGGGTGACTTGAATTTTGGTTTTGAATTGTAGCCTAACTGCAGTACTGAGGAATCATATAGGCCTAAGCAGCGCAGCAAAGAGGAAAGGAGAAGATGACTACTCCCTTACGTTTGATAACATGAGGGTGAACGATATCAATTGCATACGCCGAAATATCTACAACTGTCGTCGAAGGAATTGTCAGAAGTGTTACACTTCTATACAATGAAGTACAGACAGGAACTATATAATGCAGACCAAATGACCTAAGTGTTGTAAAAGTAAAGTAAAAACATTTTTACTTTTTTTTAGTAGGAAGGTGCCACTATGCTAAAGCTTGTAAGATTTATTTACAGCAAATACTTGAATTACAAAATAGAATGACTGACTCAGAATTTGATAAATCTACGAAAGGTTATTTTACTGTAAGGTGTAACAAAACATTTTTCAGTGGTACTTAAACCGATATTTCCATAGAACAGAAAGCAAATCGAGAATTTAATATCCAAGTTGTCCACTGAGGATTCACAGAGGAAATATTAAATTCATATTAATAGCTGATCACTACTAAATCAGCATTTTTGATATTTGTCAAGAACTTGAAATTTTTGCAGCACTACATTTTTCACGTCTGAAGAACATGTTGAGTTAAGAGAACCTCGAATTGCAGGAAATGATTCAGATGTCAATAAATTGTATGATTAATCACGATCTGTTTTCAAAAACGCAAATCATTACGTCACTTGGTACTTGAATTATTGGAAATGATGCTATTAATTGTCATAAATCAAAGGAAATTGGTGACAACGATATGAAAAAACTGTCTGGGAAATTGTATAAGGACATTGTCATAAAACGTGAAAACAGAGTACGTCCTCTGAGTGCCGTTAATTCCTCTATAACGATACGTGAAAAGGATATTACTATACAGGTAGATCCTTTAATTCTCTATCAAAATGCTGTTGTGCAGAGAATCGAGTGATGATATATAAGAATATTTTAAATTTGAAATTGCACCGCACCCAATGTCTCTTTTCACGAATACTGGAATGAAAAAAGCCACCAAGTCCGCTTTATATGAGGAGTTTAAAAATATCGATGACAATTTACTGAACAAGACAGACATCTACATAATAGATGGAGAGTATTTGTTGCAAAAAGTGAAATGGAATTTTAAAAATGCAATAATTATAAAGAAGTATGCGATATGTACGTGCAATATGTTTCGCATACTTCTAAGTCTGCAGTAATCATCTTCGATGGATATGATAATCCTGACAACACAAACAAATCTGAACAGCAACGTCGATACGCGAACATCTGTCCACAGTTCAGCACAACGGAAGTAACCCCCCTGTCTGTCGGCCAAAAAAAGTTTTTAATTAATAGTGAAAATAAAAAAAAAACTCGCTGAAATGTTGAAAAAAAATTCGAAAAACAAAAGTTTGAAATGCGACAGTCATCTGACGACACAGATACACTGTGCAAACTGCCATTCAGAAGTCTCAGAACTTGCAAGTGACAATTGTTGGCCAAGATATTGACTTGTTTCTACTTGTGATAGCTTTAAGTCCAGCAGACAAAGATATATTTTTCTTGAAACCAAATATCGGCAAAATTAAAGCAAAATTATTTTCCTCGCAAAATTTGCAAATGCAATTCACAAATGTCAAAAGTTCCATCCTTCTAGCACATGCTTGTAGTTGATGTGCCACGACTAGTTCAGTTCATTGGACAGGTAAAAAACAATTACTGAAGCAATTGGAGAATAAAAGAAATCTGGACAATGTTGTAGCAGTGTTTAATAGTGTGGATTCAAATAAAAGTGAAGTAAAAAAAGGTGGTGAAAATTTATTTCTAATTCTGTATGGTTCGAAAGATGAAAGGCAAACACTAGACGAGTACAGATTTCAGATGTTTCAGAAATCTCTCAAAAAGGCATCTGCCAAATTAGAGCTGTTACCTCCAACTTCAGCAGCTGCAGCTCAGCATTTCTTTAGAGTTTACTACCAAGTTCAGAAATGCCTAGTAACTACATTAGAACCAGCTCCTGAATCAATTTTGAATTTAATTTCCTGTGGCTGCACAACTGACTGTTCTAATTTTCGTTGTCGCTGCCTAAAATCCGGATTGCAATGCACAGTTATGTGTAAAAGTTGCCAAGGATCAACGTGTCAGAATTGTGAAACGCCAGGTTATAATATTATTGTTGCTGATAGTGAAGCAATTAATATTGATGATGAAAATGAAAGTGAATTTCTTATTGATGATCTTGAAGAAACAAATGTCAATGAAAACAATGATATTGAAGACTTTTGTGACTTAAATTTTTATTATAAAAAACTCTAACAAAAGAAAAATCTTACCATATTTTTAAAAATCAATGTATAATTTTCTTGTAACATTTTTTCTTGTATTATTTTTAAATAATTTCCATTTAATAAAATTTAAATTTATTATCTGATATTTCTGAACAAACTATTTATTCTGTGTAAAAATTTTACTTTATCTTAAGTGTTTGTTTTCGTAAATGCTTTGTGTTGATTCTACCTTCACATATTTGATTTCATAAACTGATTGCATTCTGATTTTGACATTTTATGATGTGTTTATGTAATTAATTTTTTTAAATGAGTATTTTGTACAGCTAAAGATTAATTTTTTGGTATTTTTACATCATGAAATATTTTGAAAACGTATCTTTCGACATTTACAAAATTGTAATGATAATAACAACAGTAAGAATTATATAGTAAAAGGATCGCAAAATGAAACAAAAATTTTATAAATAAAACATTGTTTGAATAAAAAAAGCAAATGCAATAACTATTGAGAATTTAAAATTTTAACATTTTTACTTAACTTAATGACTAAAATTAAAACGATGTTTTAACATTTATCTTGGATGGTGTAATCGCATTCTGTCCATTTGAGCTAATTTATTATTTAAATATTTCTTACAATAGGCAAAACGACATAACTTCTCTTTCATTGGAAAATTTCAAAGTGAAACGTTTTGTACAAAGTAAAATTACTTACAGTTATTTGTAATCACGTAGACAGTTTCACCAAACTGATTTTAATTTTGATTGCTCCACTAAGCCTAAAAGTATCCTGCCCCCCCTTACGAAAATGTTTGCCGGCCGCTGGTACAGATGACACAGTAAGTTTGTAATAACGTAGCTACACCAAGTCAAAAACCAACTGCCATTATTCATTTTTCATTTCACATACATATTTCCAACGGTTGATACTGGAGGTTAAAGTCTTTAGTTATACGCATTGTTTACAATTAAGGACTCGGAATCGAACATCAGACGGGTTAGGTGTACAGTGAACCGGAGTTAAATTATAATCGAGTGATAAAACTATATAGTGAATTGTTAAAATAATAATAAATGAATTATATAGTGGAAACAACAAAAAAGGAATATAAAAGTGTGAATTTAAAAAGGAAAGTATTGTGATATTAATCAAATTAAAAAAAATTTTAACGGTTATTATAAACTAACCTGTGACACTATATATACTAGCGAACTATTTTTTCACAAACACTGAACTATCGCACAATAACACTGTTGTAATTTTTTTTGTTAGTTGTTGATCATTATTTTTGTGTGTTTAATTTTAAGAAGTGTATCTGAGATCGAAAACTTTCAATAGTGCCATATACCAAGCCAGGGTAATTCATATTAAGAATTATTTATTTATTTTAATTTTAAAAGAGAAAAATTCAAAGTGAAACGTTTTGTACAAAGTAAAATTATTTAGCGTTATTTGTCACGTAGACAGTTTTAACATTGAAAATATTTATAAGGACGTGTCGCACATTTGCGCGTGATCGAAAATGGGAACCGGTGAGTTTCCATAGATACTACTTCTTTGTTGTCAATAACGTAGTACACATATAAAACTTCGCTTATGAATGCGACTACATTTAACTTATAATCTGTACATTGGTAAATGTATGTATGTATTTTTTTTTCATAATATTATATTGTCATGTGATTCAATTGTGTATGCAAAATTTCAAGTCGCTATCACATCGGGAAGTATGCGAAAATTCGATTTGAAAAATCCACTTTAGACCGACGGGAAAAGCAAGTTAAATAAAAGCGTTTAATACAAGCGTAAATATAAAATGGTATATCTATTCATGTCATGTGTTAACTGCTGTAAGGATTACCTTGAATTAAAATATATTTCATATTTTGAGAATTCAAGTGTTGTTTTTACATATTATTACATCAATATTTAATAATTTCACTTACCAGTACACCCAAGTTGTCCACTATTTGATTACCTGTTATAGTGATTCTTATGGCGTTTGTACCATATTACAGGCCAATTTTAAGGTTCCAAAATAAGTTTTCCTTTTATGTCACTCATTATTTTATATATCTATCTATATATATAAAAGAGAAATACCACTGACTCACTGACAGATTCATCACGAAATCTTCGAAACTATAACACCTAGAAACTTGAAATTTGGCATGTAGGTTCCTTATATGATGTAGGTATCCGCTAAGAAGGGATTTTTGGAAATTCGACCTTTAAAGGGGGGAAAAGGGGGGGAAGTTTGCCTGACTGACTGACATAGAATCAACGTAGAGCAAAAACTACTGAATGGATATCAATGAAACATTGAACATAGCTTCATCATAGGTCTTAGGTGTTCACTAAGAAACGGTTTTAAAAACTTTCACTCCTAAGGGGCAACCCCCCCACCATTGTATCTATGTATGTATGTTTCACATCTCCTCCTAAACCACTGGACCGATTTCAACCAAACTTGGCACAAATATTTTACGCGACGGGGAAACCAACATAGGAGAGGTGCTTTTTTCGATGGGGTCCTTTGGGGGGTTCTTTGGGGTCTTCCACATCTCCTCCTAAAACACTGGACCGATTTCAACCAAACGTGGCACAAATATTTTACGCAGCGGGAGAACCAACATAGGATATGTGTTTATTTCGATGGGGTCCTTTGGGGGGTTCTTTGGGGTCTTTCACATCTCCTCCTAAACCACTAGACCGATTTCAACCAAACTTGGCACAAATATTTTACGCAGCGGGAAAACCAACATAGGAGATGTGTTTTCTTCGATGGGGTCCTTTGGGGGGGTTCTTTGGGGTCTTCCACATCTCCTCCTAAACCACTGGACCGACTTCAACCAAACTTGGCACAAATATTTTACGCAACGGGAGAACCAACATAGGACAAGTGTTTTTCCGATACGATCCTTTGGGGGGTCCTTTGGGTCTTAAAAACTATTAGATCTGGTTACTATGGCAACCCAATAGAATAGATTCTGGTTACCATAGCATCGGTGGAAGTCTCCCGCGTAGGAAATAGCGCGGGAGTCGTCCGACGGACCTTCCCCGGAGTTCATCCACGGAACCAGGGAGTCTTAGGTCGGATCCCGCGAAAGACGGCGGGGCCAGAGTCCACGGTTCTTATAAATAAAGATATAGGTTATGATATCAAAGGTGGTGTATGCATCTTAAGAAACTTCTTAATAGTGTGTGAATTCAGAGTTGTTTCAGTTTAAATTTAAAAGTGGATAGTTAAGATCGAAGTAAGTTATAAGCGAGTATAAAAACAAAGTTTTGATAGCGAATGTATTCAGATCATAGTGTTCAGACAATATAAATGCACTTGCTTCAGTTTGAATTTAAAAATTGATAAGCTGAAATCTATAGAGGTATTGTATTGTTAGAATAAGTTTAGGAGACACTAATTTAACAAATGTCTTATTTCAACATTAACACAATGAATTATAAAACGACAGTTAAATACGCAGCACGTGCAAGTATTGTAGACATTTTATTGAAAACTAATTTAGCTGTTCGCCCTCTCCCAGAGTTAGAAATCGAGCAGGAGCATCACGCGCAACAGAATTCTTCTCCAGATATAAGAATACAGTTTATGATATGTTCTTAAACAGGTGCGCTACAGAGTATTCCTCCAGTGAGAATGCGAACGTAACAATATAAGGAAGATTATACAATATACAAGTAATATAACGTTAGAACAAGAATAGGTGCCTATGAGCCTATGAATAAATTATGAATCCGAGCAACGCAGGGTAAATCGGCTAGATATAGATATCTATATAAGCCTCATACCACTGACTGACTCACTGATCACGATATCTCTGAAACCACTGAATGGATATCAATGAAACTTTGAACATAGCTTCATCATAGGTCTTAGGTGCTCACTAAGAAACGGTTTTAAAAACTTTCACTCCTAAGGGGGAAAAAACCAAATACTGAAATTTATCGCGGGAATTGCATACTTTGTAAATGAAGTGGTTGACATCTCAGTTTACTGGAAACCCCAAATACATTTAGTCCTGAGTTTTTAATCATTGTTTTAAATTGAAAAAAACTTCGTTGTTTGCAGGTTCTTATAGCTGAGAAAATTTCGAAGTTCAATTAATTAATAAATGTATGTCCTTTTTTTCTCGGAAATGGCTCTAACGATTTTCTCGAAATAAATAATAAATAGCTGTTGCTATGAATGTAAATAAACAAACTAAGAGTTGAGAATTTGTACAATCTATCTAATCCTATACTATTAAGCGAGCAATAATTGTACAATTACGTACAACATGAAACTCCGTAGCGAAGCACGGGTATTTTGCTAGTATATACTGTATATAAAACTCAAAGTCTAAGGATTTATGGGTAGTGAATACAAATCCACACCGTTACACCGATTGCCACCAAATTTTGTACAGGTAACCGTTGTCACAAGGCGCAAAATACTGTCTAACTTGGAATTTGTTATTTTGCCCCGTTCGCACAATTTAGACCCTTTTATGCCTTTTTGTTGACGCGTATAAAGATGTCATCAACACCATGGAGACCAGAATTAATTACCATAGTAACAAGTAAATAAACAAATGATATTTAGCGGCATCGGAAATGTACCTTTATCCGTTCCTGCAGTTTTTAATGTTTTTACTATGCGATTGTATCGATATGTTTTATACTTTTGAATACAAATACGTCTATATATTTTGTAATTGTTTTAAACGATTATAAAATGTATGTTTATACGTATTTTTGATGATGCAATGAATAATTAATGAAATATATTAAATAGGTCTACTACTACTAAAGATGCCAGCAACACCATGGAGACCAGAATTAATTACCATAGTAACAAGTAAATAAACGATAGCTATTTAGCGGCATCGAAACTGTACATTTATCCATTCCTGCAGTATATTTTTGATGTTTTATATAATATGCGATTGTATCGATATATTACGATGTGGAAAAGAAGAAATGTATTAATTGTAAATTATCCTATACTTTGTAGCATGACAGATAGTGCCAATAATTTTGAATGGTAGAATGATCAATAAAAATAAGATAAAAACATTGTTTAAATCCGAGAAAGCAAAATAAAAAAAAAAATTAATAAAGAACCACCGTGAAGTATAATCATAGATTAAAGTAAAAGTTCATTTAAAACCAATGGTACAACGAGTGATGAATCATCAAAGTAAAATGCAAAACTAAGAATATAAAAAAAAAAAAGGTAATACCCAGGTAGGATAGGAGTAGGTAAGGAAAAAACCCAAAACATGACAACATCCACAAGAAGAAAAAGGAAATACGTGTATAAGGAACATGAAGAAGAGGAGGAATCAATGAAGAAACAAGAACAAGACAGCATCCACAAGAAGAAGGAGTGCTCTTATATAAAAACCCAAACCCCAAAAGAAAATGATAAACTTAATCACAAATGAAAGTATAACAAAATATTAAATTCAGAAAACATGTAAAATCAATGTAAGCCAAAAGTGTATAAAGTAGAATTGAAAGTGAACCAAGGTGAAATAATTATATAATGCCAAAAGACAAACCTTCATTATCCTCTATAGATAGATTTCTGGATTTTTATAAAACTATAAAACTATTTAGAAATAAAATCCAAGAATAACAAGGGGATGAGTGCAAGTTTTTGTGTTATAATAAATAAACCTTATGTGTAAATATTGCAGTTCACAAACTAAGTAAATTGTGATATAATACAACTTTGAAGTGTTTATTTGTGTCCATGAATAATATTAAATAAAGTATTATCATGTCAGATAATACTGGTGTTTCTGAATAATGGCTGCCACTCTTAATATACAACATTCAGTATAATGATAATAGATAAAATAAGAGCAGGCTATATAAAAAGTGAAGTGTTAAAATATCATTACCCCAATATCAAAAACAGATTAAAACTGAAATAGAACCTAGTATAAGAAATAGAGTATATGATGGAAGGACCATGATGTTTTGTTTATTTAGAATAAGTTACTGATAATAATTAAGTATAAAATGTCAGAGTTAAATAACATTCTTTAGTTATAAAATATTTATTGTATTACTAATATTAATTAAGTATAAAATGTCTGAGTTTGTAAGACCATTATTAATATGAAATATGTATTATGTATTAAGAGTATAAATTATATACTAATTGTTCTTTTGTTGAAATAAGAAAATGTTAATTAATGTCATAATAGAATAGAAAGTCAGAGAGGGTACAAACAAAATGTATTATTTAAAAACTTTGTATGAAAAAACTGTTAGAAATCTAGGCCAAATGTTAAAACTAAACAGCATCAAAATTGATAAAATAAGTACAGAAAAACAATTAAACTGATGGGATTTATATAAGACAAATCCATCATAGAGTCATGTAATTGGAAATATAAGTAAGAAAGATTTTGTAAAAAGATAGCAAGAATTATTATCAAAAATGTAAATGTAAAAACTGAAAATTTAGAGAGGGGAGTCACATATTAATGTATAATATTTTAAAAGATAACCATTTAATCTAATTACAAGAAATTAAGGGAAGACAAACCTTTTATATCAATCTGAGATTTAATACAATCATTAATATAACATGTAAAATGGCAACATTTTTGAAAAAGGACAGGAAGTGAATTTTAAAACTTACAATTTTCAGAATGAGGTAAAAATACCATTTTAGATCAAAAACTTAACAAAACTACATTATTTGGTATCAAATCAAGCAGAGTGAACTGAAGAAGAAGATTATGTATTTAATAGTTAATAAATTTGAATAATAGCAAAAATATAATCAGTTATATAATGTAACTTTCTCACATGAACAGGATGCCAATAATTTTGAAACAATGGATAGCTAATATTAATTTGGCTAAGACTTTTGGACAAGACGAAGGAAGTTAATTAGTTCATTATTAGATATTGTGAAGTACACTTGACACGAGCTCTTAAGCATTTTAACCTAGTAGCTGAGACATAAATGGCGTTTAGCGACAAGCCTAGCCTGAAGTGAAAAACGCGAGTTTTGTAAAAACACATTCTAAAAGTAAATTCAGTGAAACAAACATCAACAAACATTAAAATAACTTCAGACAAGAACAGAACACAATGCATACACCATTTAAACATTAATTCTACACAACGAAACAAACAGTGCAATTTCCGACCTAACATACGAAAGTGAAACGTAACTTTCCCAACACATATTATCCAAGTGGAACACTAAAACTTAACCAGGAACACTCCACCAACACAAGAAGGAATAACCGCAGCAGCAGGAACGAGGAATCGCAGGGAAGCAGCCTTTATTGGACGCAGAATTAGCGAGGTGTATTCTTCCTGCACCTGAACTCGAAGCGGCCATCTTTCTTCTTCCCACAATTCAATGCAACGCTGCCTATTAGACGGAACGGTTTGAAAATTTCTATACTCACCATTATATATTCAATGACATATATGTATTTTAATTTTTAAGTTGATATATTTTTGTAACGTTATACTTTCCTTACTTTGCCCTTTTCCTCTGACTATCTATGAAATAACTATTAAAAGAACCCGATAATAAATAATTGTAAACAATATTGATACACCCTGAGAATCGATCAGTCAATCGATATAAAATCGATTAAATAAACATTTGTTAATAAAATTCATTAATTACTATAAAATTGATATCGTTTATTCCTATTTAATACTTAGTATAATATATAATTTTAATTGAGCAGAAACGACCAGAATTTCACCATTTAGAAGGAAGATAACCTCCAAATAGGAAAGTTCACCTATCGATTGTTATTGGAGACAAACTTATTAACTGGCGAAAGGATTCTAAAATACAGAAAAGGAGTTAAATCAATTAAAACAATTAACAAGAAGTTCGGAACACCACGGAACATAATTAAATAATTAATATTTAATTAATTTAAATAAAAAAATATATAAAAAATAAACAACAAAAAATTTTTTTTTACACAAACAAAAACATTTATAACAAATCATCATCAAATAAAATAAATTTGTTACAAATTGGCGACCAACTGAGGGGCTTTAACTAGTGATTGACAGGCCACTACAATTTGCCCAATCCCTAATTGCAGCTTGGCAGCAGTTATAAAGTTAGAGAAAAGGGAAAATGCAACGTCGAGCGACATCCAAGAAACGGGCAGCGGAGGCCGAAAAGGAAATCGAAATCAATATGGAAGACAAAGAGGCGACGCCGGTGGAATACATGGAAATGTTATTAACCCCAATGGAACCTAAACAACCCGCACCACCAGAGGAACAACCCGAGAAACCATCACAAACAGAGAACACCGCGCCAACCGGAGATGTTAAGTTCCAGGAAACCTTAATGAGAATGATAATGGAAATGAGAGGGGAAAGAAAATCGATAAATAAAAACATAGAATCCACAAAGGAAGAACTGAATAAGAAAATGGATTTTACAAAAGAGGAAAATAGTAAAGAAAGGAAGGAAGACAACCAGTCCTTGAAGGAAGAATTGAGTGGAATAAACAAGAACATAGAATCCAAGATGGAGGAGAATAGTAAGAAGTTGGAAGATTTGAAGGAAGACAACCAGTTGTTAAAGGAAGAATTTAAATCAACTAAGGAAGAATTCAAATCAACCAAGAAAGAATTGATTAATAACATTGAGAATACGAATAAGAGAACTGAAGAAAACAGTAAGAAGATGGAAAGCGACAACCAACTATTAAGGGAAGAGTTAAGGGAGGTTAACCAGGAAAATCTAGACAAATTAGACGAAAGGATGGAGTTGTTAAGAGAAGAAATGAGCAAGGGACTCAACGATAATAAGGAGTACACCAACAAGAAAATAGAAGAAGAAACCATCGTAATAAAACAACAGATCATGGACATTGACGGAAAATGTAATCAGACCGAGAGGGAAGTACAGGAATTCAAGGAAGTGGTAAACATCAAGTTTACTAATATTGAAGAGCATAGTCGCAGGAAAGTGGAAGAACACCGGAAGGAAACTCAGGAAGAATTCGGGAAAGTACGGAGCCAAGTCGCGGAAAGGTGTGACGGAATGGAAGAGGCTATGACCAATATCACGGGTCAGGTACGGCAGAGCCAAGAAGAAATGGAAGTCTTGAGAAATCGACCCACTAACTTTACCGGAATACCGATCAATGAAAACCGGGAATGGCTGAATTTCCGGCAGTACAAGAGGAAACCAATGGAGTTCTTAGCCCGGATAGAAGAATATTTTGCCAAGCATAGAGGGAGTAGATGGAATAATAACCGGGAGATATTGGACGAGTCGTTCAGGGAAACGACCGATAACTGGTGGATGGCGAATCGAAGCGAGATCGCGGACTACCAACAGTTCAGGAATCTGTTCAAAGCTAAATACTGGTCAGAAACCACTCAAAACCTGATACGAGATAATATTTGCCATGGACGATACAGGGCACAACTAGGAAGCACCATGACGGCCTATTTCTTAGGGAAGGTGTGTCTGGCAAAACATCTAGAACCGGCAATACCCGAAGAATGCCTAGTGAACAAGTTATCCTATCACTACGACGAAGATATTATCAGAGCAAGGAGAGGTAGCCAGATTAAAACAGTGCAGGCCATGACCGAGTTACTGGAAAGCTATGAAAACGAAGAATACTACCGTCAGAGTAGAAGGAGGAACGATAGACCAGGGGTGAGAAGTAACCAGTACCCCAGTAACGGTAATAACTACCAAGGAAACCGTAACCAGCAGAATAGTTACAACGGCAATAATAACCCGCCGAACAATAATAATAATTTTAATAATAATCAAAATAGTAATAGGAACAGCAACCAATACCCAAATAACCGTAATAATTATTATCAACCCCCTAACAATTCCTATAGTCAGAGAAACCCCTACCCCGGTAATACTGAACGGTATTACCAAAACAATAGAAACTACAATGCTAACTATAACAATAATAACAGAGTTTCCCGTGCACGAGTTAATTTTATAAGAGCTGAAGACCGTGGGCCAAGAAGATATAACCGTCAGCGAAGGAACAGTTTCTACGATGGAGATCGTCGGCGAAGAAGTGAAGAACGTGATGGTCCGAGGTATGAACAACATAGAAGGAGTACCAGCCTAGATGATCCTGGACGACAACAAAACAGAGAACAAACGTTCGAACACAATACAGTGCGGCAGGAACCGATGCAAAGTTTCCAGAACGACGCCTCGGTCAATCCGAATAATAACGATGAAAACAATAATTTAAACGGGAGGAGGCAGTGATAAACTATCACGACCCTTTACTGCTCCTATCTCCTGGGTATAAAAACGAGTTGCATGAGGCAACCGAATCAAAAAACATCACCATCATTAGCAACAACTATTTGAAGAACATAAGAACTGAACTATTGGAGGAAAGCGAAACGAGCCTCGATAGTCAGAACAATGAAATATTGTATATAAAAGTGGAAGTAGAAGGAATCCCCGCAAAAATCATGATTGATACCGGTGCTAATATATCAATAATAAATGTAATTGAACTGGAAAGAATCCAGAAAGAATGTGGTAAAACTTTGCCAATGTTACCAGTAAATAATATTGTCTTAATAGGTGGAACTGGCCGCCAGAACCAAACTATTAGAAAACAAGTTTCGGTAAATGTCGTTAGCCGTGGTATAGCTTTGAATATGGTATTTTTAATCGCCACCGGACTGCCATTTAATATATTGGTAGGTTGCGATGTATTGAGAAGGAACTCCGCCATTATCGATCTGAACCAGGAAAAAGTATCACTATTTTCAGACGGATAACGTGGACAGCAGATTTAGTAGGAGGCGAGAATATACTTCCTAGTAATATACACCAACAACTTCGTAAGATAAATTTTGTAGAGAACAGCTACCTGAATAAACCGATAATATATAATAACGGAGAAGAGGATTTATGGTCAGTGAAGATACAAGAAATACGGGACTTCCAGTGCTGAACCACCAACGAGAAAATACCTATACACCAAGCAAATCGTTTGATAAGAGTGTACGAAAAATATAAATCAGTATTTTCAGATGAACCGGGTAAAATAAAGAACTACCAGTGTAAACTTGAGTTTAAGGAAAACGTGGAATTTAATCGGAGATCATATCCCATCGCGCATTCACTGAAGGAGGCCGTGAGAACGGAAATTAATAAGATGATCAGCAGTGACATAATTGAGATTAGTCAATCTCCATACACTAGTCCAATCATTGCTGTTCCCAAGAAAAACGGATAAGTCCGGCTTTGTTTGGATGCGCGCGAATTAAATAAAACTATCTTTAATGACCGAACATCACCCGGTGAGATAGAGGAGATATTGAAACGATTTCACGGCACCAAGTTTATCAGTACATGGGACACTGTGTGTGGTTACTGTCAAGTGGAGTTGAACCCACAGAGTCGTCAGTATGTGGCGTTCATATTCGAAGGGCGCAATTACCAGTTCAAAAGATTACCCTTCGACTTGTAAATTCAGTAGCCATCTTTGTGGCCTGTATGGACCAGATACTTGGACAGGAAGCACTCCAATTTACCACAGTCTATGTAGACGATCTGCTGATTACTTCGGAAACCTGGGAGGAACACTGTTAAATTTGTAACAAATTTATTTTATTTGATGATGATTTGTTATAAATGTTTTTGTTTGTGTAAAAAAAATTTTTTCTTGTTTATTTTTTATATATTTTTTTATTTAAATTAATTAAATATTAATTATTTAATTATGTTCCGTGGTGTTCCGAACTTCTTGTTAATTGTTTTAATTGATTTAACTCCTTTTCTGTATTTTAGAATCCTTTCGCCAGTTAATAAGATTGTCTCCAATAACAATCGATAGGTGAACTTTCCTATTTGGAGATTATCTTCCTTCTAAATGGTGAAATTCTGGTCGTTTCTGCTCAATTAAAATTATATATTATACTAAGTATTAAATAGGAATAAACGATATCAATTTTATAGTAATTAATGAATTTTATTAACAAATGTTTATTTAATCGATTTTATATCGATTGATTGATCGATTCTCAGGGTGTATCAATATTGTTTACAATTATTTATTATCGGGTTCTTTTAACAGTTATTTCATAGATAGTCAGAGAAAAAGGGCAAAGTAAGGAAAGTATAACGTTACAAAAATATATCAACTTAAAAATTAAAATACATATTTACATAAAATATTAATATTTAAAATATACATACACGATACATAGCTCGTGTCAAGTGTACTTCACAATATCTAATAATGAACTAATTAACTTTCATCGTCTTGTCCAAAAGTCTTAGCCAAATTAATATTAGCTATCCATTGTTTCAAAATTATTGGCATCCTGTTCATATGAGAAAGTTACATTATATAACTGATTAGATTTTTGCTATTATTCAAATTTATTAACTACTAAATACATAATCTTCTTCTTCAGTTCATTCTGCTTGATTTGATACCAAATAATGTAGTTTTATTAAGTTTTTGATCTAAAATGGTATTTTTACCTCATTCTGAAAATTGTAAGTTTTAAAATTCACTTCCTGTCCTTTTTCAAAAATGTTGCCATTTTACATGTTATATTAATGATTGTATTAAATCTCAGATTGATATAAAAGGTTTATCTTCCCTTAATTTCTTGTAATTAGATTAATTGGTTATCTTTTAAAATATTATACATTAATATGTGACTCCCCTCTCTAAATTTTCAGTTTTTACATTTACATTTTTGATAATAATTCTTGCTATCTTTTTACAAAATCTTTCTTACTTATATTTCCAATTACATGACTCTATGATGGATTTGTCTTATATAAATCCCATCAGTTTAATTGTTTTTCTGTACTTATTTTATCAATTTTGATGCTGTTTAGTTTTAACATTTGGCCTAGATTTCTGACAGTTTTTTCATACAAAGTTTTTAAATAATACATTTTGTTTGTACCCTCTCTGACTTTCTATTCTATTATGACATTAATTAACATTTTCGTATTTCAACAAAAGAACAATTAGTATATAATTTATACTCTTAATACATAATACATAATTGAAATTAATAATGGTCTTACAAACTCAGACATTTTATACTTAATTAATATTAGTAATACAATAAATATTTTATAACTAAAGAATGTTATTTAACTCTGACATTTTATACTTAATTATTATCAGTAACTTATTCTAAATAAACAAAACATCATGGTCCTTCCATCATATACTCTATTTCTTATACTAGGTTCTATTTCAGTTTTAATCTGTTTTTGATATTGGGGTAATGATATTTTAACACTTCACTTTTTATATAGCCTGCTCTTATTTTATCTATTATCATTATACTGAATGTTGTATATTAAGAGTGGCAGCCATTATTCAGAAACACCAGTATTATCTGACATGATAATACTTTATTTAATATTATTCATGGACACAAATAAACACTTCAAAGTTGTATTATATCACAATTTACTTAGTTTGTGAACTGCAATATTTACACATAAGGTTTATTTATTATAACACAAAAACTTGCACTCATCCCCTTGTTATTCTTGGATTTTATTTCTAAATAGTTTTATAGTTTTATAAAAATCCAGAAATCTATCTATAGAGGATAATGAAGGTTTGTCTTTTGGCATTATATAATTATTTCACCTAGGTTCACTTTCAATTCTACTTTATACACTTTTGGCTTACATTGATTTAAATGTTTTCTGAATTTAATATTTTGTTATACTTTCATTTGTGATTAAGTTTATCATTTTCTTTTGGGGTTTGGGTTTTTATATAAGAGCACCCCTTCTTCTTGTGGATGCTGTCTTGTTCTTGTTTCTTCATTGATTCCTCCTCTTCTTCATGTTCCTTATACACGTATTTCCTTTTTCTTCTTGTGGATGTTGTCATGTTTTGGGTTTTTTCCTTACCTACTCCTATCCTACCTGGGTATTACCTTTTTTTTTTTAATGTAATCTGTCCGTAGGCGGACGATTACAGCATTCCCAATTACCCTACGACTCTAAACATCCTATTGTATTACCCCCATCGGCGCATATTACACGCCTTATCATTGAACGTGAACACATTCGTTTACTTCACGCTGGTGCTGAACTCGTGCATCATTCACTGCGTCAACGTTGGTGGATTGTTAATGCCAGTTTAGTAATTCGCTCCATCATTCGAAAATGTGTAAGGTGTATCAGGTTTAGTGCCAAACAGCAGGTACAGAGGCTTGGTATTTTAACATCCCCTAGAGTCACTCCTTCTAGGCCGTTTCTATTTTGCGCGGTTGATTATGGTGGTCCCTTCATGATTCATCATGGCGGGCAGAAGTCTAGAACTCTTTCTAAGGCATACGTATCTTTGTTTATTTGCTTAGCGACTAGGGCTATTCACATGGAATTGGTTTCCGACCTTACGGCCAGTGCGTTTATAGCCGTATTACGTCGTTTCATGGCCCGTAGGGGCATACCCAGTCAACTATACTCCGACAGTGGCACAAACTTTAGGAAGGCCCGCACTATCTTACATGATATCTACAACTTTTGGCATAATAAGGATGCCATCTCATCGATCAAGTCATTCACGTCCTCTCAGGGTATATCATGGTCATTTATTCCGCTCTCCTCACCTCAGTTCGGTGGCCTTTGGAGAGCGGCATAAAGAGTTTGAAATTTCATCTGCGCCGCGTGGTAGGCAAATCTATACTCACCTTCGAAGAGTTCACGACCGTTTTGTTTCAGATAGAGGCATGTCTGAACTCTCGACCTTTATTTGCTATTTCTTCAGATGTTAACGACCCGGTGCCACTAACACCGGGCCATTTTTTGATTTGCGCACCCTTAACGGCGATACCGGACCCAGACCTTTCTCATATTCCTGTTTCTCGTCTTGGGCGTTGGCAACTTCTTCAGAGGTTTGTCCAATGCATATGGAAGGCATGGTCTCGCGATTATTTGCACCAGTTGCAGCAGCGTCACAAGTGGAAGTTCGCCAAGGATAATGTTTCCGTTGGTGACTTAGTTTTGCTTATTGAGGATAATTTACCTCCATTAGCCTGGAAATTTGGCGTAATTATCGCCACATTTCCCGGCCCAGATAACTTGGTTCGTGTCGTGGACATTCGCACGCCTACGGGTGTTTTGCGGAGACCAATACATAAGTTATGTCTGTTGCCAGCGCGAGACGAGATTTGACAAGATTATGATTACTTTGCACAATGCTATTTTACTTAGCCATTGGCTTATTACTTATTACGACCATTTGGTCAACCTAATTGTGATGACTTATCACAATATTTTCTTATCAATTTTGCGCCATTGCATGCTTCTATAATTATCATAGATTTTGGTGGTATATTACTATTTTGTATTTGTATGTTAATTTTGTGTGGCATACTATGTTTACACATTTACATTTGATGTTTTGGGGTATATTTCATGTTTTTGGTGGTCTCATTTTATAAAATTTTGTTACATAATATTTGCATGTCTTGCAGCTGAGCAATCATGCATTCATTTCTTTATACTGTTGCTAATAAATGTGTGTATTGTTCTGTGAATGTCTTTAAATTGTTCAACTCATGTACTACGTTTGTAATCACAGTATTGTATCTATTATTTGACATTGCAATTATTCATATTGTAATTATCTAAATTGTTGTTATTGTATTCACATAACTTGCGTTTATGTAAAACCTATCGTTTTGCGTCTGCCGCAGGTAACTGCCACGTCTAGATTTATTTTATATTGTATTTTATATTGTATTTATTTTGCGATTAAGCATGCACAATTATTTTTACTTAAATTATGACATACATGTCATATTTGGGCTTGCATTCATAGCTTGTTCATACATTATTACATATTGTAAGTTCCTGAAACTTCAGTTACAGCATGACTTGGTCAATACATGCCGCCCTGCTGAATATACGCTTGAACATGTAATTGTAACATGTTCAGTAACAATTTTGTTCATGTAATTAATTCTCTGTACAGGTCTACGGGCCTCAACTAATTTTACAGTAACCATCTATGACATGCATAGGGTTACAAACTATCGGTCCATCATGTGATGAGCTTCCGATCATACATTATTAAACATTGTATAATTATGTATTTTTTCATGTTTTGTAATGTTCTATACTGTGCACATACACTATGTGACGGTAATATTTGTCAAGGCAGACATTCATATTCATGTCTGAAAACAGCTGTTCGCCAACCTTGGCTTACAAACGCTTATCTTTAGGCTTATCTTATGCATGCTTATCTCTAAGCTATTAACGGACTGCCGTTATCTAATCTCATAACTCAAGGTTCAAATTAGCCTTGAAACTAACTCTTATTATTAAGAAAACTGTGTCCTTTAAAATTAAGTTATAAGATGCATCATAATTTATTAAAAAATGTTAAAAAATCAGTTGATTTTTGACGGGCAGCTTATGTACGGTAGCGCGATAATTTCACTTTGTAGGTTGGCTAATCTGCTTACTGCTTTTTTCCAATTATTCATGTTGGAACTTTGTACAGTTCGTCTAAAACGCTCGCGGCGGTCGGTCCGCCCAGCTGTCTTGCTGTCATTCACTCTTGTCGACATTACAGTTCGTCTCAAACGCTCGCGGCGGTCGGTCCGCCCAGCTGTCTTGCTGTCATTCACTCTTGTCGACATTACAGTTCGTCTAAAACGCTCGCGGCGGTCGGTCCGCCCAGCTGTCTTGCTGTCATTCATTCTTGTCGACATTTAATGTAGGCCTTAGGCCGGCACATTTTCACTTATGGCCAACTAGGCCCGCTATTACTTCAATTTAAAAATTTAATACTTTTTTAGACAATACGCTCATTAGCCAACCTTATTTCAATAACTTTAATCATGTAATGTAACCTTGGAAAATTCATTAAAATGAATTTAATACAGTCCACAATTTTCATCATTTCTTATACCTACTGAATCAATGCACGCATTACAAGCTATTTTTTACAAAACGTTTCTGGTACACGCCGACAGGATTCACCACATTTGTTCGATCACTCACGTCACAAAACATTTTTTAGCCCACTTGGGCCTGATACTCAACATTTTTTGGTCTACCGTGCCTGGATTCTTCTCATACCATTTTTTGGTCCTCACGGTACGGATCATCAACAATTGGTTTTAAATGAACTTTTACTTTAATCTATGATTATACTTCACGGTGGTTCTTTATTAATTTTTTATTTTATTTTGCTTCCTCGGATTTAAACAATGTTTTTATCTTATTTTTATTGATCATTCTACCATTCAGAATTATTGGCATTATCTGTCATGCTACAGATTGCTCTCCTCCAGAAGTGATTATTTCAGTCTTGATTATGGATGAAATAATTGCTTATGATAACTTTTGATTTATTTATTATTCTTTGTTTTCCTTTCCATTTCTATATCGGCTTCTTCATACTTGAGCTTAATAAACTTTATAGTCTCTTATCTGACTTTGATTCTTCTTGGATAGTTAGTGTTTTCTGAGATATATTATTATTATTATTATATTCTTTCTTTTCTTAACTTCGTGTTTTATCCCTGGGATATTAATTCCCTAACATGTGAGCTGGGGCAGTTCAGAGAGGCACTGTGGGCAACATACTCTGCTGGCCATACTTCACTTCTAATTGAGTCCAGAGGCAAATCACCTCTGCTCAAAAACATAATGCTGCGGGAATTATCTACAGACAGTCATCGAATAAAAATTACATATAGAATAGTCTCATTTTCGACTAATAAAAATATCTTTGGATACTTCACTTCGTTGTTTCTCAGATTATCCCACATTTTCTATCTTAGTTATTCTTCTTAATATTTATTATTCTCATTATATTTTCTTCTAACTTTTTAGCTCGTTTGATATATTCATTTTTATTATGGTTGGAAACTTTTGTTAATATGTTTGTTACTAGTTATGGTGTAACTTTTCCTTCTTCATCTGAATTCTTATTATATCTTCTTCTGGTTATTCACATTGATAGCATACTTTTTATATAGATTATTTTCTCTTTGGTTCTTATTAATTATTTGAATAGTATTATTTTATGTCAGTTAGTTTTTTCAATTGGTTTCTTTATAATTGACTTTCAAGTTGTTATTATGATCACATTATAAAAACATATTTTTCTTTCTTTTTTCTTTCTCAGAAAGTTATTAATCGGCTTTTGTTTTCATTAAAATTAATTTATTAACATTATATTTTTCGTGTGGTCATTATTTCTCTTTGCCTTTCATTAATGTCTTATTATTTTCTTGTCAAAATCATTTTCTTCATATGTTTGTTATGAGTTGTTCTTCTTTGTTTCTTCAGAACTGAGTAATATTATAATCATCCTTCTTGATTATCTGTTTCCATAGTCGTCTTATTAATAGTTAGTCATCGGTTGTTCTTATTATATTACAATTTTTCTTTTTTAGTTTTTTACAATTTTATTATAATAATGAATTCTTCTCTTTATTTCCAAATTATTGCCTTCTCTTGTATATCACACTCTTTTTTGTTTTTCTTCTCTACTCCTTCAAATGTTTGATATTAACATTTATTCTGGATTCTTTCTTATTTTCCTTCTTCATTAATCACATTATTTTCTTCAAATCTATTTGTGTAATTTGATCTTATTATTGTTTTTCAGTAAAATACAATTCTTCTTTTTCTTTTTCAAAATTAAATTCCATAAATAATTAGTTGTAAGTTGACCTTACTATTTCTTTTTAAATCTTGATGGTATTTAAAATTCAAATTCTTCTTTTTATTTAATTCTCAATTATTTTCTTTCTAATATCATTTATAAGTTGACATTATTTTTAGCATTTTGAACATATTTTATTCAAAATTCATTTTCTTCTTTTTTAATTCCAAATTGTTTCTTTTTAAATTATTGGTAAGTTGTTCTTACTTGTATGTTGGAATTTTGATGGTTTATACAAAATTCAAATTCTATTCTTCTTCTTTATTATTTCCAAATGTTTTCTTTCAAAATTATTTGTGTAAGTTGTCCTTACTTATTTTTGGGTTTTGATAATTTTATTTCAAAATTCAAATTCTTTTTCTTTTTAATTAATTCCAAATATTTTCTTTCAAAATTATTTATAAGTTGATCTTATTTATATTTTGGAATTTTGATGATTTTATTATCACAAATTCTTTTTTTTATTTAATTAATTCTAAATTATTCTCTTCTTAAATTTATTTATGTAAGCTGGTCTTACTATTCTTTAGAATCTTGATAATTTGTAGTCACAACTTCTCCTTAATTATTTCCAAATGTTTCCTTTCAAAATTTATTTATAAATTGATCTTATCATTTTTTAAATTTTGATAATTTTATTACAAAATTCAAATTCTTCTTTTTCTTAATTAGTCACAATATTTTCTTCTACATTATTTGCGTAAGTTGACCTTACTTATTTTTAAATTTTGTTGGTAATTATATTACAAAATTCATTGTTCGTAATACTTTTTCATGGAGGCTTGGTTGTATACTCCTTTGACTTTTCCGGAAACTATTTCTTTCAGTTCGTATGTATTGTTGTTATTATTTTTGGCAACGATATATGGTTCAGTGTAGAGTAACAATAGTTTTTTCGTTATCCCTTCTAGGGTGCTGGGTAGTTCTCAGTTTTTTAACAGAACTTTTCTCCCTCTTTATAAGTTATTACTCTTCCGATTGCCTTTTGATATTTGGCTTGCCGTTTCTCTTGGTCTTCGGCCACCTTGGTATAAAATTTCACCCTGTCAAACGTACGACCATCATTCGTTGGGAACTCTATTATCTCTTCAATCTCTCGGGGGGGGGGTTTCTCGTACATGGCGGAGTAAGGAGTAATTCCTATAGCTGGATGGTGAGCAAAATTTAGGAACTTCTCTGTGGCTGATAAATACTCTTGCCATTTTTTCTGTTGGTGGTGACAGTACGTTCGCAAGATTCTCCCCACTTCTCTCAGTACCCTCTCTGCCGGATTACTACTTGGGTGGTAGACTGACGTCTTATATGTTTTAATCCCAAGTGATAATAATGTGTCCCGCCATCTTCTCCCTTTAAACTGTGTACCATGGTCAGTAATGATTGAAGCTGGTTTACCGATTTCTGGCACATATAATTCCGTTATGACTCCAAGAACTTTTATTTTGGTTGCCCGATTAACCGGATATAGCTTTACGTACTTTGTAAAATGGTCCATAATTATGATGAGGTATTTGTATCTGTGTCGACCGCCACTACGGGGAAATGGTCCGCAGATGTCTAAAAACACTTTTTCCAGTTTCGCTTTCGATGTTATTGGTATCATTATACCTTCCTTCTTTTCGTTATTAACTTTAACACACTGGCAAATATTACATGATTTTAAGTAATTTCTTACCTTTTGGTTAATGTTTTTTTTTTTGACAATTCTCCTCTAAAGCCTGTATCACTTTCAGCGCTCCCATATGGCCATACCTTATATGGTAATCGATTATGATCTCTTTTTCGATGTGGTTCGGAATAATCACCTTCCATGTTTCTTTATTTAAGGCTGTTTTAACGAATAGTATACCTTTGTTAATATGGTAATGTTTAGAAACTGTGTCATCGTCTGCTTCCAATCGAGTGATAATATTTTTTAAATTAGGGTCAAACTGTTGGTGGATGCGGATGTTTACCAATAAAGCTTCTAAATCGGATCTTGTTTTAATAAGGTTGTAGATTTTGACTAAGCTCTCTTTCTCTCCCTCGAAGGTCTGGTCTTCCAAATTAATGCGTGACAACACATCGGCTACAACATTCTTTTTTCCCGGGATGTACTTCCATTGTAGGTTGTACTCTTGCAGGGCGAGTACCCATCTAGCCAGTCGGCCGTGACTCAACTTGGACCTAAGTAGAAATGAGATGGATTTATGATCAGTGCGGATGGTAACTGGATACCCGAGAATATATGTCCGGAATTTGCTACATGCGAACACTACGCTCAGCAATTCTTTCTCGGTCACATTGTAGTTCTTCTCGCATTGATTCAGGGTACGACTAGCGAAGCTAATCACCAGATGGTGACCCTCCTCATCTTCCTGATATAAAGTTGTTCCAAAGCTGATGTTGCTAGCATCACAATTCAAAAAGAAAGGTTTCTTAAAATCCGGGTGACGAAGTATAACAATCTCTAAGAACTTGTCTTTGATGAGTTGAAAAGTAATATCCTGTTCTTCACCCCAGGTCCATTTGTTCTTCGCAGACAATTGCGGTTGAAACTTGGCTGTCAGCTCGGAATATTGGTGCTGAAACTTTCTGTAATAATTACAGAGTCCGAGGAAAGATTGTAACTGTTTCCTGTTCTTCGGTTTAGGGAACTTCTGAATCGCCTCCACTTTTTCTGATGATGGGGTTATACCTTGATCGTCTAGGTTAAAACCTAAGAACTGTACTTCTCGAGCAATGAATTTGGATTTCTCCAATTTGAGAGTTATATTATTCTTTGCTAACTTCTCGAGTACATGTTCTACTCTGTAACAACTTAATGCATAACGAATGGAAGAGAAAGTGAGATCACTTAGCTAGTTACTGTGGTTCGCCGAAGCGTGGCGCTAGCATCGCCAGTTGTTGTGAAGCAAGCAGATAAGTTTTAATACAAAAACAATTCTGTATTAAATAATACTTATTTGAAACTGTCGTGAAATGTTTTTACGTGTTGTAACAATTAAAATTTTATTTACGATACACTGCAATGCGTACAAATACAAAAGGATATAAGACTTAAACAATGTACTCACCCTAGGATGTCAGCAGTTCGAAACCTTCGAAATTTTCCGAGAGGATTTAGCCAATTTTGTACTGGTCATTTCTCTACGTATTTCCTTCGTACGAAAAAAGAATCGCCACTGAATATATTTGAAAATTAGCTTGCCTACAATGTCTAGTGTGTGTTCACGGCAACATCCTACGCTGTCCGTTGTGGGCACATTAATTTCTTCGATTTCATCCAAACATTCATAAAAAATATCCCCCCATATACTGTTTGGTGAACTAAGATTTATTGTAACAGTTGTTTCTGCTTGCAATAGTACATGATAAACACCATTTTAAGGGTGCGTTAAATGAGATGTTTCTTCGATAGTTCCGTAATCTTTTATTTTTGTCAACACAGCAGCAGGTAGATTAGGAGGACGATCGTTCCTCAGTGTAACTGCAGTCACCACAGTCAGTAATTCTAGATGTTATTCTCAGTATGTATCCTGCCAAATGATACACGAGACATTCTTTTGGAGCACCAGTTTTAAGCTCAGGTAGTTCATCTGCCCAATCGTAGCATTCCGAGTCCTTTTAAACTACCTTTTCCTCGATGAGCAACTCCATTAATTTCTTGAGGGCTTTGTTTTCATTTATTACCTCCTTACACATTTCACGGATTTGATTTACAAAAGAAGTGAGTGGAGATTCACTTTTCGGTTCACAGTTTGCTCCTTTTACCAACGTAAGTTTAAGTGGAACATATACAGACTGCAACATATGAAGATGTAGAAAGTCAACTATAGATGGATGGTCATCGCATGAAAAAGAGCGGAGAATCCCGAAATGGCGTTCTAGAGGATCCTGATTGAATTTTGCAGTAAGTACATATAGGCTATTTAAATTTCTTGCTCCACAAATATTCGGATGCCTCCAGAGTATTTTTAGAGTAACCTTGAATGATTCTAGAGTTCTCTCTGAGGCGAAAGTGTTGCTTTCTGAATTAAGAATTTGTAGAAATTTCAATAATGTATGTGATGAGACGCTGATCCATTGTAAAGTCCCTTTGTAGGAATTGATGAATTTAATGCATCGACAAGGCCATTTATGTCTCTGCTGAAGCTTTCTGTTTTCTCACTACCTACAAACCCTTCATAGTTCGTGTCACGATAAAATTTAATTGCGTTGGCTATGCTGTTACTAAATAACTGGAACGGGCCAACCTTGCATTCATACGTTGGAATGATGTAGGATCAAGATGAGCTGTTGTCACTTTAGGTCATGTCCTAAGTCCTGTGTTTTCAGCAGTAGTGTCCAATTTGTAAACTAGTCTAAAGAATTCGTAGCTGACAATGTCGTTGTTGTACAATACTGATTCTTTGTCATGGAAAAAGTTTCTCACACATTTTATTATATGGACAGCATCTGAGAATGCCCAAATCCTCCTGTCTTCGTCCGCCGGATTCGGAATACTACATTTAATCATACCTCTTTTCCCACAGATTCCTAAGTTCGCCCGCGCCTTTTTATTATATTGACTACCATCTGATGTAAGTCCAATTATTCTTACACCTCTTTGCTCTAACTGCAAGATAACCTGTATCAGAATTTTCGTCAGAATATCACCCGGGGTTGCATTCCTGCTTACGTACACTGCTACAGGCTGTACCCAGTTGAATAACAGAGGCACAAACATGAATACCAGGTTTCGCCAGAGAATTTTTCATGTCCGTAGGTGTATAATCACCAAAGTCTACAAAGCCATCAACTTTTAAAGAGGTTGCATTAAACTGAATTTCCTCCCTTAGCTTCACTTCGTCGAATATTACTACTCCGAGACGTCTATTTGCATCAGTCTGTACTTGCAGAAACTCTGATTACAGCGATAGTGTTTACCCCGTATGGGAATTTTAAACCTTTACACAGTCTTTTCAGGTGGCTTTCCGAGGGAAGTGGCAATAAATCATGTTGCAAGTAATGTCTGTATCCCTTTGGGGATTTGATTTTAAGCAGCAAACTTTCTAGTATTAGCGCATTACAGTACATCATTCCTTTGGAATTTGACAAATTAGACTATTTAACCATAGCATCTAGAATCATGTTCTGCTTTTTACTTAAATTCTTCATCCCTCTTTCATATGAGTTACATTCCTTCCTGGCAAGTTCCTTTTCTAGTAAAACAACTTTTGCTTTCTCACAACGCAGTTTATTTTTAGTTCGTATCAAAGTACGAGTTAGATTTTGTATTTTCCGTTTCAGCAACATGATCTGGTTTTGTTCGTCCAGTTGATCGTTTGGTGTGTTCTAGTCTGGGGGTGGTCTGAACTCACTGTTTCTGTCACAGAACAGTTTGTCAAATTGCTTTTTTCTTAGCCTGTTTGTACTTGCTGTATTTGCCTTTTTGCGAGTGACTTTCGGAGTTTTAAGGCTTTGTCAAATATGTAGGCAAATTTGGAAAGATATGAGGTATCGCGCCAGGCTTTAAGTTCCATCTCAGTCTTGGAATTTCGACCTTTTTATTGTTTACAACAAATAAATCTACTTTCAAAATCAAATCATCAGAAAAATGTACTTGACAGGTATAAGATTTATGTGTAAGACATTTGTCCTTCCTGAGAATTGCCTTCGCTTACTGTGCAAACTGATCTTCGTCCCTGGGATTCTAAGGAAATGATTTCCTTAGTAGGAAGTTTTACCATAGCCATTCCTACATCCAGGTACAAAACAGGACGGCATTTATATTATATATTTTAACATACAACTTCTACATAACTGGACTACTACATTTTACACGCACTGTTAACTGAAACTAAAAACTACCCGTATATGAAAAATCTCACACACAAATCATTACTGTAACCATTAGTAGTGTGTTGGTAGGAATACTAGGGTAGTGGACGGGGTGGTGGTGGTGATGACGTCACGATCAGCTGTTCATGACCTACCTCAACAGCCAGTGACGTCACTGAAACAACAATGGGGTCATGGTTTTAGTGGCGCCTATTGTTTCAGTGTTGAAACAATAGCGTCATTGTTTCAGTAGCGCCTATTGTTTTAGTAAAGTCATTGTTTCAGTAGCGCCATTGCTTCAGTGAGGTCACTGGCTGTTGAGGTAGGTCATGGGCAGCTGATCGTGAGGTCACCCCCCCGTCACCTGGCCTAGAATTCCTACCATGCTGTATCGAGGGGGATGGGGCAGGAGGGTGAAGGTGGAGGGTGGGTACTGTTGGCGTGTATGGGCATTTCTGGTGGTCGGTCGATGCCGGGGTCAAGCTTGGGCTCGGGCTCGGGACGAAGCGTCGCTCGCGACTGTCGACACAAGACTGAATGGGATAGCCAACGAAGTCTGTTTATATAGACGGACAATCCCCTCTTGTTCTACCATTGAGTGTAACTACACAACACGTACGATTGTACCTCGTATTGCACCATACCATTTCAGGGGGATATGACGCAACGGTTGTAACAATAGTTATCCTGTCGAGTATTGTGACATACGCTCACATAAATTTTTGTAGTGAAACTTATAACCAGATGCATACATATCGTTGTGTCAATTACGTATAATTAAAACAACGGTATGTACTCTCGTCCCTTCCAAGCGACCTACGAGGTGAGACAAGATACACTTCGCTTTTTTTTACGAGGTTTCCCCGTTTCACGATCAAACGAAACAGGCCTACTCCAGCGTTACCAAACACCTAACACGCTAAGAACTCAGAACTTTTAACGTGTACAGTGTTGGGTAAAACATCAAACGTACACTACACAATGCTGACTAAAGCTATTTTTTTTAAATACATTTTTTTTTGTTTTTTCTTTTTTCTTTTTTTTCACTTAAACTAGTAGTTCGGTATACGGTTGGAATATCGAGAAGCATCTTTTCCTCGTATCACACACACACACACACACACACACACACACACACACACACACACACACACAGATTCTTTTAAATCGAGGCGAGTTTACAGGTGTTCCCACCGTGCCAGTGACTCGACTCAGACAACTCGACTAGGTTTATGGGTATCTGTACCGTGACAGTGACGTAGCCGGTTATAATCGTTCATCTCTCTCTCTCTCTCTCTCTCTCTCACATAACGTGAACAAATTCGGACAACGCACCTCGATATCCTACCCGATACACAAACGTATATACTTAACCACTATACACATACTTATAATAGGCAACATCGCATTGTTTAGTGTAAAGTCACACACAAACATAAATTAAAATATGTTGTTATACATAAGGTTCATGCACAGAGTACACCGTATATACTTAACTACTATACACATATTTATAATAAGCAACATTGCATTGTGTAGTGTAAAGTCACACACAAACACACATTAAAATATATTGCTATACATAACGTTCATGCACAGAGTACACCATTGTAAAGCACGTTGTTTTCTCACGTTAACCAACCTCGCTGTAGAAGAACGCTCTACGCAGCGCGCACCTAGTAAACGTTCCGCTGTCATCCCGATGTTGCACGATAGGGCACTGTAACGAGCTCGTTAACCGGTCGCTCGCCGTCGGCGCGTTCATTTCGTTGAGGTCGATAACGTTGCAGTGGTAGGCGCGTAGAAAAGCGGCTTTGTCCGACCCTTTAGTGTAGATCGTGGTGAAATTCGCACAGATTTGCGCGATCTTACGCGACACGTCCGTGTACGGAATGTAACCGTCGTCCCATCGGTGACGGTGATAGCGCCGTTCTAACCATTCGTTGGTTCTTATCGTCTTCGCGGTGAGCCGTTCGAAAGGAGGCGCGATAGTTCGAAAGGAGGCGCGAAAAACGCTATAACGTCTCTCCTGTTAAGGCATTATAACATAGGGAACCAGTTTAATTGTTTGCTGTTAATTAAACTAGCTGCCGTAGTTAGTAAAAATTACTTACCAACAAATTATGACAATGTATATATCAGGAATTTGTCCAAGGTTACACAAATTTATTCACTCTCTGGATATCTGGATATTAGCGAAAACATCTCTTTATTATTGTATTTTAACTACGGATATAAACATAATAACTTTAGTGGTCATCTTTTTGTTTTTACTTTTACTTTACTTTTAAAAGAAAATTCTTATATATTCTGCATTAAATACTCTTTAAATTTTTACTCTTAGTATCTCAAAATCATACAGCTGTGTATTACTTTTATTACCACGGATCCGGGTTCTAACTTTGTAATATTCTAACATACTTTAACATCATCCAAACTATTTGAGGAATAGTCTGATGTAATTTCAGATTAACTTTACCTTTAAACATCAGCAGGTTATTACTATAGCATTACAGAAATTACAAACATTAATATGCTAATATTTATGTGATCTAAAAAGTCTTTTCAAGAAACTTTACTGTTCTTTTTGTTGCTGTTGTTAAAAAACAATGTATGCACAGAAGTTATGGTTTAGTGTCACCTGAATATAACGTGAGTCGGCGGCTGGCGGTCGAGATGATCCTCTTCAGTAGGCTTCTTGGGTGTCGTTCGTTGTCCATATGGATCCTCCATTTAGTTTGTTGTTTTTGAATTGTGGTCTATGTCATGGCGCTGGAAATCTGCTACTTGGAGTTCGTACAGTTGTTGTAGTAACTTCTCTCTTGGTGTTGGTGTTCACTTTTCACATTTAATTATTTTTTTATTTTAACAGCACTGATGTTACCTTTTACATGGCAAGGAATATATCTTACCACTTGCTTTACATAAAGAGATGTGTCGGCTAAGTTTTTAATTTATTAAGAATATTTTCTCGACGTCAGAACTACATTACTAGTTTTTTATCTTCGTTTCGCTTACGCTACATTGGATTAATTAAGTGAGAAGCATTAACTCCTTGTTATATCGTTTTTTAGCGACATCAACGTAAGTTTAACTACACGACACATTTTTGAGCTGCTTACATGTCGAAGATTCTCCGGCGACTGGCGTTAGTTTAGCGGCAGGGAGTGTGGAAGCTGGCGCGGTTTACGCGCTGAGAGAAAAGTAGTTCGTTCCTTTATTATTATTAATTGTCCATTAATCAACTACGATAAATTATCCTACCTTTTCTTAGTTAGGAGGTAGATATTTCCTTTATTATTATTACGTCTTTTATTTAATTATAAGGATTATTAGTTTTAGCTTAATAACATCGTACTTTGCATGTTCGTACTAGCCTTTTTGCAAGTTGATACAGGGGTCTAGGTACAGAGGGGTGTGGATTATACTCTCACTTGTTAAAAGAACCAAAATTTTAATTTGTGCTATTTAAATAATCTTTAAATCGTCACATCCTCCTCCACTTAAAGGAGATCGATGGGGCGGCGTTAGTTTATTGAAGGATATCTATGAAATACAATTACATTTGGCATGGAACTTCGTGCTGAAATTTCTCTCCACCAGGTTATTTCGATCCATCAATCGATTATCTTACATACTATAACAAAATACTTAAAATCCAATACATATACAACACATAAAATACACAAATACATAAATCTACCTTATTTCTATTTCTTAAATCTACTACCGGTTTTTTGCTTAGTTTCTTCACTCGTTTTACGGAGTTACACTCATGAGTAGGTTATTAATAATAATAACGTATTGTAATAACAATAGAATTACCTTTCGTTTACTGAGGTAGAGGTTTGTTGTTCGTCAGCTGACTTCTCATTATTTATTTTATTCTCGCAGGACATTAGCTAAGGTTGATCAGGCCTCGCTAGTATTCGTACGAGGTGTTTGAGTTTATACTCAATTACGATATAGGATGTAGCAAAATCTTATTGTATTCCTGTATAAAATATAGGTAACATATTTTATTCTTAATACTTAGGTAGTATTTTTGGTTTACTATCTTTCTCGTAGTCGTGCTTCTTTATTTTCACACGAAAACAAATTTTTTATTTGAGACACATGCAGTGGCGGCTCGTGAGTAATGAAATGGGAGGGCCACACAGTGGGAGGATCTAAGGTGGGCCACCATTCGCGGTAATTAGTACTTAGGTAAAAAAATGTAGAATGTCTTACGTGGTATTTCACTTTTTGTATAACAATTCCATTCTCCTGTTTTTAGATGTAGCGAATTCCTCTATCACTTGTTTGTTGAAATCTTGAATTCCATGAATCATTTTTTTTTCTGTGGATAGCATAGCCAATGCATTCAGTCTATCAGTGCCCATGGAATTTCTTAAAAATGTTTTTATTCTTTTCAATGTAGAAAAGCACCTTTCACTTTCAACAGTTGTCATCGGTATGGTAACAATTATCTTTAAAATAGTCACACACTCTGAGAAGGTACGAAACATGTTATTATCAAGGAAAAACTGTAATAAGGGTGTTGCACCAGAAGCAATACGTAAATCTTCACGACTGTATAACACTTCTAGTTCGGTTCTCAGTTTCAGACCATTTATTGTTGGATAAAATTTAATTGTAGTCTGAAAATCATTTTTCGGAAACTCAACACAGTACTGTGGGAACTTTTCAACTAAAAACAATTTGGAAACACATAAATGATCTGAAAATTGAAATCTTTCATTAATATTGTTCACAATCATATCACATACTTCCAAAGCGGCCACACGGTTGCTCCTATTACTTAATTGTTCAACACACTGTCTCTTAGTCACAGGCTCAATTACAGACACTTCACTGTCTTCATAGGTCTTACGAATATTAACCACTGCACTCACAAAATGTTTAACAAATGTTCTCATTTTTATTGCATCAATGTTTCTTTGTTGAATGCAATCAAAGAAAATCGCCACATGAGGCATAATTTTGTGGAAAAAAGTCAACCAGAAAATTAACTGAGGATCTCTCAAAGTTCATACAAATCCTGCAGCCTGGCTAGAAGCACTTTTGTCAGAAATCTCTATGTCCCTAATGTGTTCAAAACATTTTATTAGATTATCTTTATGTTCAAACACAGTATTAACAGCCCTGTGTTGAAAGTACCATCTTGTAGGAGGCACAGACCCAATTTTTTTTTTTTACAATTTCTACTAAATAATCCATCCACTTTGGAGATCTTGAAAAATATGGTCCTATTCCTTGCAGGTCTTGAAAAAATATTCTACTCTGGGAGGCAGACGATGTTGAGTTTTGAAGAATCAGATTCCCTTGATGGGCATAACAATGAATAAAATTTGCATTTGGATACTTCTCTTTAACCAAACACTGGACCCCTCCTTTCTGACCACTCATAACAGATGCACCATCGTAAGTCTGACAAATTAGTTTTTCCGGGGACTTGTACATTCCTATTTCTTCCAACTGTCCTAAAATTGTCGAGGCTAAACTTCGAGCACTTTTATCAAAAGGGACTTCAAAAAAACCCCACAAACTTTCAATTATTCTCCCTTCAAAGAGATGTCTCAAAATCAGTGCCATCTGTGTTTTGCACGAACTGTCAGTTTGTTTCATCAGCCTGAAGTGATATGAAGTCTATCGTAGAAATTTCAGTCACAATATTTTTTCGACACACTGACAAAATGGCATCTAAAAGTTCGTTCTGAATTGTTTTCGAGGTTCCTTTAAACACTGTTGAATTTTCTAAATGATCTTTCAAAACACTGTCAAGTGCTGCAGTATAATTGATTAGTCCTTTAAAATCCCTGGGTTGTTGTCTGCTTCTTCCGTTTCATCGTGGCCATGTAAAGCTAATTCAAATTCCCCACAAAATTTAATCGCATCAATTATTCGAGACAAGATGTATCTGTTCTTGTCTACAAGTTCGTTATGTTTACGAGCAGAAATTCTGTAACCATCATCGAGTTGCAACCTAATATTTACAATACCTAGCACGGCTAAACTCATTTCATTGTCTAAATGACATTTAGACAGCGAATGCTTCTTACTCTTTTCTGGTAAATGTTTCAGATCTTTAACGCCCGACTTAGTCCAGGTGTCTTCACCGCCAAACAGAAGACAATCAAAGCAAAATAAAGCATTGATTGTGGGGCATCCGCACATCCATTCCCATTTTTCGTACACTGTGGTATTGAAAGTTCTATTATAGGTTCTGTTTTTGTCCTTAAACACTTGGTTGATAGACAACTGCGGTCTTGGTGGACCCAATTGTTTTGCTATTAACCTATCTTCATAGCACAAAGTTTTACTCTGTAAATACTTGACATCATTCATTTTGTCTCAGAGATTTACACAAGCACACAAAATACCGACACTTGAATATTTTCAACGCCGTTATTTACACGCGTGCGTAAGACTGATTACTGAAAACCACTTGTAACACTACAATTTATACAATTACTATAAGCACTGCCACCACAATTATCGTGTAGCACATAACATAACCGCTCTAGGTACACGTTCTATTTTAATATTTCCTTCAATGAGAATATAATTTAAAATTATATAAAATCGCAAAAATTATTATAATCATATTCACGATAGAAACATTATAATAACATTATTTCGTAACAATATACACTAAGAAAGTAACAGTAATTATTAGGGGAGGCCCGCACAGCACCGGACACTTCCCAGTACCGGCCGGAGGGTGTTTATACAAATTGCCGCTAGATGGCAGATAGATGGACTATTGCGCACAAACCTCTTTGTCATTCAACATCGTAGTAGAGTTTAGCGATCTCTCGCGCCAGTCGTGTCAGAGTAGTGAGTGAGTGAAGTGTTTATGTGCGGTTGGCTGCTTCCCGCCGAAACTTTTCATCCACTGTTCTGTGAGTCTTGGTGAGTAGAATGAGATTAACTATTTTTTATGTGAACCCCACTTTCATAGAGAGTAGAAAGCAGTTAGTGTATTTTAGTTTATTACGTTAGTTTACAGTTAGGAATTAATAGCTTTTCCAACCTCATTCGCCCAGGACCGGACACTTAGTGTTTTCCCAGTACCGGACAGTAGCAAATGTTGGTGTTATAACCTAAAACACTACAAATACTTTTTTTCTTTACAGGCCCAATCCTCGTCATGGGCAATGAAAAGAAGAAGGACAATTGGTCCGAAGATGCTATGAAAATGGCTGTTGAGCAGGTTATGTCTAATAAAATGGGGATAAGGGAGGCTTCATTTCATTTTGAGGTACCAAAAAGCACTTTGTCTGACAGGATAAAACTTCTGAAAGATGGTAGGGCTGTAGATTTAAGGCCCCAGCTCGGACGCTTCAAGCCGACTTTTTCTGATGAGTTAGAATCGCATTTGGTTGACCATCTTAAAGATCTTGATAACAGAATGATGCCACTTAACAAAAAAGAGTTTCTAAGATTTGTGTTCGAAATGGCGGAACACCTTAAAATTCCCCACCAATTCAACAAAGAAAAGAGGGAAGCAGGTGACAAGTTTTATTATGAATTTTTGAGCCGCCATCCTGACATCACATTGCGGAAACCACAATCAACTAGTATTCAGAGGGCTGTTGGTTTCAACAAAGAACAGGTTGACTTGTTTTTTAACAAGTATGAAGCCATTTCAGCAAAGTTTAAGTTCTCTCCCTCCAAAATATTCAACTGCGACGAAACAGGTGTGTCAGTTGTTCATGAAAATGCTACAATGGTTTTATCACAAAAAGGAAAGAAGCAGGTTAGTAAAATCACATCGGGAGAAAGAGGAAGGAACGTTACAGTGTTGCTATCAATCAATGTTACAGGTGACACGTTCATACCCCCTTTATTTGTATTTGGAAGGAAGAAACTGGCCGAGGAGTTGAAAAAAGATGCACCAGATGGAAGTATTTTTGCTTGTGAAAAAAGTGGGTGGATCACTTGTAACTCATTTTTGCTGTGGCTCAAGATGTTTGTTACCCATGTCAACCCAACAAAGGAGAGCCCTTTTCTTATAATTTTGGATGGCCACAGTTCCCACAAGGAACTGAAAGTAATATTGTATGCAAGAGAACATAACGTGCACATGATAAGCCTCCCTCCCCATACCACGCACAAACTACAACCACTCGACCGTACAATAATGAGACCATTTAAAGCTGCTTACAACGAAGCCTGTGCAAGGTGGATGCAAAAATACCGTCCTCTGAAGATAGCTCAAAGGGATATTGCGAGTTTGGTGAACACAGCATTTATGGCAGTCTGCAGGATGGAGCTTGCAAAGTCTGGTTTCGCCTGTACTGGGCTCTATCCGTTGAACAAGGGCATATTTTCAGATTTGGACTACATTGCTGCAACTCATTTTACTTCAGATAGTGAAGTTCTCGTAAGACCCACAGTTTCTGGCCCCTCCCCCATGGATTTTGAAGAATCAGTGCCTGCAAAAGAGAACGCCATCCCTTCTTGTTCAACCTCATCGTCTGAAGTAGTGCCTTGCCTTCATGTTCAACCTTAGCGTCTAGGCCTACCTCCCCACCCTGTCCACGCATGGCGTCAACTTCAGGTGTTTCCACAATGGAAGCTAGGCCTACCCAAACATCTCTGGCTACTCCTAGCACTTCTCACTCTTTTGGTCAGCCTAAAAGCTTCATGTCCCCTTTATTCCAACGTGTGACTGCAGAAATTTCTCCTATTACAGGTGAAGCTAGGAAAAAAATTAGTCAGAGGAAGAGAAGAAGTGAAAAAAGTGAAATTTTAACTGGAAGTCCGTACAAAGCACAGTTGGAGGAGAAAGTTAAGAAATCTGAAGAGAACATGAAGGAAGTAGCAATGAGAAAATCAAAAAAACTAAAGTGTGGTGGCTCAGCACAACCAATAAAAGTGAAACAGCCTAAGCGTAAAAACGAATACAAGAGGATTTCTGTCAAAAGAAAACGTCACTTTAAGAAAGTTGTCCTGAATAAAATAACAACAGAAATGGACACCGACGAACCGGATGGTCTTACTGAGTGCATAGTTTGCAACGAGACAACTGATGAAGATTGGGTTCAGTGCACCTCTTCGAAAGTGTGGGCACATGTTGCTTGCACTGATCAAGAAAATCTCCTGTATTATAAATGTGACAATTGTTCTTAGTTTATTTACATGTAAATTTCGTTTTGGCTTCTAATATGTTGGTTTTTATTATAATTACTTCTTACTTACTTAGATTAACCATGTATTAAGCAAACTAACAGTAAATTTTAACAATAATTTTGAAAATTTCATAGTGTCCGGTACTGGGCGCATACTTTTTAAAATGGCCATTTACAGACACAATTTGTTTTGTTTATTTTATCATTAAACATTTTGCTATTAGCAGATATGTTAATTTTTTCTAATAAAAAGCATTTAAGCTTCACGACTGCTGCATTTTCATTCCCCTACATTACTTTAAAAAATTTTTATTTTCAAAAAAGCTAAGGTGTTCGGTACTGGGTGAGTCTCCCCTAGTATTATAGAACAGCTCAGATGGCGGTAAAATGTAATAGTCTACTAAATAGTTCCGATTCATATCCGTTAGTTGCAGTAATGTGGCGCACCTACAGGATTCAGAGTTTACTACTTGAAGACTGTAAATGTTTGGTCAATGGTCACATAGTCTAGTGTGACCGAACGCTATGGGATTTTAGCATTACGCCCTCCCACCACAAGAGAGCTGAGAAGTGGAAGGGAGTAGTACCATCTGGGTCACACCGTATCTGTGACCGTCGCTATGTTGCCACATTTGTTTTCGCGTTGCCACATTTCTCCAGACTTCTCACTGTTACAAACTATTGCTATCATTTGAAACGAGGACGTTTCTACAATATTTATTTATTTATTTCGTGTTTTTTTTTGGTGGGGCACGTGACCATGTGCCCTTATGAGTGAGCCGCCTCTGGACACATGACTTCTGCGAACGTAATTGTCTGTATTGGGTTCGTACAGCGCTACTGTCACGGGGGTGATGAACTTGTGAATCTTGTAGGGGCCACACCATCGATATGATAGTTTCGAAGTGGTCCTATCAACGGCTTTACTCGTAGGGTGAGTTTTATACATGACTAAATCACCTACTTTGTACTTTATTTTCCTATTATTCTGCTCATGATATTTCCGCGATTTTTGTAAATTCGCTCTCAAATTTGCGCGAGCTTCGTTCCATATTTTTCTTATATTATTCCCATTTATTTCGCGGGGCAATAACTCATGAATTTTCCACTTTGTGGTTAACGGGTGGTTAGGTTTATACTTGTACAGCAAATAAAATGGTGTTGATTTATGTCCTTCATGATACGCCGAGTTGAAGGCAAATTGTATACATGATAGATTTTGATCCCACGCTGTCTGATCTTTAGCATGATAAGATATTAAGGCTGATTTTAGGTTTCGCAAGTATCTCTCAGCTAGGTTTCCTTGCGGTCGGTACTCTGTGACTGTAATGTGATTTATTCCTAATTTAAAACACATGTCATTAAATTCTTTCGATTTAAACTGAGGTCCATTGTCAGATACTAGGTGTACTGGTGTACCGTAATCTTTAAATAGTCTCTCATGTAGAATCTTTATTGTCGTAGATGCTAAGGCACGTCTCATAGGGTACATCCACACGAATTTAGTGAAGGAGTCCACGCAAATTAATAGCATAGTATTTCCTGACTTAGAACGGGGATAAGGTCCAGAATAGTCTATGTATATCTTTGAAAAGGGGGTAGTGGGGATATCTGAGATTAATTTTCCGACTTGACTGATTTTTGCTGGCTTGCTCAGGGCACAGATTTCGCATTGTTTCACGAACTTAGTTATTTCACTGTTCATGTTTTCCCAATGATATTCCTTGCGAATACGATGTATTGTTTTCCTAATTCCCATATGAGCTCCAATGGTTGATGAGTGGTAGTATTCCATTAGCATGGGTTTAATTACTTCCGGGGCGATTATTCTCAGTGACTTTCCATTAGCCTTTTTAAAACAAAGTACTCTTTCACTCAAGGTATATTTGTCAGAATAATTTCCTTTATCTATTTGTTCTATTATTTTACACAATTTCGGATCTTGTTGTTGATGATGTAATATATCCTTAAATGCAAGGGGAATTCTGTTATTAGCGTATTGACAGTAGTGGTTTCAACATTGTCTTCGCCAGGTCTGGTATTGGGTAGTTGGAACATGCGGGATAGTGTATCGGCGACTACATTCTGGGTACCACGAATATGTTGTACTTTGAACTTGTAGCAATTTAATCTTAACACCCATCTTCCGATACGACCTAACTGTTTGGATGGTTCAATAACCATGACAAAGCTTGATTGTTGGTTTCTAGTAGAAATTCCTTGTGTTCCAAAAATGGTTTGAATTTTTCGAAGGCGAATACTACAGCTAAACATTCAAGTTCATAGGCTGAGAACTTCCTTTCTTGCTCCGTCAAAGTACGTGATGCATAGCTGATCGGGAGTCTTGTATTATTGATTTCTTGGTATATTACGGCTCCTAATGCTACACTAGAACTGTCGGTCTGTACGACAAACGGTTTACTGAAATCTGCTAACTGCAATACCGGTGGTGATATTATGCTTTCTTTGAGTGTTTCAAAAGCGGCTTGATGTCGAGTAGTCCACTCGAATTTCGTTCCTTTCTTCCTTAATGCATTTAATGGGGCTGCTATATCCGCTAGGTGAGGTATGTGCTTGTGAAAATAATTGATCATACCTAAAAATCGAGCTATACCTTTGGTGTCTCTAGGTGGTAAAAATTCTCGGATTGCGCGCGTACGTTTTGGGTCGATGATAACCTTACCTTCGGCCGATACTATATGACCTAAGAAGGAGAATTGTTTTACTGCGAAATTAACTTTACTGGGGTTTACCGTTAGTCCAGCATTCTTTAACCTTGATAATACTTCACGCAAGTGATCAATATGCTGATCCATCGATTCACTATATACTACTATGTCGTCAAGATAGTGATATACGAATTTAAATTTAACGTCATGGAATATTTTTTCTAACAGTCTGCTACATACTGAACTTCCTTGTGATATTCCGAATGGTACTCTAGTAAATTGGTATAGATTAAATGGGACAGCAAACGCAGTTAGATGTTTTGATTCCTCAGCTAGTGGGATTTGGTGGAAGGCCTGATTGAGATCCATTATGGTGAAAATTTTCGCTTTGGTAAAATAGTGGAACGCGCTGTGAATGTCGGGCAGGGGAATCGATTCAAATTCTATATTCTTATTCAGCTGTCTATAATCCACGACTAGTCTATGTTTGTCAGTTCCTTTTGGTACTAGGAATGCAGGTGATGAGTATGGAGAAGTTGGCGGTTCTATGACGTGTTGTTCGATGAGTTTGTTGACTTGGTTTGTCATTATTTCCATCTTGGGCGGTGATAATTTGTATGGGTGAAGACGTATTACCTTGTTGTCACTTAGATTTATTTTGTATTCGATTAGATAGGTCAATCCTAACTTGGGTGTGAGTACGGTAGAAAATTCCCTTATTAACTTTTGAATTCTTAGTCGCTCATTTCCTTTTAAATGACTCAAACTAGATTCATGATGCTCTAACTGAATAGTTGATGTTTCGCAATTATCGCTGTTATTTAGCTTGGAGTCGAACTGATATTTTCGAGTACGATCAAACCTAAAGAAATATTGTTTAGCGTATATGTCAAGGATTAAGCCAGTTTTGCTTATAAAGTCGGCGCCTAGTATTAAGTTTTGTCCTAATACTTCAGCTACGAGTAGTGGAACATACCAAGTAAAATTCTTTATTTTTAATTTGACAGTAATACTGCGTGATATATTTAGGTTTTGCTTATTCGCGGTGGCACACTTTATGTTCACGTTTTGGCTACGTCTAATAAGATTATGATTATCTAATACGCTGGCTAGCTGTTGACTGATTATTCTACGTGTAGATCCTGAATCGATTAAACCAAGGATATTCGTTGCTCCAAAGTCTATCTGTATGTAGGGTAATTGGCATATACTGGTTTTGCATGTACCAATAGAGTTGCACTTGTCAATAAATCTTGTTATGTAAGGGTCTATACGTTTGTTAATATTTATTTTAACTTTAGGGTGATTAGTGTTTGTACCTTTCCTTCTGATGCTGCGGAAGACGTAGGATTTTTGTTCTTCCTGCTTCACATGTTTTTTGACAGGTCGGTTTTCTGTTGGTACCGCTTTTTTTACAATTCTTGCTAATGTGTCCGGACTTTCCACAGTTATAACATCTTCTTTCCTCATTAGCATCGCTCGCATGCTGTCGGGGTTTTAGTAGAGAGTTTGATGTATTGGGGTAGCTTTGGGTTTTGCACACCGCGGAACGCTTGAAACTTGACGACAGCGGTTCGAACGTCCTTGTCTTCTCCTTGCGGCTACATGACGAGAAGTGTGACTATTCTAACGCATACGAGATGTTTTATATTCAGTCCGCCATTTTGTTTTTTGTTTTTTCCTTCAACATTCTTCGTCCTGTTCAAGGTTACGTATCAGCTCGACTACAATATTATCCGGTATCACCGGTTCCGCTTTCCCGTACATAACGAGTTCGTCGTACAAACGGTCGTACATCACGATATCGAAAAACACGTCCGGTGGGTACACTATCGTACTCCCACACTCGATACCACGCGATCGAAGTACAGTTTAATATTGTCTTGTTCGTAAAACTTTTTAATTATCGGTATTAACCGAACAAAACACGACCACTCGCTGTCGTTCATTACGATCGAACTGTTCTTTTTGTCTTTCAAATGTACACATCCACGTTTCACGTAAACACTTTTAATTCTATCGTCTTCGTCTCCTTTGTCCTTGTCCTGAAACAAAACTAACTTAACATCGGACGAACGAGGATATCGAAGACCGTCGGTAATTCGTTCCTGTAGGAAAATCAACAAGTTCCAATCGGTGAAATCGAATAGCACGCGTTGCGGACGAGCACCGTTTGTAAACGAAACGCACACATCGTGTCCGCGTCCTTCAAACACTCCGGCTGTTACGTATCGTCTGTGCGACAACGGGCACGTTAGACCTAAGTACACGTCGCGGTGTATCGGTTGCGTTTGCTGCTGCTGTTGTTGCTGCTCGAATCCAACGATTGCCGACGCCATGTTGTTAGGTAATAACACACAGTCACAACGTTCACTGTAACTACAACAACAACGTTCCCAGTCAACTGCAGTCTCTCAACTGACACATGATGATGCAACACACCTTGTAATATGTATATAAATCTCGACTTCCTGTTAGTGGTGGTGGTGGGATGAGGAGACAACTACCCGGGTGGTGGTGGTAGTAGTAGTAGTGGAGGGCGAAATCAAGTGCGTCTGTGCACAGTGTTGAACAGCGGAGTGTATACGTTGAGCGAATCGTGAAGTATCATGCAGAAGGCCGTGGTTTCCGAGGGGAAATTTTCCGAGGACTCGAATTCCAGTCGCACGTCGACCGGTGAAGACTTGAGCGACTTGTCCTGTCTGTTACAATCGAAGACGAATAGCGGTGCTTTATCTCTGAACTCGTCCGGCGATAGAAGTACGTTAGATTGAGCCCTGTGGTAGCACGATTTTTGAAAACGAGAATACATGTCGTACAGCAGTGCGTAGCGTCCGTAAGCGATATCCAAGTTCAGGTTATCGTACGGGTAGTACTTGTCGTTCAGAAAGAGTCTCGCGTTGGTCACCTTGCAGTGATCGAATTCGTCAGCATGTTTTTTCACATCGTTCTTTCTGCCGGTCTGGAAAGTGAGTATCACGAAACGCGGCTTCTCCAGTTGAGACGACGTCTTGATCGTCCACGTCTGCCTGCTGGTCGTCGGCAATGCCGGGTACTCATGGATTTCCCAACTGCGAAACGGTATGGACAGCGGTGGGTCCTTCCGCATTAGCTCCAACAGCTCCAACCGCGTATCGTTGTTCACGTGCACGTACGGAACCATACACAAGATTTTAGTCAGTTCGAGATCGGAGTTAGCGTCTGTAGCCGTAGTCGCGCTGCTCGTTGTCGTCGTCATCACCATAGCGTTTAAATCGGTCGACGTGCGTAACAGTATCAGTTCTTGTTTCATGTTTAAAATGATCCGCGTAAAGTCTTCGGCGAATCCCATCAGCATCCTCAGCGGTACGGAAAAGTTGAATTCACCGTTGCTCCCCTTCGGTGATATCTCGTTAGTCGTCGGTGCCACCCATCCGGCGTTTCTCATCGCATCAACGTCCGGTTTGCCGTTGGATAGCATGGTTTTCAACGTAGACGTGATGCCGATGTTCTTTGTCCGATCGACTTCCACGCCGGCCAATTCGTAACGGATTTCTTCGAAGAGAAACGCGATCGCGTTGTTCACCAGTTTCACGTTTACTTCGTCAGTATCACTCACTTCGGTCTTCTTCTTGCTCAACTTACCTTCGACGTACAGGAGACTTTCCATTGGTAGAGTGAAGACGTCCAGCTGCAGCATGGGTATACGTATTTCATCGTTGTTACCGTATTGCGACGACGCGTACGGCGCGTGACTGTGGTACTCGTAATGCGTAATAGTGTCGTCGAAGAGCGGACCTCGATATCGACCGCTAAGATACCGCTAACCGCCATGTTTCTTGTTTTTCTTGACTTTGAAGCCTAGTGAAATCAGGTAGCGTCGGTTCGCCGGTGTTACCCGCTTCAACGTCGACTGACGGGTTTCCCGAAGGTACGCTCCTCTTTTATCTTTGCAAGTCTTGCGGGAGACGACGACGATGACGATGACGGTGCAACAGAAAAAACTATCCTCGAAGTAAAAACCCATCGTTACATCCGTTTTAGGTGGATTCGCACGATAATGACTTCACCGCGAAAATTCGCGATACCACCATCTTGATCGTGTACGGAGACGGTAATGTTGCGTAAACTTTGCACGTTCACCGGAAGGTGTATGACGTTGCTGAGCGTTTCGACTATCTTGAATCCCGGTTTGACCGTTGGGTAGAACGAATGCAGAATGTGCTCGTTTCGTCCGTCCTTGTACGAACCTTGTACAGCGTTACACCTTATCTCCAGAATGTTCACTTTGTTAATGTTTACGGGCGCGTCCGACGTGTGTAATTTATACGCTTCTAACTTGGTCTTCTCGATGAAACCCAGCATGGCAACGATCCCGTGTTGTGTACTACCGAAATCTATCTCGTAAGAACAGTAAAGTTCACATTTCAACATGTTATTATTAGGACGTAGAACGAATCTTTTGTCGTCTAACGCTTCTTTCAGGTACGTCTCAATATCACCGATTTCGTACGCGCCAGTCGGTAATTCGATGAGTTCTAATGTTTTACGCGCACCACCACCACCCTTCAGTACGGGAAAGACGTTGTTTCTGCCGCTTTCCACGTTCGGAATAGAGTTGTACGTGGTGAAATCCAACAGTCCAGCGTACCGTTCACCGTCCGTCAGTTCGAGAGGTGGAGAAAGTCACAAACGAGAACGCTCGGATCCCTTACCCGTGACGGTGACTAATAAGCGAAGACATCTCGTCGTTTACTGATCGTTCGACGACAAAAATTCTAAACATAAATGTCCGCAGACGTCCGTGTCCGGCGGTTGTTTACGGGTGTAATTTTAACGCACGTCGGTCACGTTCGATCCGAAGTACCGCATCAGCTCGACCGGCGGACGTAAATTGTCGATACCGTCAAAGTACACGACACTGTCGCCTCGCTTCTTGTAGCATACCCAGTGCGTTTTCGTTAAACGAAAGATTCACGACGGCGATTTCGTTCTCCCACAGTGACGAGCGCGGTAAAGCGTCGCCCATGTACACGCCTCTGAAATAAGGTAAGTTCAACTTTTTCGCGTACGAGTACAGATCACGGTCGGACGACGGGCGCACGGTACTAGTTTTTTCGGTACGGACGCAGGTACAGTCCCGAAGCCGTTTTGCGGATACCTCCTATTCCTCCTCCTCTTCCGTTCTGTCGCCATCGACGTCGAATTCCCGATCCAGTCGTCCTCGTCGTTGTTCTCCTCCTCCTCCTTCTCCTCCTGGCCGTACATGCTGCCTTTTTCCGCTTGATGACCGCTCCACTGCGACGACCACCAAGATGACGTTTACGACCGTTGCACAGTCCGCCGCCGCCGATTTCGCATTCATCGCTGCAGCTACCGCGGTCGCGTACGCTCGTTCGCTGATACCCGAGTTCAAAGCCTTCACTCGTTCCCACGTCTTGCCGGCTAGCACGGGATCCGCTGCGCGTCTGTGCTCGTTGTCCTTGTATTTAGCGTACGCGATGTCGTGTTCACGACAGGCTTCGTCCAACTCGTTGATTCCGCGTTCGCCGCGTGCCAATATCTCCTCCAGTCTAGTTCCCGGTCCGCAGAATCTGTATCCGGGCAGATGCAGTTCAACCGGTACCACGTCCACCGCTCGATTGATCAGAGCCGGTACTGACTGTGTGACGAAAGGTATCACGCTTTTAAGCACTTTTCTGATACGACCACGCCCCTTTTTTAATTTTTAACACAATGACCACGTAATTCGTACATGACTACTATTTATCGACCTTGTAAACGGATCTCCAAACTTTGTCCTTCCCTCCGGCCTTACCCAATTCTTCTATTAATTTGCTCGTCTCCTCGTTGTTAGCGTGTATCAACTCTGCCTCTTCGGCGTTGAGTGAACTCCGCGCTGCGTGCGCGTGCAATTTATAGATGTACGAAACTACTTTCTCCCATCGTCTTTGGAACACGTTTGCGAGTTTGTACATTTCGCTCCTCGCGTCCTCCTATTGACGTAAGTTTACGGCGTCAGTAGGGGTAAACTGACAGTTCTACTCCGGATGTGACGTCATATGGCGGGAAATTCAAAAATCTAGGTGGTGGGGGTAAAAATCTGGTAGTCGGCTTTCGGTCATGTTGTGGGGGGTCAGTATAAAGTGGGGTTATGTGTGCGTTGATTGGTGTATACGTCGTCGACGTTGCCGCTTCGTGCATGTGTTATAGTGTACGGGTTTGTATATGCAAGGTGTTTTTCCGGTCGGCCATGTTGTAAAATCGTCGTGGTCGGCGTTGCCGACTCGTGCTGGTTAATCGCCGTAGTCGACTCTTGCGTGTGTTATAGTGTACGGGTTTTGTATATGAACGTCGCTGCGGGCGATGGTCGATGCGGTGTATTGTTGGCAACGGCGTGTCTGTGTGTCGTGGCGAACTGTATCGCGAGCCCGTGTAGTGATCCGGTTCGTCGTTCGCCGGCCGCCGTCGGGTTGATCTGCTGTCGGACGCCGTCCGCCGCCGACGGCGAATGGCGAACGGCGAACGGCGAACTGGTTCGTGAGGCTGCGTCGTGATCCGGTTCGTCGTCGAGGATTGGTCTGTGTGTCGGATATTCTGATTGATATGTAATTTTCTATAGGTAAGTAAATATATACAGATTGTAAAAATACGTGTGCACCAACCTGTTGGTCTAGCGCTCGCTATAGCGGGCCCTACGTTTGTTGTTGTAAGAAACACACATGAATAATAGGGACAAGTTACACACACACACACACACACACACACACACACACACACACACACACACACACACACACACACAAGCACGCACGCACGCACGAACGCATCATGCATGGAAAAGGAAAGTTGAAAATAAACACTTAAGCAATTGCAGATACACTCATGTATTTATTTACATGGACACATCTTATTTACAAAATATTTACAAAAACATAAATTAAAAAGTACATATATACAAAAAAACTATTGTGCACGCTCATATATTATAGACACATATTATTTACAAAATATTTACAAAAACATAAATTAAAAAATAAATACATTTTTAAATATTTACAAAAACAGAAATTAAAAAATAAATACATTTTTAAATATTTACAAAAACAGAAATTAAAAAATAATTACATTTTTAAATATATATACATAAAAAACTGTTGTGCACGTTCACGTTCATCTGTAAGAAAAGAAAGAAAGAGTATTAGTGACGCACAGTTGATGCGAGTAGGATGGTTTAGAATAACGTTTATCAGTACTGTAACATACCTCAAAAATGCATACGTCTGTAGAATTCGCGTTTCGGCTTCCCGAACGCGTAGAATCGACATTGCGGACATCTCGGTTCCGCCCCCTCCGACGCCATGGTTCGAAACCAGTTGACTATGCACCTAGAATGGAATGTGTGGGTGGACGGCAACCCGAGGAGCCTCTCCCCATCCGTGTATGGAGCTAGACACGCACCACATGTGGCGTGTGGTAGCATACCCTGGATGGGGCAGTCCTCTCCACGGGTCCAACACCACGTTGGTAATGACCTTCTAAATAATATCATCATCAACGTGGGGTTGTAGTTGTTGTGCACCCTTGGTGTCATAACGTCAATGATTTCAAACAACGGTAATCTTTGTTGTGGTTCCCGTTGTTGTGGCTGCGGCGATCGATTTGTTACGTGAATACGTATAAATTCTGCTTACGACAGTCGACGCGCATCATTAACGAGATGAGCGTTGACAAGTTCGGCAGACACCAGAGCGCCGTCAGAGTCCAAAGGGAGACGCGACGCAGTCTGCGGGAGGATATAGGAATCGCGATGACAGAGGACGGACACTTCGATGTAGCGGGGAAAAAATACACAACTTGGGCGAACCGCATGATGGTAACGATGCCGTTCCACTGCGGTTCGTGCAAGACCACTGTCTGGTCGTCGATCCGTCAACACAAGGTTCCTCGAGAATAGACGTGAAAGGTAGTAAGCTCATCAACGTCGGCGCTCCCATCGATCTCACGGATGCTGTCAACAAGCAGTATGTAGACTACACGTGTTTGCGTTTCACGACGGTACCGAACAAGAAGAACGGCATCGTCATCGATGCGCGGGACCATCGCATACAGTCTCTGAGAGACCCGATTCGTGCGAGAGACGCTGCGACCAAAGTATATGTGGACGCAAAGATCATACCGAAGGATACGAACTCTAACCTAATGGTCGGCAACGTGCGGATAACGCAGTTAGCGTCGCCTGTCAACAACAAAGACGCTGTAAACTTGGAATTTTTGAAGCAGCATACAATCACAACGGTAAACGACTCTTATTTAAACGCGCAAGGAAAGACTATTCCGAACGTCGGTGACGGTGGCACACGGCCCACAGACGCTGTGAACGTGCGTCAATTGGAGGACACGAAGCGGTACGCGAAGAGCGAAACGTACAAACTCGCAAAAGTGTTCCAACACCGTTGGGAGAAAGTGGTATCGTATATCTATAAATTGCATACGCACGCAGCGCGTACTTCACTCGGCGCCGAAGAGGCAGAGTTACTACTCACGAGCAAGGCGGAGACGAGCAAATTGATTAGCGATCTTGACAAGTCCTTCGACAAAAAGGACGAGAACGATTGGAGATCTCTTTATCGACAGCAGGCGAAACAGTAGACATGTACGAACTTCGTAGTCGTGTTGATAAAAAAAAGGGGCGTGGTCTCATAGGAAAAATAGTTAAAAGCGCGGTACCATTCGTCACAAAGTCAGTACCTACACTGATCAATCGAGCGGTGGACGTATTACCTGTGGAACTACATCTGCCCGGCTACAGATTCTGCGGACCCGGAACGAAACTAGAGGAGAGATTGGCTCGTGGTGATCGAGGAATCAACGAGTTGGACGAAGCCTGTCGCGAACACGATATCGCCTACTCCAAGTATAAGGACAACGAACGAAGACGCGTAGCGGATCGTGTGCTAGCCGGCAAGGCGTGGGAACGTGTGAAAGCTTTGAATTCAGGCATCAGCGAAAGAGCGTACGCGGCGGCCGTAGCGGCAGCGATGAAAGCGAAATCGGCGTTAGGTAGCGGACTATGCTGTGGTGGTGTGCGTAAAAGGCGTCGTCACACCGGTCGACGCAAGTCGATTCGGCGCACGATAATCAAGAGAAGGAGGAGGACGACAGGGACGGGACGACGAAGACGGACCGGTGGTGGTGGTAAAAGGGCTTCGGGACTATACCTTCGTCCGTACCGAAAAAAGTAATCGAAATACCTGTGCGCCCGTTGTCCGATGGAGATCTGTACGAGTACGCGAAACGATTGCGCGTACCTCATTTCAGAGGCGTGTATATGCGCGACGCACTTCCTCGCGCACCGTGGGAGAACGAAAGCGCGATCGTGAATCTGGACGACGCTACCGGACCGGGCACGCACTGGGTATGCTACGAGAAGCGTGGTGACGGAGTCACGTACTTTGATGGATTCGGCAATCTACGCCCTCCCGTCGAGCTAATACGGTACTTTGGATCGTACGTGAACGACGTTCGTTACAATTACGCGCGTAAACAACCGCCGGACACGGTCATCTGCGGACATTTATGTTTGGATTTTTTGACATCAAACGATCAGTAAACGACGAGAAGTCTTCGCTTACGGTCACCGTCACGGGTACGGATCCAAGCGCACTAGTTTGTGACTTTTTTCCACCGCTCGAACTGACGGACGGTGAATGGTATGCAGGACTGCTGGACTTTACCACGTACAACTCTATACCGAACGTGGAAAGCGGAAGAAACAACGTCTTTCCTGTACTAAAGGGTCCACGTAAGACGCTAGAACTCATCAAAATACCGACCGGTGCGTACGAAATCAGTGATATCGAAACGTACCTGAAGAAAGAGCTATCAGACCCGAAATTTACTCTACGCCCTAACAACAACACGTTAAAATGTGAACTTTATTGCTCATACGAGATCGATTTCGAGCGTACAGAACACGGAATCGATACCATGTTGGGTTTTTTCAAGAACAGCAAGTTAGAAGCGTATATATTACACACGTCGGACACACCAGTAAACATTAACAACGTGAACGTTTTGGAGATAAGGTGTAACGTCGTACAAGGTTCATACAAGGCGGGACGAAACGACCATACACTGCACTCGTTCTACCCGACTGTCGAGCCTGGATTCAAGATAGTCGAAACGCCTGCCAACGTCATTTATCTTCCGCTTAACATACTACACTTGTGTAACGTTACAGTGTCCGTACACGATCAGGACGGTGATATTGTGAATTTTCGTGACGAAGTTATCACCGCGCGTATACATTTGAAACGCGCGTAGTAATCATGGGATTTTATTTCAACGATACCGCTTTACCTACAGCATCGGTGACGAAGAGCGGTGGTACACACAAGATAAAAGTGGACGACACTTTTGGACAGAATATCAGTAGACGTACGTCGTTGACGCGATTAACAACGGCTAACCGACGCTACCTGATTTCACAAGGATTCAAACTCAAGAAAAACAAGTAATATGGCGGACAGTGGTATCGTCTTATCGGTCGAACGACGACCGTTTTTTGAAGACAACATAACACATTACGAATATCATCCTCATGCACCATACGCGTCGACGTCGCGATACGGAAATAACGATGAGATACGTATACCTATCCTGCAACAGGAAGTCTTCACTTTACCGATGGAAAGTTTCCTGTACGTTGAAGGCAAGTTGAGCAAGAAGACCGACAGCACCGATACTGTGAACGTGAAAATGGTCAACAACGCGATCGCATTTCTCTTCGAAGAAATCCGATACGAACTGGCCGGTGTGGAAGTGGATCGTACCAAGAGCGTTGGCATCGCATTCACTATTAAAACCATGCTATCCGTTGGTATGCATGACGTGGTTTCGATGAAAAACGCCGGTTGGGTTGCCCCCACGGCTAACGAGCTAACACCTTCCGGTAAAAACGGTGAATTCAACTTTTGCATACCATTGAGGATGCTGATGGGATTCGCTGAGGATTTCACGCACGTCATATTAAACATGAAACAGGAACTGATACTGTTGCGCACTTCCACTGACGTTAACGCACTGTTCTCGTCCACGGATACGTCAGCTAATGCCGATATAGAACTGACCAAAATCTCTTGGATGATTCCGTTCGTGTACGTGAACAACGAAGTACGGATACGGCTGTTGGATATCGTACGCAAGGATTTACCGCTTTTCTTACCGTTTCGCAGTTGGAAACTCCACGAGTACCCGGCTTTACCTTCAACTGACAGACAGACTTGGACGGTAAAAACAACGACACAACTGGAGAAACCGCGGTACGTGATACTCACGTTCCAGACCGCTAGAAAGAACGATCTGAAGAAACACGCGGACGAATTCGATCACTGCAAGGTGACCAACGCAAGACTCTTTCTGAACGACAAATACTACCCGTACGATAACCTGAACCTGGATATCGATAATGGACGTTACGCTCTGCTGTACGACATGTATACAAGATTTCAAAAATCGTACTATCATAGAACTCAACCCAACGTACTTCTAGCACCGACCGAGTTCATAACGAATGCACCGCTATTCGTCTTCGATTGTAGCAGACAGGACGAGTCGCTCAAGTCGTCACCGGTCGACGTCAGATTAGAATTCGAGTCAACGACCAATTTCCCCCCTCAGACCGCGGCCTACTGCTTGATACTGCACGATTCGCTCAACGTCTACACTCCGCTGTCCAACACGGTGCGCAGACACAATTAAACTCACTCTATATATTATTGTTTTTTTGCTGTAAATATTATGTTGCTTTTTACAATATTATGTGTGTGTGTGTGTGTGTGTGTGTGTGTGTATTTCATGTATGTGTTTTTTTATATTAAAAGGTGTAATCAATTTTCATGTATTTTATTTTCTTAATACCTGTAACCTCCCTCTTTCCGAACGGTGGGAGAGGGAAACGTCTCCCCTCCTATTCTTCGCTCAGTGTTTCATCAGCGCGTGTCGTGAGAGGACGTGCACGATGCTTTCGTACGATCACAAGGATGACGATAACGATCGCAACGAAAACCGCTATTTCAGACAGTGCGGTGAAGCGATGACGATCAAGTCCGTATCTCCGGACGACAAAGAAGTGCAGATCGCACTGATTAAAAAAATCATATCTCCTTATCCACGTTACAGAAACATTGAAGACCGTTCAAAGAGTTTTAAAGATTGGCCGATATCGTTGACGATAACGCCTAAAGAACTAGCCGAAGCGGGTTTCTTTTACAACGGATGCAACGATAGAGTGATATGTTTTTGCTGTGGAGGCGGTTTAAACAAATGGGAGCGAGGAGAAAACGCTTGGACGGAACACGCACGTCATTTCCCCGTGTGCTCTTACGTAATGTTAGTGAAAGATAAAAAATTCATCCTAAAGGCATTGGGTATCATTACCGAACCGGAAGCAGCAGCAGGAGCAGCAGCAACAGCAGTGGCAGCAGAGAACGGACAAAGCACCGACTCGATCAAAGAGAATAACAAAAAAGAACCGGATGCAGCAGCAGCAGTGGCAGCAGAGAACGGACAAAGCACCGACTCGATCAAAGAGAATAAAAAAGAAGAAGAAGGGGGTCCGGATCGGTATACGATGTGCAAAGTTTGTTACGCACACATTGTTGAAGTCGTACTTATTCCCTGTCGTCATTTTGTCATATGTGTGAATTGCGCCATCACTCTAAATCAGTGTCCCGTATGTAGAGCCACATACACCGCTTATATGAGAGCGTATTTCTAGTTCGTTTTCATGCACTGAGAACGTCTAAACAACGTGCAGTCAGAAAACGAACAGCAAATTCATACTCGCGCTTACCGAATGTTAATACAAAAGCAAGAACGTTTCGTCTAATGCATGAAATAAACAAGTAAAAATAGTTTAAAAAACAATGCTGCTGCTGTGACGGAAGTGTTTATAAATAAACGATATCTCACTACTTCCTCAGTGTTTCGGAAGGACGTGTCGAGAACGAACGCATGGAGCTGTTGACTTCGTACGAGTACAGACGATGCAGTGACTTAACGAACGCAGTACTGTACCCTGTAGATCTTTTTGTATACAACGTTTTGACGCAAGAATTTGTTGCACTGATTCGTGACGTGGAGACAAGGTACAAAGTAAACGTTCCGAAAAAATTCTTTACAACATACAACGTGTCTGTTTCGCGAGACGGACGGATCGGCAGCGTTCCTAGTAGCACCGAACACATTGTTTGTAACGAAAAAAGATGGCAGTCGACGAGCTAGCAGTCATACTTGACTTTCACTGTTTCGTGGACGATAACGGAAACGAACTCGTCAAGGAACTGGCCGTTATGGATGTCACCGCATTTACCAGCAGACATTGGATATTTGCACCACCAGTGGACACGAACGTTTCGAATCACAAACACATGAGGACGAACCGATGGTTAACGGAGCATTATCACGGACTAGAGTGGAGGGACGGGGAGACATCGTACGAACATCTTGTGCCGATATTAGTAAAATACACGTTTCCTTTTAACTGTGTGTTCGTAAAAGGTTTACAGAAAAAAAGATTTCTGGAAAAGCGTATCGTGCATTACAATATTATAAATTTAGAAGATTTCGGTTGTCCTAAACTCGAACAATTACGTCCGATGCACGGAACAGCATGTTTCGCGCACCGTTTATTTCCAGAAATATGTACAAATAATAGAGTGCACGCTTTACGCGAGTGGGTTATATCGGATTTTAGACTTATCAGTAGGTTTCTGGTAAATTATTAACATTTTTGTTTTTATTTAGCATCATGTCGCTTGCATAAAAATTACTGCCTTCACACACTGTCTAGACGCATAAAAAACTAGTGCCGCCGTCTGGTCGTCTTTCCCCTTCCGCGCTCAACATGAATCAATGACATCACTCTGTCTAGACGTATAAAAAAATAGCGGCATCTTTCGCTTGCATAAAAATTACTGCCTTCATGTCAGAATAAGATTACATAACCCTGTCTAGACGCATAAAAAATTAGTGCCGTCGTCTGGTCGCCTACCCCCCTTCCGCTCTCAGCAGGAGTCGATTACAACACCTTGTCTAGACAGATAAAAAAATAATTGCCGACTGGTTGCCTCCTCCCACCCACCGAAAGTGACGTGTGAAAGCGGCTTTCATCCTGTTTCACAGGGTTAATAATAACAGTTTACTGCTCGTTGTCTGGTTCCCCCTCCCTCGCGCTGTCTGGTTTCCCCCTCCTCAACAGCCTCCCTACTTATAACGACGCAAACGAGCGTTATTTAATTCAGACCTTGACAGAGACGCAAGCGAATAGTGATTCTTCTTCATTAGAAATGGCTTCATTCGTTGCTAAGTTCGCGGACATTAGTGCTATACAATATAGGAAAATTAAAGAACTAGTAATGGGTGTAAAATATCCCATAGTGCAACTTCAAAACGTAGACAGTAAATACGGAAACGCTGTACTCGCTACTATCCAGGACTATACGGACGATAAATTGAAATATCGTGTTTATCTTCCAAGGAGATACGCAGGCGTTTGGGAAGACGATGAGTTAAAACATTTAGCACCGAACTCACTATATCTCGTTTACCGTGGAGAAAAAAACAGGGCCTACGTGGTGGACATTTTAATGTAATACTGGATGGACATCTTATGAAGTAACAAGTATATTTGTATGTCATAATGTACACTAGCGCTTACATGTAATTCATTTGTTTTAATTACAATTCAGTGTGTGTATGTGTGTGTGTGTGTGTGTGTATGTGTGTGCATAATATGTATTTTAACTTGAATGCAATCATAAACTTGTAATATAGTGTGATTACACATATTTCTTAATTGTACAAAATTGACAATGTACGGGTGTTTACATATTATGTATTTTAACTTGTAATTAGTATGCATACATATATTTCTTAATTACACACAATTGAAAATGTACACGTGTTTACATATTATGTATTTTAACTTGTAAGTAGTGTGCATACACGTATTTCTTTTATTTTAATTATATGCAATTGTCAATTCAATTCATTGTGTGTGTGTGTGTGTGTGTGTGTGTGTGTTTAAATATTTTAACTTGTAATATATTGTGTGTGTGTGTGTGTGTGTGTGTGTGTGTGTGTGTGTGTGCATAATATGTATGTTAACTTGAATGCAATCATAAACTTGTAATATAGTGTGATTGCATATATTTCTTAATTGTACAAAATTGACAATGTACAGGTGTTTACATATTATGTATTTTAACTTGTAATTAGTATGCATACATGTATTTCTTAATTATACACAATTGAAAATGTACACGTGTTTACATATTATGTATTTTAACTTGTAAGTAGTGTGCATACACGTATTTCTTTTATTTTAATTATATGCAATTGTCAATTCAATTCATTGTGTGTGTGTGTGTGTGTGTGTGTGTGTGTGTGTTTAAATATTTTAACTTTAATATATTGTGCTTATTGATAAAATTAAACGATATTATCTTAACATTTCATTGTATTTAATTTCAAAAAATCCTTTGAACTAACAGTACATTTAATCATATTTTAAATAACAGTATAACACTCAATCTACAAGCTTGAACGGTCGTTGCGCACCGACCGTTATTACATACATTTAATTAATAAAAAATCAAATTTATATTAAAATAATTGCATAATGGTAATATATTACAGAAACTAAAGAATAATTTTAAAGCAACTTACCCTGTACGAGATATTCTGTCTTTCACCGATGATGTCAAAGCAGAATCCAACGATGGTATGTGCTTCAACAGATCAAATCTTTCGGCTTTTTATACATCGCTGAACCCCGCTTAAGGAAATGAAGATATGCAGACATGAACAATAAAAAAGTTAACGACTCAGGAAGGCAGATGTTCAGAGACTTGTTTGCCTAACCACGCCCGTGAACAAGGTCGACCACTACCGAATATCAGCTAACGCCCAGACGTCCTTACTACCACAATATATAATTAAATTCTTTTTTTATACAAAATAATTGTCAACTCCAAACAGACACTTATTACATACCCCGTCACAATAATACAAATGATAATAATTTTTTTTAATTTTTAAATTTAAGTTTTCAATTGTGTTTATTTACAATTATCCTTTTTCCGTTCATGATGAGTGAATTGTTTTATTTTGTACGAAATAATTTTCACCACTGAACATACACTTATTACATACCCAACACATTAATATAAATGATAATAATTTTTTTAAATACTTTTTCATGCATAGTATGCATTCTACAATTTATACAAGTAAAGGTCATCATTCGTATCTTTACAACGATGCCGAACACTTTGTTTTTTACTCACCACCGACACACAGACCAATCCTCGACGACGAACCGGATCACGACGCAGCCTCACGAACCAGTTCGCCGTTCGCCGTTCGCCATTCGCCGTCGGCGGCGGACGGCGTCCGACAGCAGATCAACCCGACGGCGGCCGGCAAACCGGATCACTACACGGGCTCGCGATACAGTTCGCCACGACACACAGACACGCCGTCGCCAACAATACACCGCATCGACCATCGCCCGCAGCGACGTTCATATACAAAACCCGTACACTATAACACACGCAAGAGTCGACTACGGCGATTAACCAGAACGAGTCGGCAACGCCGACCACGACGATTTTACAACATGGCCGACCGGAAAAACACCTTGCATATACAAACCCGTACACTATAACACATGCACGAAGCGGCAACGTCGACGACGTATACACCAATCAACGCACACATAACCCCACTTTATACTGACCGCCCACAACATGACCGAAAGCCGACTACCAGATTTTTACCCCCACCACCTATATTTTTGAATTTCCCGCCATATGACGTCACATCCGGGGTAGAACTGTCAGTTTACCCCTACTGGCGTCCATGACCGAACGCAATCGCCGACGTTTAAAATAATCTTTTCTTGCGCGTTGAACCAAGTTCCGTTAAACGAAGCGATCATGTGCTCGTTCAAAAATTCCAAGTTCACCGCGTCCTTGTTGTTCACGGGCGGTGCTAACTGCGTTATCCGCACGTTCCCCACCGACAGGTTAGATTGTACGTCCCGCGGAGTAGTGGTGTAGGGAGGTCCTAGGCCTTCATAACGTCATGAGGTCCCAGTACCCCCTACATCTGGGGGGGGGCTCTTAGGCCATGTAGCTCTGACGTCATCGTGACGTCACTGGCCTATGCCAGCTAGCTCTGATGTCATCGTGACGTCACTGGCTATGACGTCATAGTGTGCCGTGTTTTGGAAAAACTCGGCTGTTTTTTTTATGTTAACGAGAACGGACAGCGTCGAATTAATTAATTAAGTATTACCGGCGCCCGTCTTGTTATGCTTCCGCCGTGCCGATCCGCGCGCGCTCTGGGTCTATAGCTTCGTAAAATTTTTTCAGTAGTTGTAATAACCAGTCCACTATCAGCGTTCAACGTAGCAGCTCGTCTGTATTCGCCTGGCAGCTTCGACTTGGAATTTTACCTACTATATATAACTATGCCTAGATAAACGACTACGCGTCTCTCCGGTAAGTGTGTTTAAGGTATATTGCTTACTGTTTAATAAACTAAATTGTATTTTACTTAATATCAACGCTGATGCCGGGATATATATTTGCATAGAGTCAGCACGTGGCGTGCATCAGGCTAATTTCTGTTTATTCATGTTTCAAATGTTAACGCTGGCTAACAGATAGTATTTTACAGTTTTTGTGCCTGTTTATTTAATTCATTATGTTAGAATGGGGCGTAAGTTAATTATTTTGTGATTTTGGTGAAACGAACGTACCTCACGAACCTGTTAAAGTTTGCTAGCTCATGTCAAAAGTGATTAAGTGGTTGACGAAAAAGTTATGAATAACTATTTATTTGATTCAGTGTTTAATATATTATATTTAAAATAATTTATTTAATTCAATAGGATTTCAATGCATAAGTAAATTTTCTGGAGATTTTAAACTGGGCATGTCGTGAAGTGTGGGTTCAGCTGGGTGAATGGGGTATTGTGATTTATTGAACCTGTGAGTAATTACCCATATAATTGTGCAGGGTTCCCGAATTAAGTCGTCAATCTGTCTCGCTCCAGCGGATGGCCGATCACCTGCCTTCCATGAAGTAAATCCAGTCACTTTCCGTCTAGCTGTCAGGACGAATGGACGGACACACACGACAAGATCCTCAAGCCTTGTGCTGTTAACCAGGTGACATTTATGCCATTTAAAAAAAATGTTTGTGGCCGCTACACCTTACATTGAGATATTTTGGAAATGCTCCAGTTTAGAACTTTGTTGTGCACAAGTCCAACGGGACATTTGGGGTTAAATATTATCTTTTTCCTTTTTACTAATGCTTACGCCTCAAAGAATTTGTAAACCCAGCCAGGGTCATGCATCATCCGCTTTGATGTTAGTTTTTTTTACTGTGAATCTGGGCGGCACTGACTGTCACTAAGTGATATTAGCGTTAAGCATGCATGCACGGGTGCCTCGGTACCTTGTTGGGGAATTTTCGTGGTTATATACATTTTGATTTAATTGGGTATTTGATTTGGTTATTAATTTAAAGGTTTGGGGGAGGTGCTTTAACCTGTGGACGTCACCTGTTGGTGCCGTTATCCACAGGTCCATAACATGTCATAGTTTGTTGGATCTAGTCCGGGCGCATGACCGTGCCTGAGGTCAAGTGGGTTTCTTTATGAACCCCTCAAGTATGTTTTATCAAATTAAATCCATAGATTCTGCTTTATGAAATTCATTTCAACTGTTTAAATAATTTTGTAACCACTAAACTTTTGCCATAGCCAGCACAGGAATTGTTAAGTTTTCTTTTTGATATTTCATAATAATACTTCACTGATAAATGTTAAAGAAATGTAAAACAAATCAATACCAGTTCTAAGTTATTTTTGGGTGGTTACGTTCCACTGATTTTTCTTGAAATTTTGTTTTTTTTTGGTAAGAAAATAAAAGAAATGAGAATATGCAGTTTATGCAACCGGGCAGCCATGTTGACCTCGTGATGGCACATTTATTATTATTTGGGGTACGAAATTGATATTTCCCTTTTATACTTGGTACTTAAGTGCCGTTCTGACTATTTTGCCAATTTGACTTTGGCCTTTCACATACTTAGATTTTTTTGGGGTGTTTCAACTCTGGTCTTCTGTGACTTATTATTTGGTTTTGGGTTTGTTAATTGAGAAGCTTTAAAGTGGGCCGGGTACTTGATCTGATTAAGGTGGTTTGAGGGTGTTACGATGACACTATATATATGCTGTCAACCAGGTGGACATGGTGTGTGGTATTTATATGTAGATGTGTATATATATTTTTCTTATCTGTATCTATGTTAATTATATGTTGTGTGTCATGCATTTACCTGATTGTTAGATTGTTTATACGTTGTTATACATATATACATATATCATGTTTATGGTTTATGTGGCTTACTGGGAGGGTCGATACTATGCGCCGTTCTTACATTATTTAGAAATAACTGTATGCTGCTCAGTGATATCAAGGTCAATTATTTGGCGATCCCTATGTTTAGTGTTAAATTATAATAACGATTTGAGCTGTTCTTATGAAGTGAAAGCACTTGTAATCCTAACTTAATTGTATGAAGATGCAGATATGTGCATATGTATACTATTGAACTCTATTAATGAATTTGATCTATTCTATGGATTGTGTAAGATTAACTTTAATTATTTGAAGGCGCATATATCATATACTGGGGAATTGATTGTACAAAAAAAAGACTCTAATAAATCTTGTTATTGTTGTCTTAAAGCAGAGTTTCATTTGCAAGTCCCGTCATACTGGACCCAGCGCATTTTTGGCTTCTCTAGGCTCTTGCCTAGTTCTAAATAACTAGTAGCCTCTCTTTCAAAGAAAAAGGATTTATATTTTTTTATAAGAAAAAAAGGGAAATTGAAAGAGGGGTTACAATAGTATCGGTGGTGTGAGTCGTCGGCCACGTTGGAAAATTGCGACGTTGTCGAGTTGTGCGGTGTGTCCTGGTTAAGCGTCGGCCATGTTGCCGCATGTGTACGTGTTTAGATTTGAACGTGGTCAGGCCGCGGCCTGGCCGTGGCCCGGCCATAGATTGGTCGACGTGTGTCTGTTGGAAAAGTCGATGTTGCCAACTTGTACTGGTTAAGCGTCGGCCATGTGTACGTGTTTAGATTTGGACGTCGCCAGGCCGTGGCTCAGCCGTAGATTGGTCGACGTGTGTCTCTGTTGTAATTATATATTGTAAAAAAAAGGATCACTGCGTTCTTCTCCGAAATATAGTGTACGGGTTTAAGTTTTGTACGTCGCCATGCAGCCACCCGGCCATAGATTGATCGACGTGTGTCTGTCGGCAGCCATGTTGGAAAAGCGTCGACTGCATGTGTTGAGATTTGCAGGCCTCGGCTTGGCCGCGGTTCGGCTGTAGATTGGTCGACGTGTGTCTGTGGTAAGTATATATTGTAAACAAAAATGTGTATGTGTACGGGTTAAGCGTCGGCCATGTGTACGTGTTTAGATTTGGACATCGCCAGGCTGCCGCCGGGCCGCGGCCCGGCCGTAGATTGGTCGACGTGTGTCTGTGGTAAGAATATATTGAAAAAAAATTGTTCCCTCGACACATAATTGAAAACCAATTAACTTGTACAAATTGTATATCACACATCCATGCATGGAAAATATATACATCATGCACTGAAGATAAGAATTACCATATATAATATTCTGATTAATATGTAATTTCTGTCGCAGGACGTAGAAAAAAAGGTGTAGTGTCGTCTGCATCTGTTGTAAGAAATTCACATGACATGGACCCCGCGTCTATGCACTGCATAATTGAAAACCACTTCACTTGTAAAAATTGTCTAACACACATCATGCATGGGAAATAATTACCATTTATGTTATTTTGATGGGTATGTAATACCTGTCGGGCAGACGTAGTAAAAAATCTGATGGGTATGTAATATCTGTCGGGCAGACGTAGTAAAAAATAGTGGATTGTCTTCTGCATATTGTAACTAAACGGTTATTACTGTGTGTAAATGTTAGTTAACGGGTCTCTTGTATGCAGTAATTATTTTTATAATTGATAAAGTATAAAAATAATAAAGTATTGATAAAGTATTGGAGGTAGACAATCTATAAGGAAACTAGATGCTGCCTATATAATTTAATTATCGATTTGTTGTTTAATGGGGTCTCTTGTATATATGCAGTTAGTTCTTAGAATTGATAAAGTATAATTTATTTGTAGTGATATGGTTTATTATGAGTAAAATATTAACTTGTTGATCCGTTGATGAATGTAACGGTTGCGTCGAACTTGAAGTCGAAATCCTCTTCTATATTAAATGTCGCCTGTGTATGTGTAAGTCAAGTGTTGTCTGGACAAAATATATTAATATAATTAACACTTCACGTACCTGGTTGACGTACTTGAGGTTCTGACGTTCACCACTACTGAATAAACTGTCAAGTTCCTTTTTTGACCAGTATAATATTTCAGAAACAAGGTTTTACAACACCTTGAATGTTATGTGGGCGCCATATGGGTTTTCTTAAAGAAATGTCCCATAAAAAACAAACTTCTAATTTTATAATTGTGTGTAATTACTTTTTACTGTTTCTATCTTTTAAATGTTAATTGAATTGAAAATAATTTAAATGGTATACTTAGAATTTTATGTTTTGATGTACCTCAGTGTCTGCAATACTGAGGGTTAATTACCTCTTCTAAAATAATTAAAACAAAAGTTAATGCTGTATAACATTATTGGTTTATTATAACCTCTAGAATTGATTTGAAAAATACATTTAACAATAATATAATTCGGATCACAAGTTATCCGTTTAATGGCTGGTCTAGCTCAGTTTAAGCACAATAAAAAACTCTTATTTTTACTAACAAAATATTTATCTTAATGGACTAAGTACCTCAAGGGTAAGTTCTTTGAAATACAGAATAGAACGATATTAATTTCCTTTAAAAAATACTACTATGATGTAATAATTCATTTTAAACCTCTTTAATAACTTTCAATTAAATAATTGATTAACGAGAATTTCGTTTGCTTATATTCTAATTGATATTAATTATAAAACATTCTAATACATATATTCTTATGTTGGGGATTTATTAATCCCTCTAAATAAATTAATACAGTGTTCTCTACGAATAGTTTGATTGTTTTTGCGTCAGTACAAGTATGTTAATTCCTACAATCAATGGATGGTATATAAACAATAAATTTGGTCACCGTACTACCTTGATTTTTAATCGTATTGATTAAAAATGAACACTTTAACGATCGGATTATATTGATCGCTAATGCACTTCACTTTAATCGCACTTGGAAACGAGAAATAACCTTCTTCTTACTGACAATAGGTTAGAGCCTTTACAGGTTATGTTAACTTTACTCGTTCCGATTACACGCACTGTTTATATAAACTCACTCATACTAAACTCACTTTATAAACTCACTGTTTATATTAACTTTCGATGCACTCATAGACGATGACTTGCCTTTCCAATGATTAATTTGACAAAATTCAAGGTATTTACTACAATTGTACTGTTGTTGATTATTAAAATGTGAAACAATGCAGAGACGCAACTGGTTAGCTTGTGGATAAAGACGCGAATGCCAATTTCTTAGCGTCCTTTTGATTATATACCCCTCTCTCGATCGCCGCTAGGAGTAATTTTCGCTAAGTAAACTCGTTTGTGATTGGTACAAAATTATGTCATAGTGACGTAATGGTCTTAATAAACATCACCGATGCGTATTCTGTACTCAACTACCATTGTTGTTAGTATTCACTTGCACTTTCTTAAATCTTGTTAAAAAATGATGCTAACACTAAATATTAAACTATTACAATTCCATTCTTTAAGCTATTATCACCAAATTAAAGCTTAGTTTCTGATCTTTATTTTGATGTGGTTTGAGGCCGGTTTGAACCTAGTTTTCATTGACAATACATAGAAATACCGTCCTGAAACAGGGTTTCTTAGTGTCGTCTGGTAACAATGCAAAATGCGACTATTTTCCTTTCTTTGATATTTGATTATTTACATGTTTTCTCTTTTGAACGTTATTAAATGAATAAAAGTACATACATTATTAAAACTAAATGCTGCCTACAGCTGAACAATATTAAATCTTAGTATAATTATGTCAATACATTATTCTGAAAATTCCTTATTCTCTAATTACATTTTTACATGGCCTACTCATTTTTAAGGCATATAATATTAATTAAGTGGTGGTATTTCACACCTCTTTTGTTATATTTACTATTCTGTAAGTTTATGTTAATTAGGGGTCCTCTTTCCCTATAATTTCACTAACATAAACTCGTTCATACAGGATCTGGATATAGCTTTAGTACAAAGTTTATTCCCTGTTTATTATTATCTCTACTTACATTTCATTTATTTAGGAAGTTGCTTATTTACACATAAGGCTCCCGTTTATAATTACCCTTAATCTATACTGTTACATCTTTGTTGGTAATTCTATTTTTTACAGCTTTGTGGCTACAGCTAGCATAGTATATAGTCTTTGTTATTTCTGTATCAATGTTCTATTTCTTTCAGCCAAAATGCTGTTATTTGTTATTATCTTGTTAAAGTCATTGGTTATTTTGTTTATATTATATGACTCTACACATCACTGTCTTGAACTGGCTCACTTGACAGTTTATTTGTGAACCTTGCTTGGCCATTAGTCACAGTCAGTCATTGTATTTAAGTTGTAGTGTCATGCAGTGTATTCATCACTGCTTCTTGGGATACCTCCTCTTCTTTCTTCTTTGCTGGTCCCTTCTCTTCTTTGTTACATTCATTATAATTATTCATTTTACAACTCTAGTGTCATATTTCACCCTTCTGGTGTGCATTATGGTTATGGAACATTTTGTGATGTTACATATCTCGTAAGAAACTCTCTTTGATTTGGTCCATTGTGTATAAATGAAAACCACTTGACTTGTAAAAATTTGTATAAAACGCATTATGCATGGAAAAGTATGTGTAACACATATCATGCATGGAAAAGAATAGTTGAAAATAAACACTTAAGCAATGAAAAATGTACATGTATATTGTAAGAAAATAAATACAATAATTTATATATACATACAACAAATATATACATTGCAAAAAAATGGAAACAAATATATGCAATAAAACGATACATATCAAATATATACAATGTAAAAAATTGTAGTAGATTGTTGTTGCTGTTGTGGACATCCATCTGTACAGAAAAAACAGAAACAATATTAGTGCTCTATGGTTAATACGAGTAGGATGGATTAGAATAACGTTTATGAGCACTGTAACATACCTCAAATATGCATACGCGCATAGAACGTCCGTGTCGTCTTGCTGAATGCGTATAAACGACAATGCGGACATCTAGGCGGGTCCCCCTCCAACGCCACCATCTGGAGCCAACTCAGGATGCATCCATCGGTAGTGATAGGCGTGTCCACACGCCAAACCGAAGAGCCTCTGTCCGTCGGTGTAATCCTCCATACATATACTACACGAGGTATGGGGCACTATACCCTGGACGGGACAGAGTTCTCCTCGGTGCCAACACCACGTCGGTAAGTTCCTTCGCAGAAGGAGCCTCTTCTATTTTAGCTTTTTGTATGTTAACACTTTTCATAACTTTATCCACTATGTTGGTGTTATAATTATTATTCCTTACAATTCCCTTTATCGTTTTTAACTCCCTATCTTTTGATTTGGTCTCTTTTAAACACTTCTGAGCTTTGTAACAAAATGAATTGATTGCCGCCATTTTATATCTATAAGGGTGGTAAGACTCTCTTGGTATAATTATATCAGAATACGACTTTTTCCTAAATATCCCAAACTGTAGTTTCTCATTATCTTTAATTTCTATGTTTAAATCTAAGTAATTTATTTTCTTACCTCCTATCTCTTCTTTAAATTGTAAGTTTTTATCCTTATTATTTACCTCATTTATAAACTCATGCACTTCTTCTATGCTTCCTTCCCGAATTACTAATACATCATCAACATATCTAGACCATAATTTTATATTGTCTTTATACTTAGTGGAACTTATTAATTGCTTTTCAAAATCATTCAGCAGTGTTTGAGCAGGGTGGGGTGAGAGGGGTGAGGGGTTTGTTTTCACATAATTTCTGTCAATTCCGATCTGACGATGAGCTGTGAAGCTTGAAAGCGCTAATCGGGATAATTTTTATATAGTGGTGTGGAACAGTGATCATTCTGCTTGTGATTTCAACAACTAACACAAATTTCTTCATTAAACGTCTGTTAAGATGTGCAATCGACTACAGGTAATGGACAACAACAACGAGGTAATAAACGACAACAATAAGGTAAGTAAAGTTTTTAAATATCATAAGTTAAAAGTTAAATTGAAGAGGGTTTTAAGTAAAATATGGTTTAATAAACAATGTCTGGATAATAATGTCATCCCAAGGTACGCTCAAGTTAAAATTAAAAATAAGAACAGTGTAGCCAAAAAAGTAAAAGAACAAAGCGAGAAGTTGTAGATAAAACTGGAAATAAGGTCACTCTACGGCTTAATCAATAGATATAATAGGGAATTATATGACAGACACATAGAATTGTTAAGAATATACTCATATGTAGAGTTAGAAGAAATATTATAAAATTTTGGTTTGAGGTACGTAGAAAAGAAATTGGAAAATAAAAATAAAAACATGGTAGATAAGTTAAATAAATTAATAAGAAAGAACGAAGTAAAAAAGGAACACCTCTCTAAGAATAACTATGAAAAAAGAGTAATAAACCTTACAGAGGTAAATTTCAATACAGAAGAAAAAGAAATGTTAGCAAAAGGCTTAAAATACGCGCCGCCACCAGAATTAAATCAAGAAAAAACGATTATTGAATGCGAAAGCATAACACAAAAACTAGGAAATGAAAATGATAAAAAAAGAATAAGGTGGGAAGTAGGGAATGTAGTAGATAAAATATTTAAGAAAAGTTTGTATAATTCAAAAAATGAACAAAAAATCAAATCAACTGTAACTAAACTAAAGAATAAAATAAAGAAGAATGATATTATAGTTACGAAGGCGGACAAAGGAAATACAATGGTACTACTGAGAAAGGACGAATACAAAAAGAAAACGGAAGAATTTATAAGGGAAGGACCATATGAGGAAATAAAGTATGATTATACAAGTAAGTACCAGTCAAGGATAAAACAAATGATGAAACAGACAACATTTATAGAAGAAAATAAGAAAAAGTATTTATTGGAAAGTAATCCAACAGCACCAACTTTTAAAAGTCAGGTTAAGATACATAAAGAAGGAAAACCAATTAGACCGATTGTTTCTTTTATTAATGCACCTAATTATAAATTATCAAAGGAAGTTAGCGGAGTACTGAAAGAGAAATATGAATTTGGGACAAAATACAACATAGAGGATAATGTAAAATTGATAGAAAAATTAGAAAATATTAGAATTAATGTAAATACAAAATTGATATAACTGGATGTTAAGGACATGTTTACCAATATCACAGTAAATAAAGTTATTAAGTTAATAAACGATAATAATATGGGAGAATACAGTTATAAAAATCAGTTGATTAAAGTAATTAAAGAATGTGTAAATCAGAACTATTTTAGGTTTAATAACAAGTTTTATATAAAGAAAAAAGGTTTACCTATGGGGTCTTCATTATCCCCTATTCTTGCTGAAATATGCATGATTGATTTTGAAAAACAATTAATAAGTTCCACTAAGTATAAAGACAATATAAAATTATGGTCTAGATACGTTAATGATGTATTAGTAATTTGGGAAGGAAGCATAGAAGAAGTGCATGAGTTTATAAATGAGGTAAATAATAAGGATAAAAACTTACAATTTAAAGAAGAGATAGGAGGTAAGAAAATAAATTACTTGGATTTAAACATAGAAATTAAAGATAATGTGAAACTACAGTTTGGGATATTTAGGAAAGAGTCGTATTCTGATATAATTATACCAAGAGAGTCTTGCCACCCTTATAGATATAAAATGGTGGCAATCAATTCATTTTGTTACAGAGCTCAGAAGTGTTTAAAAGAGACCGAATCAAAAGATAGGGAGTTAAAAACGATAAAGGGAATTGTAAGTAATAAGTATAACACCAGCATAGTGGATAAATTTATGAAAAGGGTTAACATACAAAAAGCTAAAATAGAACCAGAACAAAAGAATTATGCAGGTTCACATACTAGAAAAATTATAAAATGTTTTAATAAATACGGAGTAGATATAGCTATTAAAAAATGTGAAATGGTATTTGATAAGATAAGGAATAAGAATATAGAAAAAATTCCAGTATTACAGAAAAGCGGAATTTATAAATTAAAATGTAAAGACTGCAACAAAGTGTACCTAGGTGAGACAGGACGAAAATTTGTATGCAGGTTGTCTGACCACAAACGTGGAGAAGGTAATAGAACAACCAATTCGTTATACGCAAGACATTTCATAGAAGACAACCATAAGTTTGTTAATCCTTTGAAAGAATACGAAATTGTAAAAGTAGTAAATAACACAGTTGAAAGGAAGGTTAGAGAGGAGTTAGAAATATTGAAAGAAAGAGAAAAAGGGTTAGACAATTTAATTAATATTAAAATTAAATTTGATAATGAAGAATATTTTATAACATAATTAAGAAGTAAATGATAGAGGACAGATAGATAAGATTAAGAATTATATTGCATAGTACTAATTGGATGTTTTAAAATAAGGGTGTGTGACTGACCCACTTGTGTAGAGGAAGAGGGTAAGTTTAAAAGGATGCACACACACACACACACACACACACACACACACACACACACACACACACACACACACACACACACACACACAACACTGAAACACAAGGAATTTGCTAGAAAAATATGTAACTGCAGAGATGGTGCGACAGGGTTTAGGGGGTGGGGAAGGGACATTTATATTATAGCTTGTTGTGTGTGAGCAGGGTGGGGTGTGAGGGGTTTGTTTTCACATAATTTCTGTCTATTCCGATCTGACAATGAGCTGTGAAGCTTGAAAGCGCTAATCGGGATAATTTTTATATAGTGGTGTGCAACAGTGATCATTCTGCTCGTTTAGAGATTGTCAACATTAGAGTAGCTCAATTTGCGCCGGTAGCGAGAAAGGTGGGGGGTACACGACAACATTGGTAGGTATACCTACTTTCCCCACTACTACACTCCGTGTTTCACTGCGCATACGCTTCTCTATAGTTGACAACCTCTACCCTTATAAAAACATAACCTAAACAGTTTGCAGTAAAATTTCATTAGATATCTGCTCTTAGCGGCCTATCAACTACTATCAGCCACTCTGTAGGTTATAACACAATATAATTTGTTTTCCAAATTTATCAAGTTGGTGACTAGTATACTAGTATACCTAATACGGTATATAATTTATTATAATCCTGTATTATATATCTGCATAACACACGAGAATAAATGTAACATCCGAATGAATTTTGTTCATTTATTAAAAACAGCTTCGTCTATTTGCGCAGAATGAAGTATTCTGGACCAAAAGTGGCTTCGTACTCGAAATACTCCTGATACGATACTACTCTAGTTGTTCCTAAAATACTAGGAACAGTATTTTATTGTCCTAGTATAAAATTCCTCGTCATACGACTAGTATTTGAAATACTCGATTACTTGCTGTTCCTTGTGTACCAGTGATACGCCTAGTATTTGACCTTGGCGTATTGTCTACTTGTTACTTGTGTATAGTTGCGTAGGGGCGTGCCTCGACTCGGAACAGGGAGGCCGCGAATAACAGGTATTTCAACATTTCAGTCACTGTTACATCAGTTCCACAAAAATATCGTTCCAAAATACCTGTTACTGGTATATCGGCCTACGGCACGGCACATCTAGTTGATTCATTAATTGCACTGCTTACGTTGAAACAATTATATTGTTAGCGAGTAGCCTATGTTCGTTTTCGATTCCGTTTGCCTGTGCAAATAAGTACGTTACTCATTAAAGAAGTGGTACAATAAACAACCTCCTTTGTCACATTATCGGCACAACAAACGTGCTCTGTAAGTATATCACTATTTACAATTTTGAGGTTATGCTGGTACAAAAACTTCGCGCTACCGTTAATTTTTTCTGTTAGTGTATGTTTAGATCTGTAGAATGTTCTTGTAATTTCAACTGTTTGCAAACATTTTAAAATTAGAAATTTTGTCAGGTTTGTAACCAGTAGCCTATGCCGAGTTGCAAGACCTGAAGGGGTCACTCTGTTACATTCCATCTTTTAGAAGATACAGTATCTTCTTATTTATATACTACTAAGACTTCAACAACAAATATAAATTGCATAATTAGGAAGGCAAAAGCAAGCAAATAACTTCAAGCAGTATTTATAAAAACATTATGGTCTAAAGTATATAGTATTGAGGTGGCCTACGTAGGAATGTAAAATAAAAATATTGTATAATTAACTTATTACCTTGAATATTTCAATTGAACAAGAGCTCCAGTCAGCTCTACTGTTATGTGACTTTAGTAATCACTGTCTTATGCAGGTAATAGTAATCTAAACTTTCAGTATCACATTTTCATAAATGTTTCATCTGACCACTTTTTGTATATTCACAGATTGCTTTCCTCAGCATATTTAATGGCCAAGTTATATCTGTCAGCAGTTGCAGTTGTAGATGGAAATGTCAGTCTTAATTCTACGAGTTTTTATCAGGTAATTGTTGAGGCAAACAAAGTCAAAATTTGAATGTGTTCTTTATATTCTACCATCAAAGTTTGTGGGGAACAGTTATGAAATATATAAAAATTCTCACTCATAAACTTTCATAGTTTTTGTTAATAACAGTACTGGCTTTTTTTGTTTTTGTTTAATGCACATTGTTTTATTTCTTGTAAAACCAAGTGTTTTGCCTATACTACGGTGAGATGTCCTTAATAATTCTGATATCCACTGAGTCAGGTCAGATAATTCGTTTTGTATTAATTGATCTCATCTAAAATTGTAGTTGTTAAGTGGTTCACAACTATTCTGACAAAAATTCCAAAATTTCTGGTGACATGTCTGTATTTGTTGAGTCCAGGAATGTTCTTAATATCAATGTCCGGTTTACCCAATGTCCTCATAAAACATTTTTATTTTCTTTTATTTTTTCATTATGAGGAGTGTCAGCAGCAGTTTTCTTGTGCAAATTAAGAAAATGGTAAATTCTTTAAAAAACTGATGTCTGTAGAACATACTAAATGCTTGTGTATGAGTATGAGGGATGGCTGAAGCCTATCAGTCTTTACAGTTTCAAACTTATTCTCTTACAGAGCTGAGCAAATGGTAGGCCTATCTTTGTCAGTAGTTTATTAACTATATAATGCATCATAATTTGTTATAAAACTGCACAACAGAGAATATCATTCACAAAATTATAATAAATTTTAAAACAATTCACAGTAACAACTACTTTGCCAACTATAATAACACACGCAACACATGTTCTACTAAATCACACTGCAGCAGTCGCTAAGACATTTAAAACTGTGTTGTCTTATGCTCACTCTTCATCCAGTGAAGTGATAGCCTGCTATGTAACGTTACTGTCCTCACCAAGTCAGTGACTTACCATTTTCATAGCAATGCCAGAAATTGTAACAAGGCAGATCTTTGCTCATTTCTGTGAAGACTGACTAAAACAAGTTACAGCAATTCTGTAAGTGAAGTTTCATTCTCATAATAAAATAATGCTTTTATAGACATTTATAATGAATTTCTTTTTGTATTTTAATCTTTGGGCTTCATAGCTAGCTTAGATTAAAGTAGGCTTCTCAGCATACACTATATAGCCTACTACTATTTGTAACGTAGATTCATTTTTGACGTTACTTAACAGTTATAACAAATAAGATTGCAGCCATATCTTTTTTTTTGATGTTATAGTTCGTAGTGCCTTAACAATAATGAATACCATTAAACCTGTGTCAGTGTATACTATGTATTTGTATCTGTGTATTAAATAATATGTAATGCACTATTTCCAACTATGGTGCACCAATGTTTTGATAAGAAATTACTGAAATTTTACCTTTTGCTTTTGCTAGTTGGAAATAGTTAATAACTGTCACATTACTGTAAGACAATATTTGTCACATTCACAACAATATAAGAGAAAATAAGAAAGTTAATAATGACCAAAGTATCCCTGATAATATGTAAGATCTACATTATAGCATGGTATACAGTGTGATGTGTTATAGGCCTAAATATAAAACTTCACCAATAAGTTATAAAAACACTTTATATATGTTAGCCCCCCCCCCACACACACAAAACAGTATTCAGATTTTACCAGCCCAATTGTAGCTTCATAGCAGTATAAAAGTGCAGTGACTTATTTTTCATCATGCAGATACTTACACACATATTAACACTTGCTTGAATAATTATGCGTGTGTGTATATTTAGTATCTTGCATGTATATAAATTTTATTTATACTATTTTGTACAAAGTACATTTATTATCAGACGTTTCAATATTAGATTATTTCCCAATTATGAGAAAAAATTATGAATACCGTACCTGATAAACCTTTTTTTTTGTTTTTAGTAAAATAACAGTTGTAAAACAGACAATAATATATTAAACACTAAATTTTCTGAACTACTATATTGGTTTTTAGTTAACTTAATAACCGTAATACCTGAATGTCTAAAAAATGCATAATCTCAAATTCCAATTTGAAACTGACTATTAAGAATTCAGTCTTTTTACTGTATACACAGTGTCAGTAAGGAAAGTATAGTGATAATTAAAGTTATGTACAGTACTTGTTTTTGGTAAAAATACTTTTTTTTTTAATGTCCACTGACGAGTTTTTTAATGTGTAATGACCAGTTTATAATGATACCTGCTATCTAAGTATGGGTCAACATAGTAACTATATAAAATGGGTAGAGTTGGAGATTCAAGATATATGTTTCTAGTAGTGCCATCTGATCCAATTTGATTTGCAATTGAATCGGCCAAATGATAAGTAGTACCGGTACTTTACATTTTCTATTTTTTATATTTTTATGCAAAATTATGTTTTTCTGAAACCATTATTCTTGTTTCTTTATTGCCCGTAGTTCTAATTGGAATAGATTTTTCTCCAATTTTACTCACTGTGCTCATACCTGGCTTAATAAATAAATACAGCTGTTTGTTCAGCATTACAGATAAGTCACAATGGGTTCTTGTGTTCCTTTCTCAAATTTATATTTTTTTCTGGATATCAGTCAGTTTTTTGTCAGTATGTAGTTAGTAATTTTTTACTAACATTACACATTACAAGATGTGTGAATTCATTGTGGCACATCATAGACCTACACCTATCACTGACTTTAAATTCATATTCTGATATACGAGGTGTAATAAAAAAGTATCAGTAGGTATTGATTTTAATTACAAAAATGTACAAGAGTTACAGATTTGTAAATTTGCCATCTTCAAAATAGTCCCCTTCTGCAGCCACACACTTCTTTCAGTGTTTTTCCAACTGCTCGAAGCATGTCTTAAAGTCATCTTCTGTAAGAGCCTTAAGTTCTCTCATCACATTTTGTTTGATCTCTTCTATGTCTTGAAAGGATCCCCCTTTGAATTGATTTATTATGTTTGGATAGAGAAAAAAGTCACAGGGAGACATATTTGGTGAATATGAAGGATGCTGAAGCTGTGGAGTATTGTGTTTAGCAAGAAAATGTTGAACAGTATAATGACGTGTGGGCAGTTTCATTGTCGTGTTGAAGCTACCATTCACCACTGTGATGCAACTATGGCCTTTTTCATTGAGTTGCATCCCTCAACCATCTCAAAACAGAAATGTAGTAATCCTGGTTTACTGTGTGGCCTGCTGGAGCATATTCATGATGAACAATTCCCCTTGCGATTAAAGAAAACTGTGAGCATGGTCTTGACTTTGCTTTGTCTCTGTTTTGCCTTTTTTGGTCTTGGAGAATTTGGCATCTTATACACTGAAGATTGGGCCTTAGTTTCTGGATCGTATCCATAATTCATCCATGATTCATCACCCATTACGATCGTTTTAATGTCGTTTTTAGCATATTCAAGCAGGTTTCGAGTGACACCTGGGCATCTATTTGGTCAGCTGCGAGCATTTTTGGTACAAACGTTTCAGAAACACATCTCATTCCCAACTTGTCAGTAAGAATGGACAGAACTGATCCAGTACTAATATTTAATTCATCTACTAGTTCACAAATGATGATTTGATGGTTTTCTTGCACAGCAGCCTGCAAAGGTTTCTTATAGAGAAAGCCTTTTGAGGGAGTATGGCACGATTGGCTTTTATACAAACTCCAGTACTTACCGCCAATCATCATGCTAACCGGGCCTTCCTACAACTGCACCGCCAGATCAGTTCGCTCAGGAACTGGAATGAAATCTGAAAAGTGGCCACAAACGCAACAAAGAGTCTAGCCGTACTATTCTCTAAGCGCCAGAAAGATCTATAAGGGCATCTTCACATTGACAGAACGTACTTACCTTGGTCCAGGGAAGTCAAGTACCTTAGAGTACACCAAGACCGTCGGTTCACCTGGTGTACCCATGCCCAAACAGTTCACAAGCGAGCGTCCACTCGTCTGGGCCTGCTAGCTCGGGCTAGTAGCTGGGCTCGTTCTAGCTAGCCCAGCTATGACAATGAAACTAAGCAAAATAATCTTCAGGGCGTATCTGCTGCCGGTCATTACTTACGCCGGTCCAATCTAGGGACACCTGGTCACAATGCATTAAAATAAGTTGCAAATTGTTCTTGACAGGGGTCTTCGGCTAGTGGCCAAAGTCCCCCGGCGATTCCCTTCTCACCTGTTGATAAGTGGACTCTGTGTACATTCTCTCGACGACACTTTGCGACATCTTGCATGCTAGGTTTATGTACGTGTAGCATGTAATCCTGACAAACTTCTTGTTTATTATATTATAGTCTCCAAGTCATGTGTATATTTATTTAATTGTAATATTTATAAACACGTGGTTACTCACCGTCTTGCGACTTCTTTAAAACTTTCAATAACTACACGTTCAAGGATAAATTCTCATCATCAAGTTATATAAAAACACCAGTCCTTCTGGAGAAGTCGTCAAAAAATCAACAATTTTTACCAAACATCACAGTATGTTTGTCATCTAAAGACACATTATTTTAGCACTTCACGCCACATCGTGACCTGAATATACAGGAGTTATCAATAGACAGGTTAATAAATTTGCTAATAATCTTAAACGTAAACATTTAAGGAAATTTGAAGGCTTGTATACAAAACAGAAAATAAATAGTAATAATACATTCGAACATAGTCATAAATTTTATTACCGAGTTGCCAATTTCAGTGAAATTGATTTTACAAATGATGAAATGATGCTACTGAACAAAGGGCTAAAATATATTCCATCATTTAAAAATAACTCTGTAATTCATGAACTAATATGTATAGAAGCAGCCATAAAAAGTATTAACAACAACTCTGATCAAGAATAAACATAGGCAGTCATAAATAGCAAAGTAAATAGATTAATTAAGAAAGGATTATATAATACTAACATGTGGAATAAATATAAACACGACATACGTAATGCATGGGCTATTAACGATAAGATTAAAGATAATGATGCTCTTGTCATGAAAGCCGACAAGGATATTACGCTGGTTATTGTCAACAAGGATGTGTACAATAGAAAAGTATACGAGTTTATAGAAAATAACAATATTAAAAACTAGACAAGGACCCCACTAACACATTTGTCAAAGACTTAAACAAAGCCATAAATAAGTGCTCTTACCTCAGATGAAAACAAGATGCCAATTAAAACCAATGTATACCAGAGCCCCAAATTTAACAGGGTTATCAAAGATATATAAAGAAGAGATGCCAATACATCCGACTGTAAATTATACAACGGGCACAGGGTATAAAGCAGCTAGAGAACTGGTAAAAATTATTAATGAGAACGTTGATGTAATCAACAGTTATAGCATAAAAAAACAGTTACGATTTTATCAGAAAAATGAGTGCTATTAAACTGTTACCCCACTACAGAATGACCTCTTTTGACATAACTAATTTGTACACAAACGTGACCATGGATGAGACACTAACAATCCTTAGAAATAGTCTAACTAGAACAAATAGGCTAAATGAAACCAAAATTAATGAGTATGCAGTTAATAAAAATAATAGTAAAGCAAAACTATTTTTCTTTCAATGGCAAATACTACATGCGAGAAGGCTATGGGGTCGCTCTTGTCAGGGGCCTTAGCAAATTTATATTTAAATTACTTTGAAAACGAATTCTTAATGTCGAACTAACAAATGGCGTAACCAAATTAAACTGTACCTACGCTACGGTGACGATACGTTTTTGCTTTTCAATGGAACTTGGAGACAACTAGGAAACCTACAGGATTATATGAATAGTATATACAATCAAATTCGTTTTACACTAGAACTCGAAGATAACAATAGCATAAATTTTCTGGATCTCGCAATCAGAAAGAAAAATAACCAGATAGAATACAAAATTTATTAGTAAGCCTACCACTACAGACATCACCATCCACGCACATTGAATGGGCAGGAAAATCGAATGGAAGAAACGAATATTATAAAAAGCATAGCCAACGCTAATGGATATAACAGAGAACTCATAGATAGACTAATAAGAAAACATACACGGAAAATTGATAATAAATGCAAATTGGTTAACGCGACTAAGAGAGATAATAAGTTTATAACCACAGAGTACATGAACATGATGCCGCTAATAATTAAGAACGAGTTGAAAAAACAAAACATTACAGTGGCCTTTAAAACCACGAATACCCTTCATAAAATACTGGGACAAACTATTCATATCCCTGATGAAGAGAAAAACGGCGTTTACAAAATTGCATGTGACGACTGTGACAGATTCTATATAGGACAGACTGGGAGACGGTTGGTCGAACGTTTCAAAGAACACCTACCGAAGAGGGATATTTCGAAGACTAGATCTAATTTTGCTCACCACCAGATGCAATACAGTCACAACTATATGGATTTCCCAACTAATTTTAAATTGCTCCATAAGTATAAAAAAAATTGTACATGGATGATAGGAGTATGAGATATATAAGGCCTCAAAATTGTCAGGAGACAAGCTACTTAACGATAAACTCTCTTTCAAATCCAACCATCTATATATTACTGCCATTTATATCGAAATACGTACGGGCAATCATGGTGTAGCAATAATCTTGGGCGATAACGATGCAGTTGATTGCATGTAGTGGTGTGCACCAGGTCGCAACGTAGCGTGAAATGGTACAGTAATGTATTTTTACATGACATATTACTGTGAAGTTTGGTAAAAATTTTTTATTTTTTGACGATTTCTCCAGAAGGATTGGGGTTTTTATATAACCTGATGATGAGGATTTATTCTTGAAATGCATAGTTTTGAAAGTTTTAAAGAAGTCACAAGATGGTGAATAACCAAGTGTTTACAAATATTACAATTAAATAAATATACACGTGACTTGGAGACTTATATAATGAACAAGAGGTTTGTCAGGGTTCCATGCTACACATACACAAACCTTGCATGCAAGATTTTGCAAAGCGTCAACGAGAGAATGTACACAGAGTCCACTTATCAACAGGTGAGAAGGAAATCACCGGGGGTCTTTGGCTAGTGGCCAAAGACCCCTGTAGAAAACAATTTGCAACTTATTTTAATGCATTGCGACCAGGTGTCCCTAGATCGGATCGGCGTATGTAATGACTAGCAGCAGATACGATTATATTGCTTAGTTTCATTGTCATAGCTGGGCTAGCTAGGATGGTGTGCACCAGGTCGCAACGTGGCGTGAACTGCTCCAATAATGTATTTTTACATGACATACTACTGTGAAGTTTGGTAAAAATTTATTTAGGATGAGCCCAGCTACTAGCCGGGCTAGCAGGCTCAGACGAGTGGATGCTCGCTTGTGAACTGTCTGGGCATGGGTACACCAGGTGAACCGGTCTTGGTGTATTCGGAGGTACTTGACTTCCTAAGACCAAGGCAAGTATGTTCTGTTAATGTGAAGATGCCCTCATAGATCTTTCTGGCGCTTAGGGAATAGTATGGCTAGACTCTTTGTTGCATTTGTGGCCACTTTTCAGATTTCATTCCAGTTCCTGAGCGAATCGATCTGGCGGTGCAGTTGTAGGAAAGCCCGGTTAGCATGACGATTTGCGGTAAGTACCGTAGTTTGTATAAAAGCTGATCGTGCCCTACTCCATCAAAAGGCTTTCTCTAAGAAACAGCCTCCAGTCTGGTCTTTGCAACACCCGGAGTCTGTGGTGTATTCCACCAGTCTCATCAGATGATTCCGTGTGGAATGGCCCACAGGGAAATCGAACTTTTTGGGAACCAGAACGTCGAAGTTTTGCAGGTTATCTCATACACAACATTGTACGAGTTGCACTAGCGCCTTTGACATTATAGATAGAAGACTGTTGGGTCCGAGGTTGCCGCATGGGAAGCGTTCTTTCCTTGCATTGGTATCACTGACGACGTAACAGGCTGATTACCCGATTAAATGCCTTGTCGGCCGGATCATGGGTCCGCTGGCAGTGTCCAGACACGATTTCTCTCACAAGCGAGAAGTCTCGTTTCTTCAGGGATCCGTTGGTAGTGGGGCGTGACATCAGGCTTCATTCTAGAAGACCTTTGAACCGCAGAGATGATGGGCTCGTCTAAAGTGACAACTGCTGTATCGAATGGTCCCAATTCTGGGAATAGACAACTTAACGCCGGGCCATAGCGATCCCATTCTACCACTTTTCTGACATCTCTGCGAATGTCGTGCTGGGTAGAGACGTGGACTAAGACTGGGAGGTGATCAGACGACAGTTCTGTTAGCGAGGAAACCTCGATCGGACAGGGAATGCCTTGTAGCACTCCAATATTGAAGACATCGGGAGCTGCGTTGCATGGTGAGGGGTAGTATGCTTTTGGGCGGGCCCAGTCTCTGTCGCCTGGCGAGCATCGACAAACCTGTGTAAGCATTTCCCGTTCGGAGCAGTCGAGCATCTGTTCCAATCACGGTGCTTACAGTTCAGGTCATCTGCCATGATGATCTTTCTGTGAGCATTGATTACGGCCGCCAAGTCAGGGTGGCGGAATTCTCTGATAGAATGCTTGTAAGCCGTCACCACGAGGACGCTGCCAAGAATTTTGTGACCTCTACAGCGGTAGCTTCTAGGTGGGCCCTGTTTGATGACCAATGATGACCAGGTAGGTCCGACACAATGATGACCACTTAAGGCCTTCACTGCAATGGCCATACCATCTCCTGCTTTGTCTGGTTGGTCACCCTGACAGCAAACACAATTGGCCAATAGAAACCGCCTAGCCGGGGTCAAGTAGGTCTCATTTAGAAGAAGCAAGTTGGTTTTCAGTCAGGTCATTAGTTCTTGAAATTCCTGGACCTTATCCGTCAGACCGTTGGTGTTCCAGGCAAGGATCGAGAGATCTCATTTGAGGACCTGACTCTTAGAAGATATATGTAAGTGGCAGCTTCTACCAAGAGGCATGAATCTCTCATCTATGTTGGCAGGCTCTAAGCGGGACTGGATTGACCTGAAGGTCTGGGCGACTTTATGGAGGTCATCTGTCATGACCACAGATGGTTGTTTTGGGAGCTTGGGTTTACTACTTCTGACTTAAAAGTTGTGGTGGCAGTCACGGCAGCTGTAGCAGGAGGCGCAGGTCCAGGCCTCTCAATTGCAGGTTAAGAACCAACGCAAGTGTCTTGGTGGAGGCAAGGGCCCTTTTGGTTTTTACTGCTGGAGCTCCTGCTGATAGATCCGCAAAGTGGTAGTTGATGGGGTGATTACCACAGTAATTGATGCAACACTTAAATGCACGAGTGTTACAATTTTTAGTAAGGTGACTAAGAGAGCACCTTACGCAAGCTGGGGCATTGTTGCAAGAGTCTGTATGATAGCTGAAATGTTGACAGCTGTGCCACTGATACAGTGCTCTGGGAGCACAGCTTCATTCCACCTAAACGTGGAACCCAGTTGCTATATTAAAGAGCTAAGGCTTTTGACTGCCTTGCCCTTCTCACCAGTGATGGACAAGAGGGAGAAGGCATCTGTTGCCAGGAGTATACACTTGAAAAATTGAGTGTACGTGATACCCCAGGTGCTCAGCTCATCGAGAATCTCTTCGAGAGGGGACTCAATGCTCAAGCCTCTGAGCAGAAAGGACAGGGGCTTCACGTGCTTGGGCATAAAGGTGTGGTAGTCTTGTTTAATTTCCACCAGGAAGGCCAGGACCTGGCAGTACACAGGCATTTCGTGGACAATGATTGTAACTGTATCGACCTCAAGCAGCTTATGGTTAAGGTTAAGATCTACATAACATTGGCCGAGAAAGACTGGGTGCTGTGACCAGTCGCTGGTAAAAACTGCTGACATTGCTCACACTGTGGGAGATCGTCGGAATACAGCCAGCAGCTGGAAGCGCTTGGGCGCCACCAGATGCAGTCTGCACTGGGCTGGCTTCATCATGGAGTGGGCTGGGAGTCCGTCTCCATTGGAGGAGATAGTAGACAGTCAGTCGTGTTCGGTGAGTGATTACCTGTACGGGTTGCCTCTGCCAGCAACTAGAGAGTCCGGGTCTGGCCGCAGCCGGATGATGGAAGGCGAGACTGGACTGCTCTGACTGTCCAGGGAGTGAGCTGGGCTAATGACTGCTTTCTTGGATACTTTTCTTTACCTAGAGGGGTGTCCACATGGCCTCTTTATGCTGGCGGTACCACAAGTGATGCTTATTATATGGGAGGGGGGATCGCTAAGGCAATACCTAAGGCGCTATCTAATGTAGTCTGAGCAGCAGCAAATGAGAGGACAGATGCAGTGCACAGAGATAAGCCCTGATGGTCATCTTCTTTACGGGTTTCTTCTTGCCTTAGGTGGTGGTAAGTAAAATGAGGTCCTTGTGAGGGCCAAGTCAGTTGGTGGTCTTGACAAGGGCCAATTTGAAGCTGGTCCTCTTCTGCAGTGTGGAGTTTCCTCCTCCCTTTAACTGAAGCGGTGAACACAACAGGCGGACTGGGTGAGCAGTAGAGTTGGGCAGCTGTTACACAAAGCAGCAAAAGCAGTCAAGAGCAGAGAAAATCCACTTGTAGAAGCTGGTTTTAGAAGGCAGGCATTTCCACTACCAAAACTGGATGCAGTGAATTGCGACATAACATTGGCATCTGTGTGTGTTGAATTTTGTAGCTTAGCTGCCCTCTTCTTATCCCTCAAAATTTGGCATCACAATGGGCCTATCAGAAGGCTGGCATGGGGAATGGATATCTGATGCTGGAATCATAGTGTATGTCTGAGTTTCGCATATTTTAAATTATACCAGCATTGACAGAGAAGCTGTTTATGATGACATTTTTGTAGCACATGTCCAAACGTTTATAGAACTTACAAAAGTTACAACGAACTCTCATTAGGAAAAGTTAGATTTAACATAGAACAGCTATTAAGTATTTCAGGTAGAGGACCTGGATCCTGGGGTGAGCTGTGCAGAATAGTTGACATTGTTTTGTGTGTAAATTATAGGGTGTCATCTTGTTCTTAGCACAATGTAGCCAGTTCATACTAGGATTGTGTTTATATGTGAACAGCTGATACGGACCAGCTTTGTGCTATACAGTGTTGTTATAATTTAGTGCTACTTAAAAGTGCAGTGTAAACAGTGTAAATTAGTCTTGTAACTACGATAATGTTTTGTTTGATTCAGGACTTTACCAAGACTAATAAAGATGGAAAAAGTAATAACCATGAAAGAAATGGATGAAATCAAGATTGGGAATGAGGTACTGTAATAAAAACAGATTTTATTGTATAAGAAGACTATATAATTTTCATAGTGTCAGACACTGCCTTACAACATTATGTAACCCCTCTTTCAATTTTATTATGCCTCATAAAAAAAATCTCCAAAAAAAAAATTATTTATTTTTTTTTTTTGAAAGAGGGGCCACTAGTTATTTAGAACTAGGCGGAAGGCCTAGAGAAGCGAAAAAATGCGCTGAGTCCAGTATGACGGGACTTGCAAATGAAAGTCTGCTTTAAGACAACAATAACAAGATTTATTAGAGTCTTTTTTTTTGTACAATCAATTCCCCAGTATATGTATATATGCGCCTTCAAATAATTAAAGTTAATCTTACATAATCCATATAATAGATCAAATTCATTAATAGAGTTCAATAGTATACATGTGTACATATCTGCATCTTCATACAATTAAGTTATGATTACAAGTGCTTTCACTTCATAAGAATAGCTCAAAATCGTTATTATAATTCAACACTAAACATAGGCATCGCCAAATAATTGACCTTAATATCACTGAGCAGCATACAGGTATTTCTAAATAATGTAAGAACGGCGCATAGTATCGACCCTTCCAGTAAGCAACATAACCCATAAACATGATATATATATATATATGTATAACAACGTATAAAGCATCTAATAATCTAGTAAATGCATGACACACAACATATAATTAACATAGATACACATAAGAAAAATATATATACACATCTACATATAAATACTACACACCATGTCCACCTGGTTGACAGCATATATATATTGGCATCGTACCACCGTCAAACCACCTTAATCAGATGAAGTACCCGGCCCACTTTAAAAGCTTCTCAATTAACAAACCAAAAACCAAATAACAAGTCACAAAATACCAGAGTTGAAACACCCCAAAAAAAATTCAAGTATATGAAAGGCCAAAGTCAAATGGGCAAAATAGTCAGAACGGCTCTTAAGTACCAAGTACTAACGAGAAATATCAATTTCGTACCCCAAATAATAATAAATGTGCCATCACGAGGTCAACATGGCTGCCCGGTTGCATAAAATGCATATTCTCATTTCTTTTATTTTCTTACAAAAAAAAAAACAAATTTTCAAGCAAAATCAGTGGAACGTAACCACCCAAAAATAACTTAGAACTGGTATTGATTTGTTTTTACATTTCGTTAACATTTATCAGTGAAGTATTATTGTGAAATATCAAAAAGAAAACTTAACAATTCATGTGCTGGCTACGGCAAAAGTTTAGTGATTACAAAATTATTTAAACAGTTGAAATGAATTTCATAAAGCAGAATCTATGGATTTAATTTGATAAAACATACTTGAGGGGTTCATAAAGAAACCCACTTGACCTCAGGCACGGTCATGGGCCCGGACTAGATCCAACAAACTATGACATGTTATGGACCTGTGGATAACAGCACCAACAGGTGACGTCCACGGGTTAAAGGACCTCCCCAAACCTTTAAATTAATAACCAAATCAAATACCCAAATAAAAGAATATATATATAACCAAGAAAATTCCCCGACAAGGTACCGAGGCACCCGGCATGCATACTTAACGCTAATAACACTTAGTAACAGTCAGTGCCGCCCATATTTACAGTAAAAAACTAACATCAAATCGGGTGATGCATGACCCTGGCTGAGTTTACAAATTCTCTGAGGCGTAAGCATTAGTAAAAAGGAAAAGATAATATTTAACCCCAAATGTCCCGTTGGACTTGTGCACAACAAAGTTCTAAACTGGAGCATTTCCAAAATATCTCAATGTAAGGTGTAGCGGCCACAAACATTTTTTAAAAGGCATAAATGTCACTTGGTATTACAGCACAAGGCTTGAGGATCCTGTAGCGTGTGTCCGTCCATTCGTCCTGACAGCCAAAACGGAAAGTTACTGGATTAACTTCATGGATGGCAGGTGATCGGCCATCCGCTGGAGCGAGACAGATAGACGACTTAAATCGGGAACCCTGCACAATTATATTGGTAATCTCACAGGTTCAATAAATCACAATACCCCATTCACCCAGCTGAACTCACACTTCACGACATGCCCAGTTTAAATTCTCCAGAAAATTTACTTATGCATTGAAACCCTACTGAATTAAAACATTATTTTAGATATAATATATTAAACATTGAATCAAATAAATAGTTATTCATAACGTTTTCGTCAACCACTTAATCACTTACTATACTTTCGACATGAGCTAGCAAACTTTAACAGGTTCGTGAGGTACGCTCGTTTCACCAAAATCACAAAATAATTAACTTACGCCCCCTTCTAATATAATTAATTAAATAAACAGGCACAAAAACTGTAAAATACTATCTGTTAGCCAGCGTTAACATTCGAAACATGAATAATCAGAAATTAGCCTGATGCACGCCACGTGGTGGCTCTATGCAAATATATCGCCCGGCATCGGCGTTGATATTAAGTAAAATACAATTTAGTTTTATTAAACAATAAGTAATATACCTTAGGCACACTTACCGGAGAGTCGCGTAGCTTTTACTTAGGCATAGTTATATATAGTAGACAAAAATTCCAAGTCGAAGCTGCCAGGCGAATGTGAACGACCTTCTACGTTGAATGCTGATACTGGACTAGTTTATACAACTATTGAAAAAATTTTACGAATCTCTAGTCCCAGAGCGCGCGCGGATCTGCACGGCGGATAGCATAACAAGACGGGCGCCGGTAATACTTAATTAATTAATTCGACGCTGTCCGTCCTCGTTAACATAAAAACAGCAGAGTTTTTCAAAACTCGGCACAATTAGTAACAGTAAAAGCTAAGAGAGCTGTTTTTATTACAACATATAAGAAAAAAAAAGAAGTTCACCAACCTTATTTGTAAAGTCAGTGTATGGTAAGAGATTCACTATTCTAGTTAAACTAAATTCCACAAGTTTGTTCTCCCTTAAATTCTCCCAGGTCCTCTATCTAGGTATACCCACTGAACACAGACTATAGTGGCGTGACTTCTGAAATGACTCAACTCATAATAACAACCATTTTATTATTAACATGCACACATTTTGGAAACATTAATGCACACACTATTATGGTAATAAAATATGAAAATATAGATCAGTAAATAATGATTACTGCTTTAATATACCCTGTACTTTGTCACACAGAAAAAATATTTAGTGATGAAAAAAATAGTGATAACTTTTATATTTCAGTTATGCTTAATACTACAAATGTAATAATCACATGTTACTTTTTTGTTTTAATAAACAATCCTCCAATAATTTTTTGTCTTTCTACTGTTAACATCTTTCATATCTATAAAATCTATTTGATATCTAAAAACATTATTTATTCTGTTCTGTTTCTGGATGTTATGATTCACACACCAGTAAGTAAAAAAGGGATAGCCTAGTTATTGTGTAAAATTCACTCAAAGTAAAAATAAAATTAGTTTTTAAATACAATACAGAAATGACTTCCTTTGTATTATCTAATATTGTCTCCCAGGTCTGGCCTCTTCTGTATTTCTGTGTTATCCAACAATTATCCAAGCAATGCTGGTCCTGGTTAGGTTGGGTAACTGAGATTCTACTGTATCCGTGTGTTGCCTGTGTGGAACACACACACACACACACACACACACACACACACACACACACACACACACACACACACACACACACACACAGAGGATTTGATCACATGTTAATGGAATTATTTAGGAATGAATGATTTTAAAACTTCTTTTGTGATGTAAATACATAATATATATTTGGGGCAATTGTCTAAATTTTACCCACACTTGATCTATAGTGTACATATAGCACTAAATTGAGTAAGTTGGGTTTTGTGTATTAGGTGAATTTTTGTTGTAAAGATGTATTGTTTATGAATTTGATAAACATTTAATGTTGTCTTGTACTAAAGGTAATTCTACTACTCTCTTGTATCAGGAAGTAAGTTGCTGTAACAGTAAATTTATTATTTTTAGGATGCTTCTGTAGTTGTTAAAGAAGAAGAAATAAGTTTAAAAGAAGCAGTGAATTACCAGCATGTGGAGCAGGTATTGTGAACAATTCTGATTATTATTATTCAACTCAGTTTCAGAACTTAGCTAACATTACAGTGCATATGTACAAAGTGTTACTAAGATTGTGTTCATTGTAGTCCTTTTGTTTTAAATATAATAAGAAGAAAGAAAAGAATACAGATAATACGTTATGAGAACATTATGTGAGTTTGAAGAAAGGTTGAAAGTAAAATCATCCTCCCCTTCACACACACACACACACACACACACACACACACACACACACACACACACACACACACACACACACACACACACACACACACACACACACACACACACACACACACACACACACACACACACACACACACACACACACACACATGCGTGGATGTGCACATACACAAGGTTTGTAGAGGTCATCATATTAAATAACTTTTGGAAGTTATTTTAAATAAATTAAAAGAATATTTAATATTATGTAATGAGTAATTATGTAGGCTAATATTAACTAATATTTAGTACTATGTTTAATTGTATGTAATGAGTAATTAACCAAAATGAATATGAAAATAATTTTTATGAATTTCTTATTTGTTGAATGTACAAGGTGTGTTCAAAAAAAGACTGAACTTTTGCAACAAAAACTTTATTAATGTACTTACAACATTATGCTGTAACGGGACAAACTAGGGGATTTATTTTGAATTCCATAATAATTGTAAAAAGCAGCAGCAACCCAAGCTGAACAATGTTTTGCCTACAAATGCTTGACATTTTTGAACACATTGTAGTCCACCTTGTACCAAGCTGTACGAGGCACAAAAGCGGTTAGCGTCTGGGAATGTGTACGAGCGCGTGAGTGTGCCACCTTTTCACAACGTGAAAGTCACATACAGGAAATTCCATAGCCGAACATGCGATGGAAACAACGAATCACAGTACGAGGTGACGGCGACGCGTAACGTCTGGTGGGTAGGCAACCGCACGCACGATGTTAACTCAGTCATTGCAGAGCAGTTCACTACAACTAATCACACAGTACAGCCATAAATACCGCGGCCTTGGAAATTTCGGTAGGTCGAAGCGATAATAGTAGCCTAGACCTGGCGAAACATATTACAATAATAACGAATTAGTGAGTGTGAAATAAAATGAATTCGGCGAGTGGAAAGAATTAGAACAGTGTTGAGCGGGGACAAAAGTGAAAGTGAAGTGAGGAAGATGGTGGGAATATGCGAATCGCACCTGCAGGTATTCTAAAAACAATCAGGCTGATTAACAGTTTTGTATATTTCAAATAATAAAGAGCTCTTTAATGAAACGGGGGGTATTAAGGAATTGTACAGAGTAAGAGTGTGTGTGAGTGGGAAAAATATCCAAGTACTGGTTAGCGAAAAGAAATTAGTATAAGAAAATTTTATATAATAGAAATAAGATGAAATAATATGTTATAAGGAAGAAGTTCATTTTTGAATAACAATAAATAAGACGATTATTACTAACCTAAATATGTGTTAGCATAGTTATTTCGCCGTTACCATTTCCTAGTGTTCTGTGCTGAAAAACTCGTCTAAACGTTCAGGAGAATTTTCTGAATTGTGGGAAGTCAGATTGCAAAATTGTCCAGCGTTTTGTGACGATTTTAAAAAAGGAAAAAAATGAAATAAAAGAAATTTAAAATCTCACATTAAAACAGAACATAAACCCCTAAAGAAAATAATAATGTAACCCCGCCATAGTACCCCAAAATAAATAGTTTTAAAACCAAAAAGAATTCTATAATAAAATTGCGATAACACCCCTTAATAATTAACCCGGCTTTAACCTGCCGAAACCGGCATCAACACGCATAATTACCCGTGAATATGACTAATAATTGTATTAAATCGGAACTTGATAAAAAACAATGATGTACAATAATAAAATACTAAGTGAGAGATACCGTAGTATAATTAAATATAGTTAATTATGTCAGAGAATAATCGAGTAAATATTAATCGAATATGGAACTACTTTTACGCTGACAAGCTACCCGCGTGCGGACAGCCTCTTCACCCCTATACTTCGCCAGTTCAGTTGTATCTCAGACTCCGCTGCTGATGCAGCGTACAAAAGTATGTAGTCAATATAAAAACCTATAAACGAGGAGACGCTTGTGTGAGATAGCCGGATGATGTAAAAATGCCGAAAATGACGTGAGTGTATGACAATGACATCTCTGTAACAAACTAACATCACCTAAATGTGATGTTAAACTGTTAACATGTAACTGTTAAACGTAAGTAACATGTGCGGTACAACAATGTGAATACCAGTGAAAGTTACAACCCAAAACCTACCACAAGAATCTACAGACCCAACAGACGACTCATCTTTAGGAATGACAGCAGATTTCACCAAAACACGATAGCCAGAAGATCTCCAAGACACCCTGCACAACCAATAGAAGCGCCGATTCGCCGACGATGTTACACACAGGTATCACGGAAGTTCAACTTCCGTGGTTCAGAACTTAACTTAAAATAATACATGATAGACACTTAATTAACCAATGAAAGTAAAGTAAAACACGAAAGACTGACTTAATTACCATAAAATTGTAATTTCATGCTTAGTAATAATATGTGTTAAGTTTAAGGCTTTTATGAATATAACACGTTAAAGTTAAATAAGCCCATTCTTCAGATGGCACGAAATAAAGATGATAATTTTAATATCATATACTGAAACAAAATACTCGGATCCGAGGGCAGTAAAAGCTATGTTAACTAATTAATTAATCTAATTCTATTTGTACAAGAGGTGCAAATGTTTTTACTTTTAATAAACTCATTGCTAAATTTCTTCGGAGATGTTAAAAATTTATGTAATAAAGAGATGTCATGGTCCAAAAAGGTGAGTGAATAAATCTACAAACCCCTGTCAATATTCCTCAATTCACGGGATCCTATTTAACTTTTGTTTACTTTCCAGTTATTTATGATTTTGTAAAGATAATGGCAGCCTGTTTAATTGACCTGAGCCAATTAACCAGGTTCCCGAATTGTAACGTGTGCCAAACGCTACAAATGCGGCACTCTGCTTAATTAATGAATAAATGATAATTAGCAAGATAAAATGCCCTGTGTTTGTCATTTAATATGTGGTAGAATTATTCACTCTATGAATGTTAATTTAAAATACGCAAAAGGAAGAATTGAAGTAAGTAAATTCAGAATTAGGATAGTGTGTTTTTATAATCATTATGTGGTGTAATAATATAATATAATATAATAACCATGATATATAAGGTAAGGATATTTAAATATAATATAATAATTATTTAAACATTGTAAGCCTAGGGTAAAACCTGTTTAAAAATGCATTCCCCAACTTGTCTGTTTAACGACAATCTCAGACAAGAAAATGACCTGTTCCCGCTTGTACCCAACTATCCCTTTGTCACGCTCTGCCACCTCAAGTAGACAATACATCACCTCCCCCTATTGTATTACAAAGTGTGTGACCCCTTGCCCAGTAACAAAAGATTTCAGACACATGTTGAAAATTAAAAAAAAAAAAAAAACAAGTAAATAATTTTATTATTAAAATGCGCCACTGTTTTTTTTGTTTCATTTTGTGTAAATGGTTAGTGTACTTAGTGTCAATTATAAAATACTCTATTCTGTATATCTATGCACTCAGTTAGGAAAATGTATGTAAAAAGAAAAGGCTAAGTAGCATATATGAATAATATGGACGATATTTATAAGTGTATATTTTGTGTGAGATTACGCACATACTCGTATATAATTATACGTGAAAAGATTAGATTGTATTATACCAATTCATGTATGTACGTGTCAAAGTATTCAGTCTCTAACACGTCAATTTTGCGACAATTTAAGACCTGTAGTTTTCCTGTACTAGCCGGCATAAATGTGTAATTCGTGTTTCTATTGACACGATGAGTTATATGAACTGACTAAATAAAACAAGTGTACTAATTAATTTTATGGAATGATGCATCCCGAAGTAAACAAACGAGTTCGAAACAAAAAAAAAACCGTCTCTTAAATCAGACCAAAGTAATAATAATAAATAATAAGTCATTTAAAATAAAAAGTTTAATAATATCGTAAATTATTATAACACGTTAGTATAATTATAATTATAAAAGTGTAACAAAACTCAGCTTAGTAACGGGCCGTAACATTGCGTACGCATCGCTCACTCCACCCCTTTTTTGAAGCAAGCCTGTGCAAGTTAATAAGCTGTCCACCAGCTATTGTTAAATGGAACAATAGAGAAATATTCTCCCTCAAGAAACTTCCCCCTTTGTACGCATAAACTATGCCATTGTTTGAAGAAAACTAGTTTGACCCACATTCCACAGTAACAGCTGATCGTTGAAAGTAAAGTATTTGTCTCCTTTTGTTTATGTATTACAGCTGATCATTTAAAAACAAAAATTATTATCTTCGTGAAATTCCGATTCTCTCAGTAGCATAAGAAATTAGGATAAGAATGAATCTAAGGTCAAGTATGGGATTGGCTTTAGATTTCTGTAGTAGAATTAAGAATTATATATAGGTAACGTAACAAGTCACAACGGCGCCGCACTGAAAAATTCTTTACAAGGGTTAAAGAAAGTTCTTTACAAGAGTTAAAGAAAGTGCAGAAAACTAACTACTAGAGTTAGAGTATGCAAAATGTAATCAGTCGGGCCACGATATTGTGAGTTACGGATAATTAGGGAAATTAGTATTAAGAATTAAAATATAAATTAGCATGGTAAGAAGTGAGATAAAGGGAATTTCACGGAGGAGAACATTTAAATGAACAAGATCATTTAAAGAGATATAGAGAAAACAAATCGTGTACTAAATTAAATTTTAACACAGAAATCCCCGAGCATACTCCCAGTACGTTGCTCACCAAAAAACCCGTAAAATACTCACCCGGTGTCGATATTTAAGCGGAGGAGTATGTGACGATTTTAAAAAAGGAAAAAAATGAAATAAAAGAAATTTAAAATCTCACATTAAAACAGAACATAAACCCCTAAAGAAAATAATAACGTAACCCCGCCATAGTACCCCAAAATAAATAGTTTTAAAACCAAAAAGAATTCTATAATAAAATTGCGATAACACCCCTTAATAATTAACCCGGCTTTAACCTGCCGAAACCGGCATCAACATGCATAATTACCCGTGAATATGAATAATAATTGTATTAAATCGGAACTTGATAAAAAACATAATGATGTACAATAATAAAATACTAAGTGAGAGATACCGTAGTATAATTAAATATAGTTAATTATGTCAGAGAATAATCGAGTAAATATTAATCGAATATGGAACTACTTTTACGCTGACAAGCTACCCGCGCGCGGACAGCCTCTTCACCCCTATACTTCGCCAGTTCAGTTGTATCTCAGACTCCGCTGCTGATGCAGCGTACAAAAGTATGTAGTCAATATAAAAACCTATAAACGAGGAGACGCTTGTGTGAGATAGCCGGATTATGTAAAAATGCCGAAAATGACGTGAGTGTATGACAATGACATCTCTGTAACAAACTAACATCACCTAAATGTGATGTTAAACTGTTAACATGTAACTGTTAAACGTAAGTAACATGTGCGGTACAACAATGTGAATACCAGTGAAAGTTACAACCCAAAACCTACCACAAGAATCTACAGACCCAACAGACGACTCATCTTTAGGAATGACAGCAGATTTCACCAAAACACGATAGCCAGAAGATCTCCAAGACACCCTGCACAACCAATAGAAGCGCCGATTCGCCGACGATGTTACACACAGGTATCACGGAAGTTCAACTTCCGTGGTTCAGAACTTAACTTAAAATAATACATGATAGACACTTAATTAACCAATGAAAGTAAAGTAAAACACGAAAGACTGACTTAATTACCATAAAATTGTAATTTCATGCTTAGTAATAATATGTGTTAAGTTTAAGGCTTTTATGAATATAACACGTTAAAGTTAAATAAGCCCATTCTTCAGATGGCACGAAATAAAGATGATAATTTTAATATCATATACTGAAACAAAATACTCGGATCCGAGGGCAGTAAAAGCTATGTTAACTAATTAATTAATCTAATTCTATTTGTACAAGAGGTGCAAATGTTTTTACTTTTAATAAACTCATTGCTAAATTTCTTCGGAGATGTTAAAAATTTATGTAATAAAGAGATGTCATGGTCCAAAAAGGTGAGTGAATAAATCTACAAACCCCTGTCAATATTCCTCAATTCACGGGATCCTATTTAACTTTTGTTTACTTTCCAGTTATTTATGATTTTGTAAAGATAATGGCAGCCTGTTTAATTGACCTGAGCCAATTAACCAGGTTCCCGAATTGTAACGTGTGCCAAACGCTACAGTTTTAATTAAGGTAAAATATAAAGGTCTCCATATCTGTCCTTCAAAGATATTGGTGGCGATCCTGAAGTTCTGTTGGTGTTTACAAAAGGTAAGTCAGTGAGAAAAGATCGCAAGTTAAGAGTCTGGCAGAGTATAGTATTTTATTTTTAAATTTATAAAAATGTATGTTTCTTCACAATGCATGCTTATCCCATTCAAACTTTCCCCCCTGCTGGCAGTGCACCGCTTTCAGTGTTTCTTCAAATTCTGGAATGATTCCTGGAACGCACTTTTTGGAATGGCGCGCAGCTGTTCTTATGTATTTTTCTTGATCTCCTCTATTATTGCAAAACGACATCGTTTCAAGGTCGCCTTTAGTTTTGAGGACAAGAAAAAGTCTGCTGGGACTAAGTCTGGAGAGTAGGGTGGGTGGGGCAGAACAGTCGAATTGTTGTTTGACGGATAATCGATGACAAGGACTGATGCGTGAGGTGCTGCGTTATCATGTTGTAACTCCCAAGTCAGTTCTTTCTACAGGTCTGGGCTCTTCTTGCATACTGCTTTCCTCAAACACCTTGAAACTTCTGTCCTAATTTACTGTCTGACCATGTGGAACTAATTCATGATGAACCAACCCTTTCCAGTCAAAAACACCACCAACATCACCTTCATGTTTGACCGACTCATCCAGGCTTTTTTTTGATTGAGACAATCCTTTTCCCACCCACTGTGAAGATTGTGCCTTCATTTCGACATCGCATCTGTACACCTATGTCTCATTCCCCTGTTATAATTTTTTGATGAAGTTTTCATCGCCACTGGCATAGTCAAGCAGTTCCTGACTTATGTTAACGCAATTCTCTTTCTTATCATTGGATAACAAACGTGGCATGGATTTTGCTGAGATGCGATGCATTTCCTGTTAAAATTTTGTGACATGAACCCACGCTGATACCCAATTTCTCGGCAATCTCACACACAGTTAAACAACAATCTTCACGCATCATAGTGCGAACTTCATTGATTTTATCGTCTCTTATTGACATCGAAGGGCGACCAGGTCTTGGATTTTCATTGGTAGTTTTTCTTTCCGCTTTGAAACGAGTTAACCAGTTGTAGCACTGGGTTCAGCCCATATAATCATCCACAAATGCTTGCTGGAGCATTTCAAACGTTTCTGTAAAAGGTTTACCAGGTTTGAAGCAACATTTTGTACAAACACATTGTTCTTCAAGCTCTTTCATTTTTACTATGGGAAACATTCGCCGAGAGGTTAGAACATGTATAAATTGGAGCTGCTGTATCAAGAATCATAACCATGGTAGAAAGAAGCGGAATATTGGATGATGTTTCCGAAAGTTGCCGCTAGTCAGTGCCACTTGTCGGTGCATGCTCTTTGCATATACTGCCATGATATTGTGAAAGTTCGGTCTTTTTTGAACACACCTCATACTGTCATTTTGATATTCTGCCCTACAAGGACAACTTCATGTTAAAGAAAAATTTAGTCAGGGACACAAATAGTTGTTGGCCAGACACAGTGTATTATGAAATAGTTATATACATGTTTAAATGTACAGTAGGACCTTCCATAACTGGAATAATGAGGGTGGGGTGCATTGTTGATACTGGAAATTTCTAGATATGAGAAGAAATATTACTGTATTTTAATCAACTAAACGCTATGAAACTCACCGTCTGTGGCTTAAGTAAATGTGAAACCTCTCTTTTTTTTTTTTTTTTTTTTTTTTTTTTTTTTTTTTTTTTTTTTTTAAGAGGTTACAAGTTATTTAGAACTAGGCGAGAGCCTAGAAAAGCTAAAATTGGGCTGGGTCCAGTATGATGGGACTTGCAAATGAAACACTGAACTTAAGATAACAACAATTTATTGTTCTTGGCCAGTACAACCTATGAGCTTCTAAAGGCCAGATAAATAAGTCTTTTGATCGTTAAATATAATTTCATTAATATGTGCCTTGCCAAAAGTTGAATAAGGAATACTAACTGTTAACAGCACTAAGTATTGAATAATTATTAATAGTTGAACCATCATTGACTAACAAATCGTGGAATGTTACATAAATAACAAATTATAGTTATAAAATAATACAATTATAAAATGGCACATAGTATCGACCTGCAAGTAATCACTTTTTATAACAAGGCATAAATATACAGAAATATACACAGGCATAATCAACATGACAAGTAACAATTATACAAAACAACACACACATATAATTAACATCAACAACGTTTATATTTAAATAACCCATCACATGTTCACCCTGGTCATCAGCGCATATAATAATCTTGTTCAACACCCATAACCCCCTTACTGTTTAATTAATAGGTGACTAAAACCCCCTCCCCAAAACTTCAATTAAAATATCCCAGGAGTGGAGCAGACATGCCCCCAAGTTTTAACAAGATAAGTGTTAACTGAATGTTCTCTGTAAGCCATGCGGCCCGCGCACAAATCCCATGCCGATATTTAATAATCAATAAAATCCCATCAATTATTATAATGAAAAGTAGCATCACAAGGTCAACATGGATGTCCGGTTGCCTAACTGCATTTTATGTTTCTTTTTTACCTTCAAAACAAAATATAGAAAAATAGTGGAATTTGACCACCATGAGTATTCATAACTGACATTGATCAATCTTGTGTAGTCTTATGGTTAACTAATTGTTATAGGAAGCAATTACAATTATGGTTACAAAATTTGCTATGGTAAAATACAATCTGTGACGATGGTAAATTTTAAAGTGTGCAAATTATCTAAACAGTAGAACAGAATTTGTAATACAGAATATAAGTCATAAGAGTATTAAGTCAGCTCACAGTGTTACAAAACTTGACTACCGGCAGGGTCAGGCATTGGACGGGATCTAGCAAGATCTGGCATAGACAGGCTTGCAGTGGACGTCTCCAACGGGAGTCGACCACGGTTTAAAACCACCCCCCAGATCATGAATGAATAATAAAATACGTGTCCACATGGAGCAACATCGTTAACATAACCATCCCAACATGCTTAAAACAGAAATAGAATGAGATACAACTCTATCTACCGAACTCCCCTCGACCCGGGCGGTGCGTGACCCCGGCCGAGTTTTCACTCTCAGAACGAGATATACATGATAGTAATTGAGGAGGCGTAAGCCTTACAAAATACAATTAAAATATTCCACCCATTGTCCGTAAATAACTGTCCACACTGGAACGTTTCATGAAAGTTTCACCGAGTACTTCGGCCACAAGGTTTAGGTTAAAAATGGTTAAATGTCACCTGGTTTGAAGGGTGCATGTTGAGGGCTCAGTAGTGGGTGTCCAGTCCATCCTTCCGGCTGACACAGCTGACGAAGGTTTTAAAGTTACATCGTCGGAGGCAGTTGTTCGGCCATCCTTCCAGAGCGGGGCAGATTCCCGGCTACCTCGGAAACCCTGCACAATTATATCTGGGATTACTCATAGGTTCATGAAACACACACACTACCACATTTACCCACTGACATAGCATGGACAGTCCGGTTTATAAACTCGAAAAAATTGCCTAAGTCAAGAATCCCATTGAATGTGAATAATCACTTCAAAAATAACTCCATTAAATATGTTACTATAGAATATGTCTAAATATAGTCACTCCATAATAATGATAATTTTAATTAACCTTTATGCAAAAGTTTTCATGACGCACTTACAGGAATTGGCAACTTTTAACAAGTTCGTGACATATACAGATCTCAGGAAATTACTGACTTACGCCCCATCTTAGTTTAGTTACTTTAGTAGAAGCATTACTGGATTAATATAAAACATAATTATATCCTTAACGTTACAATCAATTAACCAGGGTTGAGACAAAGCATACATAAAACAAATTATAACCTGAAACTCGCCATGCGCTAAAGGATTCACTGCAATGTATATCTCAACGCATCCACTTTAATATTAAATAAAACCAATTTGTTTTTATAAATAATTAAAATACATATTTTAATGGACTTACCGGAGGTCACGTAGCTTTCTACTTATTCATAGAAGAAGCTGGGAGACGAAAACTGTTCAATCTACTCTGCCAGCCGGAGACCAGAATGTGAAGCGCCGAGCGTCGTATTTGGAACTGAACTAACTGGCTCTTGAAAAAAACCGTATGCAACAGCAATAGGGCGCGCGCGAGGCGAGCGGCGGAGGGGTAATTCACAATGACAAAGTCCAATTGACCGTAGCAAAGGACAACTTCTTTCGCGTCGACAAATACGTAATTTCTTTAATAAAGCACAATATAGATATCGGAAGATCGCCGCGTTTTCCAAAACGCGGCACAAATGTCTTTATACAATTGACATGTTACGGGACACTTTTCCCATCCTCAGAATTTTTAAAAAAGTCCCATCATACCATCATACGATGGCACAGTCGTCAATATATTAAAAATATTAAAATCTACATAACAGAAAACACAAAGTACTACACAAAGTACACGCACAACAATTTTCGGTGTACGCCGCATGGTAACTGACAGCGCACTGGTTCATATTTGACTCGTGTAGCGACAATATCGCAACGCAGTATCATACAGGACGTTAGATTTAAAGTTCAGCTGATCATTTAAAACATGTGGCCTGGTAACAGGATTATTATACGCTCTACATATTTCAAACTCTTCAAGGGCGTTCATGTAACGTCCTTTATTACAAAAGTGAAGGGGTATCAAGTTGGTATGAAAATTAGTACAGTTGTGATTTTCATCAATAAGATGTTTAGCGAATTTAGATTTTACATTTTCTGTGTTGTGAAAATAAGTGGGTGACTTATGTTCAACAAACCTCTTGAGAAAACCATGGCCCATTTGGCCCACATAAAAAGCATCACAACTATTACATATTAATTTATAGATCCCTGTTTTCTTTTCAAGGACGGTTGGTTCCCGAATACGAAGGCTATTTAAAATGTTATTTGTAGTCTTATATGTGACAACAACGTTTGACTTGTTTAAAACAGAAGACAGAATTCTAGGTAGAAAGCTCATGTATGGTATAGAAATGTAATTATACACACTATCCCCAGGTTTCCTTAGCGTGTTTGCGTTTTTTTGTCTCATATGTTTTTTAAGGATATTATTTACTACTGCTTTTTTGTAGCCATTGGTGACCGCATTGTGTTTAATTGTATTTAGTTCGTCTTGATAAACACTGGTATGAAGAGACTTTTTTAAATATTCTGAGGATGGGACAGTGTCCCGAAACATGTCAATTGTATAAAGAGATTTACTTAAGCCACAGACGGTGAGTTTCATAGCGTTTAGTTGATTATAAAATACATGGCTTGGACTATAAGCGGATTTATTCCATTAACAATATGAATATTGCAAGTCGAGCAAATATAGTACGTACTTTTCAGAATATTAAGATCCAGCTTCATAAGACCATTTTACATATCAGATTTAATAAAACTTGTCTGAAGAATAATATTACACCTAATTACGCTCGTATAAAATTTAAATGCTCATCCTTTGCTGATATAAAAACTAAAAGGCACGCAGAATTGTATAGAATTAAAGAAGAATTAAAATCGTTATACAAGAAAAAATCCCATCTCAATTCAAGATTATACAGAGTAATTATATAATTACCTTATTATCCACTCTCGTGATACAAAGTTTCGTCAGTTATGACGCGTTTCGGGACTAAGTCCCATCCTCAGATAACACTTAATTTAATAAATTAATACATTAAAAATCGCAACCATGATACTGGTCAAGTCAATTAAATAAAATAAATAAAATTACAAATCGCATGTGATATGTTTTACTAACCACGGCCGGAGCTCCCGCATGCGTTCACCCCCAACCGCGATCGTCACGCGACTGGTCAAAGATTAATCCAAACTGATTGCAGTATCGAACAAGTAGTTTGATGCAAAATTTATCTGGTCATTTAGTAAACTGTTTTTAGTGGTACTATTTTTTATAGCTTTATAAATTTCAAATTCCTCCAGACTATCCATCCGTTTACCTTTTTTACAAAAATGCAACACTGTTAAATTTTCTTCGAAGCTCGTATATTTATGTCCGCTTGATATTAAATGTTGTGCAAAATTGGACTTAGTATTACTTGGCTTGGGAATATGTTCTAAAAATCTTGTATAAAAACACCTGCCTGATTGACCGATATAGAACGCATCACAATCATCACATTTTATTTTATATACACCACATTTCTTTTTTAAAGGTATTTTGTTTTTGTTTTTGAAATAATTTCCCAAATTATTATTTGTTTTAAATGATAAAATATAGTTATTATCTTTGAGAACGGGTCTTAAAATATTTGGCATAATACCTGTGAAATTAGCAGAAAGATATTTATAATTTTTATTACTTGCTTTTATACAGTTGAATTTTTATTTTCTAAACGTTTTCTATGTCTATTTATTATTCTGTCAACTATTGTAGATTTGTACCCGTTATTTGTAGCTATTTGTTTGATAGTGCTAACCTCATTCAAGTAGTCCTCCTTATCGAGTGGAACATTTAAAAGTCTGTTGACAAGACTGTTAAATACTGCCATTTTTTGTGTAACAGGATGATGTGAATCATAGTGTATTACTGTGTCAGTATTAGTGTGTTTTCTAAAGATTTTGTATTTTAAATTATTCCCGTTATGTAATACAGTTAGGTCTAAAAAATTGATACTTTTGTTGTTTTCGATCTCCATAGTAAATTTTAATTTGTTATGAATTCTGTTTAGGTAATTTTTAAATAATTCTATTTGTCTGGCATTCCCGTTAAAAATAATAAAGGTATCATCAACATATCTGGAATAATGGATGATTTTATTGGCGAAATAATTATCTTTTAAAATTTTTGTATTTTCTAAATGGTTTAGATATAGGTCCGCCAGAATGCCAGAAAGTGGAGATCCCATGGCAAGTCCTTCATTCTGTTTATAATATGTATCGTCAAATGAAAAATAGTTTTGATTAAGAATGGTTTTCAGTATCATCATTAGTTGGTCAACTTTATGTATTTCCAAAGAACCTTTATTCATTAAATTATGTCTGAGTAAAGTTAATGTTTCATCAATATACAGAGTACATTTGCAATTACTTAATGACGTACACCCGGCCTTGCTTGATAACTATCTTGATTTCATAAACAATGACATACAGCGAATTATTTATCAAATGCGTAGCAAGCAAACAAGCAAATTCCAAAGGTTATTAGACAGACAACAGCAGGAAGCCAACAACATAGCCTGTAAACATAAATTTTATACACGATTGCAGAACTTAACATCAATAGATCTAACTAAAGAAGAATCTATTTTGTTGAAAAAGGGCTTAAATTATAATTTACCTCGTTCAAAATCTAACTTCAGCCATAAACATATTGCTGCTTAAATTATAAATTCTGAAGCTGTGCTCAAAGCATTAGAAGACCAGAAGGTCCAAGATGAGGTGCGGATTTTAATCAATAATAAGCTCAGTAATATCATAAGAAACCAGAATACTAATACCTATTCTTCGGTTCCGTGTACTTTTAATAATTATAATAAAGAATGCAATATCTTAACGGGTTTAAAACGCAAACTGTCAGACAACTGTGCTCTCGTAACCAAGGCTGACAAAGGCAACACTGTTGTCATTATGGACAATAGTGATTATACTGATAAGATACGGAACTTTATCGCTAACAACAACATTGAGAAATTAAACTTGGACCCTACTGAACAATATGTCAAGTGTCTAAATCGGGGCATAAATAAGAGTGTGCATTTGTTTGATGAGGGAACTAGACGATCGTTAAAGCCCATCAATTCAAGGGCACCCACATTGACAGGGTTACCAAAATTACATAAGACTGGTGTTCCGATAAGACCGTTAATTAACTTCACTACCGCACCTGGTTATAAAACAGCTAAGAAATTGGTAAACGTCATTAAACGCAACATAAACATAGTTAATAGTCACAGTATAACCAATAATATCGATTTTGTCAATACAGTGAAGGATCTAAAGATCGAACCTCATCATAAGCTGGTTTCGTTTGATATTGTTAATTTATATACGAATATACCGGTTGCTGATACCTTACAAATTTTGAGAAATAACTTCGTTAATACTAATAAATTGAATGTTGAAAGTATTAATGAATTGATGGATCTTTTGGAGGTGATTCTTAACCAGAATTATTTCACGCATGACAAGCAATTCTTTTGCCAAGATGATGGTGTGGCAATGAGTTCTCCACTCTCTGGCCTCCTTGCTGAAGTGTACTTAAACCATTTCGAAAACTCCTCTATTTTTTCCAATAGTGTGTACAATGATAACATAATATTTTATGGCCGGTATGTTGACGACACCTTTTTGATCTATAAAGGCACACATAGACAAATAGATAGGCTGCACACTTATTTAAACAGTATTAATAACAATATACAGTTTACACTGGAGCACGAGGACAGTGGAAAATTAAATTTTCTTGATTTGACGGTCACCAGAAACATTAATAAATTGGAGTTTAATATTTATAGGAAACCCACTACAACTGACACTGTAATACACGCCACATCTTATCATCCGGTATCGCAGAAAATGGCTGCTTTCCACAGCATGGTTAACCACCTCTTATCATTGCCCCTCAGCGACAAGGATTATCAAGACAAACAAAATACAATTAAACACATTGCGGTCACCAATGGCTACAAAAAAGCAGTAGTAAATAATATCCTTAAAAAACATATGAGACGAAAAAACGAAAACACGCTAAGGGCACCTGGGGACAGTGTGTATAAATACATTTCTATACCATACATGAGCTTTCTACCTAGAATTCTGTCTTCTGTTTTAAACAAGTCAAACGTTGTTGTCACATATAAGACTACAAATAACATTTTAAATAGCCTTCGTACTCGGGAACCAACCGTCCTTGAAAAGAAAACAGGGATCTATAAATTAATATGTAATAGTTGTGATGCTTTTTATGTGGGCCAAACGGGCCATGGTTTTCTCAAGAGGTTTGTTGAACATAAGTCACCCACTTATTTTCACAACACAGAAAATGTAAAATCTAAATTCGCTAAACATCTTATTGATGAAAATCACAACTGTACTAATTTTCATACCAACTTGATACCCCTTCACTTTTGTAATAAAGGACGTTACATGAACGCCCTTGAAGAGTTTGAAATATATAGAGCGTATAATAATCCTGTTACCAGGCCACATGTTTTAAATGATCAGCTGAACTTTAAGTCTAATGTCCTGTATGATACTGCGTTGCGATATTGTCGCGACACGAGTCAAATATGAACCAGTGCGCTGTCGGTTACTGTGCGGTGTATACCAAAAATTGTTGTGTGCGTACTTTGTGTAGTGTAATTGTGTTTTCTGTTATGTGGATTTTAATATATTGACGACTGTGCCATCGTATGATGGTATGAAGAGACATTTTAAAATATTCTGAGGATGGGACAAGTGTCCCGAAACATGTCAATTGTATAAAGACATTTACTTAAGCCACAGACGGTGAGTTTCATAGCGTTTACTTGATTATAAAATACGTGGCTTGGAATATAAGCAGATTTATTCCATTAACAACTGTATTTAAAATAATTATGTTATAATGTATAATATTGTACGCTTTAATATTGCAATTAAGACATACGGGGGGTACTCGACTTTTGAACATAAACATGAACATTCATGAAAATGTATTCGAAACTCAAGTTGGTTGAACGTTGAATACTATACAGTATGCACGTATAGTAGGCTGTATTTACTATAGGTGTCATAAGTTAGTAGTATCAGTTCTGTGAACTGTATTATACTATACTGTAATGAATTTGGATATTATTCTTACTTAAATTTATATCACATGACCACTCTTACTACAAAAAATACATAAGACAGTAACATACTAAATTAATAATTTTCATACATTAATAAAGTTTAGAAGCAGTGTTTACTTCTAAGAAAGAGCCTACAGCACATTCTTAGTAATAAAAAAAGAAAATCACTTTAACACTTTGCGTTTGTTATATTAATAGACTAACATTAATTATAAAAACTAGAGTAGCAGGAATAATAATGAGTATATGCCCTTGTCTCAACGTTTATTTTACTTCCTCACACCTCCATCAGTATTCGAAAGTCCAAAGCTGTAGTTTGAAACTCGAATTAAGGGTATCAATTTTTGATTGACCAGAAGAGCGAAATGTGCGAAAGTTGAATGTCTGAAAGTAGAGGACCTCCTGTATTTATGAGTAACTACAATATTTTTTAACTTTATACAGTTTTTTTTTTCAAAATATTTGTTAATATTGGTTTGTTTTTTCTTAGCTATTCAACATTTACCTGGTATATCATGCCACCATTTAATGAACGTTACGTCAGCTGCTGTTGCGTTTTCATGTTCTCCAACATACTTCATTGTCACCTATAAAAAATTTACAAATATTTTAAACATTTTTGTCATTTCTATGGATAAAATTTTTTCAACATCATGCTAACATACAGTACAGACTTAATATAACTTACCTCAAATGCCTTAAATACTTCTTTTGGTGTAATGTCCTTTCCTTGTGTTGAATTTGGATCTTTGTCTTCACTATCACTGGGGTTTTCCTCTTCTTTTTCAGTTGAAGTTTCCTAATATCTTTATCAGTGAGGTCAGGTTCAATGTCACTGCTAATCAACATGGAAATCTCAGTTTCAGTCACATCTTCTCAACCATCTATATGGAGAAACTAATTCCATGAGGTTACCAGAAGTGTTTTCATCAGAAATGGATTTAAATTTCTTGTTAATTTTGTTCCATGATTTCATGAGTGTAGATTTTGTTACCAAATTCCATGCTTCAGTGGCCCAGAACATTAAAAAGTATTTAATAAAGACTGGGATTCACAAGTTACTATGGACTGTAATAATTTTTTTTATAATTTCTTAAAAGTTTTTAATAACGCTTGGTGTAGGGGTTAAAGTAAACTGATCACATGTGGTGGAAGGAAATAAGTCACAATTTCATTAGAATATTTGAGTGCAAATGACTATTGTCAACGAAGAGAATTGCTTTAGGCAGCAGATATTTAGATGTCAAGAAACTGGTGATTGGTATTAACTGCTCATGAAACTGTTTTTTAAACAATTCACATCCACTTTTCTGTCTTCTATAATACATCGGCCACACATTTGGATTAATGTTTATAATTGCCCCTGGTTTTGTATATTTTCTTGTTAGTATAAGTAGAAGATTGTGATCTTTTGATGGATTACTATACAAGAGAATAGGTTACCCTGTCTTACTCTTTTGTAACCAGGTCTTTTTTCTTGTTTAATAATGAGATTTTTGGAAGTACAATCTTTAATTTAAGGCCTATCTTATCAGCATTATATATTTCATCATTTGTATAGATTATCATGATAGCGAATTTATTATTTTTTAATTTTTAGGATGTTTCCGAAGTTGTGAAGAAAGAAAAAATGAATTCAGAAGAAGGAGAGAATGACCAGCATGTGAAGCAGGTATTGTGCACAAATGTAATTATTATTCAACTCATTTCCAAAATGTACATATCAAGGTACCAGTACTAAGATTGTATTCATAGTATAGTGTTGATACAGTTATATTGAGAACAAAAGAAAAAACCGAAAATACATTATCAGAATGTTAGTGAGTTTGTGAGTTTGAATAAAGGTTGAAAGTGAAATTACCCCCTCCCCAATAACACACACACACACACACACACACACACACACACACACACACACACACACACACACACACACACACACACACACACACACACACACACACACACACACACACACACACACACACACACACACACACACGCACGCACGCACGCACGCACGCACGCACGCACGCACGCACGCACGCACGCACAACTTTGCTATAGAATTGTGCGTGTCTTGAGAGTTTGATAAAGTTTTAAAGTTGTCTAGTACTAAACATAATACAGTATTCTCATCTAATATGAAATAAATTATCATGACAGTAAATCTATTATTTTTTATTTTTAGGATGTGTCCATAGCTGTCAAAAAAGAAAAATTGAGTTCAGAAGAAGCAGAGAATGAGCTACATGTGGAGCAGGTATTGTTCACAAATGTGAATATTATTCAACTCATTTCCAAAATATACATAACATACCAACACTAAGATTGTATTAATAGTAGTGTTCATTTAATTATATTGAGAACAAAAGAAAAAAAAACAGAAAATACATTATCAGAATATTATGTGACTTTGAATAAAGATTGAAAGTAAAACCATCCCCGCCCTGATAACACACACACACACACACACACACACACACACACACACACACACACACACACACACACACACACACACACACACACACACACACACACACACACACACACACACACACACACACACACACACACACACACACACACACACACACACACACACACGCGCGCGCGCGCGCGCGCACACACACACACACACACACACACACACACACACACACACTTGTTGGCTTACAACTTATGCAGACTTATGATTTTGTACATGTGATTACAACATAAGAAGTATTTTCACAAAGACTAATTTTTGTAATTTTTCTGTTTGTTCTGTATATTATTTGTTTTTATCAAATTAAAGAATAAATCTGAATTTAGTGTGCAGTTTTGTCATTTCAAAATTTTGGTACATTAGGGCCCAATCAGTTACCAAATTTTGAAAAATTGGAAAAATTAATGCCAGTTATCAAATTAAACAGAAATTTAAGGAAAATATATAGTGCTAAGTTTTCAAAAATTCACAATTTTCAGACACTAGGGTTGACGAAACAACTAAAAAATTGTAACAATCCTTGCCAGAAATCAGACTAAAGGGAATGTTGTATTACACTAAAAATTATTTAACTTTAGGGGCCACAGATCATAAATGGAAAAATAAAAATTATGAAAAATTATAAAAGTATGTGAGATACCAAATTGTGAGTTATTTTGTTTGAATACGAACTTCGTACTGGTGTCTTTAATAAGTTGATAAAATTAATATCTCTCAATACCTCGTTGCCAATTTTGAACCTCCTTCAAAAACTGTGTAAACTGTGTTCACAGAACAACTTTACATATTATTATGAGTTATATATATGTTTGTTGAAAGTATTCCAGAGTGATATTTATACGTACAGGGTGATTCAAAATTGCCCGGCAATCTCTTGGGACCTGATTCTATAGCTAAAAATAAGAAAAAAGTTCATATAAACATAGATCCGAAAATGGTTCATTAGCGAGTTATGGATTGTGAACCAGTTCGCCCTAATTTATGGTCACACAGTAAAATAACGCCATACTGAAATTCTTGGGGTATAAAGTGAAGGGTAAATTTAGTGGTTTCTTATGGTTTTTAATCTGAAAAATTGAATAAAAGAGGTCCCAGAGCTCTATCTCAATTAGTTTTTAAGAAAAACTGTGTATACACGCCGGTACCACTCTGAGAGCTTGACCTTGACAACAGCTGGTAAGGACAACAGCTAATAGTCAACTTAAAAATATCGTGCCGTTACTGTTTAGGTGACTATTTGCATTACTATATACCAGATCATATTTCAATAGTTTGCGCTCATTTATAACAAATCTTTGGTATACTTAAATTTATACATTTTCTGAGTAGTAGTTGAATACTAAAGCTGTAAATTATTAATGTAATTGTAAATTTCTTCAAAGAGGCATCGAATAAGTACCCGAGTGTAAGCATTTTTCATCCAGCGGGGAACTTTTTTTCCAAAGCGATGACCTATACTTTTTTTTTTGCTTAACCGTTTTCTGAAAGTCCAAGTAAAATTTTAAGATCACAATCCGAGAAAGTGTTGAAAAGTTTTGAGATATCAAGGATGTAAGCAGAGTGTAGCGGAGCATTAACAGAAAAGACGGGAGCTGTGTTGTGGTTATGTATACATGGTGGGGTGAGGTCTGTAAGCTTGTATGTTATAATATTAAACACACACACACACACACACACACACACACACACACACACACACACACACACACACACACACACACACACACACACACATTGTTTTCTTATATGCCTATGTTGTTAAAATCTTAAAACAAAATTTGTAGTTTATAAACAACGTTGTTGAGTATACTGAACAATTATGAGTCAACGAAATATGCATTGAAATAAGAAAATAAAATAAATACAAAAAAAAGTTCGTATAGTTGTTTTGTTGTTTAACATTTCAAAGATGCAAATACTCCGGTATGAAAACGAGAGGTCTCTCTCTTTCACACACGCGTGCGCGCACGGATGCAACACAATTCGAAGAATAGCCCAATCTATTGCATACTGAAAATGTAAAACACGTTTTGAAATAAAGTAAATACAAACTAATATCCTAAATATCATAAATGTAACTTACCATAATATCCAGGACACCCTGTACTTTGTTTTTATGAGCTTCTGTTGTTTCCACCAAACACTCGATTTCCTTGCACTATTTTTTGTAAAAAATGGATTAAAGTAAACACTGCATACAAGTTATTTACATATAACAATGTCTAAATACACATTTGTCGTAAGCGTTGCGGGGTAAATTAATACAGTAAATAAATTTGGAAATATTATAATAGACACACTACTAAAATGCTGCAACGATACAGCCATATGCTGTATTGAGCATTGATTTAAATAAATATAAAATTTGTAAAATTATTTTAAGTTTGGGGTAAATGGACATGTCTGGGATTGTAAAAATGTTTCATTGTTATACTAGGGGAGAAATTAACCTGTTGCAACAGGCAAAGAACACCTGCTCGATTGTATGTGTGTTACGCGTGTATCTTGTGTGTGTTAGTGATGCATGTACAGACAGGAATCCCGGCAACCCTCCCCAATTAATTACTAAAATAATTATTTTAATTCACTGTGTGAAAACTAATTAGTGTATAAACAAACAAAAGGCACCAAAGTGTGTGTAAATTTTATAGTTATCCACAGTAAGAAAATGACGTTAATAGGACACACTACGCGAAGTCAGTGCGAAATAAATGTGCCAAAAATACGCAAATTACACTAAGATGCTCAAATTAATACAGTGAGTGCTTAATCAAATTAGCTATGATTTGTGCTATCTCGATTCTGTACAAAACATTGCCATTTGCAAAAAATTGCAAATATATGAAAAGGTTCGGGAGTGGGGGCTGCATGTGATCTGCAGGTCTTGACAGGATAATTTCAGAACCAACAGGTGCGGATCTTGAGAGGGTATAAATTAAGGGTTCGACTGGAAGCCCTTCTCTCCATTTCAAGACACAGTTGCAGTCGGACACGCTGTCTGTCAGCAGAACAGTTTTATTTTGTTATAAGTCTCATATATGAATGAATAAAGACGTTCAGTAATTATGTTTGCAATATAACGGGAAACGTAGAGTACCGGGACCGTTTAAGTCAGCAAGAGTATCAACAGAGAAGCTACAAAGAGCGACGCGAGATGCTAGACGTTAGGAGATGCTTTTTAAATGCCTAACAGCCGTACGAGATCCACCTCGCAGCAGATAGTAATTCTCTGGGACAGACCACACACTACTGGAGAACGATGCTGGACTCTGGACATATCCAGGACCACGCCAAGCCAGGAGTAACGGAAACCCAGCTCTGACAACGCTGGACCCCGTCAATAAGCCGTAAGGTCATCAAAACTCGAGGTGACATGCATAATGCATTTATAAATGATTTTTTTAAAGAGCTCATAAAGACTATATAAAGCGACAATGAATTAAAACAAAAAAGGTTTATAATTAGAAATAATGTAATATAGTCTTATGTAAATGTTTTAGTCGTAAGAATGAGCGATTGCATATAGATAAATATAGAAAAAAAGAGAGTTTAATTTTGGGATAGTATATTTTATTTTATCAAAGTAAAATAATTGAAATTATTTGATATTTGCATTTTGTAGAAAAGAATAATTTAAATTTTTAATATGAAACAAATGCCAGTCTAAGAGTAAATAATATAATTTTAAATTTAATTTTTTAAAAACCATTGGTATAGACTGAGCAAGCTGAGGTCAGATCTGAGTAAATGAATTCAATTAAAATTACATTTAAATTTTATTTTGTTTTAGTAAATCAAATTGATAAATGTCTACATTAAGATTATTAACATGTCTAGATGTAAGAGTGTTTTAAAAGTGTGTAACACCGTATAGCTTAAGAGATAAACACTTAATAATGAGTGATATCTTGATCGGAAATTATTAACAATGTTTATTATTTATAATGCTTGTTAAAACAATAAACATGAAATTTTAACTACTCATAAATCTACTACTCTTATTATAGTTACACCTGGTATCGTTATACAACCTGCATACATAAAAGGTATCGTTATATAACACATAAAGTTGTAACATAGTATAATTTTTGGATCCCACGAACGCGGGGCCACATAAATTACAGTATATCGAAGTTATGTTATGTATTGTTGTAATGCACTATCTAAATTATTATGATTGATGTCGACTGAACTTCCTTTCAGTCAGGAAACATTTCGATACCGCACATATCTGCGTCAGAATCTGTTTCCGGCTCACAATCACTGTCACTCTCACTATCATTTTGGGTGAAAAGGTGGGTGCCCTATTTATCTCCACATTGTGATAGGCTGCATTATCCATTACAACAACACATTCAGGAGGTAGGTTGGGAAGAAGTTTCTCTTGCAACCATTTTATGTAATTGTGTTTATTTATTTGGTCATGGTAATCACCACTTTGTCTTCCAGCCTTCCACATTAAAAGACAATTCGGTATGCAACCCATTTCGCCTCCAGCATTGATAATTATCAGCCTTTCGCCTTTAGATACTGGCCGGTGTATACATTTTGCACTGTCGTCTCTCCACGATTTAGATGACACATGACTAGAGAGAATATATGACTCGTCCACATAAACAATTGGTCTTTTTCCCTGTACTTAATGAGACATTTTAAATAGTGAATATGCTTTTGGCGTAAGTCACTCTTTTCAATAAGAACTTTCCTGTTACTTGGGGTAGCTTTCCACTTAAAACCTAGTGATTTCAAAATGACTCTTAAACTAAGGTCACTACCTTTAAAATTAATCTTTTCTTCAAGTTTTTTCTTAATTATATCTGCGGTTGGAAATCTCTGTTCAGCCACATACACTTCATGAATGGTTCTACGAACAACACATTATTGAAATTGTCGATACCAGTAACGGGTTTGCCCCTTTTATATTTCTTTGGAGTCGAAAATGAACATGTTGGACTGCCATCCTCACCAATTTTCTTGGCTTTTTGCAATATTGTCTGAACTACCATCCTTGAAACTCCAAATGGAGCTGCTGTTCTCTCTTGGCATTTTTGAATGGGTACAATAAAGCCGTCGTTACATTTTCCAGTTTTCATTATTGCTTGTGCTTCTTTTTTCATGAAATCATAAACGTTTTTTGTTATTTCCCTGCTTTGACTATGCAGTTTCTTGCCTTTTAATTTTGATACAAACTCTGACATATTTGCCAAAATTGCGAAGCACAAACACAAAAAAAAAATATAAATACACAATTGAAGACTCACTACACTATAACTTGACAACAAACAGAAGAACACTTGGCTAGTTGGGTTCGCGCACTTGCGTCTGCCAGTTCTGACGCGACGGTTGGAAATCCGTAATCTGGCGACGTGGTGGGGGCACTGGAGGGGCGAGCGGAGGTTCAGCACTTCGCTACAGAATGCGAATGTTTCATACAAGCGTCTGACTAAATAAAATATAATATTTCATGCAAATTTGTAATTTGTATATAATAAAAATAATATATTTTTTATAATATATTATGTATTTGACAATGTACAGAGATTTTTCCTATTTTTGATAATTAATTATCTGTTCATATTGTTACTGAACGAGATTCTGCGTGTGAATATGAGGTGTTTAATATTTCGTGCATTTAATTTAATTCGGAGCTTAAATGTCATGTGGGCTTAAAAACCTATTTGAAACATCTATCAAATATATAAACCTAAAATATTACTAAACCTAAAATTATAAAATAGTATTAAGCATAGAGCCAAATGGAACTATTTACGATTCCCAAGCTGTAAACCATATTTTAAAGAAATATATGGTTCCAATAAGCGTACACACAGAGGACATAATATGAACAAAACGAAATAATACATGCAAAACACTCGCTTATGAAGGATAAGGATTAAGTCATAAGAGGCAACCGTATAACATACCTGTCATTCTCGTATCTCATCTGCGATCTCACCATCGTCTTCCTGATTACTGCTGTCATCCTCGGATTCAGATTCAGATTCAGATGAGCTGACATCACTCACAGAAATAATGAAGCTATCAATGGCGTCATCAATGAGGACATATTTGGATATATATTCATCTTCTATCTTGCATACGTGCTCGCAACATTTTTTCCATTTGGACTCTGAATATTCCGAAAATGCTTGCTCGCAAAGTCTATGCTTCACTTCTAGAGAGTCTGACACAGATTCACCCACTCTACCTTTGATGTCTGCCCACACCGACTCAATAGGATTGAGGTCTGCGTGATAGGGCGGCAGACGTAAAACACTGTGACCGGCATTGGTAAAGATTTTATCAATTTTGTAGGTCTTCTCACTAGGAACATTTTTTACTAACATCAGCAATTCCGCTTTGGTCAAACTACCTTCAAATTGGATGGTGTGCGTAAGCCAATCAACTATGTCCTTTTTGAGCGACGATATTGTTGCCTTCCTATTCTCTTGTACGCTGTGATAACTAGCATTGTCTAATACTGTCACACTGTTTGGACTTAAAGTTCGGTAGCAGTTGCCTTTCCACCCAGGTTGAAAAATTGGTAAAGTTCATGTCGTCATGGTAGTCCCCTGTTTTTTGCTTTGATTTGAATATCAATAAGGCGTTGTTTATAAAGCCTTCCTCTCCCCCAGCATGCACAACAATAATGCGAGGACCTTTTCCTATAGCTTGTAATTTTCCCAGCTCTGTATCAGATTGCCAGCATGATGGGACAGAGTGAGTAGAATGAACGAATGTTTCATCTAAATACACTATTTTCCGACCATCCTGTCTGTACTGACGAATTTGTCTGAGGTACCTTCCCCTCCATGCCACGATATCAGGTTTTTCTATCAACAGCTTTCGAGAACTACGGCACCTTGTCCACCGGAACCCCATCTCTTTCAATATCCTTCGAAGATACTCTCCGCTACAGTCAAGTATATTTTCTGATTTTAACACTCTGTTCAATTTATTCAATGTAGGTACAGTTTTTTCATCATGTAAAATTCACTTATTTTCCGACATATCACACCTTTCATGAAGTCGTCTGTTTCGATCCTTTTCTTATGGACTGTTTTCTTGCCATCAGGTGTAGAAAACTGCAGATGACCCTTGGCCATAGACGTCTTCCCTTCCGCTATTACACGCTTCACCAGTGACTTTGAAACTCTCATTGCTTCACTTGTTGAAGCCACAACATTATAGTTAAGTTTATTAACGGTTTTCTGTTCTCGTAGGTGAGCAGCTACGTTATAGACTATTTCTCTGGCTTGTCCCCTTAATGGCCGTCCAGATTTGCTAACAGACTTCGAAGAAGCAGCCATAACTAAACTCAAATGACACTATCACTAGAATAACATGCTACACAACACTATATACATAAACACATTTACCAATAAAGTACACGCTACGCGATAAGGGATTATAGGACTATGTTGAGAATATACTGGAAAACTCTACATTCATTCTTAAGTGGGTGTACCTGTCATTGTAGAGGTGAAAGTTTGTGTTGTGCGGTGGGGGTCCAGCTGCCTGGGCGGGGCCTCAGCCCGCACACATGCGTGTTTACTGTGAGGTCTAGAAAAGTAATGTTCTGGAAGTTTTAAATAAAAGGAAAGGTCTGGAAGCTTTTTTCTATATAAACAGAGATGCACTCGACCAGTTCAGTTCAGTTTTAAATGTGCTCTTGTAATGTGTATTTCGTGTGTCCGTTTTATGTATACTTGCTACTAAACTGTTCCTTCAATAAAGCGTGTGTTTGCTCCTGTACTTAAATTATTCATTATTTTTACCCATACCTCAACAGGTTATGGGCCCAGTGGCATTTTAAAATCGGAGTGCAGTGTGTAATTGGAGTGCAAGTATAAAATATTTGTGCAAAATGGAACCGAATATAAAAATTGAAAAACATCGAGACAAAGATAATTGGCATCAATGGCGCTTCGTAGTACGCACATTGATGGAAGAGGATGATGAAGTGCTGGATGTTTGCGAAGGAAGATTAGCCGAGCCAGCTGCAGGTGCAGAAGATAGTGACGCGTTGTTGGAAAAGTTCAAGAAGGCGGACAAAATTGCCAGAAAGTTAATTGTTACAACAGTGGAGAGAAAGCCTCTCGAACTTATAATGGGTTGTTCTACTGCCAAGGAGATGTGGGACAAATTGAATACAGCATATGATCTAAAATCTGATGAAAATCTGTCGATGATTCAAAAACAATTTTTTGAGTTTAAGTGGACAGAGAGTGAAAGTGTTACGTATAATATTTCAAAAATAGAACAGTTGGGTAGAAAAATGAAAAATCTCGGGAAAAATTGAAATGACTATGGTGATGACTCGTGTTTTAACATCTTTGCCACAAAAGTTTAATCATTTTCACAGTGCTTGGGATTCGGTATCTGACGGTAAGAAGAATCTCGAAAATTCGACTGAGCGCTTGATGGCAGAAGAATTTAGATTACAAGAGCAAAAGGAAGTACACGAAGAGACGACAGTGTTGCTAGCTAATCTGAAAATCGGTCATAAGGAACAGAAGAATGACTCTTATAAATATAAGAAGAATGATTTGAAGCAAGAGCAGTGTTATAATTGTGGAAGACAAGGTCATTTAAAAAGGGACTGCTTCAGGTGTTATACGTGCAAAAGAAAAGGTCATAAAAGTAACAATTGCTTCATGAATAAGAATAATGGACAGCGAAGATGGTCGAATAATCAATTGTCCGACAATGTTGCCGGTTTTAACCTGTTGGTGTCATTGAAATGTAAGACTTGCTGTGCAGAAGTAATGTGTGGTGTCTTCACTCCATATGACAAGGTTTGTATTTACCCTTTAAAGTCTACTGCTGTTTTGTTTTAAAACTCCTGTATTCATAAACAAAACGCCAACAGCAACTATTCTAAGTATGATTCAACAGGCCTCAGTGTATTTTGCTTCTACTGTAAAATTTACTTTTTGGCACGTAAGCAGTGGTGCAACCAGGGGGGGTTTTGGGGGTTAGAACCGCCTCGAAAATCTGGAAAAATTGTGTAATCAATGTATGTATGTACAAACAGTAAGAACGTAATAATTATAGTATCTTCTTGATATGTTAATTACTATGTTCTTACAAAGTAACATTTTTACTATTACTAAATGATAAACTAAAATTCAGCATAGTTAAGTTTACCAGATGTGCATAAACTGTTCTTTTGTCAACGGCGCATGATATGTAATTGTCTTTGTTCTTTTAAGAAAACACCAGTTTTCATCGAAAGCATATCGTTTAGTAGCCTATATTGCTATATATTCCGATTTTGGAGAGTGAACTGGATCAATCTGGGTGGCCTGTCAACTTCAGAGCAAAGGAAAGTCATACATAGTTAGAGTCGGAAAATAATGTATAACGTGTACAAGTTTATTAAATCGGAAGATAAGGGAATATCAGAAAGAAAGTCATAGGAAAGGGTAGCTCAGGCGTGCGGTGTGTCTCTAAGTAGTGTTTTTAGAATTATTAAAGAAGCATCCGCGTACATGGCTAACATAAAATCTTTCAGTACTTCCCATAAAAAAAGCTCAACAAAAGAAATACAAACTGATTTAGACGATTTTGACAAGTGTACTATTCGATTAATTATTTACGAATATCAATTCATAGAAGGGGAAACACCAACATTCAAAGTAATTTAAACAATTTTAAGAGATGAATTAATTATAATGGTAGTGCATCTAGTCTGAACCACATTATTCGTCAAATAGGATTTCCATGAAAATGTGCCAAAAGCAATAGGAAACGTTTAATAGAATAACAAATTAGAAAGTTAAAAGAAAATATATAAGAAAATTATGCCAATTCAGAGAATAACGGCGGCCCATAGTATACACAGACAAAATTGAATTCAACATCAGTAAAAAAAACGTGGACAGACGCCGTTCTCTGAATTGCTGTAATTTTCATATATATTTTCTCTAACTTTCTAATGTGTTATTCTATTAAAAGTTTCCTATTGCTTTTGGCACGTTTATATCGACAAATGTGGATGAAAATTTAAATTAATAAATAAATCCACCTGCAACATCATTAACAAAAAGACAAACACGATTAACTGGTTAGTGTATCATGGGATTTCTTTAGTCCATTTATCTTAACCTGAGCTCTATTCACTAATTAAACAAAGTAAACCAACATACAGAACTTTTATAATAACTACTGTTTTGGCAAACCATGGACATTACATTTTACGACTTCCACTCTATCATCCTGAGTTCCTGATCTTAATCCTATTACTGATTTAGGCAATCGGGAAGAAGCGTGCTAAAAAAACGTGCATTTTCCATCGACAGTGTTAGAAACTTAGCAAAAAAGGAATTTGAGTGTATTTCTTTCATAGATTGCACATCAAGATGTGACCATGTCATGAAAGTTGAAAAGATTACGTGAGATCAGACCGAAGAGTGTATAGCGTAACAGTTCGTTTCAAAATCAATAAATAACGGGATAGCAGCAGTGAAGACGATTTGAGTTGTAATAACAGTGAAAGAAACATTAGTGGGATGGAAGAATTGAACTAAATATTTGTAATTGGTTGTAAGTAATTAAATGCTATATTACTTAAACAGTTTGGGTATAATTATTTTATTAATATTGTCTCTCCTGTTCTTTATGGACAATTTACGTCTGTTGTTTTTTTTTAAACACAGTCATTTCACATTCGAGCCTGTTGTTGATGTTACTTATTCAAACAAAGTAAGTTGCGAGTGTAATGGGGATTTTGTTGTCCATGGTGTGTCCGTTGATTAACTAATTATAAATATATCACTACTGACTCGGAATTATTTTTACTAATTTTTTATTGGTAAAAATGTTAAACTTTTACCTTGTAGTGTGAACTAGTTTTCGCTTATTACAAGTTTTGTCAGAGACTCATTTTTACCGATATTACTACAGTGGAAATCGTTTAACGCGAAAACGGGTACCACAAAATATCGGTTAACACGAAATACCACTCGGGTACCGATCACCGTTTGTTATGTACAGTGTATTATTTGTACGGTTAACACGAAAGGTTTACCTGAAAAATATCGGTTAACACGAAAAATTTTTGTTAAAAATAATTTTTTTTTTGGCTGGCTTTTAAGTAACTGCATACAAAATAAAGCCACACAAGTACGCCCAAAAGCTTGTTTTCGATGTAACGGAATCCATTCTTCATCTCTCAAAGAGAAAAAGCAGGTAGTGACCATAGTTTGTTTTGTCTTCAGTACCAAGTTCTATTTACAGTACGTACTGTATACAGTGTATCGTTGTTTACGAGAAACCATAGCCTCTCCTTCAGCACCAAATGTGTTGTTCATTGACCGCAAATAAACCGTTATCGCTTACATTAACTACCTACCCTATAGGGTGTGGTGAGTTCAGTTAAGTTGTATTCTGTGCGTGTAGCCTACAGCGGTGGTAAAGTTTGCGGTACGGTACCGATAACATTTTATTGTAAAAAATTTACTCAGTTGTGAGGATTAACTGTTTACTTTTTTACTGTACAAACTTCTTAGTCTTTTACAGCCAGTTAAGTGACGTTAAGCGTGTGACGTGTACGTGTTAAGTGAAGTTACGCTTTCGTAAATTACGTTTTTGCAGTCCGGAAGTAAAATGGAGAAGAAAGTGCGTAAACAAAGTGCCCTCTCTTTAGAAAAAAAGTTGAACTCCTCCAAGCTGTTAGTATTCGAACTAAAACAGAAAGCTGTAAAACATTCGGTATACCAAGCTCGACGTTATCCACGATTGACACGGAAAATGATAGTGAAAATGTTCCTACCGCTACCGATATGCTTTCGTTGCTGAGCCGTGTTCGTCGATATTTTGAAGCCAACTCGGAAGGTGAAATGTTTGAACACGTTGATAAATTAGAACAATTTGTTGAAAATAAAATAGTGCAAAATTGTGTGCAAAAGAAAATAACGGATTATTTTAAATAAAGATAAACACGAAAACTACGGTAAAGTTGAAAGACATACAGTAGTCTATAAGAAAACCTAAATCATGGGACTAAATTTAGAACAGCTAATAATAATTTTAAGAAAAATTAACAATAATAAACCATGAGGATAAATAAAAGGTTGTAGGCCTATTTGTTGCATTTTACTAGACAGTACAATAAATAATCTACAGTACACTATTTGTTCACTTCCTCATTTTGTTTCACTTTTTGTCCGCTTAACGCGAAATTCGGTTTACATGAAAAAAATAACTGGTCCCCGTCATTTCGTGTTAACCGATTTCCACTGTACATTTTTCCCTGAATCGTAACATGTATACAAACTATTATGTACTCCAAAATATACAATGTTTGTTAATTTCTACGCTCGACTAGAAGATCTGGAGAAAGACTGGAATAGACACAACATGCCAAGTCACTGTTTACAAAATAATTGCAATAGGCCTACTAATTGTTAAACATTTTCTAATTCGGTGAAATCTTTGTATGGTACCTCTGTTGTATCTGTTACTTGTTTCATCTTACACAACGTCCATATATACTGTTTAGTAGTGTCGAAATAGAAATCGAAATCAAAACCTCCGTACGTAGACTCGTCATTCAGGGAGAAGGCTAATATTTTCAAAAGGCCTTTCTCTACTCACGTGTATAACATCGTTCCCGCCTTATCACCACTACAAAGGCGCAACTGCTTCATGTCTGTTTATTTTAACAGTTACTATATTATTGTATTACTATTTCAATAAAGTCGGCGTCTGCTGATTAAGTAATTTAAATTATTCAATAAGCATATGCAAATTAGTAACCCTGTGCTTAACATGATTTTAACTCATGATTCTTACAAACATTGTGTGTATGATTCTTACTCGTGCAGTATGTGTAAGAGAGGCCTTTGCAGCATTATAGGTGGAACGTACATGAGTGAAATTCTATGAAGCAAAGTTAATTTTTACCTGTTCTTTTGACATTGGCTCCTTATAAGTTGTGTATTATCGTTTCTCCAGGAGAAAGCCCTGCTTGTAAAGAAAAGAATGCAGAAAACCAAAATTGTGCACCTTGTTTCTAAATTTTCAACCCCCCCCCCTGAAAAAAATCCTGGGTGCGCGTCTGCACATAAGTAATAGTAGTATTATAGTGACACTACATGTGCTCTACATTTCACAAAAGTAAAAAAAAAAAGTGTTTTTACTGATTCTACGTATATGACGGGTACACATTTATAAATTAGGAGTAGAAACAAAAAACTCCGATTATAATTTTTAATTTAGGTATCGTTTTGCAGTCTTTTTTGCAAAGAAAATCTGTAATTTTTAAAAATTAATTTCCAAAACAATCTAACCTTCCTCCTTTCTGTAAGAAAAGCATTAAATATGTAGCACCCTTTCTTGCAAAGCCGATCTACAAATTTTCAGATTTAGCAAGTTTTTGAACAGATGTTTCACTTCAAATCTAGTTAAAGCCTGTAGATAGAAATCCTAAAAAATGGTTTTCGCATATTTAACTACGTAATATTTGCATGTACAATTTTTTTTATGAAAAAAAGCTGTTTAATGAATTTCTTGTTTCCGCACCACTTTTGGGCCTATAGTATACACAGAAACGCAGAAAAGCTTGATTGTTCAAGTTTTTTATGAAAACTAGAATACAAGTAGTGACTCTCTATATACTGTTACCCAACATCAATTTTAATATTCTATTAAAAAAAACATCAAGATGGTTAAAATAAATTACATCAGAAGGTACCATCAGGAGTCATTAGAAGTCGCGTAATCGCGTTTAGTAATCATCGAAATGCCCTAATAACACTAATAAAACAAGTTATTGTATCACCTTTGAGTTCTTTTATGCTAAAAAAGATTTCGCTTGTAATTTACTAATGGGAATTTTTATCAAAAATACATGTTGGAAATGTAAAATAAAAAAGTTATTAAACGATGTTTGACTGCTACACGTTTAGGCCTAATAGGTAAGTTCTAAGCATGATTTGAATACTGACTCACACAGTAACTCTGATGATGATTATTATTATTGTGTACACCAATTCCTTCTACTAAATGATAGTAAACACTGATGACATCCTCTGTTTAGTAAGTTGCATGCAAAACGTTCTCAGGTACTCAAGGTCCGTGCAAAATTAAATTTTGTAGGGCTAAATAAAACTGAGTTCAAGAACATAATTCTTCATTGTTACATAGTTTTAATTAGCTATTACTAAATGTTGTAATAGTACGACCAAAGTTGAAACTGTTTTTCATGTCTACATATGATAGAAGAATAATAAGAAAAGGATTTTCCACCAGCATAGCTTAAAAAGAGTAAAAAAATATTAAGTATTGGTAATAAACTGTATCTTATATACCCTAGACTAAGAGTGTGAGATCTATCCTTCTCACAATGTAAATCATACAGTTGTCTGAATGACCTTGACGAGATAGCACAAAAGAAAACGCGCTGTGTCCTATGTTGCATTGTGTGATAACTGACTGGCATTTCAGGAATTGCTGTTTTGTACAATTACCTATGTGATGCTGGTCAAATTCGAGAATGGAACTGCATTTATAAAACAGGGCTGCACGAGATAAAATTATGGGAATAAATACGCTACCGATAGTTACGTCATCAGAAAAAAAGAATGATATTTATATTGAAAGTGGTGTTAGCTTATACTCATATTCGCGGTTTCAATAATTTTTTTAGACCTTGTGGCCTTAAAAAATTATAATAACTAAAAAATAAAGTAGCTAACACAATAGTTATAATAATATAGTACATAATTAAATAATTAAAACAATGAATTAATTAATTAGTTAATACTGTTGAATTTAAATAAGTATTTATTACGAAAATATAGAATAATACGATAAAAATGACTTTTCTTTTATAACGAAGCTTGACAAAACACAAGGATCTTAAAAAACTTACTAAACGTGGGGGACTGAACTCGCAGCTCTGTTAAATACGAGGTTGGAACACTTGCTCGCAGCGGCGGCCCTAGCCCTTTATTAGGGTGGAGCGAGAATCCCGTTTGGCACCCTTTGGTCAACATCTTTTGAATCAATTATAATTCAGTTTCTGTTAAGTAAAACACCAACTTTTCAAAAATCAATACGTTTATTGAATCAAAATTAAGTTGCTATTCATATTGCACTCTTGCTGCAACCTAAACAAAATTACTATTAATTAGTATTTGGTATTTAACGTTTGGTTCAGTGTGAATAATTCTAAAAATAAAAACTAATCAGATAACATAATAAAAAATCGGTATGGAGAACCATACATGACTTCCAGTGTCCTAAAATTTATATTTAAAATCATTTAAATACTAATTAAATAAGTGCATGCTTGAGTTCTGAAAAAATTACGTATTAGGTAAAATGGTACCACCATGTCAGGTGGATTAAGACTATCATCAACCTTCGTGAGGAAGGACTGTACTTTTGGATAAAATGTCTGTAGGTCGAACGAAGAGTACTAAAGGTAGCTGCGATCTGATTCCTGTAATGAAATTGGACTCTCGCTCCGAGGGGCCAAGGAATGTCTATAGTGTTATCAAAGTCTTTCCTGTCAATACTATACTAGTAATTTTTCTTTTTTAAAATCGAGTCTTGATTTCTTTCTTTCCATTTGTCTTCTGATTTCCTGAACGACTATTCTGTTCACCCATATAATTATAAATTTCTCAGCAAAACATTTCTTCCTTAATACGTTTGTGTCTCCAGTTTAACACCCACCATTCTGATCCATGTCATAACGCTATATTCCACACAGGCTAGTAAATAACTAGCCATCAGGGAGGTCAAAATATTTTCAAGGAGGGGGAAACAATTTTCCAAAGAAGAAAAATATATATATATTTTTCTAGATTATTAAACTTTCACTTGTGAAACTTACTTTGTTTCCTCCCTTACGCATTTCGGTGTGATGTGCGCCTTCATCAGCGGTGTGAGACAGACTGCCAGTAACTTGTAACAGTTTTATTTGGTAGGTTGAGTGGGGGTGGTGTGTGGTGGAAGGGGATTGGCACGGGGATCGGAATTATTGTTTGTTTTATGTATAATTGTGTCAAAGAGTGTGTGCAATTTATAGTGTAATTGGTCGTTAAGTATGCTGTTTGGTTGTGTTGTGTAGTGTTTGTATATTTCATATTGTTTGTTCTGCTGTGTTAAGTTTTCAATTTTTTGTAAGTAGTGTAATATCTCAAGATTAGTATCTATGTTGGTGTAGCTGTCGTTTTTTGTGTGTATGTGTGTGGCAAACGCAGAATGTATATTGTTGCTGGATAGAGCTTTTAAGTGTTCAGAGTAACGTGATGAAAAAGATCTTCCCGTCTGGCCTATATAGAAACTATTACAATCATTACAGTTTAATTTGTAAACATCTGTTTTGTTGTATTTGTCTATGTCCGTGTTTGTATCATTGATGTGTTTTTTTATGGTATCGTTGTTCTGTATGCTATTTTGTACTTGTGTTTCCTGAATGTGTTGGCGATTTTGTGTGTGTTGGAGTTATGGTATGTGAGTGTGATGTATTTATTTAGTTGTGTGTTGTTGGTATTTATTGTTTTGTTGTTTTTGTTTATGATGTGTTTGTGTAGTTTGTTTATTAAATTAGGGTTGTGCCATTTTTTATTGCTATATATTTGATTATGTTGAGTTCATCGTTATAATCCTGTTTACTTAATGGTATTTTTGTTAGTCTATGGAGCATATGGTTGAATGCCGCATGTTTGTGTTGCATTGGATGGTTTGATGTGTTGTGTATGACCATGTCAGTTGTAGTTGGTTTTCTGTATATTTTATACGTGTGTGTATTGTTTGTTTTGTTAATTATACTAGGTCCAGAAAATTTATACTATTGTTTTGTTCTATTTCCAGTGTAAATTTTAGTTTGTGGTGTATTGTGTTTATGTATTTGTGGAAGTTTTCGACCTGTCTTGTATTGCCATTGAATAAAAGTAATATATCATCCACATACCTATGCCAAAAGGTTTTTGTTGGTGTATTTGTTGTTGTTTATTATGTGGTTCTGTTCCATGTTGTGTATGAATATTTCAGCCAGTATTCCTGATATGGGGGATCCCATCGGGAGGCCGTCTGTTTGTGTGTATATCTTGTTGTTGTATGTGAAGTAATTTTGTTCTGTAATTATTTTGGTGAGTGTGATGATCTCATGTATGTGTGTTTCGGGTGTGTTGTTTTGTCTGAGTAAATGTTCTAGTGTTTGTATGGTGTCTTTAATGGGTGGGTACATTGGTGTATAAATTGGTTATGTCAAAAGATGCTAATGTTGAATTATGTGGGATGTGGATGTGTTCGGTTTTCTTGACCAGTTCTATGTTGTTTTTGACTGAAGTGTTGTTACTGAGATTAATGTTTTTCCTGATTATTTTGTCTAGGTGTTTTGCGATTTTGTGGGAGGATGCTTGTGTGTTGTTTATTAAGGGTCTGATGGGAATGTTAGGTTTGTGTATTTTTGGTAAAGCATTTAGTTTTGGGGGGTTAGGTTTGATTTGTTTGAGGTATTTGGTGCTTTCTGGTTGGATTTTGTGTTTTGTGTTATTTATAAATTTGTTTATTTGTTTTTGATATTTTAGTGTGGGGTCTTTATTTATTTTTGTTATATTATTTTCTTTGAAGAATTTCTCAACTTTAGTGTTTAGTTCTTGTTTGTCCATTATGACGTTTATGTTCCCTTTATCAGCTTTTAATATCGTTATGTTGTGTTCAAGTAACTTTTGTTTTACATTATTTAGCGTTTTAATTTCGTTGTTGTGTCCTTTTGGTTGTTTTTATGTGCGTTGTAATTGACGTTTTATGTCATGTCGTATGGAATCTTGATCGTTAATGTGCGTGTTTTGTACAGCTGTTTTGGTGTCTATGATTGTCGCGTATATGTCTATTGTGGGTGTTGTTGTTGGGTGTATTGTTTTTCAAATTATGTTTGAGTCCTTTGTTTAATAAATCCATTTCATCAGTTGTGAAATTAACGTCAGTTGTGTTTACTGTGCGTGTGTGGAATTTGTGTGTCGGTTTGGGAATTTTTTCTATTGTGCGTGTTGTGAGGTTTGTTATTTTTTTGTTATGTCGATCTTGTATTATCGATTTGAGTTACAAGATACAAGATCATAGGGCCACTATGCTCTCCCTGACTAGACTAGTACTTTCAAGTTTCTTCGACTTCATTAGTTCGTTCGATTGGGGGCGCGGGACCAAGTGGATACCGTGTGGCGCCTGGTGGGCCAGTTGGTGATGGCATGCTGGCCGAGTCCCGCACCACCGCCACTGCCATGCGCTGCCAGTGATACTCATAACATAATTATTTTTCATTATAGGACGTAGGTAGCTAAGAGCGGAATGTGGCAAAAAGGCGCCAACAAAATTATATTTTTTTCACAATCGGATTTTGACGCCTAGAGCTCCTCTCGCTCTACCCCAGGGCCGGCCCTGTTGCTCGGAATGTACCTGTCTTATCAAGTTGATAAAACATGCCCACACACACACACACACACACACACACACACACACACACACACACACACACACACACACACACACACACACAGTAGCAAAAAACTGAGTCAGTGAGAAGGTATATGAACTGAAACATGATAAGTTCTACTATCTTTAGCCAGTGTTACCAAAACAAGGATTTCAGATTAGCTGTGGTTTGAAAGGTAAATATACGCTTCAGAGGGGAACCTGGAGGAGGGCTAGAAATGGACAAGCGCTACGTGGTGGCCAAACCTTGAACTAATGACGTATATAGTCATTTAATTTCCCATACTTGTGACGTCCGTCAAAATTTGATAAAATTGCTAAACAAATCCGTAATAAGAGTCAAATCTTTTTTTTTTCTCTTGGGTTGGCAATCCATACATATTAATAAATAAAATGGAGTCTTCAGAACGAAGTTATTGTCACTAACAGCCGGTCAGCCACGATTTTATTAAGGTTTGTAGTCTTGAGTCCATATACGGAACTCATATGCACATGGGCTTCACACTGAATGAAAATCGTCAATGTATGGACGCAACTTCAACGTTGGGATGTAAATATATATATATATATATATATTACTTTAATATTTATGACTAAATTTACCTCAAGATATATTTTTTCCTTTAGGAACATGTTTCGGGAGTTCTTGTTCTCCCATCTTCAGCCTTCGCCATCTTGTTTCTGGTGAAGTATTTGTGTGTTGGCTTCTGGATGTTACACACAAATACTTATATATATTCAATCACTTTCTGCTACAGTCCGTTTCTTGATGTATATAATACATTTAATGTTTATAATGAATTTACCTCAAGATATATTTTTTTTTCTCCTTATTAGGGATACAACAATTTTTTTTCGCCTAATAAATAGAAAAAAAAATATCTTGAGGTCAATTCATTATAAACATTAAATGTTTTATATATATACATATATATTACGTTATTTTTATACACTTACTTTTACACATATGCTTTTACTCATTTGTGCGCACTTACCCACGTCTCGGAGATATACTCTTCTTCTGCAGTATTTACCTTGATGTTCCCCGGCTGGGTCGCAGGCTTTGATCGTTGATTGAGTGTGGATAAGCACGTGAATATCGTTATATAAGTTTAATACAAGTAAAGAGTACAGAGGATTTAGTACTGGTTGTGAAATTAGTACGACTGTCTTAATAAAATCATATTAATTTGATTTATTATTTAAAAATTCAAATTACCATCTTATTAATTGTTTTGTGTGGGTTAATTATTATTTGAACCCTTATATTCGATCTGAATATAATGCAATTATAACGTGTTTAAATCTTATTTCTTATATTTCTAAGACATAGTATACACATACATAAATCATATATGACCTGAAATATTACACAGACATATAATACATAACACATAATTATTATAAAATGTGATTAACACGTACAAAATTTAATATTCATCTTGTCTTTGCAAGTGTGGTTTTTAATATATACCACTTAATCAAAACTTTTAATTAATTAAATATTTATTAAAATATTAATAGAGAACATTTATTACTTTAATTGATTCTATTATTTAATGTCTCAATTAATTAACAATCTTCTAATTACGTAACTCTCATATTTGAATTTACTTATCTAATCAATTACAAAATATAATAAAAAAATATGGTTCTTTCTTGACCATTTATTTATGAGATTACTACAGTTATATTCTCTATTATCAATTATACTTTGAACATTTATTTATTCATTATGCAGATTTAAAAATATACTAATGTTTTTGTAAACTTGTATATGGAAACTAGAGCTTTTTTTGATAGACCTCAGGGTCATTTATAATATTAAATAAATGTCTGACTTCACCTGCATTTTTCTACAACCATTTAACTTTGTCGTTACCGTCATCTGGACTCTCGAGTTTGTTGATCCTCTTCAGTATCACCTTCTCTGTCTCTGCATCATTGAAATTCCTCGCTCCGTCTCCTGGATGCTGAGTTCTGACGTGGACCTCTGGTTGTGATGATGTACGGCTGGATGTAGCTGCATGTGACTGTCCCTGCGTCCTCTCATCTTCTTGTTCTAGTTCCTCTCCTCTTCTTATCTTGTCCCTCGTGTATGTTTTGAAGTTCTCTGTTACTTCTTGAAGTTCATCGACGATACGACTCTTGTAGATTCGTTAGTATAGTCTTTTTTTAAAATCACTCGTGTTCATTAATTACTTGCACCGACGTAATGCCGGTTCCATCGCACTTCACGTTATTGAATACTGTTTAAAAACCTTACATGATTTTGTAAAATTCGCGGTTGCGAGATGCGTGGATCTTACGTGTCAAAGTGAGTTCATCTGAGAAAGAGTGTGTCGCTCGCTGGGGTTTTATACTGCTGCCATCGTTGAAATTCCTGTTGAAAACTGTTTTGACAACATTGAACAGGTCAGCGCATCGATTTAATTGTTACTTTCAACCTATGCGTCTTTCTATGAAAACACTTTTTTATAAATATTATTTCACCAATCGTTCGGTATAATATTAAACTTTGTTTATGCAAATTATGAATGTTAAGATGTGTAAATTATGGCAGTTATGGCAAAATTTCACACGGTGGCTGAACGGTTCCCACGATCAATGACCCTTAACGCCAAACTGAAGCGCCAGGTGTCAGCTATGTTTTTACATATGTCGCTGATTCGTGTGACTTCTGGTTATTGTTCAGTATTTAAAAAACTGTGTAAAATCTTCCACCCTCGTTTGCATAATTCAACCTGTCCGTCGTTTACACATGTACACATACACACACACACACACAGACTGATACGCAAGCGGCGGCAGGTCTCTTTGACGTCACCTCTACCAGTCAGCGCGTGTCAATTTTCTCCCCTTCGTTGCTGCGTTTAAAACCAACTAAGCTATTTGATTCCATATGCAGGCTTACTTACAATATTTGATTTATTTAAAATTAAATACTTCTTTTATTTCTTATATTATCTATTAATCTAACGTATATTTATTACATTATTTTTATTATTTACATCTTATATATTTCATACGTGCTTTCGTATGTTATCATACCTCAGTCAGGGGTTGATACATATACTTATGCTAAACGTATCGTATAAATATATGCTAAACGTTACATATACATACATACATATACATGTGGGCATGTCAGGCCTCACGTTAAGGGATACAAACTTATACAATGAATTTATATGTAAATTCGATATACAGTAATTCATGCAGGTTGTATAATTATACCAGGTGTAATTATAATAAGAGTATTTTTATTTATCAGTATTTAAAACTCATTTATTATTTATTCATTATTATAAATATTCATAAACATCATTAATAATTGTCGGTCACGATATTGCTCATTATTAAATGTTTATATCTTATGATATGCAACATTACACATATTAAAAAAAAAATCTCTTATATCTAAAGATGTTAATAATCTTATATCTAGACATGTTAAATAATTGGTTTATTAATTTATTATAAAATTAAAATATTTTTATATTGAAATAAATTGTCTTATCTCAGATCTGACCTCTACTCGCTCAGTCTATACCAAGGTTTAAAATTCAATTTAAATTTATATTAATTTCTTGTAGACTGGCCTTGTTTTAATATTCAACTTTAAATTAATCTTTCTATACTTCAAATATCTAATCACTTGACTATCTACAGTATTTTGATAATAAACTCTACTCTCTTTACTTTAAATTCTCTTTCATTTATTAATGCTTTTTTATATATATGTGATTGCTCATTCTTACGACTAAACATTTATTTACATTTTAACATATTATTACTAAGTATAAACTTTTCTTTGTTGTAATTTACTGTCTTTTGAAATCGTCTGTATGAGCTCCTTTTTTTTTTACAAATCATTTAAAATGCATTACGCATGTCACCTCGATTTCTGATGATCTTACGACTGTTGTCCGGGGTCCAGCGTTGTCCAGAGTTAGTTTTCCATTCCTCTTATCCTGGCGTGGTCCTGGATACGTCTAGAGTCCAGCGTCGTTCTACGGCAGCTTTCCTGTATCTACTCTTGGTAGACTTACTATTGCGGTAATTACTTTTTCCGTAATATTGTCGTGAATTTAACGAACGTTATTTCGTTTGTTAATGCGACTTGTAATAGAATAAAAATAAACTGTTTTGCCGACGGACAGCATGTCCGGCTGCAACTGTGTCTTGAAATGAATAGAAGGGTTTTTGGTTGAACCCTTAATTTATACCCTCTCGAGATTCCGCGCCAGTCGGCTCCAAAATCGTCCTGTCGATACCTGCATATCTCGTGACAGCCCCCACTCCCGAACCTTTTCATCTATTTGCAATTATTAGCAAATAGCAATGTTTTGCATGGAATCGGGATAGCACAAATCATAGCTAATTCGATTAAGCACTCACTATATTAATTTGAGCGTATTAGGGTAATTTGCGTATTTTTTGCATGTTTATTTTGCACTGTCTTCGTATAACGTGTTCTATTAACGTCATCTTTTCACTGGGGATAACTATAAATTTCACACACACTTTGGTGCCTTTGGTTTGATCATACACTAATTAGTTTTCGCACAGTGATTTAAAATAATTATTTTATTAATTACTTGGGGCGGGTTGCTGAGATTCCTGTCTATGCCTGCATCACTAACACACACAAGATACACGTGTAACACACATACAATTGAGCAGGTGTTCACTGCTTGTCGAAACAGGTTAATTCTCCCCTAATCTAACAATGAAATATTTTTGCAATCTCAGACCTGTCCATTTACCCATAACTTATACAAATTATACAAAATTTATATTTATTTAAATTAATGCCTAATACAGCGTATGGCTGTATCGTTGCAATACATATATATATATGTATTCAATCACTTTCTGCTACAGTCCGTTTATTGATGTATATAATACATTTAATATTTATAATGAATTTACCTCAAGGTATATTTTTTTCCTTATTAGGAACATGTTTCGGGTACCATCTTGTACCCATCCTCAGCCTTCCGGTTTTTGTGTCTGGTGAAGTACATATGTGTTGGTTGACTATTATTATTGTGGCTTCCTGTTGGCTTCTGGTACTTCAAATTGGTTTTATTGTGTGTGATTGTGGTGTATGTGTTAGTTTTTTGTGTATTTTCGATGTTGAGTGCTTTGAATACAAAACATGACACAATATTTTATATTCGATTCGACAAAATACAAATACATATACCACAATCACACACAATAATACAACTTTAACATACCAAAGACCAACAAACAACCTTAATAGCATCCAACAGCCAACACACAAATACTTCACCAGGAAAAAGATCGCGAAGGCTGAAGATGAGAGATCGGGAACTCTCGAAACATGTTCCAAATAAGGAAAAATAACATCTTGAGGTAAATTTAATTATAAACATTAAATGTATTACATACATCAAGAAACGGACTGTAGCAGAAAGTGATGAATATATATATATATATTATATATATAATATGATAAATGGTTATGGATAGTAAACACCGATGATATGATATATTCTAAACCGATTATTATAGCAGATTGGTTAACATTTTTACCAAAAAATTTTACAAGAGTTTTAGACGTCTATCAACGCCCATCTGGTGAGATAGTGATGTTTGTTGATTCGCTTGTTTATATGTTTGACTTAGTAAGTCTTCAGTTAACTCACGGTTATCCAAAACATCTTTTATCTGTGTTTAATATCCAACCAAATAAATTGCATACTGTATTGAATAGTTATACAGGTAAAACTTTTATATTTCATAATGATAATTATTTTAGAGAGGTTGATGAGTGTTCGTTTACAATTAGATCATGGGGTTATATATCTCTACGTTTTCCAGGGATACCTCCTAATATTGATTCGTCATTGAGGTTCATAGATGGTAGGCCTAATATATATTTTTTTAAGAATAATACCATTTTTGCGTTTAATGAATTTACTGGTAAGCTATCAAAAACGGAAAGAAACAATCTTTCAGTGTTTGGATTGGAATGTGTAAACTATGATGTATTATATCAGTTAAAGGATCTAATACAGAGGTTAATAATACAAAGGAAAAATTAAAGAAATATTTATACTGAATTAATAATCATTTAAGATAAAGAAAAAAGCGAACAGCTGACCTTTCATTTAAACCACACCCTAGGAAATTAGCTTGCATAGCAAAAACAGAATGTGTTCGACTTTATGAACATGTTTTAAAAACTGTATTTGATTTACACAGAGCACACCTGTAGCTGTTCGAACCATTAATGCCCGCTCATACTGACAGCCTCGATGGATCAGGAAGATAGGATGAGCGTATCACCTAAACTTACAAAACAGGAGGAGGACGGTCCCCTACATAAATGGTTTTTTTCGCCAGAAAAGCTAATACCTGGAGAAATCGCTAAACTAAAATCAATGGTCGATAGACCAGACTCAACTGTAAGACCATTTATAAAATAATTATTAAAGGATTTGTATTTTAAAAATTTGTTTAGATATTCTTTTTTAATCTTCTATTCATACAAATTTAAATATATTTCATCATACGCTTTCTGTGTGATGGTATATATATCCGCTTTTTATAAGTTGCGTTCAGTATGGCTTTGCAGAGTGATACAGAAAACGTGCATGCTTTGAATTGGCGTGTTTATTTTGTAGATCACTTAGGTTTAGGCGAGTATTCTTTTAACGATGTGTTTTATCTGATAATTAACGAATTTTCTGAAGTGGTGTTATCAAATTTTAAAGGAATGAGTGTATAATCAAGATTCATTTTCCAGTATCTTATTCATATACAGATGTGTTGAGAAAATTAGAAAGATGTCGTTACCAAATACTAATAGACATAGACTGTGAAGAAGAAACAAAAGATATAATCGGTTCATCAAGATGGTGACAAAATGTGGAAAGTTTTTATTAGATTTTTTAGGAAATGGGGGTTTTATTCATACACCAGGTTCAAGAATTATTGTTTGTCGTGAGTGTGGATTTAAAACAAAAAATTATACTATCACACACATTCAATTTATACATAAACTTTCACATCCAAAATGTAAAAGAGTTCGTTATTTGCCTTAAAAATATGAAAACTATGCAAAATCTAAAAAGTGTATTGCAGATTATTCAGATGCAAAGAAATGTGTTAATGTAACTGAGGAAATGATGGGAGCTACATTCTGTGCTTGGCCAAAACGTTTACCAGCTGGTGATAAGCTTTTATTAGCAGGATTTTTTATACAGGAAATAGCGATGACGTAATGTGTGTAGAATGTAAAGTTGTTCTTGACGAGTGGGAAGCAACCGATGCTCCTTGGACTGAACATCAGAAAGCATCACCAGATTGTTTACTAGTAAACTTACATAATTCGCAATTGTAAAAATAAAAATTGTGATAATAGAAATAGTATGTGTTTATTAACTGATTTTTCAACCTATTTAATCACTTTGTTAGTGTATTTAGAATAATGAGTGTCAGACAGATTATCAGCGATGAACTGCCAAACAAGCCAGACGGAATTTTCCAACACGTAATGTTGAGCTGAAAGGCGTTCACGATTTGTACCAAGCCGACCTCGTAGACATGATATCGTTTTCAAAGATAAATAAAGGTTACAAGTATATTGCAACGAAACAGATATAATTATCGCGAAGGGTATAGTGTGTGTGCAGAAGTTACAGATGAGTCTATAATGGAGGTGATGAAAAATTATTTATTATACACAAGACAATTGGTTTTATGATGATATATTACAAATTGTCATGCATTTTATATTTTGAAATAATAGTTTATATAGTTCGATTTTATATCGATTTTACTTGTTTGATGATCTCCGTTCACTTGTTGATACGTTTTGTTTTATTTATTAGAAAAACGGTGTATTTCGCGTACACCTTCCAAGAAAGCTTGAAGTGTTTTTAATAATTCCCTATGGAGACTATCTTACACTAACGCGAAAAGCACTTTAATCTAATATAATTTTTACTTAGGTTCTTAACCTGCTTGGTTCTTTACGCAAAGCTTTGCAAAGAGTTCCAAGTTTTATTGTATGTTAAGATTTTTATATGTTCGTATGAGCAGAACTCTCGACGACAGACACAACTTGACTCTGCAGCTGCAATCGAAGAACTGTAGCGATCCTTACTTTACAGAGTACGAATATTACTGAAATTAGTGTCTTCCGATTGGTTAAACCCAGGTCACATGGTTGATGATTGCAAACGATATAAGGCTTTCCTGCAAAAGTTTGTATAAATCTGCAAGAGCTTGCTTGCATTGATTTTATCTATGAATTTTATTACCCTATTAATGATAATCGTTACAAATTGAGTTTTCCCCTACCTAAAAAAACCATATTTATAAAATAGTTGTAAACCTCAGAGTATATAAGAATTGTAGCTATTTACAAAAACAATCAACTGTCAAAGTTTTACGTCGATGGGTTGATTACCGTGGAAGATATAGCGAACACAAGTTATCACACATGCACCCACACACAAATTCATACAAAAAGTACATGACAATAAAGAACACATTTTTATGAAGAATTTGATATAACCTACATTCTTATCCATTGCTAAATGCAGAACTTACGGCTAAAAGACAAAAAATTGCATAAAACCATTTTAAACCTGAAAATGTTCGAGATCCATGCTTATATACGGTTAACATCGCTTATCATCCTGTGTTGTGCTGCAATATATTAACAATAATAAACTGTTTAAGTAAATATGCGTTCGCCATTCCTTTAAAAACAAAATCTTCAAACGATATTGTAAAAGCACTTTCACCTATCTTACGAGCGAACAAAATGAAACATTTACAAACTGACCACAGAAAAGTGTTTTATAATTCACATGTTCAACGATTGCTTGGTTATTATAATATAAACCATTATTCTACTTATTCTGATAAAAACGCGTCCATAATCGAACATTTTAATCGCACATTAAAAAACTATATGTGGAAGTGGTTTACTTCTAGTGGGAAATATACATGGATTGAAATTCTTCTTGACTTATTACATAGATATAATAATAGACAGAACTACAGTAAAACCTCTCTAGTTCGACCCCCGGCTGGTCCGACGCTCTGGTTGGTCCGACCGCGGCTTAGCCACCGATTTGTTGATGACTCACCAGGTTGTTTATATACTTGTCAGTTGTTTTGGTGCCTCAGTGAGCCGGCATCTAGTGTCTAGTGCGCAGTGTTGCCAGGTCTTCCAAAATTTCGGAAGACTCCGATTTTTTTTAATGTTCCAGAAAATACGAATTTTGGTGTAAATCTTCCGAATTGTTTCCTACTCTTGTTTCAGTGCTATGTCGCAATTCAAGAGTTTTGTTTTTGTGTACGATATGACATCAATATATGATGATAACCGTTTTGCAATATCCACTTATTGTACCATACAGTACTGCTATTCAAATAAGAGTGACTAATCGTTATAGTTTAGTCTCAAGCTGACAGAATCGCACTACATGACTGAACCTGAATAAACAGCTACTGTAATGTCTAGTCTACACCAGGTCATAATAATGTCAAGTCACCGTGATAAACATGAAAATAAAAGTAGGGTACTACACTTGGTGGCTAAACTGTGTTGGGTATGAAGAGTGTTGAGATGTTGTTATGTCTACATCTCTGCAGCTAAGTCTAGACAGTCGTCTGCCAGACAAAAGAACATTACGATTTTTTTCGCTAATAAAATGTGTTTCTTGTTTTTTATTACACTATTGTTGGACTGTACATATTGTCATTTATTGTACATACCAATCATATAGCCTGGTAGCCTACTGTATAAGTTTTATTTTATTTTAGACTGTCTCATTTAATGAAATAATAAACATTTTGTATTCGTCTGATAATCCAACCTTTTTTGTGTTCCGACCATAACCCCAGTCCCACAGGTGATGGATTAGCGAGGTTCTACTGTATTTAGATGAAACCAATAGATGTGGGCTTACATAATGAAGAGTTAGTCCTATGACGAATAAATAAAAATCGATTACTACTTGATAAGAAACCACATAAATTTAAAGTTGGTGATAGAGTAAATTAGTAAATATAAGAAAGTCTTTGCAAAGGGTTATTTACCAAATTGGACAAACAAAATATTTACAGTTGATAGTATTAAACCAACAGTACCCAGAACTTACATTTTAAGAGATGATAAAGGAATTGTATTAGATGGGGGTTTTACGAACAAGAAATTAGTAAAACAAAATTTGGAGATATATTTTTAATCGAAAAAATATTAAAGCGTATAAGTAATAAATTATTTGTCAAATGGTTGACTTGATTTGATAAATTTAGCAATAGCTGGATTGATAAAAATCATGTTATTTAATCTGTATTGGTTATTATCAAAATGAAGTTTGTACAACAAACAAAGAAACTGCGTATCCGCAACTTTGGTAAATCGATAGAAAAAGAGAAATTTCATAGCGATTTATTACCAAATAATGTCAGGTGTCTTATCGTAGGCCCTAGTGACTCTGAAAACTAATTTAATGTTAAATCTGCTGTTTGGTCCTAACGGGTTGTATTTTGAAAATGTATGTTTTTTCAAAATCGCTCTATCAAACAAAATATAAATTTTTAGATATGGTTTTATCCGATATGTCGGAAATAGATTATTTTAAATTTTCTGAAATTGATCAAGTGATTCATCCTGATGGTGCTAAATCAAATTCAGTTATTATATTTGATGATGTAGGATGTGAGCAACAGGACAACATTAGAAACCATTTTACAATGTGCAGACATAAAAAAAACAATGTTATTTATATAATATGCCAAACTTATGTTCGAATACCAAAACATTTGATACGTGATAATGCAAATTTAATAATTATTTTTAAACAGGATGATTTAAATTAGAACATATATATAGAGATCACGTGAATACAGATATGACGTTTGAAATGTTTAAAGATATTTGTACAAAAGCGTGGACACGACGGAAAAAAGGTTTTATTGTAATAGATAAAGAAGGCGATATGAAATGTGGGGGGGGTTACCGTTTTGATTTTGATATCTATATTAATGATTTGTAATTGATCATTCAATTATTTTTTATTATGGCACCAAGAAAGTCACTTTCTGTAGATGAGTGTGAGAAGCTCGCTAAAGAGATTGTGAAGATAAGAAAGAATATTCGAAAAAACATCAGACTTTAACACAAAACATTATTGATGCAGAACAAATTGCAGAAAAATCGTTAAGTCCTGTTGTCACTCCATTACAAAAGTTAGTACAAGAAAAGAGCGCTGTTGCACTGCCAAGTAAGGAGAAAGAACGAGAAGTAGATGTTGAAATGGACGATATTCAGGAGCGATTAAAAAACAAAAGGTTTTCAGAAGAATCTGAAAGCGATACATTATCGAACAAACGTCCAGTACCAGATCCTAAATTGAATACACCACTTCCATTACCATGTGAAGAAGAAACAACGTATGAAACGCTACCTACAGCAGAAGAAGGACCTACAGATATCAACACCAGAAGGACGAAAATCGATTGATGATTATATTGATATATGGTTTAAAGGATCATTAGCAAGACAATATATGCGCAAATTTTTTGATGATGATAATCATGATATCGATCATGTTTTTGGTCCGTATTTTACGAATGGTACTACTTTAATGTTGGGTAAATACCCTATGAAAATTGAAGAAAATGATATAATCAACAGTTTTACATATAAAGGTACACCTGGTTTGTACAATCTTATTTTCAAAAAGCATCCGGATGAATATTTACATTCGGAAGAAGACTGAAACGCATATTCACATATGATAAGTAAAACAGGGGTATATTTAAATTTAACAACAAATAGAGTAAAAAGTAGTGCTAGCTACAAATATAAAAATATAATTAAACCAATTATTTCACAATTACCAACATCTAAAACATCCGGTACAAGATTGCCAGAAAATCGTGGTTGAGGTTTATTAAAATTAAATAACAACAAGCCTAATTATGTTTATTGGGATGTAAATGAATTATGTAAAAGACTACAATTGTTAATCGATTCTCAAAGTGCCGGCCATTCTGGTCATAGCAACGAGATATTATCGATTATAGAAGAGTTGCATGAGGCGGGGATAATAAAAGAAGATGGTGCATCATTTGAAGTGATATTTTCAAAATGAGCGTTGACAAATTCGGACACTTAGTGGTGAACTGGTAGCAGGATCAAAAATTCAACGTGGTCCACCAGGTGAGGGATTTAAATTAACAAAGGATGGAAATTTCCATACAAATATTATTTATATTTATAATGTTGGAGACCTGAAGATGGATAATGAAGCTGTGAACGTTAAATATATGAAACAAAACTCGATTACTTTATCAAATAATAGTAATCATTTAAATGTTGAAATGAAAAAAATTACTAATTTGGCCGATCCACAAGAGCCTTTTGATGCTGTGAATATTATGAAAATACAACAAAAACTTCTTTAATTAATAGAATTCCGGTTAAGGTGAAAGATAATCCGGTTTATTCATTTAAAAATAATGGTGTTACAAATGTTGCTTCACCTGTTTCTAAACTCGATGTTGTAAATGTAGATATCTAAAAATAATACTATTATATTTAATAAAAAAAGAAACTCTTTTGATGCTGAGAATCACATTATCGAACGGCTACAAATTCCTAAAGAACAAGAAGACGCTGCAAATAAATTTTATGTGGCTAATAAATTACCCAATTCGCTTGTACAACCTGGGTGTTGTGACTTTAGGAATAATAGATTAATCAACGTGGCTGAACCTGTTGATTTAACCGATCGTATAAATAAGCAAACTTTAGACAATACTTTGAACACTTTAAAACATGAGATTGAAGAATACATAGACAAAAGAGTGGATTTTAATAGCGATGGCGAGACTGGTATACTAGATTTTAAAAAAGGTAAACTTGTTAATATTAGTGAGCCTGAATGCGATTATGACGTAAATAAAAAATATGTGTATAATCAGTTTCTTGAATATGATAAAAATTTACTAAAAATATTGTATAAGTTATATAAAGAACTTACTACAGATAAACCTGTTAAAAGTAAACACGAGTTTTATATTATATATATGGTACAGAGTTTGTATGAAGAATCATAAATGTGTGTGTATCAGAATGATAAAGAGGGAAGCGGGCTAGTGGGTGACATTCTTGGTACTGTTATTAACAAGTCGATCGACTTATTACCGGTTGAACTTCATATACCTGGTTATCAATATTGTGGACCCGGTACTAAGTTGGCTAAATGCTTGCAACGAGGAGATCCTGGAATTAATAAGCTCGACGCAGCTTGTAAACAACACGATATTGCCTATTCTGAATATTCAGATTCTAAAAATCGTGCTAGAGTGGATAAAGAATTAGCTGAAAGAGCTTGGGAATGTGTTAAATCAGAAGATTTAACATGGAGAAAGTCGCCACGTGGGCTGTAACTAATATTATGAAGGCAGAATGCAAATTTGGTGGAGGTATAAAGAAGAAGAAGAAGGTTTCAAAAACAAATGTTTGAAAGGTAAAGGATTATACTTACGATCATATAAAAAACGGGGGGAGGTATTAAAAAAAAATCAAATCGACGGCGACGGAAATAATTAAACATATCCCGATTCATCCACTTTCAACAGGTGAATTATTGTTATACGTTACTCGATTAAAAATTCCAAATTTTAGAAGTGTGTTTATGCGTGATTCATTTTTCGTTACCTCTAAACGATGGTATATGGAAAAATGAGGCTGGAATTGTTAATTTAGACAGTATTTACGGTCGAGGGACGCAATGGGTATGTTACATAAAACATGAGAATAAAATTAATTATTTTGATAGTTTTGGCAATTTAATACCACCTACTGAGCTGATTAACTATTTTTCTTCATCCATAGAACGTCCTATCGAAATCAGTTATAATTATGCACAAAAGCAAAAATTGGGTTCAGTTAATTGTGGGCACTTATGTCTTCAATTTCTGGCAGACAATGTTTTGTTTAAGTGGTAAAGGACCTGAGTTGAAATGTGACATTTTTCCACCAATTGAAGTAAATAATAATGCAAAATGGGAACTTGGATTAATCGATTTCATGACATACAATTCAATACCAAACGTGGAAGAAGGAGTAAATAATATACTATATTTTGATAATGATAAGAAAATTGAATTACCTATAGGCTCTTACAAAATATCAGACATTGCAGCATATATTAATGATTACTTAATTAAAAATTATGAATATGTTCAAGTGACGATAAAGGCGAACAATACATTGAAAAGCGAAATTATTTCTAATGTACAAATCGATTTTAAAAAACCTAATTCTCTCGCCTCCATATTAGGATTTGAAGAATGTGTGCTTGAGCCTAATAAATGGCACAGATCAACCTTACCAGTAAGTATTGTTCGAGTAGAGACCGTTCGATTAGTTTGCAATCTCGTCAGTTATTCATTTAATAACGGTATTGAAGGTCATATAATACATGAATTTTATCCTACGGTTCCATCAGGATTTAAAATCGTTGAAATACCAACATATGTAATTTATTTGCCAGTAAACACATTGAGAATACATCATATTACAGTAAGATTAGAAGATCAACAAGGAAGACTGGTTAATTTTAGAGACGAGATAATAACGTTACGTCTACACCTGAGAAAACGATAAAAAATGAGGCTTATTTTTTGTTATGGTAACACCGATAAAACAGCTGTTTATGATCTGAATAAGATTAGTAGAGATAAAAATATTAAACGGTTAACACCTCAAAATAAGACATTTTTACAATTATTCTTCATGGGTCAACAGTTATAAGTGAATATCCGAAAAAACAAGTAATAGTATTTTAAATATATTAAACAACCCGTATATGAAGATGATACGATAGTAAGATTTAAATATCAGACCCATCATCTGTATACTTCAAGCACGTATAATAATAACGATGAAATTAAAATATCAATCAATCAACAAGATGTTTTTACATTTCCACACGATAGTTATCTCTATATACTGTTGGAATACACAAATAATTCGGGTGTATTTGATCAAACGTATAAATTAGTTTCAAACGCTGTAGCATTTTTATTTGATGAAATTAGATATGAAATATGTGGGTCAGAAATTGATCCAATTAAAAATGTTGGAATAACGACAACGATGAAGAATCTATTAACAATTAAACCTTATGAAGTTAATACTTTAGAAAATGCCGCTTGGAATGAAAATTTATATGGGGCTCTATCGCCGACTAGAAAAGACATCCTATTCTGTATTCCATTAAAAATGTATGGATTCGTTGAAGATTATAAACGTATTCTGCTAAATATAAAACAAGAATTAGTTTTAATAAGAGCATCGACCGATAGTAATGCAATTATTTTACCAGAAACGGTGACTGGATGTAAATTCACAATAAAACAGATATCATGGCTAATGCCATATGTGTATGTAAATGATGAAAAAACGAGTTTTTTAAAATAATAGAGCGTGAAGAACCTATATTGATCCCCTTTAGGAAATGGGAGCTTTATGAATATCCGTCTACACCACAAGCAAAGCAGCACACTTGGACTGTCAAAACGTCATCACAATCAGAAAAACCTTGTTACATTATTGTTGGCTTTAAGCCTGATAGGAAAAATGATATACACAAGAATTCGGCAAATTTCGATTCCGTATCACTACGTAATATTAAATTATATTTGAATTCTGAATACTATCCATATGATAATTTAAATGGTGAATTGTTACTTTTACACGAATATTATAGACGATTTCAATCTTCATATTACTATGGTAGTAATGACGCACCAATGATGAATCGTGCAAATTTTACAACTTATACACCTCTGTTTGTTATTGATTGTTCTAAGCAAAATGAATCATTAAAAACTGGTTCAATAGATGTTCATCTTGAAATAGAAACATCCGAAAATATACCCGAAAAAACTGCAATCTACTGTCTTATGTTGTATGATACAATTATGCAATACACACCATTATCTGGTTCTGTAAGAAAATCGCTTATCTAATTGGCTAATCGTTTTGCTTTGATTTTATAATGAAGGATAAAAAATATTTTTACAGTATTCACGCTTTTGCATTCAATAAGAATGGTTGAATATGTTGTTGATTTTCAAGGTTTCCGAGATGATGGAAAAAACTTTATTATAAAGGAGTTGTGTATGCAAAAAATTGAAAATGCCAAGCTTGTTGGCGTTAGAGAACAACATTAATTTTTACCACCATTTGATTATAAACATTTATCAAATAGAAAGAAAAAACATACAAACTGGTTTATAGAGAGAATACATGGATTTAGTTGGAAATGTGGGCTTCAAGACTACTCTGAATTACAAACGATTTTGGATAAATTAACCGAAGTTAAGCGTATCTATGTGAAAGGATCAGCAGAAAAGAAGCTGTTGTTGGAAGCACAACTAAATTCGCATACTGGAATTGTTGATATCGAAACTTTGGGATGTCCGTCTTTAAATATAATGAAACAGAGTGTGTATAGTGTTAACTGTCCTTATAAACATAATGTAAATAAATGTGCTTTAAATAATATTTGTTATATAAGCGAATGGTTGATGTATTATTGGAACAGTCAATGTGATAAACACCAAAAAGTTAAAAGAATTAGATGTTGGGACTGTGTAGCAGATATAAATAAATATGTATAAACTTTTATGAAAATAATAAGAATTCTTTATAAACCATAATATTTTTTATTCTGTTATTGTGTCTAATATTACTGTATCATCATCATCATCAATAATTTGTATTGTATCTTCATCCGGTGGTGGTGGTGACGGTCCCCTTCTTAATTGTTGTTCTTCATCCAAACGTGGTCTCACATTTCGAACTGGCAGTGGCGATAATCGACGACGTATTGGTCTTACGACGGCTATGGGTCTCATCCTTTCAGAACGACGTTGTGATGTATATAATGTCACCATCAAAAAGATGAAGATATTCATAAAATATTCTGTTGGTTCCATATCTGTAACTATATATAGGTTGTATACTGGGAGATTGTGTTTTAGGAAAACAGTGATAATAGATTGTGTTAAATATTTTTTTTATTACATAAATACACATTTTATAAATAAAAAAAGATAATTACAAATTATTCTGTTATTGAGAATATTTTTTCTTTTACAACCATTATGTAAATTAATACAAATTTTATATAGGAAATGTAATTACAATATCCAATTAAATACAATACAAATTACTTACATAGTTGAATATTTTACTTTTTTAACATTCTTTATTAAAGACAATTCTTTTGCAACCTGTAAAAACATTTTATATAATTGAACAAATTTAGGCTCTTTATTCGAATTTAATAAAAATTGGGATCTGTATGCTGCTTTTAACCACCAGCTACTGTTTTCTAAATCAGATGTCGTTTGTATCCCAAATTTCAATTTTTACTAAATATGGTCCCCTTTCGCTGGGTGTTGTTATTAATTTTCTGGACCCATTTTTTACAAACGCAACAAATTGCTGAAAATCTGGTCACCTTTTTTATCTTGTTTTTTATTTAATGCGGTAAAAACTTGATCTAATTCTTCAATGTCAGTACTATCAGATTCGTCAATTTCTAATTTATCAGATCCATCAATTGTCATCTTCTTCTATATTTATATATTTTTTAAACTAAAGCACTAATATAACTATAACTAGATTTTAATATATTTTTTCTGTAATATTCGGAATATTTAAACTTAAATAATTATAAATTTCGTCAATATCAAAAATATAATTATTTACTGATACTAAATCCTTTTGTGAATTTACAACTGTTAATTCTAAAGCAAGTCTAATTTTTTTTTGTTATGTCCGTTAATCTAATATACAAATTAAAAACGTGTACATCATCTAAATTAATAATATCAGTTTTAATGTTCTTTATAGCGTCCTCCCATAAGTATAATGATGGAAGTCCATAAAAATTGAATAATTTAACTATATCTTCTAAAGAAACATATTCATCGGTGCGATGGGATGGTCCTGCAGCGTGTCCATTGCTAGAAAAACAAAAAATTTATTAGCTTTCTGCTAAAAATTTATCGATTTCTAGCAATAATTCTTTATTTTCATCGTTATCATTTAAACTGCTTATTCCCCCCGTAGAACCCAAACCATTGTCACCTCTCTTAGTACTATCTAAGGTTGATCTCTCTCTCAGTTCTGGTTCTTCAATCTTTTCACAAATCAGTTGTGCGATTCGATGTCCTTTATTTATGTTAAAATACACTGACGAATGATTAAAAATAACCACACCTACGTTCCCTCTATAATCTCTATCTACCACACCAGCTCCAACGTTGATGTGGTACTTAAGAGCCAATCCTGAACGTGGTGCAATTCTACCATAACAACCGTCAGATATTTTTACGGCTAAATCAGTTTTTATTAATTCTTTACCGCGAGGACTAATTTTGTATATGCGCTACGGAGATCAAACCCCGCTGACTGATTAGTTAACTTTTCAGGTGGATAAGCGTTTTCAGATAATTTTTTAAAATAAAGAATTGATGGGGTCATTATTGTTTGTATAACATACAAATAATCACTTTTGTTATATAACTAATTTGTAAATAAAGTTTTTTTAAGTATAAAAAAAACCTGATAGAGTTAATATATTGTAACAAATACAAATTTCAACACAATTGTAAATTAATTTGTATAGCCCAACGTTCTTGGGAGACAAAATGTAACAACAATAGTAAATTAATTTGTGCTGTGTTAACATTCATACATCATTACTGATAACGTGTATGTATAATTGGATATTGGGTTGTAATCATAATAAGAGTAGTCCCTTTATAAATTGTAACATGTTTTCATTAATTTATTCAAAAGAAATTATAACTGCTTAAAAAAAATAGCATTTACTTCGCCATAAAATATTCATTATCAATTGTTTCAACGTTTCTTTGTTGCAGTACATTCATCATAAAATAAGTCTTATATCTTATATTAGCAAAAATCTATGTTAAACATTTCTTTGTTACACTATCAATTCTCGACTGCTCAGTCTGACTGTGTGCTTTATACGTTTGTTCTTATTTACATTATTACTCTATGCTTGGCATACATCTTAATGCTTTATAAAATTTAAAATTGACTAATCGAATCGTTAGTCTTCTTCTATATTTCCAACTACTTTACTTTATACATTTCGTGTGATATTAAACACTGATTACTTTACACACTTTAAAAAAAAATTTTAATTTATTAAATCAATTGTTAATCATCCAAGCAATGATTTAAATTAACTTTAAATTAAATGGTCATCATTAACAAAAATTCTTACTAAAGTTAAATTTCATTCTCTTATCTCTATCTACATATGACATAAATTTTCTTTACTTTTTAAATTTAAAAAATGTCTTTTCAATGTCTTTATTTTTTCATAATTGTAAATTGGTTATTTGTCACCTCAATTCTGCAGATTGTACCCATGGTGATCTGTCGGTCCTCTCCTACTGGATTTCCTCTTGGGTTTTCCGGTCCCACTTGTCCTCCAATCACTCGTCCTTCATGGTCCCATCTGATGGCTGTAGAATGGAATGATATATTGCTCTGCATCAGCTGCTGTCATTCTAGTAACCGCCTCTATTGCTCTGCATATCGTTCCTCTGCTTGATGTGCTCTTGCCATTTGTCTAGAGTGTTGACATTAGTGGTGTTAGACTGGTTGTATATGTTTGATAATTGTAGTTAAAAATAACCAAACTAAGAGTTACTGTTTTTGATTACTTGAATTAATGTATTGTCCATTAAACTTTACTGTTTATAAACAAAAATCTCGTCGATACTGGACTTAGCGTTCCGCTATGTCTGAAGACTGAAAGTAATTAAAATTCGTGTAGCAGACGAATAGAGCTTACCACCGCAACTGAAAACTGATTGAAGAGTAAATTTGGCTCTCCTGGGCCCGTATTTATATTCACCAACAAAACCGCACCTGTCGGCTCAGGATTCTGCATGTCGGAAACTGTCCGTGGCATCAGTTCCCCCACTATCGTCCAATTTCACATATTCGCACATTTTTTGCCAATTGCAATGTCTAATGCGGATTTCAAAGTGATCTAACATTGTCTGATTTAATTACACATATTATACGTAATTACCATAATTATCGCATCATTAGTGTAATTACTATGCTCTTAAAATCGCACAGAATTCGCACTGAATGTCATAATCACACCATTTTCGCACTGCACATGTGTCTGATTTTTATGCATATTTAGAAGTCTTTGCAATCTTTCTAACATTTACGCCTTGCTTATAATTAAATAAAACTCTAATTTAGTATCTATTTGGGGTGCGATTGCAAACTTGGAGGCTTGAACGGGCTTCACGCACACACACTATTTACTACTGTACACTCTCTCAGCAATAATCGCATGATCATGCATGTTCATTCCTGCGTCTAACTCAGCTTTCAACTTCACACCTGCTCGTCTATTACATATTACTAAAATTAATTTAAATATTTATTTTATTTAATACATGCACATTACAGCATATGCTTCTATTGTTGCAATATAGAAGCGATGTAGACAACTTGCTGATTCTTCTTGTAGCAGTTTCAGCATGTACAATATAATTCTAAGACGCTGTATATACTATTTCTCGCTACAGAAAAATCCTTTCACTGCAAATATGGGTAAGGCTAAATCAGCACGTGTTTACATAGTTGTTGCCCAACCCAGTTGGCGATAGTTCAAAGTATAAAGATTAGCTAAGCAAATCACTCTTTGTGCTGTTGTTATTTTCCTTAACCTACTTTTTTCTAACCTTTTTACGTGATTTATAATAGCGGGTAATACAGCTTATTCCACACAAGAACACGCTGACAAAAAAATTGTAAGTATAATTGTAAGCTGATAAATAAATGTAAGTATAAAAATTATATAAGACAATTTTTTTATAATTATAGATATGGAACTGATATGAATATTTTTGTTTAAATATATTCTTATAGATTACAATGGACAAAAATCTGCCATTTAAAAAACGACAAATTTTAAGAAATGCTGTTGAGCAAGAACAGGTGATGGATACTTCATCATCACAACCTGGCTCATCACATGAACAAACATCTTCACCATAACCTGGTCCATCACGTGTACCAGATTTGGGTCGGTTACACAGTCAAATTCGGTCAACATCAATATGGTCAACACCAACATCATCTCCAGCATCATCATCATCATCATCATCATCATCATCATCATCAACAAAAACAAATTTTATATTAAAATCTGTTAGACTACAACAAATTGTAGAATCTAATAGCTTCATATAAATAGAAAACGCCTTTAGAGGCAATTTAAAAACATATTTTTATAAAAATACTAATAATAATTATAAGGATTTGCTTATTATTAGATTGTATTAAATTAAATATCGTTACAATTTTAAGTAATATTATTTCAATGTTTGGTCCGATAAAATTTAACATCGTTGTCGAATGTACATATATAAAACCCGTTATTAATGAAACACAAGACAGATCCTTTAAAACAAAAAATATTCCGATTATAGAGAAGAATAATTTAAATATGATAGTAAACATGCAATAAGAGAAATTTGTTATGATGAAAACATATATATGGGAAAAGGTTCCGGATGGAGTCTTCACCATATAGACGGGATTTTATTACGAATAAATCGATTTAAACCATTAAGAGGAGCTTCATATATTCAACTTCCAAAATTTTTACAGTTTAAAAAATGTATAATAAAGCCAAAAAATAAAGATAATTATTGTTTCAAATGGCAATCCTCTGTCATTATGTTACTGGACCTCACTTTGAACGCGTTAATTTTTGTTATTTTAATTTAGAAAGTAAGTTTGATTTTAAACACATAGACTTTCCTACACCTTTAAGTCGAATTTCTTGTTTCGAAAAAAATAACGTTTGTATTAACATTTACTCTATTGATGAAAAGAAATCAATTTTTCCTCTTAAAGTGTGTAGGGAAGAAAAGAATAATCATTTTGACCTTTTAGTATTAAATAAGCCGAATAATGCTAATTACCATTATTGTTATATAAAGGATTTTTCCAAGTTAATAAGATCGCAGTTAACAAAACATGAAGAAAAAATTGAAATATGTAAATGTTTTTCTTTTTTTACTAAAAAGTCAAAAAAATTGAAAATTCATAGTAGATATTGTGGAAAATATTCACCCGTAAAAATAGTATTACCAACTACTGACAATGTATTAAAATTTAAAAATTTTCATTATCAATATAGGGTTCCTATTGTGGTATATGCAGATTTTGAATGCATTTTGAAACCTGTTAGTACTTGTTTGCCCAACCCCCCAAAAAAAAATTTACTGCAGTTAATGAATTTCATATTCCGATGAGTTTTTGCGTATATTTTGTTATAGATAATAGTATCCCTGAAAGTATTAGAAACCAATTACCTTTGGAACCATACTTATATCGGGGTGAAAATGCCGCGGAAAAATTTATGATATATTTAGTTGAAAAAATTAATTTAATTGGTTCACTTATTAAACAGAATATTCCGTTACATATGAATCGGGGTGATAAAATAAAATTTAAATCGGCCACACATTGTGAGATGTGTAACAAAGAATTTTATTATATCGTGATCATTGTCACTGGACAATTTTGTGCAACATTATGTAATACGTGTAACTTGAAACGACAACAACAGAAATTTGTACCCGTTTTCATACATGGTAGTTCTAATTATGATTCACATTTTATAGTACGTCAATTGGGTTATTATATAACAAATGTTCATGTAATTCCTAATACTTTAGAAAAGTATATTTCTTTTGCAAAAACAACACGTTCGGTTTTAAATATTAGATTTATTGATACTTATCGGTTTATGAATTGTTCATTGGCTGAGCTCAGTAATAATCTGCGTAAGGATAAATTTTTTTATTCTAATTATGATTCGCATTTTATAGTACGTCAATTGGGTTATGATATAAAAAATATTCATGTAATTCCTAATACTAGAGAAAAGTATTTCTTTCACAAAAACAACACTCTCGGGTTTAAATATTAGATTTATTGATACTTATCGGTTTAAGAATTGTTCGTTGGCTGAGCTCAGTAATAATCTGCCTAAGGATACTTTTTTTATACTGGGAAATTTTTTTCTGCAAACAGTATACCACTAGTTACTGGGAAAGGTGTGTATCCCTATGAATATACAAATTCCTGGAAAAAATTGGAAGAACATAGATTACCCCCAAAATAATATTTTTATAGTTCACTAAATGATTCGGAAATTGGAAATGATGATTATGAACATGCGTGTAGTTTGGAATCATTTTAATATACAAACTCTTGGGGAGTATAGCGATCTGTATTTAAAAATTGATGTTTTATTATTATGCGACATTTTTGAAAATTTTAGATCTCTTTGTATGCAATCTTATAAAATAGAGTGTGCACATTACAGTACCAGGATTTGCTTTTGATGCGATGTTAAGTTATACTAAAATTAAACTGGAATTATTAACGGATTATGAAATTACTTACTTTTTGAAAATAGGATAAGAGGGGGAATATCTGTTTGCATAAAAAAGAATCTGTCGCCAATAATAAATATATTCCAGAAACATTTGCTGTAACTAACCCAATTAAATTTTTAACTTATTTAGACAGGAATAATGTGTATGGTTGGGCAGTGAGTAAATGTATGCCATATGCTGGTTTTATTTGGAAAGATCCTGACGATAATTTTAATATATTAGATATTGCAGACGATTCTCCCGTTGGTTATATTTTAGAAGTAGACGTTGAGTATCCTCATCACTTACATAATCATCATAGCGATTTACCGTTTTTACCAGTTAATGAATGCGTTAAAGGAACAAACCAACAAAAATTGTTAACAACATTAGAAAATAAAGGAAAATAATATGTCATTACATTAATTTAAAACAGGCTGTTAAACACAGTTTAAAAATTATAAAAATTCATCGTACTTTAGAATTTTTGCAGAGCCCTTTGTTAAAAACATATATCGACTTAAATACAGAAAAACGAAAACAAGCTAAAAATGATTTTGAAAAAGATTTTTTAAAATTATTATACAACTCGGTGTTTGGTAAATGTATGGAGAATGTTAGAAAAAAATTTATCTTAAACTTGTAAGTGATGAGGAAAAATTATTAAATTTAATTATACAACCGGTAATTAAAGACAGAATAATTTATAATAAATCGTTATGTGCGGTATTATCAGATAAAAACATTTATTTTTAGATAAACCAATATATATCGGATTTAGCGTATTAGAAATAAGTAAAACGTTAATGTATGATTTCCATTATGATATAATGAAGAAAAAATACGGTGAAAAAATTTTGCTCTTGTTTACTGATACAGATAGCTTTTTTTTACAAAATTGATACAGAAGATTTTTATAAAGATGTATTAGCTCCAGATTTATTTATTCACTTTGATACGTCAGATTATTCACCCAATCATCCGTGCTATTCGATTGAAAATAAAAAAGTTTTTGGTAAATTTAAAGATGAATGTTCAGGTGTACCAATTAAAGAATTTATCGGATTACACTCTAAATTATATACATTTAAAACGGCAGATAACAAAATTAGAAAATGGGCAAAAGGAATTAAAAAAAACGTTATTAGTAAACATATAAGCTTTGAAGATTTTAAAGAGTGCGTCTATTCTAAAACTGTTTTTAAAAATAATGAACCTGTAACTATAAATAAAGATAATAATAAAATAAATAACTAGAATGATGAAATTATTCCGATCGAAAAAACATTTAGTTGAAACAATTACGTGCAACAAATTAGTATTAAGTAATTTAGACAATAATGAATCATTTGTGATAATAAAATAGATACACTGCCCTACGGTCGTTATTCATTTACATAGGGTGGTGTATGATGGAACAAGTTTTTAAAACGCGGAGCAAATATAATTGACGGAAGAATATAGTTAATAACATTTATGATACTAAAAATATTAGAAATAAAAATTTTAATTAAAATTTTTAAATTTATACCTGAAAAGGTGGATGAGTACAAAGTAATGTTAAACATACAGCATAATCAATTTAAGCAAGTTGATAGTATATGTGAGGCTGCTAATGGTCTTTATAGTCAGCAAAAAGTTAATAAATGTAGTTATTAACATTATGTAAAAACACTATAATAATGTACAGAATTAATATTGTATGTTTGTGCTGGAAGAGATAATGTAAAATATATAATAAAGAAAAATATGTATATTTGTAAAGGTTTTTTCTTATTTTGTTACAAAACCATAAGAACAATCACACATTGACACATAACTATATTAGATTTAGTAAGATATTCAAAATACGAATTAGTCGTGTAGGTTAAATCGTTGTTTCTTAATTCAATGTGTAGTTTCATAAGTTCGATACCAATTAATTCGTATTTTTATTTTTATTTTTAAAAATATATAATACGCCTAGCAACCATGGCTGAAGTGTGTATGTGTTCCACACATATGATTCAAATATGTGCGCTAACGATGTTGAAAAATTTTCTATCACGGTGAAAACGCGTGATTAGAGATCACGTTGCTTACACGTGAACATGTGTACCCAAACCACTTGAGAAATTTCATTGTTTCTTACAGAGGCACCCTTAGGGGTGTCCAGCAAGTATAAATGTACATAAGCTTCTTGGCTCATTCTTTAATAAAAATTAGGAAAAGAAATAGAACGAATATGGAGAGTGAGTGGGGGGAGTGAGTGAGAGCAAGAAAGTGAGAGAGATGTACACAGACAGAAGGAGCTGTATACATTTTTTACCATACTTTATTTAGAAGTCACATGACATAATTTGTATAGAACGTCAATTAAACGTGCGGCACGTCGCACCCTACATATAATGCGACACAATACATAATGTTTGTACAGTTCACATAAGTTTCTTTTTGATAACTACTATATTACTTTTTATAATATTTATTTGAGTACTGTGCCGATCTTTGTTCGGCATATTCGAATAGTCGCGCCAAGGTCACGGCTTTCGGTCCCGTTCAGTCGACCTGAGCGATAGCACACCGCTGTGTGTGTCGTCAAAATTCAGATAGCAGCCTCATAACAGCTGTTTAATTCCTACTTCAAGTTTTCCGTTACCGTTATGCATTAGTAAAACGCGTGTTCATTCCCATTTTCTCTTGAGCTTCCGAAGTGCTTGCTCGTGGTCTGGCGACTGGAATTGTAACATATTCTATCCGACTCTACATGAATACGTAAACTTTTAAAAGCTCTCAGGTAAGCATTGTTGCAATTGTTCGTATTAGGTTAATGGGCATAGATGTTTTATATTTGTGTCTGTGTGATCCGTATATGTACAAATTATTATTTTTTTTGTAATGTATCTGTTTTAATGTAAATTGTACTTGCTTCTGGCACATGGTGATCTGGTCTCGGCATGTTTGAAAATTTAATTTATAGTTACTGTGCACCCACAAATAAAAGATATTTAAATAAATTCAGCTGAAGAGTTTTAAACATTTATGAATGGAATTTTAACAAAACTGAATTTATAAGATTTATGTACATATATTAAGAAAATGTAAAGATGAATTAACGTATGTGTGTTACATCCTGCAACCATTAATGAAAATGCAGTGATCAATTTTCGGATGTTTTAAGTAATCAGAATATAATTATTTCCAAGGCATTAGACAGTGTGTGTGTGATGTTGCTATTTTGTGGCGAGAAAGAGTTGTAGGTGAATTTAAGTGGTGATAGATATCTACAAATAAATGATGTTACAGGGTCCTCGGACCGTCGAGGAATGGGAAACAGCTGACATGATGGCACCTTCTCCAGCCATCATCATGGAAATAAACCCACAGTAAACTGCTCCCCATGTCGCCAGCCACAGGGAGAACCAGTAGTTCCTGAAGGACAACCATTCAGCATGTAACCACCTTCTTCTTCACCTATCAGCACCATCATCATAAACGACAATCACAGTAGTCATAGCCGCTTTTCGTTCTTCAAATCCAGGTGGGAAATTTCCAATTAAATTTAACTACATCATACAGCATCATTTCATGGAACATTGGACATATATGTAAAATTCAAAAGGGGTAAATTTATAATGATAAAGAGACATTAGAACCTTCATGGACACATTTTGTAATTTCAGTGATTAACTGCATTAATAATACTTTGTACAAGAGCAAGGCTGCATTTTATGTATGCATATATGTTTGTAATATTTGATATAGTTATGGACTTGTGCTGATATGGGGGGGAATATAATCATTCATGTCTAAACGGCTTAATGAAGGTGTACAGTTAACTGATTTTTTTTATATAATTCACATTGACTGATTGAATTATTTCATTGACCAACTAAAGGTATTAAATGGAATTGCTTAAATTAAGCTAAATTAAATTAAATTAAGTGGAATGATTAATACTATTTGCTATCAGAATTGAGTTATAATGATAAAGACAAATTATTGAAAAGAAAAGGAGAGTGAATATATATCTTAGTAAAGCAATTTCAGTTATTATCAGGGTATTCCATTGTTATGGGGTAGCACCTATTCTCATTATTGAAATACAAGTATTAATATATATATATATATATATATGTATGCATATATACGAGTTATCTCTTAGATGGAATGATATGGTATAATAATGTTATAAAAAGAAAGCACCAATAAAATGTTGTTACTGTTACTGTTCTATGATTGTTTTATTGCGAGTCCTGTCACGGTGGGCCCAGTACTTTTTTCTTCCGTCTAGGACAAGTGCCTATTAAGTAACGACCCCTGATAAAACAAATTAATTTATAAAAAAAAAATTGTAAAAGTTTTGGGGCTGTTTCAGTACTTCATAATTTATAACAAATGTGTTGAATCGCATTATAATTGTTTATTTAAGTATTACGTAAGTCTGTAATGTGAGCGCTGATGTTGCTTGGTATCAACATACCTACATAGGTCTATGTAGGCCTATTGTGCTTCGTATTAGGTTACTAATTGATGATGGATACATGTTCATAATAGTTACGTTATATCTTATAATGTGTATTTATAATCATTTAAGGAATTTCATATTCTATTAAATAACCTTATTTAATTACTTTTGTGGACAAATTGTGTGTTAATGCTCGTTAGTTTGTTTGTTCCCTTGTAACACAAAAACAGCTGGACCAGTTTTGATGCACGAGATATGAAGTCACTTGTCGTGATTTTAGAAGTGTCAACAAAGATATAAAATTTTGAAAAACGAAATGTGGATGCTAAAACCATATTATGTAAAATTTACGCAAACCTGTCAGGCTGGGAGTTATTTTTATTAATAAAGAGCGCATTAAAAGATGATTACAACAAATGCGTTGCATTCAGTAATGTGCGTTACACTGATTTTAGTAAGTATATTACAATTGTTATACTTATGTTTAAAACACATTTGTTATAAATTATAAAGTATTATAGAATATAGCGATCGAAAAATAAAAAAATTTTAATTTTCCTTCTCGACCAGTCTGTTCACACGCAGCTGTGGCAACGACTCCAAGAAAAGGCTATAAACAAAGTTAATTGGGAAAGGCGACAACCAACGCCAATATCAGACAATTGAAGTGTGTTCAGCACGATGTAACAAAAGGAACGACGACTCAAGCTGACAGGAGAGGACCAACTGAGAATTATGACACCAAAACAAACCGAACAATGTACTTGGGCTCATTCACACGTTTACACAGAATCGAAACGAGGATTCATTTAAGGGTTTAGTTAAGAAATGAGATCACGACAAAAACGAGGAAAGGTCACAAAGGATTGAAGAAGTGAAGCACTCTATAGAAACGATGCGAGCAACAAATAGTGAATAGAAGCAACAAGGTTGCACAGCGGGATGTAACACTTAAGTGACTTGCTGAGATTTACAACGAGAAAGCATGGTGGCTGCAGCAGCTGACACTTGACGGAAAATGGTTAATTGCCAGAATGCGGGGTTACAAATATGAACAATACTCCAGGATGTTGGGGCAACCCTTGCTTAAAACTCTAGACAATAAGTTGACTGACAGGCGCGCAATGTCTTGCATTTCTCCGAACGAGAGTAACGCCTGAACAGCCGATTCAAAGACATATCCAACAACCTATCAGAATAGAGTATTTTACGAAGAGAGCGAAGGAGAAGCTAGTTTCCATAGTAACCAGAAGAAGAACAAATCAGAGGGTAGTTGTTCAGCCTATCATGGTGATCTTAGGTGTGGACAAGCTGGAGACCAAATTCTAGTAGGGAGAGGTTGATAAAAACTAATTGTCCGCCACAGGAAGATGCAGTCTTACATAATTTTTCGAGCAGTTTACGGGGGCAGTCTTATAAGAAATTTTGAGGCAGTCTTATAATATTTTCGATCAGTCTTATACAAAGTTTAGAGAGACACATAACTCTCGCGATCAGTCTTACAATGTTGCGGACAGTTTCATAAATTTATTAAGTGCAATATCAGTATTGAGAACAGTCACGTGAATTTTCGAACAGTGAATCAGTAAAGCGATCAGTCACGAAATCTTGAAGTACGCGGAATGGAGAACGATAACGTACACAGTATGTTTAGAAGTGAACTTAGTTGAACTTAGAAACTTTAGAATCGTTTCGCGACCTAGTGAAACAATATAATGAACAACTATTTACGATGTGCATGAATGACACAGTAATGTTCATAATCTTCAATAATCGAGGCACATTTATCTAAAAGAACTATTCTATAACCACATATTATTACCTAGTGTGCATACACAAAGAACCACGTTGAACACTTGAGTAAGCATTTACAACACAAACACAAGGTCCACACAACTGATTAATGATGGTTGTACGCGGGAACGAGTCGAATTGTGCAGACAAGCCGTGAATAAACGTAACACACCTACACTATTCTGTTGACGACGCGTGTGCATAAGTGAATAGCCAGTGAAAGTGATCTCATCATCATCATCCAATGGAGCACCGTCTTCAAAAAATCGTCACCACCTGGAATCTAGCACCGATGGAGTACAGTGGATAAACACTTGTCAAGTAATACTTTATGATTTTAGTAGCATAATTAAACTACTGTCTGGTCTATTTCAAAGAATCGATACCCTGAGTAATTATAGTAAAAGTTATTAAAGGAAGGTTGCATTTAAGATATAATCATGGTCAATTAAAGCTAATCCATCTGGGTGAATGAACGCATTAAATAAAATAAATATTATTTGATTTTATTGTATGTATATTTTATATATGTTGTATGTTTTTCAGATAGCGATTAAGAAGGAACTTATATTTTGATATGTATATGTTTGATGTTTTGATGTATTTAGAGGTACCAGGAATATATATTTGTGTTATTGAATACAATTGTTTAAACGTATAATAAATTAGTACATAAGCAGATCAAATAATGCGTTCATCATTATCAGAAACCCTAATGTATAATCTACAAATCAATTAACTATTATAATTGCATAAGTTATTGTGCATTGAGTGAACACACGTGAGAATTCTTGACTCTCATAGTAGCACAGTTACTTTGTAGTTAATGACGTTCCAATCAATGGACACAGATAATTAAAGTAAAAGACTAATCTGAGTTATACGCTTCTTCTTTAGTAAACAACAAAAGATTACTTTATTATCACTGTGGTAAATTGCAACCAACGTAAAACAAATGATAATTACAATATCAGTAATTAACAGTATAGTTAATGGCACTTCCATGTGGAGCCTAAGAAGGATATAATTCACAAATTAGATAATTACACATAATTACCATTGTAGTAAATAGCGTCCAATCGCGGGGCTTATGAAGGATATACTTCATTAATCAATACGTAATTAAATTAAGTAATTAATTAATTCAATAATCAATTAATTGCATTGTAGTAAATGGTGACCAACGCGTGGCACGAATCTCAATTAATTAATTGACCAGTAAACACAATTGATTATATTAAACGTAAAGTAATCTAATTTATGCTTAATTTATGCAATTAATAAGATTTGCATAAGATTACACTGTAGTAAATGGCTCCACAAACATAAATCACATTAACATCACGAAATATGTACATGGTGCTACCAACACTATTGTAGTTAATTGCGCCCAACCGCAACGCTTGATACGCGATAGAGTTATCACGTACAAGTTCGGGTAGAGAGCAGGCAGTAGTATAGATTAATTTAAAGTAAGATAGAGATAATTAGTAGTGTAATAAGGCTAGTTTGAATGATCACTCGTAGTAGGGCTAAGATGGGTAGCAATTCGGACAGCGTAGAATTCGAGATTAATAATCAGCTAGGTATGCCTAATACTGAGGAGGACAATACACCTAGCGATCCAAACAGCGTTGTAGAGACTCTAGACGACAGGGCGCGGGGACCGACGCCTAGACCCCAAGAAGTGAGCCTACAAACACTAAAGGCGTTAATTAGCGAAAATATTGCTAAACATAATGAAAATAATAGAATAATCAACGAAAAATTTGATAAAGAAAGTGAAGAAATAAGGACACAAATAGGCGAAATAATAAGCAAGAAGCTAGAAAAACAGAGCGAGAAACTCGACCAACACAAAGAAAAAGTGAAGCAATAAGTATCTGAGCAAATAGCGCAGATGCGTTCGGAATTACGTGAATACCAACATACCTGGGAGGAGAAGTTTAACGAGATGCAAAAGAAACAAGATGACTCAGTAAAAGAGTTTAAAGAAGACGCAAATAAGAAGTATGAAGAAATGGGGGAGGCACATGAAATAGACCGCCAGGAATGGAAAGCGGCCATCCAGAGCAATCAGACAAGCATTAAAAGGATTAACAACAAAACAGAAGCGCACATCAAAGACAGTAACAAGAAACAGGAAGAGCTGGCAGCCGAACTACACGAAACTATACGACAGAAGCAGCAGGAACAGGGCCACACAAACAACGTCATGAAACAAAGACTTGAAGAAGTTGATAACAGACAACGTTCGACAGAACAGAAGTTGGACGAAACGTCTCAAGAAAAAACTACACACATAGAAGAACTAAAGTGCCACCTAGCAAAAATGAAAGAAACACAAGAGCGACTGCAAAGGCAATTAATTGAAGGTGAATGTGGGACCGGAAGCAGAATCAATGGACCGAACCACCACGACCTTAAGTATAATGGGACCGATAGGTATCCCTTTTAATTCCTGAAGGAACTATCAGAACTGCAAGAGACGTATTACCCTAACGACAATATTAAATGGATTGGTAGGCACCTGGAGATGGACGCCGGTATTTGGTGGCGGGTCATCAGGAATCAAATTGCTACTTTTGAAGAGTTCAGGGAAGCCTTTACACAAAAATACTGGGGGCAAGAACGTCAAGACGACATTAGAGACACCTCGAATATGTGAGATTCGATTGGCGCGGCCAGGTCAGCGCCATACAGTATATTGAATGTATTCTCCTAGAAAGCAGACAGTTGACGTCCACGATAGCAGATAGACAATTGGTTAGAAAGATTGTGCGCCATTTTGGTAGAGATGTACAATTTGCAGTTATTACGAGAGGAATCACCACAATTCCTAATTTTGAGTCATTGATCATTGAATACACACAGCTTCAACCACGCAATAATAAAGAGTTTCAGTACGCAGCGACAGCAGAAAGTGAAAGTCGGCGAGAAAGAGGCGACAATAGACCTAAACGGGACTGGGGTGAGAAAGCAACCGCCCGAACACAGTACAACCGGAATGAAGGGGGACAGCCTGTCAACACTATTAGTTTTGTGAACAAAGGTGCATCTATGTCGATGGCCGATGAACCCAAAATGCGACAACAGGAAGAGAAAAGAAAATCACATGACCTAGTAAATAAGATAGTCAATTTACCGGACGATGACACTACCAACGATGTACATATCCTTCTACCTGATTTAAGAAATGACCTATTGTACGATGGTGAAGAGGAAATAGTTCAGCATGTGTTAAAATGTCCTGAAGTAACTATAAAATTTAATAATGGTATAACTGTACCAGCTCTAATTGACACTGGAAGTTTAATCAACGGTATGTCAGAATTGTGGTATAATCAAAATAAGAAGGGCATAGAACCTTACGAAGTGTTGCCTATGACCAACACTCTTGTAATTAGCGCAGTAGGAAACAAATCAAAATTAATTAAGAAACAAATATTATGCGATATAGACATAGATGGAGTTAGGAGTGAATGTGTGTTTTTAATTATACTGGATCTTGTTAAGCTATGTATTTTAGGGATACGTTTTCTACAGGAAGCCGGATGCCGTATTGATATAGGAAGAAGAATAATCGAACTGAAAGGAAAAGCTGACGAAGCAGAGTATGCGATACCAATCATGCATATGGCGGTGATAAGCAGAGAAGAGGATGAAGAAATTATGCGGAGTATTGACGAAAAGGTGGAAAGTATGACTGTGGAGATGAAAATGTATTGACACGATTAAAGGAAATTTTAGTAAGGAACAGGAGTTTATTCAGGGAGTGCCCCGGAAGAATCGACGGATACGCACACAAATTCCAAGTAACAGACAGGACACCGTATTTCCAGAAAGGATGGCCAGTCTCACTTGCATACAAGGGGAAAGTTCAGGAAGAAATAAGTCGTATGTTACGTTATGGGGTGATTGAACGTTGCAACAGCCCATTTGTAAACCCACTCGTGACGGTGATAAAGAAAGATGGAAGGGTCCGATTGTGTCTGGATGCGAGGAAAGTAAACAGTGTGACGATCCCGGACTATGAGGGAGCCTCACCGATAAATGATATACTAGCAAGATGCAGCGAGATGAATTACTTGTCCACAGTCGATCTGACCAGTAGCTTCTGGCAGGTACAATTAAAGCCAGAATGCCGAGATTTCACAGCCTTTGTGTATGAGGGCAAGTGCTACCGCTTTATGGTCACACCATTTGGATTGAGTACCAGTTCTGCGGCATTAGCGAGAGGATTAGACATGGTATTAGAAGAAGAGGTCAAGAGAAATACTATCATTTATGTGGATGACTGTCTATGTTATTCTAGCAGTCTAGACACGCACTTAGCACACTTAGAGTTATTATTAGACAATTTAAGAAAAAAAAATTTAACTATAAATTATGAAAAATCGCAATTCTTCTGACAAGAAATCTCTTACCTAGGATATCGCCTGACAATGCAGGGAATCCAGGCGACGGAGGATAAGATCAGTGCTATTATGAAGTTTCCTACTCCTAAAAATCAAAAACAACTGAAGGGTTTCTTGGGACTCACCAACTTTTATAACCGTTTCACGGATAAATGTGCTGAAACAACGCAACCGCTGCTTGAATTATTAAAAAAGGGACGTAAATTCACTTGGACACCGGAGCTGAATAATTGTTTTCACCAAGTCAAGGAGTTATTTATTGAAACTGTTATTTTAAAATTTCCTCGAGTCAATCAAAGGTATTATATGCAATGTGACGCCAGTAATTTTTCATACGGTGGTCAATTGTACCAGTTAGATGAAGAAGGGAGAATCGGCATTATCGCATTTACGAGTAGAACATTTAAAGGCTCTGAGAGAAATTATTTCATAACAGAAAAAGAACTACTAAGTATCGTACGATGTTTAGAGAAATTTTGCATTTGTATTTTGGGACAGCCTTTGACCGTTATCACTGATAACAAGGCACTGACCTTCATGCACAAGTGTCATTTAAACAATTCCCGTATAACAAGATGGATCTTAAGCATACAAGAATATAAATTTGACATTGTACATTGCAAAGGTAAGGACAACGTTGTTGCCGATATTCTAAGTAGAAATCCAACAGACGCCACACCAGAAGAAGTCAACGATGACGTATACGAATACTTGGTCAACCATATAACGATTAAAATGGACAAGGAGGTGAGCAGAATCATGAAAGACATCGGAAAATACCAACTCAATGATAATAAACTTAGGTCTATTATTGATAAGGTAACTGAAGAAGCTTAGGTAAGGAATTAAGTGAATTTTATAAATACGTTAATGGTAAATTGTATAGACAACGCAAGAACGAGTGGAAGCTGTATATACCTGATAGTGTATCTGGAAAATTAATTGCCGAAATACACAATATGTACGGACACTTGGGATAAAAAAAAAATGCATGGAAATGTTACAAGAACATTTCACAATTGACAAAATGTTAAAAAAAGTGGAAGTTCACATAAAAACATGTGATACATGTCAAAAATGTAAGGACACCAGTAACAGGATTTTGTTCGGTGGAACAAAGGCGTTTGTACCGTTAGGGAGGGGTGAGCTAGTAAGTGCTGATTATTATGGACCCTTACCCACGGCAACGGCCGGAGTTAAATACCTGTTTGTAGTCATCGACAATTTCACAAAATACATAAGATTGTTTACACTCCGAAGGGCGACGACGACAACAACATTGAGGAGAATGAAACAATACTGCGAAGAGTTTGGGTCTCCAAAAGCGGTACTTACCGACAACGGGACTCAGTTTACTTCCAAGAAATGGGTAAATGGGCTGAAGGAATTGAACATTCAACCAAAATATACAGCTATAAGAAACCCGTGTGCCAATTTAGCTGAGAGAGTCAACAGACAACTTGGTAATTTATTTCGAATCTTTGTGCATGACCAGCATACCAAATGGTCACGATATGTAAAAATAATTGAAAGCTGCATCAACGAGGTTTATCATGAAACCATTGAGGTAACACCTTATGAAGCGCACCTCGGCAGGAAACCAACAAGAGCATGGAAGAAATACTTGGTCCAAGGTATTGTGGGAGTTGAAGAAACGGATCACTGCAAAATATTCGTAAAAATAAAGGAGAAAAGAGAAAAACAAGCAAAGTTAATTGATGAAAATAAAGTAATTACTAAATTTGAGATCGGGGAGAAAGTTTTAATAAGAACATATTATCAATCTGACGCAATTCAAAAGAGAAGTGACAAATTCTATGAATTATATAGTGGACCGTATAAAATACACCGGATACTTGGAGACGCTACTTACCAGCTCGTTGACTGCGAAGATGAAAACAAGGTCCGAGGAAAGTTTAATGTAAGGCAAATTAAGAAGTACCAGGAACGGAAGGATGGTGTGTAATCTGCAGGGAGAAGATAAAAGGATATCTTGTTGTGTTAGCTGTTTGAGTTGAGTCACATACGTTAGGGTTGTTGACGCGAGAATCTCATTCAGGCTAGCCAACCATTAAAACACGATATGTATTGTAAAATTAAATTTAAAGATTTATGTAATTCTTAAGAATAACACATGTGAATAAAAGACTAACGATACGTTAAGTGATACACATAAGTGAACACTTTGATTAACGTTGTTTATAGAAAGTGCAGTGAATGAAAAGACATTTTAAGTTATTTTAACCTAACATCAGTTCAAATTTTGACCTAGTTATTATACATAATTCTTTCAATTTGGTTTACTTTACACTAGAATTACTGATCTACACTGATCATTCACGTCCTTCCTTTTATTTATTTCACCTGTGACAATTTATTGCCATTCATTTAATTAGAGTTTTATAATTAATGATTACTCTAAGAATATGTGTATATGTCTAGTTAATGGGATCGATTGTGGTATGGATTAAAGGTAACGACACAACGATCATGACAGTTATTAACCAAATTATCAATGTATTTTATGCAATGAATGTAACTAGAGGAACACTTAGACTACTTAGTCAAGGATTTTCTTTATTACTGTACGTGAAGCGTAGTCTTCAGATAATTAAGTTTTATGTTAGTTCATTTATTGGTGCATTACATATCTATTCTTTAAGAAGTAATGTCAAATTGTTTTGTAGTTAGTTGAAACATTTATTGAATATCTGTAATTTGTTTATAAAAAGATGTAGAACACATTTACATAATTAACACATACATGCGTTAATGTTAAATACGTTCAAGCAATCCAGATGGATGGCAATAAATTCAAATACTTGATCTAAACCAAAAGGGGGGTATACCAAACGCAACACACATCACGGAGAGTAGGTCATCAAGCTATACGTCTCACAAACGAAGATGGGCACGGCGAACACAGGGCGCAGAATCTGGATTCAATTGTTCCCTGAGGTCACGTCATTAAATCCACATTGGGGACGCTATAGCGATCGAAAAATACAAAAAAATTAATTTTCCTTCTCGACCAGTCTGTTCACACGCAGCTGTGGCAACGACTCCAAGAAAAGGCTATAAACAAAGTTAATTGGGAAAGGCGACAACCAACGCCAATATCAGACAATGGAAGTGTGTTCAGCATGATGTAACAAAAGGAACGACGACTCAAGCTGACAGGAGAGGACAAACTGAGAATTATGACACCAAAACAAACCGAACAATGTACTTGGGCTCATTCACACGTTTACACAGAATCAAAACGAGGATTCATGTAAGGGTTTAGTTAAGAAACTAGATCATGACAAAAACGAGGAAAGGTCACAAAGGATTGAAGAAGCGAAGCACTCTATAGAAACGATGCGAGCAACAAATTGTGAATAGAAGCAACGAGGTTGCACAGCGGGATGTAACGCTTAAGTGACATGCTGAGATTTACAACGAGAAAGCGTGGTGGCTGCAGCAGCTGACACTTGACGGAAAATGATTAATTGCCAGAACGCGGGGTTACAAACATGAACAATACTCCAGGATGTTAGGGCAACCCTTGCTTAAAACTCTAGACAATAAGTTAACTGACAGGCGCGCAATGTCTTGCATTTCTCCTAACGATCGTAACGCCTGAAGAGCCGATTCAAAAGATATATCCAACAACCTATCAGAATTGAGTATTTTACGAAGAGAGCGAAGGAGAAGCCAGTTTCCATAGTAACCAGAAGAAGAACAAATCAGAGGGTAGTTGTTCAGCCTATCATGGTGATCTTAGGCGTGGACAAGCTGGAGACCAAATTCTAGTAGGGAGAGGTTGATAAAAACTAATTGTCCGCCACGGGAAGATGCAGTCTTACATAATTTTTCGAGCAGTTTACCGGGGCAGTCTTATAATAAATTTTGAGGCAGTCTTATAATATTTTCGATCAGTCTTATACAAAGTTTAGAGAGACACATAACTCTCGCGATCAGTCTTACAATGTTGCGGACAGTTTCATAAATTTATTAAGTGCAATATCAGTATCAAGAACAGTCACGTGAATTTTCGAACAGTGAATCAGTAAAGCGATCAGTCGCAAAATCTTGAAGTACGCCGAATGGAGAATGATAACGTACAGGCCTGTGGGCCTGTACGTAAACACCCGGCGTGCAGGATTTTTATACCACTGATGATGGCAGCCAGTGGGGGTGCCGAAATGTTTGGTTTTGTTATAAACCATGGACCACGGCCAAACAGCCCGGATATCCATGATAAAGCCCCGGTAAACTGCTCGAAAAATTATGTAAGACTGCATCTTCCCGTGGCGGACAATTAGTTTTTATCAACCTCTCCCTACTAGAATTTGGTCTCCAGCTTGTCCACGCCTAAGATCACCATGATAGGCTGAACAACTACCCTCTGATTTGTTCTTCTTCTGGTTACTATGGAAACTGGCTTCTCCTTCGCTCTCTTCGTAAAATACTCAATTCTGATAGGTTGTTGGATATGTCTTTTGAATCGGCTGTTCAGGCGTTATGATCGTTCGGAGAAATGCAAGACATTGCGCGCCTGTCAGTTAACTTATTGTCTAGAGTTTTAAGCAAGGGTTGCCCTAACATCCTGGAGTATTGTTCATGTTTGTAACCCCGCGTTCTGGCAATTAACCATATTCCGTCAAGTGTCAGCTGCTGCAGCCACCACGCTTTCTCGTTGTAAATCTCAGCATGTCACTTAAGCGTTACATCCCGCTGTGCAACCTCGTTGCTTCTATTCACAATTTGTTGCTCGCATCGTTTCTATAGAGTGCTTCGCTTCTTCAATCCTTTGTGACCTTTCCTCGTTTTTGTCATGATCTAGTTTCTTAACTAAACCCTTAAATGAATCCTCGTTTCGATTCTGTGTAAACGTGTGAATGAGCCCAAGTACATTGTTCGGTTTGTTTTGGTGTCATAATTCTCAGTTTGTCCTCTCCTGTCAGCTTGAGTCGTCGTTCCTTTTGTTACATCATGCTGAACACACTTCCATTGTCTGATATTGGCGTTGGTTGTCGCCTTTCCCAATTAACTTTGTTTATAGCCTTTTCTTGGAGTCGTTGCCACAGCTGTGTGTGAACAGACTGGTCGAGAAGGAAAATTAATTTTTTTTTATTTTTCGATCGCTATAGCGTCCCCAATGTGGATTTAATGACGTGACCTCAGGGAACAATTGAATCCAGATTCTGCGCCCTGTGTTCGCCGTGCCCATCTTCGTTTGTGAGACGTATAGCTTGATGACCTACTCTCCGTGATGTGTGTTGCGTTTGGTATACCCCCCTTTTGGTTTAGATCAAGTATTTGAATTTATTGCCATCCATCTGGATTGCTTGAACGTATTTAACATTAACGCATGTATGTGTTAATTATGTAAATGCGTTCTACATCTTATTATAAACAAATTATAGATATTCAATAAATGTTTCAACTAACTACAAAACAATTTGACATTACTTCTTAAAGAATAGATATGTAATGGACGAATAAATGAACTAACATAAAACTTAATTATCTGAAGACTACGCTTCACGTACAGTAATAAAGAAAATCCTTGACTAAGTAGTCTAAGTGTTCCTCTAGTTACATTCATTGCATAAAATACATTTATAATTTGGTTAATAACTGTCATGATCGTTGTGTCGTTACCTTTAATCCATACCACAATCGATCCTATTAACTAGACATATACACATATTCTTAGAGTAATCATTAATTATAAAACTCTAATTAAATGAATGGCAATAAATTGTCACAGGTGAAATAAATAAAAGGAAGGACGTGAATGATCAGTGTAGATCAGTAATTCTAGTGTAAAGTAAACCAAATTGAAAGAATTATGTATAATAACTAGGTCAAAATTTGAACTGATGTTAGGTTAAAATAACTTAAAATGTCTTTTCATTCACTGCACTTTCTATAAACAACGTTAATCAAAGTGTTCACTTATGTGTATCACTTAACGTATCGTTAGTATTTATTCACATGTGTTATTCTTAAGAATTACATAAATCTTTAAATTTAATTTTACAATACATATCGTGTTTTAATGGTTGGCTAGCCTGAATGAGATTCTCGCTAGGTGTGTTACGTTTATTCACGGCTTGTCTGCACAATTCGACTCGTTCCCACGTACAACTATCATTAATCAGTTGTGTGGACCTTGTGTTTGTGTTGTAAATGCTTACTCAAGTGTTCAACGTGGTTCTTTGTGTATGCACACTAGGTAATAATATGTGGTTATAGAATAGTTCTTTTAGATAAATGTGCCTCGATTATTGAAGATTATGAACATTACTGTGTCATTCATGCACATCGTAAATAGTTGTTCGTTATATTGTTTCACTAGGTCGCGAAACGATTCTAAAGTTTCTAAGTTCAACAAAGTTCACTTCTAAACATACTGTGTACGTTAATTATTCCTCAGGCTTTCACGGCCGGCGTCTGACTCTTGACTCCCATCTCTCCCCCCCCCTCTCTCTCTCTCTCTCTCTCTCTCTCTCTCTCTCTCTCTCTCTCTCTCTTCCAAACAGAACTATAGACTATTAAGATCTACAGAAATATAAACTAAAATTATAAAATTTTGTTAACCGCAAAACTGATACAAATAAATGTTTTATAGCATTACTTCAAAATACTGTATGCATAATAATGAACATTGACAAAAAATATAACTGATTATATTTTTTATATAACGAGTATAAGTTGATAACGTTTGTCATTACATTTACTATTTTTGACTGCCAATATACATAGGAAATTTCTCTAGTAAATGGAGTTGAAAGTTACATTATCACCCGGTGTTAATGCATGTGAGAAAATATTAACATGCCCGTTAATTCCGTTAGTTAATCCGATGAGAAGTGGTCAACCTTTACATAATTCGAAAGACCAGTATGCTACGTTGGCACATAGATGTATATTACTGGATTGCTAACGCTGTGCTATGAATTCGGTCTGCGGCTGTTCAGCTCTCCCCACCACTGTGTAGTGGTTCCACCAGCTGCGCTGCATTGAAACTCGATAACGAAACATCGAGTTTATTCGTTTATTCGCTTTAAAACCGACACAACTGAAGTAATTTTTAATAAACAAAGGACAGTAGGTATTCTATAAACAGAGGAGAAATTTACACATTGTTTTAAAATTGCACGTAATTTATTATTGCAATTTTACAAATGTTTAAACTTAAATATGTTTCAAAACATTATATATTATATTATTTTATATCATTTAATTTACAATTTTAATATAATTATATATTATTAAATTATATATAATATAATTTATAGGCCTATTAATTTTGGATTTTTTAGGTATAAGAGTACATTTTTTTATGCATATTTTTATGTATATTAAATACCGTATTATTAAACGAAATAATTTTTTTTTTAATTTCTGACGTACCCCTAACTTCGATTTATTCAACAGTGCATTTTTTTCTTTGCAAATGCATTGCAAACTATTTTAAAAAACACAATTTTATTCATTTAAGCTTTTGGCTATCATCTGTAAAATCAAAATTAGAAATATGGCTCTTAAACAAACTCCTTTTAAAATATCTACAAGCTAATGATATGCAGTGATTAGAATTAAAATTTGGTTTATCCCTTAATGCTAGAAATAAATAATACAAAAATTTTATTAGTTTAAACACTTCATAAGATGCTCTTATCAATTTTCCCTTTGATAAAAACAAACTGAATTGACTACAGGGAAGTTCAATTTCATCTTGTAACAAATCACTACACTCTGTACATTTCATGATCTTATCTACTTTTTTAACAATAAAACCACTTATGTAATAAAGTATATTTTCTTTGTAATAAGACAGCTCACACTGTTTTACAATATCATACTCTATGTGATCTAAACATTCTTCCTCTTCTTCATCATTATCAACCATCGCGGTACCTGGTCCGTAAAAACTAAGAATACAATTTTGATGATTTATATCAAACTCTAAACTATTACTTGTTTTTGAAGCCTGAACACTATTCCTAAACATTAATTTCTTTAAAGCATCACGAAACTGATTAACATTAGGGTTATTATTTATGACCGCCCCTTGATCGAATGCACAAGAAAAGCAATTCAAGGTGGTCTTGAGAAAATTTGTAACTTAAAATGTACTTGAACCCTAGCTCATTTAGTAATTTTGTACTCAAAATGCCAATCGAGTTAATGTTAGTAAGAAATCCTAACACAAAAGTCTTTCTGGCATGTTTTAAAATATCTGCACCCTCAATTTTTAATTTACTTAAATAATCATAGCTGGTTGATAGCACAATTTTACTGTAGTCAGCATTACTGTTTTTTATAGGTTATTTAAAGTGTTTACCAAAGGGATCCCTTGTATTAAAATAGTCAAACAGTCTATCCATTATTCGAATGAAGTTAATTGTCTCCTCACAGACTTTGAAATCGGGATATTTGCTATCAAGTAAAATTTGTAAAGCGTCAGCAACACTACTACTTAATATAATTATTTAAAACTTCCGGGCTGAAAGGCCGTGGTCGAATGCTTGATGTTCTGCAGCTAGACGTTTCGGCGACACCACCGGTGGCCATCTTCAGTAGCAAAATGTTCGAAATAGGTGGTATGCCGAACAAGTCTCCCAATGAACTGGGAACAAGCAACAGTGAGAGAAGGCTACGCTGTTTCTATTTATAACTTTTTGGCCGCTTAAGGTGTATAACGCGGACCAATGAGAAGCCAGCTCATCATTCTCCACTCTGATTGGCCGTGGAAAATAAACCATGCCAGACACTATTTAAGGCGATGGTTTCACCTCGGCGGTTCATAGCGACGGACGCATTCTTATGAATATGGATGGACTGCAGATGCAGGCGAGTGAAGTAACCCTGGAGAGAAGACAACACCCGGGCTTCACAAACATTACCCGGTGATCGTCATGGGAAAGAGCGTGTTCAGCAACTGTGGACTTCTCCGGCGGGCCAGACGGCAGTATCTCTGATGTTCAGAGAGGCGTGTCCGGACACTACGCTTCGTGGTGCCTATGTATAGCTGACCACACGTACAAGGAATACTGTACACCCCGCACGACGAGAGTGGATCCCTGGCGTCTTTTACCGGTCGCAGGAACTGTTGGATATTTTTGGTTGGCTTTAAGATCGTCCTGACGCCACGTTTACTCAGCAACTTGCCGATGCGGTCAGTCACGCCACGGATGTAGGGCAAGACAGCGGAGCCAACAACCTCGGGCAACACCGACTCGTTCGGCCTACCAGATCTTCTCGGCCGGGCAGCTCTCCTTACCTCCGCAGCAGAGTAGCCGTTGGACTGCAGTGCTTCCTCGAGATGCCAAAACTCATCTTCGAGATACCGGGGCTCACAGATCCTCTTTGCCCAGTCGACCAAGAGTCTTCAGCACCGCCCTCTTCTGCCTAGGATGATGATTGGAGGACTTATGCAGATATCTGTCAGTGTGCGTTGGCTTCCTATAAACTTTGTGCCCCAATCTGCCATCGGTCCTTTGGGAGACTTGTTCGGCATACCACCTATTTCGGACATTTTGCTACTGAAGATGGCCACCGGTGGTGTGGCCGAAACGTCTAGCTGCAGAACATCAAGCATTCGACCACGGCCTTTCAGCCCGGAAGTTTTAAATAATTATAGTGACACTGGCCGTGAAAGCCTACGTACTAAAACTACTACTTAATGTTTGTGCAGCTATCTTCACATTAATTATTTTATTTTTGTAGAAGACGTGTGTGTGTGTGTGTGTGTGTGAAAGTTTATTTGCAAACTTTAAACCCTCTTTAGTTTGTACAGATAACAGATTTTCTATGTATTTAAACTGTTTTTTTCCCATTACCCGATTCAATTATCTTTTTATCAGCAAGTGTGTTTCTACATAACTTCAATATATGGCAAGCGTCTAACATGGCACAAACGTTATGACCAATATCTTTAATACTAAAAAAAGGTTTTTCAGGAAATTTACAGCCAAGTTTTACCATTGCTGCAATATTTGTGGTCGTGCCATCAAATGTTACATTTTGTACACTGCGCCAACTTGTTTTAACTTTATAACCGCCATTTTAATTAGCTGCGAGAGTACATTAGAACTTATTGAATTAATAAGAAAATATCCCACTGCACACTTAAAATTACCTTTCAAAGAAACGACTTGAAAAACTAAAGCCTCGGTTGCAAGTGCCTCATGGTCATCTATTTTTATACCACACCCTACATCTATAATCCTATATGCTTACCTTCTTTTGGGTCATATATTAGCTGTTTTCTAATGCTCATGGCATCAAATACTAGGTTAACATGTTGCAAATAACTTTTAATGCTAACATTATTTTTTAAATAAGAAAACACTTCTTCTATAAAGCCAGGTGAGCAGTTGAAATTGCCAACCCATTTTCTTAATGTGGGTGGGTTTGGTAAAGACAGCTGAGTGTTCCTCAAAAAATTATAAACTTTAGGTGAATAAAAGTATAACGTAAGGCCAAAATCTTTCATTTGATCCGTATATACCTGGTTGAATTTACTCTTAAACTTATTTTTTAGATTGCTTAATATTAAATATAAAGGAAAACCTGAAAAATTATTCTCTAAGAGTTCCAACAGTTTATCAGGTGCTTTCATCTTTTTCTTTAGGATCGATATTATGTCACTCATATTCTTGATTTTCTTGTCTCTTCTTCTTATACATTGTTGCAAAATTTTAACTTTTCTATGTAGGATGTTTTTAGTTGGTGACTGTGGTGCCTGTAACCAATATATGTTACGTTACATACTAATTTTATACAGTAGATTAATAGACTAGATTATAATATATTTCTTAGATGTAGAAAATTAATAAATTGTCTTACAATTCTTTGTTGCTCTTGAATATGAGGGACTGTATGTATATTCGAAGTTGATGATGATGCCTCAAGATTGCCGTCAGCTTCCCGACAGATGGGGTTGATTTCTGTTGAACTTCATTTTTCCCAGTATTCTAAAACAGAATGTACACTTTTAAATAGAAATTACCCGGCTTCAATATCTGGGTTGAAATTGAGTACCTTTAAATTTTTAAAGAAATTTTTATGTTTTAAATTTATAGAAATCAATTTTTACTTCATATATTTCTTAAGATTGATAAAATAGTTAAAAAACTCAAAGGCTCACAAAACAAGTCACTTTATCACTACACTCTTTTTTTCTATTAATTTTGACCATTTCCAAATAAGTAACCAAAACGAACTGCAAAGATTAAAAATTTTCCGTATGAGCCCTATTTAAAAAAATGAAAAGATTAGTTATGAACTTAATTGGCTTAAATATTTTTATATAAACAGAAAGATGTACCTCAGATTTCTTGATAAGCCTTCTACATTTAGGTTGCTTTGTGTGCAAATGACGTGGGAAGTCAAATAAAGTAGGGACTGCATCCTTTTTTAATTTTCTGATTATACCTCAAACGCACTGTCTTCGAAATGCTTACTACAAAGTCTGGACTGCGCCGACGGTGTAAAGCCTTTTCTCTTTGTTGCATTTATCCACCTGCTTCGAAGTTCTGGATTTTTTGGAAACCTGCATTAAATTTTAAAAAATGAATTTTTTTTATATAAATGCTTAACTTTCAAAACTATCCCTTCTTGCTATTAAAACTGGAAAATAACTCTACAATATTAGGCATACGCTAATTTTTCTTTTCAATTTTCAACACAATAAAAGAGCCTTAATGTGAATAGTAGACTGGACAAAAATAAATTACTATTTTAGTTTTAATAATTTCAGAAAAAACATTAATTTAATCAGAGCAGACTACTAGTATGAGATCGATAAATAAATCAATAGGCCTACTATTTAAAGTACAATGATTAAAATATCTTTGTTAAGTAAGTCATAATGTTGTTGCTAAAAGTTTTACTTATGTGTGAAATGACAGGCCGCAGTTTTTAACAGCATAGTTCTTACAGTTGTACGCTACACAATACGTTGGCATCTTGTTAACTTCAAATTATAAATTGTACTTTATAGACATCCACAACCTTACAACAATCATGCCTCAACGAAAACACGGAATGCAAACAGCATGTAAGTAGACGTGACTACACTGGAAATACACTACAGAGTGGTGGGGGGGAACGTGTCACAGCCGGACCGAGTTTCACGCCTTACCTGCATTAGAGCGCGCAATCCAGTAGTATATATACATCTACGCGTTGGCATGCTTCGTAAAACACAATAATTATATTACCACGGTTAATAAAATTGGATAGTGAAGTTTAACAATTGTTGATAAATATTTGACAGTTGATAAATATTTAGTTAAAATTATGATGTAAAGTTGGCGCGTGAACAAAGGAAAAGAATAATGGTCATTCGCCTGCAGTTAGTCACTCCTTCATACAAACAAATAAGTGTCAACGTAAACTGTGCAATATCCGGAGTTGAAAACTGGCAACGTCGCTGGAAGCAAAAACCGCGACAATTCGAAAAAAGTGTACATTTCAGATGCTTAATTGTCGGGAAATTGAAAAGTCTCCCTATTGTCATAATTATGAAAAGATGCCATAATGACAGCGTTTTGTACAAAAAAAATTACTTGCTTGTTTTAAGAGTATATTGAAATATAAAATGCAAAACACAAATAACATAATCACAAGAACATAATGTTACAATAAAATTTCAATATACTCTTGGTTTTCGGGTAGACGCCAAACATATACATTTTGAAAAGACGCCAAAATGATAGAAAAATGTGTGTGTGTGTGTGTGTGTGTGTGTATATATATGTATATATACATTCCAACGTTGAAGTTGCCTCCATACATTGAGGATTATATTCAGTGTGAAGCCCATGTACATATGAGTTCCGTATATGGACTCCAGATTACAAACCTTAGTAAAATCGTGGCTGAACGGCTGTTAGTGACAATAACTTCGTTCTGAAGACTCCATTGTGTTTATTAATATGTAGGGATTGCCAACCCAAGAGAAAAAAAAAGATTTGACTCTTATTACGGATTTGCTTAGCAATTCTATCAAATTTTGACGGACGTCACAAGTATGGGAAATTAAGTGACTATATACGTCATTGGTTCGAGGTTTGGCCACCACGTAGTGCTTGTCCATTTCTAGCCCTCCTCCCACTTCCCCTCTGAAGCATATACTTACCTTTCAAACCACAGCTAATCTGAAATCCTTGTTTTGGCAACACTGGCTAAAGATAGTAGAACTTATCATGTTTCAGTTCATATACCTTCTCACTGACTCAGTTTTCCGGTACTAATTGTCCTTGAATAACGTGGTTGTAAATCCACACACTACTTTGACTGTCATTGTAGAATCGAAGGCCCTTTATACAACGTGCACAGCTGTGCTGTAATAAGCACATCTAGTAAATTATTTCTCTCAAAAAAAGTACAAATTATGTGTCTGCGGTTACATGAAATGTAGGATTTCAGAATTTTCCTGGCTTCTCTGGCAAAACCAATTTAAAAAGTTAGTTTAAAACTGCAGAAAGCATTAATATATAGCTTACATTACTGAAAAAACATTGTTAAGTTGACCTAAAGGTCATTTTAGCGGTGTATTCAAAAACGATCTTCAAATTCAGCGAAGTTACACAGTAGGCCTACTGATAGTTGAATAATGTATAATAAACTTCGATTTTTACTTGCCCGTTTAGGTAGCAGTCCCTCATTATAACACTATTTTTTCTGGTGGATGGGAACTCACAAAGTCCAACGCACTTTATTTTTTTGATAAAAAGTTTTCAAGCACGTATTTGGAGAAGGTCACTTCCATTACAAAAGCTGAGTGTAAGGCATCGTGTGTTAACCAGGCTATATGTTCCCATGTCTATAGGAGTTAGGTAAATTTATTTTTTAATGTACTGCCAGGCATTTTACATTTTGTAAATCTAAGTGTTGTATTGGCGTGAAGTTATATTAACAAACAGTTTATGTATTTTGCATGCTGAAAGAGTCCGATACTTCTCTGACATGACTGTGTAATATGTTTTAAGGTAGGGTGACCAGATTTTTTATTACGTAAAACAGGACATTTCTGAAATATGGAAATAAAAAAACAGGACACGAGTTACAAAGAAAATGTGCTTCATATATGACTGCACTGCTTCACTAAGACAAATAAAAACTACTTTTTACACATAAAAAGACATATATTTTAATAACCAACTTAAAAACATACTTATCATGACACTGGATCATATTATAATTGATCAAGTTTTTTCAAGAATTATAAAATTATAATTATTCAAATATAAATATTCAAATTCTTAACAACTATAAAATTATATGGATGTGATTCATAGATATTAACAACCTGCTGAACATGAACTTGTGGCTTCTGAATCAGGAACATCACTATTAACTTTGTACTTATCACAAGACCTGATATCTCGCAAGAGCTTTGAATTACTTAATAGCAGATTGTAGAATTCGTTACAGCTAAGGTCTTGAAAATGAGTTTTTAAAATTACAATTGCTTGAATAGTTTTGGTAGTAAAACGGTTTCTTTCAGCAATCCAAAGGGAGTTCACAATTGAAAAGACTCTTTCCACAACAGCATTTGTGCCTGGCACAGCCAGAGCAAAACTCACAACCACCTGTGAGTATGGAATGCCTATACTTTTAAGTATGTGGAAGACATCACACCATTTCTTATCGATCTCCACATTAACTTTTTCCCATTCCTCAAATTTTCTGGATAAAACTTTGTTCACATGTCCTATCTCATCAAATAATTCATCTTCATGTATCTGAATTGTTGAACATGAATCTACTGTCTTAAGAATTTTCAGACTTTTTAAAACCTCATCCCAAGATACAGAATTTTTCAATGTTATCCAATGAAATGATTTCAGAGGCTGATATGGAGAGACCCACTTGTTTAAATAACTTAGAAAAGTGTCATAAAATAAATTGGTAATCGTTTCATATTTCGATTGGGTGAAAAGACCTTCATTTTCTAAGTTAATTAAAATTGAAGAAACAACTGAAGTTTAAAACTTACTACATTTCCTGTTATTGACTTTCTCTGTAAGCAATTCTAATTCTTCATCTACTTCAGTGGCTGAAATGTTGGTTCTTTCCAACTTTTGGATTGAATTTGAAAACATTTTCAGTTGGCTTTGTATGAAATGAAGCCAAAGAAGTGACTGTGGGTTTTCAAAAAATTGTTTTAGCAATGTAGGACACCTATCCTGAGACATGAAATAAGACTTTAGAGGTTCATAAATATCAATAACCCTTGTAACTCCTGGCAACAATGACAACCATCTAGTTTTAACACTACCCAGAACCTGCTTATATTCAGTAGCAACAAAATCACAAAATAATTTCAATTCCTCCACACGCACGGTATAAATGTGAAAATATTGAAATATTTTATTCACTACTGTTTCTATGTCGATGGGAAGAATGTCTGCACTTGTTTGTACACCATTGTGTACCACATGAGCTGCACAACCAATGCCTTGAATATTCATTTTGAGCACACTGTTCAATTTAGAAAAAACGTTGTTTGTTCTGGCCCTCTTGTACCCACCAAAGTTAGTGTTACAGTTATCTGCACAAAACGCGGTGATCTTGTCAACTAAATGATGTTTCTTTAAGATGTCCAGAACATGATTAGCTAATAATTCTGCTGTTTCTCCACCAACGTTCTGAAAACAGATTACTTTGCACTGAACACCTTTGGTAGGAATGAAATACCTAACTAGAATCGGCACTAATTTTAAGCTTTTGTGATTTGGTGCATCAACCATCACAGACACATACTTAGCATCTCCAAGTTCTGATTGCACTTCATGCATTGCATACGGCGATAAAACGTTCACTAAAATCGACTCGCACTTTGTCCTGGAACACGTGAATTTCTTCTCAAATAGTTCTCTGATGATAAGAGATGTGCAGTCCATTGAACGGAAAGAATGGTTGTGTTTTGCAGTATGAAATGCAAACAGCCCTTCTTCAGCAGCGATACGTTTATCTTCCTCAGTTTGTAGTCCATTCCTACTTACAAAGGAAGTTATACTACTGGAAGTTCTCGTGGAAACTGCCAACATGTGTTTCTTTTTCTTAATGTGCTGTGTAATATCGGCACGTCCTCCATGTTCAATGGAAAAAACTGAACGACATAAAGTACATTCTACCTTTGTAGATGTGGTGTCGTCCTTCAAGAAAGGAAACTCTTCTTTCAGGGTTTTGGAGAAAGTACACTTTCTTTTCCCCATATTAATATGCACGTGTATCTCGAACCAAGCGAACAATTGACAATGGAGCAAGCTCGCCACACCAAGCGTTAAAACTAACCAAACAAAAAAAGTTTACCTTGATTGCCTCACTCTCCCTTGACGCACTCTGGCGGAAACCAGAAATCATCATTTCTTTTCCCGATTGCGTTCCCTTAACCATTCGAGACCCGTCTTGACCTCAGTAAGAAAGTTTAAACGAACGAGACCAAAATGACACAAAACAAATAAAAACTCAAAACGAAGCGAAGATAAAAGATTAGGTTATCCGTTATTGCAAGCACGGAAAAACGGGACATTTGATGTCCCGTAATAATTTGCCGGTACAACGGGACACATAATGAAAAAAGGGACAATCCCGTTAAAAACGGGACGTCTGGACACCCTATTTTAAGGTATTTTACTGTCCACTACGTTCTGCATGGTGGTAAATCGTAATTTATAATACACGAAGCTTTATTTTTGTATGTATTTAACGAAGTTGTGACATTTGCTCGGAGAGACAATGGTTCTTGGAAATTCATAATGATTCCAAGAAATGTGTGGTATTAACCAGTGACATTTTTACAGAAGCCAATGATGAGTTTCAAAAATTGTCACGTGGGTAACCTATGTACATAAGCTCAACAGTCCTTTATTTCACTAACAGGACAGCTTTTTTTTTTGTTAATTAAAAAAAAGAACGTTCATATTGATGATTTTCAACTAATCATTTGGAAACACTTTATGTTTTTAGTTCTTTCAGCTAGACTGACCAAATTCTCTGCGCCTAAATCCCAGATATTTTATATTTTTATTGACATTATTAATTATATTAATTACAATTAAATGTAACTAATTATAATTGTTATATTGTGTTGCATTATAATTGTATAATTTAGTTAATTATATGTATTATTTTATTAGAATTATTTGTATTAACATTAAACGCATCATTATTATGTGTTACTATTATTATTATGTTCATTAGCTGCTTTATTTGTTGTTATTATGCATATTATGACCACACGCCTACACAGACACAGACACACATACACACACAGATATTAGTATAATTTTGATGCCTCTGATATTGTAGCTTCACGCATCAGTATTTTTCACGTGCACCAGCGATTTTTAGAATTTTCTTCTTTTCAGAAACATTCCTATAAAATACTACCAATCAATTTGAAAATTGGAAACTTGAAGAATCCTAACTTATATACTAATTTGTAGTCTGCTTCTGCCATAAAACCATTTAATTTACAAAAAATTTTTTCCATGTTGTGATATCGTGAAATTGTTGCTTATTGATGTACCTTTTACCATTTAGCATTAATTCTCTTTCACTTTATTTACTGATCAACGCACTCCGAAAGGGCGCTGAGTACTACGGTCACACATTTGACAGAATATCCCTCAACCTTGAAGAAAAGAAGATAAAAACCTTTGTTTTGTGAACATAACTCACTTCTACAGCATTTAAAAAACTTGAAGGTTTTGGAAAACTTCAAAATTTAGCTTTCATCAACAAATTGCAGTAAAAAATCATGTCTCAAAAATTCATATAAATTGTTAAGTATTGTGCAGTAAACAAATTGTAAATATTGTAAAATGACTCTTTGCTTTATATATAAAACTATTAAAAAAACAACAAAACAGAATTAAAAAAACGCAAAAAAGGTTTCTGGGAAATATAAAAGACTACACTTGCATGGTGTTTTCTGGAAAACATTGTGGCTAAATATCTCCTTAAAAATAATAATAAAATTTTAAATAATTAAAATAACAATCTACCACACACTTGTGTAAACTGTTATTACTTCCATCTTCCATCAGGAAATGGACGTATTGTGAACGCGAAAAAATCGTGTTCGAGATAAGGGCTGATTCTGATTGTACTACCCTCAAACCATGAAGAACAATCATTTTCCAAAAAGTGTCTGTATATAAATTTGTCTATGGCGAACGATAACTGTCGCAAATACAAACAGAATAAAATAATTTTTTGCGTATGTGCACGAGCTGTAGATTTTGGTGAACTCAAGGCCTATTGATTTTGGTGAAGATCGGTTAAGGGGGAGGGGTAGTTTACCAGCAACATTTTACGTTTTAACAAGAGTAAAGTACTTAACTTTGATAAATACGTGCTCCGAAAATAAAGTCATATTAATCTACTGTAAAATGGTAAATGAAACATCTATAAATTGAGAGGGTAGTTGAAGGAGGAGGGATGTTTTTTTGAAAATTACTTTGCTGATATCAAGTAAAGTAGAGTATTTAATTTTGAGGATAAGGTACCTTAGCAATTACATATATGATAAAACTATTACTCTATAAAAGTGTAAATATCAGTATAAATGAATATAAATCTTAGAACATGGAAGTCATGTATGGGTTTTCATACCAATTTTTCTTATAGTTTAAGCGTCAGTAAAATTTGAACTATTATAATTTAAACTGATAATACAGGCCGTAATACTAAAATATCACAAATAAAGAAACATGCGCAGCTAGAATAGAATTTAGCATTATTCTATAGGCCTATTTAGCATTATTTTATAGGCCTATTCATTCGAACTTTCCCTATACATTAGTCAAATAGGACTGAAATAAATGAAGTAGACAAGTTACTTGTTTATTTGGTATAAGCCTGTATCTGTGTCATGTGTGTGTGTGTGTGTGTGTGTGTGTGTTCGCACGGGCGTTTTATCAATTTGTTGATAAGACACGTACATTCCAAGCAAGTGTTCCAACCTTGTATTTAACAGATCTGCGAGTTCAGCCCCCCTTGTTTAGTAAGTTTTTTTAATATCCTTGTGTTCTGTCAAGCTTCGTTGTAAAATATAGTCATTTTTATCGTATTATTGTATATTTTTGTACTAAATACTTATTTAAATTCAACAGCAACAGTATTAACTAATTAATTAATGCATTATTTTAATTATTTACTATATTATTATAACTATTGTGTTAGCTACTTTATTTTTTAGTTATTATAATTTTTAAGACCACAAGGTCTAAAAAAATTATAGAAACCGCGAATATGAGTATAAGCTAACACCACTTTCAATATAAATATCATTCTTTTTTTCTGATGACGTAACTATCAGTAGCATATTTATTCCCATAATTTTATCTTGTGCAGCCCTGTTTTATAAATGCAGTTTCCATTCTCGAATTTGACCAGCATCACATAGGTAATTGTGCAAAACAGCAATTCCTGAAATGCCAGTCAGTTATCACACAATGCAACATAGGACACAGCGCGTTTTCTTTTGTGCTATCTCGTCAAGGTCATTCAGACAACTGTATGATTTACATTGTGAGAAGGATAGATCTCACATTCTTAGTGTAGGGTATATAAGATACAGTTTATTACCAATACTTAATATTTTTTTACTCTTTTTAAGCTATGCTGGTGGAAAATCCTTTTCTTATTATTCTTCTGTCATATGTAGACATGAAAAACAGTTTCAACTTTGGTCATACTATTACGACAACATTTAGTAACAGCTAATTAAAACTACATAAATATGAAGAATTATGTTCTTGAACTCAGTTTTATTTAGCCCTACAAAATTTAATTTTGCACGGACCTTGAGTACCTGAGAACGTTTTGCATGCAACTTACTAAACAGAGGACGTCAACAGTGTTTACTATCATTTAGTAGAAGGAATTGGTGTATACAATAATAATAATCATCATCAGAGTTACTGTGTGAGTCAGTATTCAAATCATGCTTAGAACTTACCTATTAGGCCTAAACATGTAGCAGTCAAACATCGTTTAATAACTCTTTTATTTTACATTTCCAACATGTATTTTTGATAAAATTCCCATTAGTAAATTACAAGTGAAATCTTTTTTAGCATAAAAGAACTCAAAGGTGATACAATAACTTGTTTTATTAGTGTTATTAGGGCATTTCGATGATTACTAAACGCGATTACGCGACTTCTAATGACTCCTGATGGTACCTTCTGATGTAATTTGGTTTAACCATCTTGATTTTTTTTCTAATAGAAAATTAAAATTGATGTTGGATAACAGTATATAGAGAGTTATCCACTACTTGTATTCTAGTTTTCATAAAAAACTTGAACAGTCAAGCTTTTCTGCGTTTCTCTGTGTACTGTAGGCCCAAAAGTGGCGCGGAAACAAGAAATTCATTAAACATCTTTTTTTTTTATAAAAAAAATTATACATGCAAATAGTACTTAGTTAAATATGCGAAAACCGTTTTTTAGGATTTCTATCTACAGACCTTAACTAGATTTGAAGTGAAACATCTGTTCAAAAAGTTGCTAAATCTGTAAATTTGTAGATCAGCCTTGCAAGAAAGAGTGCTCTGTATTTAATCCTTTCATTACAGAAAGAAGAAAGTTTAGATAGTGTTGGGAATTAATTTTTAAAAATTACAGATTTTCTTTGCAAAAAAGACTGCAAAACGATACCTAAATTAAAAATTTTAATCGGAGTTTTTTGTTTCTACTCCTAATTTATAAATGTGTACCCGTCATATACGTAGAATCAGTAAAAACACATTTTTTTTACCTTTGTGAAATGTAAGACACATAGTATCACTATAATACTACTATTACTATGTGCCAAAAAGTAAATTTTACAGTAGAAGCAAAATACACAGAGGCAGACCTACCAACTCTCCCGCATTATGCGGGAGTATCTCGCATTCGAATATCTACTCCCGCTCACCCGCATAAAAGAGGAAATCTCCCGCATACCGCTTGGCAGGATCATGAGTAGGGAATTTTTATTTTTATGAAAATCTGTAAATTTTTGTCGCGCCATGATATGTTGGAACCCCTGCGTGTTTTTAGGACTGTTATCGGCCGTACTCTGTTCCTGTTGTGACTGACGACAGTGGCGAGTGACAGTCTGAACCGGCGCGGCGCCACAAACTAAACCTAACCTTTTAGTTCCGAATTTTTTTTAATCATTGTTATTTGTTAGTTCATTGCGTTCGTGTAAAGTCTTACGATGGATGGTGAGACGGACAGTGAAAGTGGTGATAGTGTAAGTGAAAAGAATCAGACAAAAGGCAAAGGAAGATCAAAGTATGCTGGTTCGTTTACCTACAAGACAAGATTCCGAAAAGAATGGACTACGGAATGGCCTTTCGTACGACCTGCACCAGAGATAGAAAATTTTTTCACTTGTACTGTATGCCAGAAAGAAGTGAGCTGTGGTCATCTGGGTAAAGGCGATGTTATCTGTCATAGTTCAAGCACAACTCATGTTAAATTAGCTTCTGCACTTAGTAAACAGCCAAAGTTGAATGTTTTTCAAGCAAAAGACTACAAAGTAATAAAAGCAGAGTTAAAGATGACACATTTATTAGTTCAGCAAAACATACCTCTGGCTTTTGCTGATCATTTAAGCTCCGCTGTCAGGCAAAACTTTCCTGATGGCAATATAGCACAAAACTACGCTTGTGCGAGAACGAAAACATCTTGCATATTGAATGGGGCTTTGGCACCTTTTTACTTAGACAGCTTGGTTAACAGGATGAAAAATAGTTTTTTTTCTATCGCAACTGACGGTTCAAATGACACTGGTTTAGAGAAAATGAATCCAGTCACTGTACGTTTATTTGATGTCAACAGAAACAAAATTGTTACGCAATTTCTTGATACGTGTCTGACAAAAGGACCAGATGCTGGTATGGCAGAAGCCATTTTTCAAAAGCTAGATGGGTGCCTAACGAAGTATAGTATTCCCTGGAAAAACTGTAAGGGATTTTAAGTTGATAATACCAATGTTAATATTGGCAAGACCAATTCTCTAAAATCCAGAGTTTTGAACAAAAACAAGTACGTATTTTTCATGGGATGCCCATGTCATATTGTTCACAACACAGCATCCAAAGCTATGCCTGAGTTTGGATCTATTTGTGATTTTGATGTTGAGGATGTTTGCGTGGACCTATACTTCTGGTTTGCTAAAAGTACCCAGAGAAAAGGCATTTTAGAAGAGTTTTGCTCTTTTTGTGACGTAGAGTACAGAAAAGTTCTAAAACACGTTAATGTACGCTGGCTGTCACTGGAAACGGGTCTAAAACAGTATATTGCTTTAAAATCTTATTTATTGTCTTCTGACGAGTCACATATAAGGTTTCAAAGGTTGAAAAAAGTGAAGTAGTACAGGTTAATTAGTTATTAAATTATTGAAATTTCGTATTACTTACCATTACCGGTAATTTACCAAGGTGTCGTCTGGTGTACTTTAGCAGAGAAAAACAACAGGTGAATGCAACTGACAAACACATATTTTTATAAATTCAAATAAAATATTACTTTATTCTCTTTAGCATGACATTTTCTTTTTCCTTTCTTGTTTGGATCTACTGTTATAACCCCATTCTTTTTATCGTACTACATAATACGTAATGACAACTACTTCAAATATTCATTGTTACTTTTGAGTTGTGCTTTTTCTCGGAGTAATACTCCAAACAATATTCAAGTCACATATACATACTATCAAAGTTCACTTACTACTGAATAAAATATAATGACTAACTTAATCTACAAAGGCGACCCAGCATTGCTCATTCATACTCTCACGCAAACTTGAGATATCTCTTTATTCATTGTAAAAGTTTTATTTTATTATTTTATTTTATTTTGTTTGAATTTAGCTAGTCAATCTACTTTACGAATACGGTCTCCTCCACGTTGTTAGAGTGGTCCCTTCATTGTTCCTTTGTTCGTTCCACTATGTTTGCTCTGCCACGTTTTCGTTCACTGCCAATAATACGTTTTCAACTAATTAAATTTTAGCTACTGATTAAAATGTTAATGTTCACTGTTTATCATGGTTTATCACTTCTGGTTGACTCACACTTTTAGGAACTTTATAAAAATTAGACACACGAGTCTATGTGACCACCCGGCCGGGTTAAAATTTTCTTGTCAACTGCCGCGGAGAGTACCAACAAACTCCCCACTACGTCTGGTTGTTCAAAAGGAAAGCACTGCCTTCAGGTGACAAATTTTCCGTAGTCGTTCACAGTGTATAGATTGTCAGTGTGCCACATGGCTAATGTTGTCAAATGTTGACGATATAGGAGGCTTTTGTAGGTGGAGCATTCACTTGACATCCGCCATCTCGAAAGCACATGGCAAGGAAATCTTACGGCTTAGCCATTTTCAGTAGCGTCGGTTTCACCTGTGAGGCGTATAAGCTGCGCCCCGCCGCGTCTGTGCGTCCAGCGAACGTGACAATCACTGAATTCACCAACGTGTCTGGCATTCTTCAAATGCACTCTGCCCAAAAAGTTTATGTTACTGTTCTTTGTTCGAATACGACATTAATTTGCAGGATACTTGCAATGCTGACAGAATAAATTTAATACAAAAACAAAAACCCCCTTTTTGACACATTACAATACCCCCCCCAACGAGAGGTTTTATGCCCAAGAGCATAAAAACTGTCATTGCTAAACCTAAGAGGATCGGTGAGGATATGGCGCCAACAACCCCCCGTTAACTTCTAAACATGTCATGGGTAAACTACCCCCCTAGCTCGGTGACTATGGCTGTACCTGAACGACATTACTGGACTTCTCTGTTCGAGATCCCAACACCATAACCTCGGACAGATACTCACCATAGCACCCCTAACCTTTTAACATTTCACCGAAAAAATCCGAAACTGGCCTTATACCATACCAGATCCTCAACCGATATGTTCCCCCTTACATGCATACTGGGTTGCCTTTAGCAAAATACTGGGTGCATACACATTTTCATTATTGACTACATACTACCTCCATTTATATTAAAATAAACTTCACAAGCATTCTACAATTGCTTCTACACAAAGTAATTCTCCCTTTCCAAATAACAAAATTTTTTCTGATATTTCAAATTAAATTAAATTAATTAAATTTTATTCCACTAGTGAAAACAATCTAGGTCTATTATCAAAATCCACATCCACGTTAGTCTACTTTATTTCTTTCCATTCCTTAATTTCATTGCAAATTTTAAATTTTTCCAAAAAATTTCCCAAATCTTTCACATGAATTTACTTTATCCTTCTTATTACTTGGATGCTCACACTCATAATAAACAAATAAAATTAACCAACTTATTTCTACCATAAAGTCAACAAAAATAACTACCTACACTTGAGTACAAAAGATAACATAAGATACACATCATGAATCAGCTGACACCTTCTCTACTTGTAATGAACCTCAAAATTTAACATAAAACTCTTTACTGCAAAGAATTTTTTTTTTAAACCTAATTTCCAAAAAGAATTATCTTGTTATTAAAATTTATTATTCCATCCTTTACTTATATATAAAAAAAACTACAAATCAATTATGAGGCGTATATTACATATCTAACCGCAATCATCAGCTGATCCCTCTGGGTCAGGTAAATGACCTTACCCTAGATACACTTCAAAATTATACAATGTAAAATACATGACATATGTATAATACTTACACTCTATCATAGCACAATATCATAAACACAATAAAACATAACAAACAAAATAGAATAAACACCTTCTCTACTTGAGATACTCTCTCCAGAATCAGTAAAATCATCTATAAAATATCATAGAGAGCAAAACATATGATAAAAGTCATTAATATCTTTTAATTAATGATTAAAGCAAAACATATTTCAGTCACCTACTTTCGTAAAAATCATATACTGTAATAATCCCATGAATCAAAATAACATCATTTAATTAGCTTTTTAGCTCATTTAGTTTGTCCATTTAAGGTTTTAATCCGTTACTCCCCTGGGTAACCTCCTTACCACACACTCTATGGCCCCCCCTGGACTGTGGCGTCCAGTTGCGTCCACAAGGACTGAATTTGAGGAGGAATTTTGGCATCTCCTGTCCTTGCTTCGGCCTTACATGTTAAACGGCCAGATATCAAAATATCCGATTTTACATATTTATAACCTTAATGCGGGTCTATCACCTGTTTTACTGTTCCTACGCGAACAGGGTGATAGTCGCTGTTCCATAGTGTGGCGATTCCCCTGAGTTACCCCCCTGTCATTTTCTAAATTCACCTCTCACAACGATAACAGCAATGGCCAGTTAAGGCAGAACGTGACGCAATGAGCTCTGACCATAGCTGTCAAAGCTAAACCAATTCCACGGTCAGGGTTCGGTGAGGCCGTGACCACCCGAAAAATTGGGGAATCACAAGTAAAAGATATCTTTGTTTATGATATAGCTACATTTAAAATTTACAATTTACATTGCATGAAATTCTTAATATTGATTACGTGCTCGGGCACCACTCATTTGCTTTCTTAACTTACCTACTTGTGACCTTCATTAACATAAAATAGTGAGTATAACAAAATATTTACTTATTCACGTAAATTACTCTATTCCTACTTACATAGGCTATCATGAACTAATGATTGAATCTTTAATTACAACTTAATTGACCATTTAATAAAAAGGATTCACTCTCTCACTCCATTAAAATAAACATTTAATCTGCATCTGAAGAAAATTACAAACATTTCAATTTTAGGTTTAGTTTCGAACTCCGTAAACTTTTTATCTTGTTACATTTTATTATTACAGGTCAATTATGAACTTCTATTCATCATTTTCACAGACGACATTAGAAAATTTTATTTGAACACACTGCCTCACTAAAATTATTTACATACACTCTTAGGCAATGTTGGTACGTGTTGTGCACCATTTTTATGCACTGTGAGTGAAAAATATTGTTACCACGTACCTTAGGGGTCCCCCTCCCCGTTCAATAATATAGTTGAATTTCTAATTTATACCAATTTGTGGAGCCGAACCATCGTCGTTTTACCACCCGAAGGAAGTTCCGCCAACCATGGTCCGCCTCCAAAGTGCCAAAACCCACAGTCAGGATTGGTAAGGTCGTGACCGCCCGAAAATGGGGGAGGATCCCTTCTCCTTTAAATATACCATAAATGTGTGTTTATGTATTAAAATTTTAAAAATAAAAAAAAATGTCTAACCTCATTCAACTAGATAATACTTTTTCAATTGGGTCACATTATATGTTCCTTTTATTTCTCGGGTTTGCAAATCTAATAAAACATAAGCATTCTCCATTTTCACTTCGCTAACCTCATAGGGACCGTCGTATAATAGGAAGAATTTTTTAATCTCTTTGTCCAAAGCTGATGATTGATCGTGATTTTTTATTAATACTAGCTGTCCTACCTCGTATTGTATGGGTGTTAAATTCCGGTCATGTCTTCGTTTACGCTGTTCAGCTTTACTTAGCAGCCGCTCCTTTGCAATCACCAACTTCCTACCATGTGGTGTATCCGTCCGGGTTGGAAATTTTATCAGTTCCTCTAATATGCGTGACGGCCTTCTCTGAAACATGAACTCGTATGGGCTGTAGCTAGTGGATTCATGTAAACTACTGTTAATATACCCTTCTATCTTGCACACAAACGTAGCCCACAATGAATATTTTTTGTGGCAGAAAGTTCTAAACATTCGCCCTAACTCCCGCATAACACGCTCACTAGGATTTGATTGTGGGTGATACACCAATGTATGTTTAACTAAAATGTATTCCCAACCTAATGTTTCCCTCCAGGTGTTGCTGGTAAACTGAGAGCCATGATCTGATAATATTTTGGGTTTACCTACTTCAGTAATGTACTCATTTACTATCTTCCTAGCTAATACCGAGGAGGTAGCTTTTTTAACCGGGTACAATTTTACAAATTTGGTAAAAACATCTAATACAACAAATAAATAATTTACCCCTCCTCGACCTTTAGGTAGGGGGCCATACAAATCGACAGCAACTATTGCTAAAGGACTGTCTGGTATTACATGTTGCATTAAACCCTCCTGTTTACGATTATTTACTTTGGCTTTCTGACAACTTTCGCATATTTTTAGTATTTTACGCACTGTTCTTTCCATATTATTAAATTTACATGACTCTTTCAATATGTCACTGCATTTCTTGGGGCCTATATGACCATACCTTAAATGACAATCTCTCACTACTTCAGGTATTATAACTTTAGGGATGCATACTTTCCAATCATCTCCCTGTTCATTTGTACGGTGAAATAAATGTTTATTATACAAACTAAAATGCTTTTCCCACTTGTGAGGTATGTTGGGTATCTGATTTAAAGCTAACATTATTTTACCAAGTTCGGCATCTATTTCTTGGTCTGTCGCTAGGTCATTTATTAATTTTTTCATATCTACTCCCCCTACTTCTTTTATTATAAATATCTTATAAGTATTGGCTATGTCTGCTTCGGTACTATTGTCAAAATCAGTTCTGGACAGGACGTCAGCTACTACGTTTTCTTTACCATTACAATACTCGATGGTTAAGTCATATTCTTGTAATATTAGCATCCAGCGCACCAATCTACCATGCGTTAGTTTACAGTTTTTTAAAAATGTTAAAGCTTGATGGTCTGATCTTATTATTACTTTATTTCCTAATAGATATGTTCTGAACTTTCTACAGGTGAAAACTATTGATAACGCTTCCTTTTCCGTTGTGGTATAGTTCTTTTCACTAGTTAATAAAGACCTACTAGCAAAAGCTACTACTTTATGGTTACCCTTCCCATCTAACTGAAACAATTCTACTCCCAAAGCGATGTCCGATGTGTCTGTGTGTATATAAAATGGTTCTAGAAAAAAAGGATGAGCTAATATTACCGTGTTTAAAAATTAATTTTTTATTAGTTCAAATATAGTTTGCTCTTTTTAATTCCACTGCCATCGATTATCTTTATTTAACAAATGCCCCAATTGTACTGTTAAATAGGAATATTTGTCTACAAACTGCCTATAATAATTACACAGACCTAAGAAACTTTGCAACTGTTTAACATTTTTTGGTACTGGAAAATTCTGTATTATTTCTACTTTCGTAGGGTCTGTACTGATACCCTTGGCTGAAATTATATAGCCTAAAAAATTAACCTGTTCTTTCAAGAATTCCGACTTCTTAAACTTAACTGTTATGCCATATTCATGCAGCCTACTTAGCACTCTATCTAACCTTTCGCAATGTGTATCAATGTCTGGTGACGTAATAACTATATCGTCCACATAAACGGTGTGAATTCTAAAATCTCCCTCTCTAATACATAGTCTAAACATTTAATGAAAATTGAAACACTTACGTTTAGCCCGAAAGGTAACCTACGAAATTGATAGTCCCTGCCGTTGTATAAAAAAGCCACATATTGACGGGATTCTTCCTCCAGCTCTATCTGCCAGTACCTGGCTGTTAAGTCCAATGTTGTTATGTACTTGGTTCCACTGAAACATTGAAGAATTTCACTTACTGGTTCTGGTGATTCTCTGTCTGGAACAATTATTCTGTTTACCTGTCTTGCATCTAAACACAGTCTTATCGATAAATCTTTCTTGGTAACCACTACTAAAGGGTTGGAATATGGTGAGGTGGATTTTTCTATTATACCTTCTCTTAACATCTTATTTATTTCCTCCTGTACTAACATACTTGGAGTATGGTACCGGATAGGTTTTAGGTGCAAAAGGTGTTTTTTCTTTAACGATTAATTTACCCTTAAAATTTTTTACTAAACCTGGTTTGTCTGAAAAAACTAACTTATTTTTATTTATTATTTGTACTACTTTTTCCCTATCTTGATAACTGAATTCCCCATTTTGATATAGGATTTTATTCATTTTTTCACCCCAGCTATCTTCAATTTCAAATAATTCATTATTATTTACCCTCAAGTTACAATAATTAATCATCAAGGGCCTACATTCGTTTATATCGTTATCAGAAATTAACATTCCCTTACTAATTATTTTTAATGCTTTCATTTCCACTGTTTTCTTTCGTATGAATGGTATTTCAATCATATTATTATCATTATTTAATTTCATAGTCTGTGTGTAATAGTTTAACTCCACTTTGAAATTATTTAAAAAGTCATTACCCATTATAGCTCCCATATTTAACTCTGGAATGACCAAAAAAGGCACATTTATCGTGTTTTTATTTACCTTTAGTTGTAGCATTATTTGTTTAGTTACCTTTTTACTGCGAACACCCGTTACCCCTATAACACTAATTCCCAGTACTGGTAGTTGTGGAATTGTCTCTGTAGTTTGATTTTTTATTTTTTCAAAAATTTTATCATCTATAGCGGTCAGTTCACTCCCTGAATCTACTAGAAAAGTGTATTTAGAATTAAACACTTCGGCTTCAAATTCTGCCATCCCAAAGGTATTGCTACTCTCCCCCACTTCTTCATCAGATAAATCATTATGTATGTTGGTAATAAGTGACCCTATTGTCATGTGATTGCTGGACGGCTGGGGGCTTCCCTTTTCAACCGCCCTGATTAGTTTAACTGAACTGGAGGTAGTGGTTCGTTGTAAATCCCCCTATGATCCCCTCTACTGTTTTGATTATTAGACGGTGCTTCAATGCCCCTAGTTTCGTTTGGGTTGCTAATATATCCCCCTCTACCTCTGTGGTTAAAACTTCCCGGCATTCCCCGATTACTGGTGAAACCTCTCCCCCTATGGCTCCCTCTAAACTCACTATGATCGAATCCTCTATTATAATTCTCCACTCTCCCTTGAGCACTACCCCTCAGACCCTGACACCTATAACATTGATTTCGCGAACTATTATAGTTATTAGCTCTACAACTAGGGTTTGGACATAACCATGCCCCCTCCCCCGATCTACTCATATTATTAACAAAATGGTCTGCTGGTCTTACTTCGGTATTTATTTGATTTGATTCATTAACTCTAAACTGATATTTATTATCTTCTTCCTCTTTCATACTCTGGTACGCTTCTAGTATCTTTTCTAATTCTGCAATATTAGCAAACTCCCGGGTTCTGATTGTGGACCGTATGTCCTTAGGCTTACTAATGTATCTTATAAAAGATGAAAGAGGCATTGGTGGTTCTAAATATTTAACCTGGCTATATAATCGTGTCACATACGACGTAATACTCATATGTTTAATATTGAAATTACCCCATCCCATTATTGTACTACGCAAACCCTCTTGTTTTTCTTCCGACCAGTATTTATTTTTAAATGCTTGTTCAAACTCATTAAAATTTGCCCAGTTATCATTATGAGCGTCCGCCCATATTTTTGCATCCCCTTTAAAATATTTTAAAATTCGTACTAACTTAATTTCCCAACTTTCTTGGTTATATTTATTGAAACTTTTAATTGAGTTTAAAAATTGTGTGGGGTTCACCCCCCTACTTTCATTACTGAAATAACCTAATTCAACTTCCATGTTCACTCTCTCACTCACATTAGTCAATTTTTGGTTAATTGCTACACTTAAATCTTCTCTAACTTTAATTATTTCTTTTTCGTTTATTATTTGTTTACTTTTCAAACTAGTTACATTAGTTTTAATTGCATCAATCTGCTCAAAGTTACTTCTGAATTCATCATTTATATTCTCTTGTATTTTATTTGCTTTTTTAATTTGCTCACATTCATCAATTACACTTTGAACATTACTGTCAATTTTGTCATTTTGTTTTTTAATTTTATCGTTAAATGTATTTGTTAACGCGTCAAATTTTTTGTTTGTCTATTAGTTTCTCGTTCTGTTTTTCGTTAATTGTTTTTATATCATTTTTCATTTCGGTTTGTCTTTTGTTTATGTCTATTGTCAGTTCCTCTTTCACTCCAACAATAATCTCATTCATACTTTCCAATCGGCTATTCATATTTACATCACTCATTTTTAGTTCGCTTCTTATGTTCGCAAACTCGTTATTTATTCCTATTAACCTTTCGTCTTGTTTGTTAAGTTTAATATTTACAGCATTTATCTCGGATTTGATTTCAGATTTAAATTTATTTAAACTCGTGTTTAAATTATCATTATTCTTATAGAATTTATTATCCATTTCTTTCATTTCTACGCTATTTGCGTTTATCTCTGATTTGATTCCCGACATCACTTCCATTATCATTGTTAATTGGTTAAATATATTTACCCCGTTGTCTCGACTACCCCCAACTACTACAGTTTCATTTACATCTATTTCAACATTTTCATTAACAATTTCATTAGTTGTTACCATATGATCTTGCGTAACATTTAAAATCGACTCTTCCTCTACATTTTCACATAAATTTTCACTCTTGTTTTTCTCTGCCATTTTGACCAGGTTGTAAATTAATTTATTTTCAATTTTTAATTTACAACGTCGCTGTTTACGGGCGCCAGCTGAAGTAGTACAGGTTAATTAGTTATTAAATTATTGAAATTTCATATTACTTACCTTTACTGGTAATTTACCAAGGTGTCGTCTGGTGTACTTTAGCAGAGAAAAACAACAGGTGAATGCAACTGACAAACACATATTTTTATAAATTCAAATAAAATATTACTTTATTCTCTTTAGCATGACATTTTCTTTTCCCTTTCTTGTTTGGATCTACTGTTATAACCCCATTCTTTTTATCGTACTACATAATACGTAATGACAACTACTTCAAATATTCTTTGTTACTTTTGAGTTGTTCTTTTTCTCGGAGTAATACTCCAAACAATATTCAAGTCACATATACATACTATCAAAGTTCACTTACTACTGAATAAAATATAATGACTAACTTAATCTACAAAGGCGACCCAGCATTGCTCATTCATACTCTCACGCAAACTTGAGATATCTCTTTATTCATTGTAAAAGTTTTATTTTAATATTTTATTTTATTTTGTTTGAATTTAGCTAGTCGATCTACTTTACGAATACGGTCTCCTCCACGTTGTTAGACTGGTCCCTTCATTGTTCCTTTGTTCGTTCCGACTATGTTTGCTCTGCCACGTTTTCGTTCACTGCCAATAATACGTTTTCAACTAATTCAATTTTAGCTACTGATTAAAATGTTAATGTTCACTGTTTATCATGGTTTATCACTTCTGGTCGACTCACACTTTTAGGAACTTTATAAAAATGAGACACACGAGTCTATGTGACCACTCGGCCGGGTTAAAATTTTCTTGTCGACTGCCGCAGAGAGTACCAACAAACTTCCCACTACGTCTGGTTGTTCAAAAGGAAAGCACTGCCTTCAGGTGACAAATTTTCCGTAGTTGTTCACAGTGTATAGATTGTCAGTGTGCCACATGGCTAATGTTGTCAAATGTTGACGATATAGGAGGCTTTTGTAGGTGGAGTATTCACTTGACTTCCGCCATCTCGAAAGCACATGGCAAGGAAATCTTACGGCTTAGCTATTTTCAGTAGCGTCGGTTTCACCTGTGAGGCGTATAAGCTGCGCCCCGCCGCGTCTGTGCGTCCAGCGAACGTGACAATCACTAAATTCACCAATGAGTCTGCCATTCTTCAAATAGACTCTGCCCAAAAAGTTTATGTTACTGTTCTTGTTCGAATACGACATTAATTTGTAGGGGACTTGCAATGCTGACAGAATAAATTTAAATAAATTTAATACAAAAACAAAAACTCCCCTTTTTGACACATTACAAAAGCCTTTTTAAACCCGATGACGGAAGTTTATTTATTATTTATCCAGGCGATTCTTCCAACCTTTACTAACTTCAACAAGTTCTTGCAGTTAGAGAAGCCCTGCATTTACCTTCTCCATGACACAGTGTACTCCTTTTTAAAGAAATTAACTACAAAGTTTGTTGACATAAACGTTGTCAAAGAATGTTTCAACGACCACGACTTTGGAAAAGTGAGTGACCCTGACAACCAACTACACAATGAGGCACTGTTTGTTGGTTTCACAACCAAGCAGAAAATAAAGTATCTCCTAAACGAAGGTGAAGTTTCTGAACAAAAAGTTACCAAGTTTTATAGGGCGGTCAGAGAATTCTTTAATAACACCGTCTCGTACACTTTGAGAATGCTCCCATTAAATGACGATGTGATCAGATGTTCAAAGTTCGTTAACTTCAAAGAAAAACTTAATGTGAACTTTGAAAATATAGGAACACTGGTCGAAAAACTAGGACTTACATTTACCCCTGATGAATTTGATGAGTTGTCTGATGAGATTTCTACGTATCAGTTACTTGAAGACAGTGATGTGAACGAAGATGCTTGGAAGGAGGCTAAAGATGAAGAGCGATTTATAAGAATTGACATGATTTGGAGCTCCTTGCTAAGAAAACAAAATGGCGATGGATCAAAAATCTTCAAGAATCTTGGGAAGATTGTGGAAGCTGTGTTAGTGTTGCACCATTCAAATGCTTCAGAAGAAAGAGTTTTTTCCATGATTCGCAAAAACAAGACCTCTTTTCGATCAAGTTTGAACCTTGAGGGAACTTCTATTATAACCTTCATCTTCTATCATAGCTGCAGTGGCGGCTCGTACAGGGAGGGCAAAACAGCGCAGCCCTCCCACTAAATTTGCAAATTAAACTTGTTAATACTATAACTATAATGTGTAGTATCCTTATGTGAATGATATTTTTGGGGCGACTAATAGCGATCACCCGATGTTTTCGGCATGGACCCGCAGCTGGACGCTTTCGTTGTCGTCCTCCCTGCATAGAGCGGGTCTTGCGGGGAGCGGGGAAAGAGGACGTGTACACATGTCTATGCTTTTAAATCAACAGCAGCCATTATAGGAGGGGCTCTGCCCGCTGTCCGATTTCGCGGCTCTTTTCACAGAGAACCGGAGCGTTGTTCAAAACTTCTCTGTTGCTGTTTAAGGCCATATATTTTCTCTTGTGTTTTATATAGTTTTGATTGTGTTCTTGTTGTATTTTTTGGTAAACGTAATGTTCTAATAATTTATTCTTTATTAGGCAGTGTATTCTGTGTAAGATAGTGTTTTTGTCGAACCTTGTGTACATAAACGTGTAACTTATTCTGTGTAGGCTTGAGCCTGTGTGTTCTGTGCGTATTTGTTAGAAACAAATAGGGTAGGGAACAAATATATTTTATTTAGCAATGCATGCATTTAATAATATAATTTATTAAGTATTTAAATTTAGGAACGTGAACTGCTTAGGGTTATAAATAATTTCAGTTTCAAACACTGTTTAAATATTGGTAGTTTGCAAGGTAGGTTTTTGATATTAACAATACTTTTAGTAGTAAAGGAAAAGGTTCAATTTTACAATTATTTCATGATAATAGCAATAATTTAGTTTCTACTGGTGACTTTTGTTACATATGGGTCCAACAAAATTTTGCCCCCCCCCCCCCAGTCAAAAACGTTACCAGCCGCCACTGCATAGCTGTAAAACTTGCTTCAGAGCAAAGTAAAAGTTTCGATCCCTCACCTGAACTACTCAAAAAAGGTAAACGTGCCACAATGTTGTATAATGAGCAACATAAGTAATACAAATATTTAACCTAACTTAACCCTAGCCTACCTAGTCTATTTGAGTTTTTAAACCAACGTTGTCTCAAAGTGTGCAATTTGTAGCCAAAGTTTAAATTAGTATGGCCATGTAAAATATTCATGCCTTATGTTAATATCAATTCATCTAAAGTGTTTTGTTTCGTTTTAGTTAGGCCTATATTTAGTTTGTTAAGGATAATTCATAGAGCACTCTTTAAGTTTTCGTGTTGTTTTTTCTTGACATCTACAATTAAAATGTGTTGGCTAATAGAAGCAAATTACATTCCTTCATTATTTTTAAGTTCTGCTGTAGTTACAGCTTATTTGCTCATCTTTTGGTTTCACTATAGTATTGAAAAGTATATATTTTGAAAACAAAATTATACTGACATGTTCTACATTTAAGTTCATTTTGTAATCAAAATGTTATGTTTAACCAAGAATAAAAACAATAATAATCAAATGATGTACACTTACTATCTGACCTAGTGATTATACTAAAATATTTTAGTTTAATTTTTTCACTAAATAAAATAATAATCTACTTTTTCCTCAAAAAAAACTTAACTTTTCATTGTTCAATAAAATTTTTGCAACAGTGCTATATGGCGATTGTTTATAACAGAAGTTTTTTTTTTTAAGTTGTATCACTTTCGAGCTTTTTTCTTCATAATGAGTTGAAAGCCGTAAGTTGCAAATTTATTTTAGTTAAACAGAAAAAATTAAATTTTAAAGGTATTTCTTAGAAAAATGCTGTTAACTTTAGTGATTTCAGGCATTTTAACAATCCTAAAAACTGTTGTCTGGGAGCTTTAAAAATCGTTATTTTGCTTATAATTTTTAAAAACCCCCTTCCCCCAAAACTCTCCTACATAAAATTTCTTTGAAGATGGCAGGTCTGCAGAGGCCTGTTGAATCAAATTTATAATAGTTTCTATTGGAGTTTTGTTTATGAATACAGGAGTTTTAAAACAAAACAGCAGTAGACTTTAAAGGGTAAATACAAAACTTGTCATGTTTCCGTACAGCTAAAATGTCAGTAATACATAAAATAAAAGAGTAGGCCAAATTGTAATACTACCAGGTAAGAAAAATTAATACTAAATCATCACTGTTGGTATCTTTCAGTTTCAATTTCTATAAAACTAAAAATAAAATTTAGTGTTAATAAATTTAGTCTTCCATATTAACAGAAAGCAAAATAATGTTAATACAAGACAGTTACGTATTAAACAAAGGAATTTTTGTGATAATCATCATATGTAACTTTCATTTTGTGCATAATAATGCATTGTTCAATACTAACAACATAGATGGAAACGACACTTTTCTAATCAGAATCCAAGTCTGTATCAAGTGCTGGTTGTGCAAGTAGTAGTAGTGGTAGTAGTAGTGCCAGAAATATTTGACAGTCTCCAGTGAACCTTGAAAACATTCCTTATTTAAGAAAATTATATAAGCGCTTACATTGTTTTTCGTGGCAGCTGTAAATCTTTTTCACATTGTTTATTTGAATGCAGTTACATTTTTTTAACAGATTCCCTTTGTCAATCCCTTTTTTTATACATGTGTGCAAATTGTTATTATTATTTCAGCGTGTGCTAATGATTCAGTGGAGATGCTTAAAAAATAGTAAGTAAAAAACATCTAAAATTTTTACATAGCCTGACCTATATTTATTCGCGACTGGAAGTTTTTTTGGCTACCCGAACCAAACCGAAAATTCCCTACACGCAAATTCCATAATAAAGACGATATATTTTATTACTGTGTTCGTTTACAATGAATATGATTAGTTTTATTTCATTCTCCTAAACAGCCTACTGCTGTTATTCTTGTAAAAAAATGCAAATACGAGAAGACTTGGCTTTGTAGCTGTTACAATCGGGAACTTACAGAATGTTTTCCGAAGCTTATTTTGTTCCTGTAAATAACTGTTAATAAGAAATTATTAATGTATAGATTTTTTCTTAGAGAAAACAATTTTAACTTTGCCTTTTTTTAGTTAATTACTCTATGTCTCCCATGTATTAGCAGTTCCACCCAAATAGTAATGTTTATTATTATTATGATTCATTTGCTGCTTTATTTGTTGTTATTATGCATATTATGACCACACACACACACACACACACGCTGCGCGCGCGCGCGCGCGCGCAGTAGTAGTGGTAGTAGTAGAGGTAGTAGTAGTAGTAGTAGTAGTAGTAGTAGTAGTAGCGGTAGTGGTAGTAGTAGTGGTGGTGGTAGTAGTAGTAGTAGTAGTAGTAGTAGTAGTAGTAGTAGTAGTAGTAGTAGTAGTAGTAGTGAGTGAAGACACCACACATTACTTAACGAAAAAATGTAAAATTTATACACCCGGTTGTACAATTACAGGGTTTTGAAAAGAGCCCAAATGGGAGGCAGTGTGAAAAAAATTATTCTTGAAAAAATGTGTATATTTTCTTAACAAATTCTAAAATCAAAGTATGAAAGTCAGGGTGTAAGCCACACATTTTTATATATGCTCTTATGAAAATTAAGTATACTCCACGATTTCAAGGAGATGCCAAAATGGAGGCATCTTGAATGGACGTCTAAATGATAGCGGGATGTATATATATATATATGTATACACAATATATATATATATATATTGTAACAATAATATATGAGAGGAGATGAGTTATATCAATTATTAGTATAAATAAATTGTTCGATCTTAAGCCCCACTGTTGGAAGTGTCAATTTGTAACAAATATAACTATGTGGACGTATATTATATTATATGCCGCACGTTGGATGCGTTAATTTGTAGCAAATATATAATTATGTTGAAATGATAAATTATTATGCTACGGTTGTATTCTGCCGCTCGCTCCCACTATGCATCCAGTCCCAATGACGTCACTCGGAGTTGCCAACAGTTGCTCCGTCCGGTGTGCTATGTTTCGTAATTCTTAATTGAAACAGTAATAATAATGCAAAGATAACACCAAACAGATGTATTCCTTTTAACAATCTTTATTCGAATGATGTATTGATTAATTACTTCTCGTTTTTCTTTACTGTAATTACAATTATGACAAAATTATGCGTCTTCATTCATAAGTTGGTAGTAGCTAAAATAATGTGCTCTATGCTGGATTCAACAAGCAAAAGAATGATGCAGTTTGTTTTTATTTCAATGAAATAAATAATCTCAGGGCGTATTTGGTTCGGAAATTATGGTTAAACAAATAATACAACTCTTAAAATCAAAATACAAACTTCACAATATAAGGATATTACAAGGTTTTGATGTGTATAGTGCAAACTGGTAGTCGTGTATGTGTTACTCACTATTATAGGTTATGAACAGTTTAGATGCTTGTTAGTTATCGTTAAAGTTTTTATGGTGTTCAAAAAAGGTGTAATACTCAATTGGTGTTATTTTCAAGTGTTCTTTAGTGTTGGTGTTGAATAGTGTCTGTAGTTTTATTTATTGTTTAATTCCTAAATAGTTGTGTACACAAGTGTAGGTGTGGTCACATAAAATGATAAATTGTTCAAATTCACCAGATCCTCTTCTTTTTTCTTCCAGGACGAAGATAGGGTCCAAGTCTTCTATGCTTCTTCTCCCCAGATCTAAATTCTTCTGAATTAAATTCTTGATGTTCTTTTGTTATTATAATATTTTGTGTTGACTATACCAATTCGTTTTACTAAGTCCGGTATGTGTTTTCACTGATTAAAATGTAATTATCTGAGACGTTTTAATAACGCATCTGGCTTCAATGACGGTTGTTAAAGAAGTTTTTATTTTATTTATCTGAATTTTCGGTTGCTAAGGTAAAACTTGAAATCTGGTTGGTTGATTCAGATATACATTATCATACAAATTCATTATTTCAATGTCTGAATTTGGTCAAAAACTTTTAAATTAGTATAACTTTTTTGTATGGATTGGGAATTTAAAACTAATAGCATCATTAGTTTGGTCTTAACATTTGTGATATATAGACACCAAACATGCCTATTTTTGCTTAAGAAATACTGATGTTACATTTTTGCTATTTGAATTTTTCTTAAATAACTTAAAACTGATTATTTAAATTCCATATTTGTTCTGTATACTATTAATTATAAACCTATCCATATTACAACATTTGTTTTATAAAATTCTAACAGTATTTCCTAAAATTTACAAAATTCCAAAGTTTTTATAGGCCTATGTCTTGACATGTTAAATTTCTATTTTCTGTTATTGTAACACCTATTAATTATGCAACTACCATCAAAACTACTCCCTATAACTCTATTAGTATTATCATTTAAAAATATAACAATAATTATTACAGTAACAACATAAAAAACATAATTCACATTTTGTAATTAAACAATTTGTATATGCCTGGTTACATACATACTGCATAAGGCATATCATACATACATTATTTAATAAAACTATAAATAACATCAACACAACTTTAAACGTGTTTTAAGAACATAAAAAGGAAAGTTTAATCATTTAATAATGATTTTCTATTTTTTCCATTTTTCCTAGGTAGTTCAGCCATTGCTGAACTAGGTATTTTTTCTGTTTCTTTTTATACATTTGAGAATTATTATTAGATTATACATTATTTTCTTGATAACATTACGTCCATTATTATTTACACAGTTAGTTGCATGTTTCCATGTATCTATAATAATTGTTTGTTGTATTATTTCATTATATCATTTAATTAACAATTTACTAATATATTATTTTACATTATATTGTATATTTGGGCCTATTATCCCTCAATTTGTATTTTGATTATTTTTATATTTTGATACATTTAATGAAACCATTTGTTTACTTATAGTAATGGTACATAATGCTGTCTGTCTTTATAAGTCTTATTATTTTAATTATTTGAACTTCATGTCATCATCGGGGTATTTTGCATCACTTTACCTAAACATTAATTTGGTTACGGTCAGTTATAGTACAAGTCAGTCTAAAGTAGTTATTTGTTCATCTTCACTATCATTTTTAAAAGATATGTTTCTTCTTGTTCAGTTTCTTGTCCATGATCTTCATTAAATCTGGTACGATATCAAGCTATGCCAAATGTAATGTTACAATATATATTATATTGTATATATATATGTTATAATATATATATATATATGTATATTGCAACGTTACAAGTATTTAAAAAATTCACACAAATACATTACCATTTACTCAACGCAACTATGAAGTGTATTACACCGGCCAGGTCGCAGGATTTTTTTTTTATTCTCGTTGCGTCAAGTATATGTAGTTGCACAATAATTAAATAATTTTCAAAGAGAAGTGAGATGTTGTTGACATGAAATAATTAATTAAAACCATTTCAAAATATTCATTCTATGATTTATTAATATTAATAGAAAAAAACATAGAGCACAACATGGAAATACTACACTACTTACCTAAAAGTAGTAAACTAAACACAGCAGAACAATTTGAAATATACAGATATCACACACTACAACCAAACAACATATTAAACGAACAATTACATTATAGATCACACATACTTTTCGATACACTGATTCAAACACACACTTTACATCCCAGCGCCATTTCCCTCCCACCAGCAACCCCCACCACACACACCTACAACCCGTTAGTTAGCCGTTACTTTGTACAGACATTCAGTATTCAAATCCCATTGAGGAAGACGAACACCACGTCGAAGACCAAGTTCCAGGTCAATAACATCGACCAAAATGTAAATATTAAGTAATAACCATTTTCATATAATAGATCTGTTATCTATAATGTTGTGTTATAAAGTCTGTAACCCTTTAATACAAGTTGGTAAATCATTTCTGTTATCGTGTGTATAATTCTCTATTTATATGAGGATGATAGTGTAATAAAAATTGTGAGTGTTTTAGAGTGCCAATCGTGGACAATGAAAAATGAGAGGGAGAGAGAGAGAGAGAGAGAGAGAGAGAGAGAGAGAGAGAGAGAGAGAGAGAGAGAGAGAGTGAGAGAGGGGGAGAGAAAGTGAATGAAGAGATATAATGAGAGAGAGAGAGAGAGAGAGAGTGAATGAAGAGAGATAATGAGAGGGAGAGAGAGAGTGTGAGAGCGCAGGGTGGAAGAGTGAGAGAGAGAGAGTGTGAGAGCGCAGGGTGGAAGAGTGAGAGAGAGAAGAAGGGAGACAGTGAGTGAGATGTAGAAGAGAGAGAGAGAGAGAGAGAGAGAGAGAGAGAGAGAGAGAGAGAGAGAGAGAGAGAGAGAGAGAGAGTGAGTGAGTGGGGTGATAGTGAGTGATAGATTGATTTCAGGTTAGAGTGAGAGGCTGGGTGGACTGGCGGGGGGAGCATGGGTGAAAGAGAAGGGTGATTGTGGACACATACATAAATTACATTATTCTATAGTACTCTTGACTATATTTTACAATATGATTACAATTACCGTATTATCCAAGTTTACCTGTTAGTAAAATTTACCAGAAACTTTTGTGTGTAACCTTTGTCAACTATCTGATTTAAGTCGTAATGTTTTACAATACTGTGTAAATTGTATGTTTCTAAATTATGATTGTTTGCTAACACCAGTAGGGAGTGAAACGTGGTAAAAATAACTTTTAAGAATTACGTAGTGAACATCCCCTAATCTGTTTTAGTTATAGGTAATATATTACTTTGCTATATGTTGACTGTTGTAGGTATAAACAATTTTTGTACCAATCTAATATCCAATTGTTGGTTACTGTTTGTTTAATTAATTAAAATAACATATTTAGTAATTTAAATTGTAATACTGTATAAATTAAGTTCTCTCATACTATAATTTGCTCGCTTTCTTAAAGATAATTTGAAGATGTAAACAAACTATCATAAGTCTTCACATAAAAAAAATGATACATACATACACACGCACACACTCACATCACCAACACGTTCACCCAAATATTTAATTGTTTCGTTGTGTTTGATATTTCTATTGTATTTCATACACAGGTCCTGAAGATGACAATAAATATTGTCGAAACGTCGACGCAAAATTACTAAAAGTTGTATTATTGACCGATCCTCACTAACTATCCACTAAAACATTCAAAAAATATAACATTTAATTCCAACCTATTATTTATTTCTATTGATACACCCAGATTTTAATATACAACAAAAGATTAGTATTTTTAAATTTTCTTGTTAAATTAAATTCTTTTCTGTAACTACCCTTTAAATTGATGTACAGTAATTATATTTAAACTTTAAGTCTTTACTGTTTATATATAAGTTTCTTTTTGAGAGTTCTTTTCACAAACAAAAATATAATTGTTTATTCATCACCTGCGTACTGCTGACATTACCGTTGCTTGTGTGTGTGTGTGTGTCCTGAATCCTGAAAATTTGAAGTTGATGATGATGATGCTAATGCTGTGTTCTTTGTCTCTACGGTATGTTGTTTGTGATGGTCCGGAGTTCCTCCATAAGTCTTGGCGTGTGTGGTAAAGATGTCGATCAGTCGGCAGACGGGCAGCGTGACGTGTGAAGATTTCTTGAGTCTCTGAGACCACCCCAAAATTGCTGGTGTGGTATTTATACTGGACGGCAATCTGACAAGTTCAGGACTGTTTTCAACCTGTTAGATATTGTCACTTCGTGCAAAGCGTCCTTTAAATTACAAATCACTTTTTGGTTCATTTTTCGCGTAAACATACTCGTAGCATGAGCGATATCATCGTTTGCGTAATTTTTTCCTGGTCACTCACATATAACACACTTATTAATTACTATTTAATTACACTAGTAATTAACATTAAATTAGCAAAATAGTTTACCTTTTTCTTGTCCGTCTGGTGGCCTTTTCTCTATATTTCATTCAACGCGTTTCAGGACATATGCCCCATCATCAGGATATCCCTTGTTGAAGTTCGTCGATCGTTAAAATATTAAAAACACTGTATATACAATTCTACACATAACAATAAATATAATATAAACATAAAAACACATAAAATACCCAGATTTGAGACACACACGATATCGGTGGTGCGCACCACGACATGCTATAGTCGGCTGCTATAGTCGCTTGCTATAGTGCAGCCGACTATAGCATGTCGTGGTGCGCACCACCGATATCGTGTGTGTCTCAAATCTGGGTATTTTATGTGTTTTTATGTTTATATTATATTTATTGTTATGTGTAGAATTGTATATACAGTGTTTTTAATATTTTAACGATCGACGAACTTCAACAAGGGATATCCTGATGATGGGGCATATGTCCTGAAACGCGTTGAATGAAATATAGAGAAAAGGCCACCAGACGGACAAGAAAAAGGTAAACTATTTTACTAATTATATACTATAAGTGGCTTGGATACCGAAAAACATGGATCTAAATTAAATTAGCTGGAATCTTTATTATTGCAAATTTCTGCAATACTTTTACATCACTATATTCGTTAAAAATTCCTTAATGTAATGGTGTTTTTATAATTGGGGTAAGTCTTTGTTCACAGGTTTAAAACGTATTAATTAGTTTATTTTTATCCGGTTAAAACCTGATTACAGAGAATTCATACGCATCACCCTATCATAGACTCTTGCCTGTCGTAGCTTGCGTTCACACACTGTATTCACTCGCTGGGGCAGGTGTATGCTTTCTGACAATTCCTAGCTGGCATAGTATTGTTAAAAACTGTTCATCATATATTTTCTATGCTAAATATTTGCAAACATACCGTCCTGGGCAAAATGCAAATATATGTAGTGTTGCTATGTATATATATATATATTGCAACGGTTCAAATTTGATTATACTAATAAGGATATGGTGAGTGTGTGAAATTTACAAACACATCAATATGGAGGAGATGAAAAATTATTTATTATACACAGAAAATAGTTTTTAAAGATGTATATTGTATCATAAATTGTCATGTATTGATAATAGAAATAATAGTTTGTATTGTTCGATAATATAAATCGATTTTACTTGGTTGCTGCAACGTCCTCCTCACCTCTCGTCGCTCCCGACCTGGCATCCTGGCGTCCTCTTCTTCAGCGTCACTCCTTCCTGGTGTCCTCTTCGTCCTGGCATCCTCTTCGTCAAATTCGAATTTGTATGCATCACCCTATCGTAGACTCTTGCCTGTCGTAGCTTGTGTTCACACACACAAGCGCTGTATTCACTCGCTGGGGCAGGTGTATGCTTTCTGACAATTCCTAGCCGGCATAATATTGTTAAAAACTGTTCATCATATATTTTCTATGCTAAATATTTACAAACATACCGCCCTGGGCAAATATGCAAATATATATATTGTTGCAATATATATAAACTTGAAAGATAGGACTCAATTATTTGTCATTTCAGCATTATGATTATAAAGTAATTAAAAAAATTCAGTGTATCCAGTTTGTAGTGTTCATTGTGTTCATAATTATAAGAAAAGTAATAATGATTGTCTTTGTTACAATTGTTTTACTAAAGAAGTAATAGAGTAGTTGGGGTTTGTTTGTAAGTGTTGTTCTTTTTTTCACATACAGCGAAATCTAGGCTTTATGTTTACAAATTGTAACTAAAAAAATACCAGCACAGTGTTAAGAATTTTTAGTGCTTATTTAGTTCATAATTATAAATAAGCAATAATGGTTATCTGCTTTATGATTGTTATTTTACTGAGAAAATGGTATTTGGGTTGGTTTATAATTTTTGTTTTACTTTTCTTATTTTCTAAGATACAGCAAAATATTAACCAATACCATAACTCTATTAACCATGGTAAAGATGTATGGTCACCTCCTCATGGTTTGTTCAGTCAACACCAACAATCTCAGTCACTACAGAGAACTTAACTCACAGTATTAAAAAATGAAATTAATCTTTGTGTCTAATAATAAATGCATTTTGCTGAAAATAATGAATGAGTTCTGTAACTCAGGGACCTTACCAGTTGTAGTAGACCAATTGTTTTGATTTTATAAAAAAAAACAAAATGTCCAATAAATTTATGAACTGCATGAATGCTTTCTTCTGTGGCACTTGTTCATGGTCCTTGTTGGTGAGGTTGACTGTCCAGTTTCCTGTCCAGTAAACAAATTTATGCCAATGAAACACTTGAGTCTTTGAAAGAGTTTGTTCACTGTATTGTGTCTGATATCTATGTTCATACCTGTGTTTAATTTTTATTATTTGTATATCATTATGTGTGATTATGTGCGATTTATAATGTGTATACTACAACTAATGCTTGTAAAACAGCTTTTTTAAAAGATGACATTTAATACATATTTCTTTTCAGTCTTTAAAGAATTTGTTTTTTTAATAAGTCAATGTTTTATTCGCATTTATTCCATGCCATAAAGTCTTACGCCTCTCTTCTTAGATAAAAATTTATTGTGCAGTCAATAGGGACTCAATGTAACGAACACAAAAATCCCATGATCTAGCTGGTAGTTTATTCGATATTTACATTGATTACTCTTCAGATACAAATATATAAATTGTAATAATGTCGAATATATATTTGCTTAAATGTTTAATTTTACTTTTTTAACTCATGTAACATGAAATAAATTATCATAATTATGAATTTATTGTTATTTTTTAGGATATAGTTGTGAAGGAAGAAGAAATAAGTTTAGAAGAAGCAGAGAATAACCAACAGGTACTGTACACAAATTTTATTATAATTCAACCCAGTTTCAAAACATAGCTAATGTGACATACATATCAACATACTGGTACTAAATTTGCATTCATTATAGTAATTTTGCTTGAAATATGAGAACAAAGGAAAAGAACACAGGAAGTATATTGTTAGAATATTCTGTGAGTTTCAATAAACGTTAATAGTGAAATCATCCCTCCATCACACACACACACACACACACACACACACACACACACACACACACACACACGCACGCACGCACGCACGCACGCACGCACGCACGCACGCACGCACGCACGCACGCACGCACGCACGCACGCACGCACGCACGCACGCACGCACGCACGCACGCACGCACGCACCTTTATAAGTTATTTTAAAGAAATGTAAAATCCAGTAATATTGTATGTAAGGAATATTGACTAAAAGGATAAGAAAATAATCTTTGTGCAATTTTATTTGTATGATGTACTAACACTTTTATATTCTGCCATAATAAACAGTTTTAATTAAGAAAGTTGCGATAGTGGTTATAATCACAGACAGAATTATCACTGTTGCACACCACTGTAGCAAAATTATTCTGATTAGTGCTTTCAAGCCTCCCAGCTCATCGTCAGATCGGAAATGACAATGAGCTGGGAGCTCATCTCCGATCTCCGATCTTCCCAGCTCATTTCCGATCTGACGATGAGCTTGGAGGCTTGAAAGTGCTAATCGGAATAATTTTGCTATAGTGGTGTGCAACAGTGATAATTCTGTTTGTTGTTCAGGTGAAGTGTATAATACATTATTAGATATGCATTTAAATATTAAGAGTACTATAATGAACGTTTATAAAAATCAGATTATGGTCATGCAAGAGGGGATGACATAGATGATGGTTTAAGGCTTAAGAAGATTATGGATAAGAGGAAATAATTTCTTTTCCTCAGCCTAAATTGTTAATTGGATAAGATTTTCTCAATTTTCTATACATATTCCAGTTGTGTGCAATTTGAAGCCAATTAGGTGAGATTATTTTAATACCATTAATCACCTCATTCTGGTCTACTTTGCCTTTCTCAAGTTTCCCTTTTGTGGAACTAATCCACATTTTATATATGACCATTTAGGTCCACTCCCAGTTAATTATCATGGAGGCTATGTTCTTTGTTTAAAGGCAGTGTTTACTCTGTCTTCCGAACATTTATTGTATCATTACTGTTTGTTCTCCATACATTTTTATTTGTAAATCTGTTACATTTGGTTACTGTTGGTATCATTGACATAAGTTATACCACTGGCAGCCAAGCGTTTTATTGGTTACCAATGGTGGCTGATTAGTGCAGGAGTCTTTGTGGGCACTAGAATGTTAAAATTTTGAATTATAAATAAATCTTACCATAAACCACACTAAATGTGTAGACAAGCAGAGGAGGTCAACCTCAAACAGTATTGTAAAAAACAACAGTTGCTTATAACACAAGCATATAAATAAAAAAATTACAAACACTTAACACAGGCAGAACACTAATAAGTCATATTCTACACATAATTTATTTGTGAAGAAAGTCCACCCTTCTCTCCTTTATTTAAGAAAATTTGTCAATACCTTTTGTATTAAAATCCTTATTTGGACATAATTTATTTTCAGTGGCTGTCATTGCTAAACCATTTAGTCTGTATTCACTCTCTGTTGACCTAAGGAATGTTTCTACTCTTTTTTTTGTGCAGAAAAGCACCTTTCAGATTTTGATGTTGTCATTGATGATATTATAAAAACTCTGCAGACTAACAGTTTCTGAATATGTTTCCTCCAAGTTATTCTATAGCAGGAACCTCAAAGAGCCATAGCACTACCGCTAAATGAAAGTCTTCTTGACTGGAAAGCATTGTCAGTTCAGTTTAAGTTTTAATTTATCAAAACGTGGATAGGGTTTCAGAACAATATTCAACTCAGTGTCTGGAAAATTCTTTGAATACTTACCGTACATATTACTACAAAACAGTTTTGAAGCTGTCAGATGGCCAGAGAATTCAAATATTTCTTTACCTTGAACTGACACAGTATCGCATACTTCTTTCACGCAGTTTGTTTATTCATTGGTGCACAAGTGGATTTCATTCTTTTATTTCTTGGTTGTGGGTCTGCATTATCAGTCTCATCATCCAGACTATGTCTAAGACAGGCTGCTGTAATTTGAAACTGCTCAGTGTTTGTAGAAATTTGAACACAATCGGTATCAGGCTGCTGCATCTGTACATATATAATATCGACATGAAGCATAATCTTATAAAACTTAACAAGTTTAACTAGAATAAAAAAGAGCATTGTACTCTAAAAGTTTAAGTAATCCTACAGCTTCTCGAGCTGTGATTGAATTAAATCCATCACTTGTGCGTAATGCCATGAAACATTCTTCACTTCGTATTATATTCATAAACTGTTTGCGCAAGTCTGCTGTTGAAATTCCACCTTGTGCTTGACTCTTTAGGAATGTGATGGTGGTCCAGAACTGATTCTAACTCCTTAATACATTGAGGAGATCTGTTGAAGAAGGCAGGAAATCCACCAATGTTTATAAAAACTTAGCTCAGATGTATTGGAAGAAGCTTGTACATCCATTAATTGTATGGTTTAATTAATGGATATAGATGCCCTTAAGGTAAGATACCTTGTGGTACTGCTCCTTTATCAGTGTGTTTCCTTTCTGAGCTACTCTACTTTGCAGCTCCATCACATGTATGAGCTATTAATTTACTCATTATGACCCAAAGAAAAATTTGAAGCTCATTAGAGCTAGTGTGTGCTATTGCTTCAGTAGAGGCACTTAGCCGTGTATAAAAACCAAAACACTTTTCAACAGTCTCAACAATTTCTTTGCCCTCTACAATGTACCAATAAATCAACACCAACTGAGAAACTGTAGAGCAGCCTGTTGTTTTGTTAGCCTGAATGGCCACATATTTTTATCATTTAATTTATTCAAGTATGTTTTCTCTACATTCCTATATTTTATTTTGGATCATTTCAGAATTCCCTTTAAAAGTTGTAGCATGTTGTAAATGATCCTTGAGCACACTGTCCAACTTAGAAGCAAAATTAACAAAGCCTAAAAATACTCCCTTTTTGTTGATTCTTCAGATTCATCTCGCCCTCTTAATGCCAGTTCAAAAACGCCTCAGAATTTAATACAGTCAATAATTTTTAGAAACACATAGTGATTTTTATCGACTTTGATGTTACGATGCCTTATTCTTTGTTGATAGACTGTATCCAACTGTGTACCTATATTAACTGTCCCTAACATTGCTAATTTCATGGCATGAAATTCCATGAATTTTTTAGCATTCATGAGATCTGATTGTTTCACTTAAAAGTTTTATGCCTTTAGTACCCTTTTTTTGCCCATGTTTCATCACCTCCATATAGTATCAACAAAAACAAAAGAGTGAATTTGATTCAGCACATGTTTTCATATTATACTAGTCTTGGTTACACTAGTGCCATAAGCAACTTTAATGATTGAACTGTAGGCATGGTGGATGTTTGAATATTTATTTTAATAACACACACACACACACACACACACACACACACACACACACACACACACACACACACACACACACACACACACACACACACACACACAGCTGCTTGTCAACTTATTCTCTCTGCAGGTTTGCACTTATGACTACAGCAGAGGAAATGTTTTTACTGTCTTTTGTATATTTTTTAATTTGTTCTATATTGTATTTTTTTTATTGAATGAGAGAAGTAATTTCTTATTAGTAAGTCAACTGTGAATGACATGTCATTTTGACATTTCAAAATTTTGGAACACTAGGGCCCCAAAAATTAACAAATTTTTAAAAATCACAAAATACCATATATGGTACCAAATTAAAGAGAATTTAAGCGCAATGTGAATACAATGTTCATGTTTGGAAATTTCAAAAATTTTGGAGATCAGGGTGTGAAACGTCTTCTAAAATTTTGTAAAAAACTGAAAAAATTCATGCTGGGTATCAAATTTGACAGAATTTTAATTAAAATCTCAATATATTGTGATTAATTTTGGAAAGTTAAAAACTTTAGAATAGAGTCTAAAATAGGTATAAACAATTTCAAAAAAATATAAAAAATTCATGCCTGATATCAGACTAATGGGATTTCTAAAACAATTCTGAAAACAATGTTTACAAAAAAAAATGTTTAACTTATAGGAGTACTACAGATCAAAAATGGAAATCAATGTTTCGATAAAATTTTCAAGTTTAGGCTGGCACCAAATTATAAGGAATTTTATAATCTTCCTTGGTATCTTTAATAATTAGAGAAAAGTAATATCTCTCAGCACCCTCTTGCAAATTTAGGACCCCTTTCAAAATCTGTGTAAACTGTGTTTGCAGAAACTGTTCAACCATGCTAGTGATGTGTGGTTATATGCTTGTAGTATTGCTTGGCTAATGGACAGAATCACATAAAGAATTTTACTTACATTTTTAAAAACTAAAATTATTAATTTTATTGTATCTAATATCTAATAACAGTGAGCGAGTTCTGCATCTCCCTGAATTAAACTACTTATAATAAACTATTTCTAATATTGTGATAAAATTAAAATCTGTTGGATAAAAAAATATGTCTTTCTACGGGATGTTTTTGACAATTTCAGTGTAATATAGGAGAAATTCAGTCTTACAGGTAGTATATTAAATATTAGGAAACAGCATTTTAGAGTATCTCTCATATAGTATTACTGCTTCAGTTAAAAGTGTACCAGTCAAACGCCTTTGTCATAATGATGTGTTCTTAAATCTGTTGCACTGTCTCTTTGTACCAGTTAGATTACGGCATTAGTATAAATGATTAGGATAAAAGTTTGGAAATTTTCTTTTTTCCATTTTTGACTCATACACAAAGTGATTTACCTAATCACGTACTTCATTTCCACAAATATTTTCTCTTTCTATTGTCTTTGTGGTTGAAGTGAACATTTTTGACCGACTTTGAACAAAGAATAGGCAAAGGAAGACAGCGAATCTTTAAAAAAATTGGTTGAATATTCTTGAACATTTTTGTTGGGACAGGAAGCAAGACATCAATCCTGCATACATGTCAGGATGGATACATTGCTACTTCTGATGATAACCACCTTGTTCTTACAGGTTTTGCAATTTAAAAAAAATCCATAAACACTTTAAATCTCACTGCATGAATATGAAAACACTGAAAACTTTTATTTACTGTTATCTCTGTATCAACTGGCAGCTGATCACAACTTGTCTGCACTCCATTGTGTGTATTATGAGGTGCACAGTTAATACCAAAAATATCAATATCAAGTATTGACTTTAGCTTTGGAAACACATTATTTGACCTTTTCCCTGCAACTGCTCTAAAATTTGAATTACCGTTGTCACCAGAAAATGGTACTATTTTTTCTTTCAGATCATATTTGCTTAAAACTTCTAAAACAAATTTAGACCAATTTTCAGCAGTTCCATAGCTTACATTCTGGAAATTGATCACTTTGACTTGGATTCTTTTTATTGGATGTATAATACATAACTAAAATAGCTGGGATTTATTTGGATGGTTGGACGTATCAATCATGTTGCTTCTTATAATTTTTATATACTTCTTGCATTGGAAAAGGAGCTAAAACATTAACAACACTTGATTCACACTTTGATTTTGAACAAGTTTTTTTTTTATTATGTTTTTAAAATCTTCTTCTGATATGGACCGCGTCAAAAATGTCTTGTATGACAACGTTTCACTCATATTACAGTGAGTATCCTCAGGTCTAAGTGACAAAAATGCCGGCAAGCGAACTCAGGTATATAGTGTAGAAGTGGCAGTGGGTGGTGGGTTTCATGAAATCTTCTTATGATAGATGGTATGCAATCCATTGGTCTAAACGAATGATTGTGTTTTACAATGTGAAATTCTATAATTCAATGCTCAGGAGCAATTTGCTTTACATCATTCATGAAGTTTTTATTTATAAAAGAAGGCTGAATATTTTGAGAGGAGTTTTAACTTACTTCAGTGAGTTTGTTTCTCATCAAAGCATGATATATTATATTTGATCTTCCACTGTGTTTAATACTGAAAACCATTTTAAAAATCAAACACAGTAAGTCATTTCTTTTTGTTCTATTAAAAATGGGAAGTGTCTTTCAGTTCATTGTTAAAATAATACTTCCTTTTAATCATTGTTATTGTTAAAACTACATGCAATACTCTCACTACTCATAAAACACAACCTATGAAACAACATAAATAACTACTAGGTTTACACTCATATGTGTGGTTCACACTGAGCTTATGTTCATGAGCATTCCACATTGACTGGCTATTGAAAAAAATTATATAAAGATTGATGCTGTGAAAATGCAGAGTTGATATGCCTTATAATTAGTATCGACAGAGCACAGAATAGGCTGCAGGTTGTTATAATTGAATTTAAACATTTAAATTGTTTTTAAAATCTAGTTTTATGCTGAATTTAAAAGTTTTTGGAAGAAGTGTAATGCTTCTTATAAAAAAACTTATCATTTCGCATTCCTGTAATTTTTTCTTGAGACAATGAGACTTGTGTGTGTTTGTTATCTGTGTGAATCATATCTGTAATTGTTTATGTGTCTGTGAGTACATGTACACTACATCTTGACAATAGAAAATACTCAGTGAACAATATAGTTTCCTAAAGTAATAAAAATATCTGAAGTATCAGTAGCATTGCAGAGGGCCTGGCAATCTTCTTGCACAGAAATGCCAAATTCTCTGTCTGTCTGTCTGTCTGTCTGTCTATATGTGTGGTATATCTTCTGCGTATCTGTCTGTCTGTCTGTCTTTCTCTGTCTCCCTCTCTCTGTATTTCTCACTTTCTTCTCCTCCCATCCCTCTTTATAAAGTAAGAGAATAGTTCTTCACAATTAAGATCTAAGTTTAAGAACACAAAATCACTTTGGTTTTGGCTTTATTAAACCACTTAAGGTTTTTCACTTTCAAGATTTTAGATGGAGATTGTAAAATTAAAAATCAGTATACAAAGCTTGGATAATAAACTTTCCTTTATAACATTCCAACAATTTTTCAAGCTATTTTCAAATACACAGTCTATTTTGCATAGGTATGTTAGATACCTACACTAAATGCTGGTATGAATAGTAAATTTTATGAAAAAAGAACAATATGAAAACAAACTATGAAAATAACAAAAACTGTGATAATAAGAATACCAAAAAATTGCATAATGTAACAACAAATCAATTGCTGTCTGAATATGTAATTAATAAAGTTGTTGTAGTTGTTATAATCACAAACAGAAATAACACCATTGCACACCACTATGGAAAAGTTTTTTTGTTTTTTCCAGTTAGTCGGATTTTTCCCAATTCCAATTTTTTTCTCCAAGCGCTAAGTGGAAAAAAGAAGTTTACTGTAATGGTTTCATTAGTGTTATTTCTGTTTGCAAATGCTTTCTGTCAGTATAATATAGTACTGGTAACATAATAAAAAATAATTTAACTCATTATTAGTAATCAGACATTGGGTAACTTGGATGTAAATTGTTATATCCATCAAAATGTGTGTGATGTTTCTGAACAAATTTAATAATTTAAACCACTTGTTAGTTTTGGAGCAACATGGAAATGACAAATTGGCATCAGTAAAGACAAATAACTATCAGACAGTGTGAATATTATTCATTACATTGGTTCATGTTTTTTGGTTAAATAGTAACGCAGTCTCAGTGTAGTGCCTTTATGCTGCCAACTAAACAGTGAATACTGATTAGGTTACACATCGTTAAAACGTAATAGAATTGTGTAATTTTCATTGGAGCATTTATAACTTAGTAGTTGATATATGTTTTGATCTACAGTAGTGTGCTTACTGCAGTTTGTCTGCATACGAAACAATGGGAGGTGATTACTGGTATGATATAAACACTATGGACTGTACAGAAAAGAATGGCTGTGACTGTCCTGGAAATAAGAAATAGAGGCAATCCACACAAATATAATAAATATACACTCAAAACTGAGTAAGTAATATTGTTCATTTACAAAAATAAAAAGTGGAAGTAAATGAGGCATGTAGTTGATTAACAAAATACTGCACATAGTGACAGGCTGTCAAATTAGAAATGAAACATAAACACACTATAAAGCCTTTTGCGACTCTAAAGTAGTGGGATAATAATTTGTTTATCTAGGGTGAATAAGAGATTTTCTGTAGAGAAAAATCACTAAAGAATGACTGGGAAGTGATTAGCTCAGTTTTGAGCAGATCAGGGCCAACACTGAGATATTAATACGCGTAGGTTAAACAGTGTAATCTTGAAAGTCATGATATGAGCAATAACAACTGGAAATGTTTTGTCTCTTTTTGCAGTGTGTCAAGTAGACAATAAGTTGAATTTAAATTCCTTCAATAAGGAAATAAAATATTCTTATTGATAACATTTAATAATAAGAAAAATGATAATTCTAAAATGATAACTTTTAAGTATTTTTTAATTTTTTTATTCTAGTATTTGTTACAAGACGTAAATAGTATAGTAAAGGAAGAAAGTTTCGTAGAAGAAATCAACACAAAAGAGGTAAGTTAACAATTGCAGTAGTGGCTTTGAAAAAGTAGTATTTATATATGATATATAGAATGTGTTAGTGTGCAACAAACTAGATACGATAAAAATCCTAATTATGTCACCTTGTTAAGAAAAGAATTAGTAAATCAACCAAACTATATGTATGTGGAGGTTCTCTGATACTTACATAATTAAGAAATACGTTTGATTTAGTGGAGCTCCAGGTGTGGTCTAGTGGCTGGCACGAGTGATTGATGTGTTCGTGGTCCTGGGTTCAATTACCGGTGGAGGCTTTGTACGGCGTGCACTCAGTGTCGTGAGGCAGAACTGAGTTGCTGACTGAGATACTGGGTGCATTGTACTAGCCATGCAACCATCACACTAAACACAAAAGCCACACAATATGCCTTGGTCCTTTACGGAATGTTGAGCAGAGGTTTTTTTTCTTTCAATTTAGTGAGTTCTCTGGGGGCAAGACTAGTTTTATTGTGATTTGAAGGTGAAAAATAGGGCTTTTATGAATGACTAAGTAATAGCCAATTTGAGAGAATCAGTTATTTGTATGACTATTTTTAGATAGAGTGAAACTTGTAAATTCTGACCAGTATAATCGGTAATTCATGTTATATTTTTATAAGCCTAAAGTGTGTTAAGTTCATTGGTTCCTTTTGCCTTTCTAATGTTTGAATTTTATAATTAATTATTGTTGAAGTAATTGTCAATACAGCCCTGGAACAAGGGGATGGATTATGACCAAGCCATCTTTGTATGTTCAGAGTGTGACCTAGCCCAGGTCTTGAATTCAGCATACACCACAGCTTAAAACATAAGTATCAGAGAACTTCAAATGTTTATTTGTTACATAATTTCCCATTTAAATTAAGAATTCGTTCTATTTATTCTCTACTGTATGTACTTTTAATCATGGTGACAACCACAGATTGCTTGTATCAAGACAGCATTTCATATAATAATTACATTAGTCTAAAATTCAGAAACCTAATGTTAACCCTTTGAGTACTTTGTATTACAGGTACCTTAAATTAAGCCTGCAGCCTGAGTTTTTCAAGTTTAATTGTTTCTTTGTGTGCTGTTATCTCAATTTGAGTATGCTATATTGTAATCAGCGCTTGCTCACTTGTATTAATCAAATACTTTACACAAATACTGACATGGCAAAGACATAAAAATTGTGGAGGGCTGAAAAATATAGGGTGAACCATTTTTTTTTAATTCTTTCAAATTATGGTTACATTTTACTAATCATAGTCATAATTGAAATTGGAGGAAAATAAAGAAAATATATATAGTGAGATTTCTTCTTCTGTGATTGAAACTAGCCATTTTTTACAACAAAAAATTCACAATTAACCACAATCAAAGAACAAACATGCTTTTAGGCTTGATATAGAACCATCTAATATAACTAAGAAAAACTTGTTTATGATTCCATTTTGTTGCTTTTATAAAATTTAGCATCTCAAGTAACTAGCATATAGCATTACTAGTATTAAAATTTAAAAACTGAAGTGCCCTATATATGAGGATGATTGAGGTATTTTGAACATACTTGTATGTTAGTAGTCTACTAGCGATGTTCTACAGTGAATGGAATGGTATAACCATAAGGAGGATCTGGGAGATCACTTCCTTCTCCCTAGAGCTGTTTCTTAGTCAGTGGAATTACTTAATTACTTGATATAGGTCTCTTCAGCTCCAACTGTGTTTTTCAAGATACAGGTCATAAATGAATAAAATAAATAATTGTTTTTTTAATAATCGGAATTTATAAATTTTAATAATAACTTTAAATTGGAATATACAGATTTTAAGTTGCCATATGTAGTTGATTGTATCAAATATATGGTACAGTGTGTCTGCTACAGTTAGTGTGTATTATAGGTGTTTGAGCCATAGAGAAATGTGGGTACAGGAGGTAAGGCACCTGAAGTTAAAATGGAATTATGTTAAGAGAAAAGGGAGATTAATAATGGTCGATTACATGATGGTAGTGCTTATGTGGGTTATGAACATGTATTTGTTAGCAGAGAGGCTACTAACCTACCTTTTCCTTTTTTTACCCAGACATAAGAGCTCCTCATAAAATGGCTCTCTATGTCATAGCTCTTCCAATATACCCGATTAAGATGTCTTCTGAGCCATTCGCTTTTTGAGGCTAAGTGGAAAAAATAGTGTATTTTATTGCTCAAAAATATTAAAAAACTGAAATTTACGTATGGCATTGTTGAACATGAACAGAAAGTTGTGCGAAAAATTTTAAAAGAAAATACATAGAATATAAAGGGATAAAAACTATTTTCTAACATGTCAAAAAATATGAATTTTCACAAAACATATACAGTAAAAATTGGCCAAGTTATGGCTAAAATATTGAACAATTAATTTTATCTTAGAATTCATCATTACACTGAATACATAGGGTGTTAAAGAATATTTAGTTAACATTTTAGTGCAATAAAAGTACAGTAGACTCCCGACTATCCGGCCTAATGTGGCAGAAAGGCAGGCCGGATAACAAAAAATTCGGATAGGCCGGAGTTCTATAATTACTCACTTCCTGCCCCACCCATACCATTAAAAACACACTTTTTATACAAAAACCCGCCCTTATTCATATTTTCTGACCTCTTAGTACAGGATTTATAAATGTTTGTTATGTACTGTACTGTACATTTTAAAAATTTATTACAGAAAAAGTAAGTCCAAGAATAAAAATATTGTGTACATTTTTAAGATACATTTTATAATGTCTAACTTAATTACATGAAACAAAATGATGTACTCTGTACAGTATGAACACATACAAGTTTATAATAAACAAAACATAAACGTAAAACGTAGGCTTAATTCTTAAAAAAATGATTTAAAGTTATTTAACTGTTTATTGATAAATGATTACACAAATGTGAAATGGTAGGCCTAAGATAAAAGAGTCAAAACTTACAGTTTTTAGTTTTTGAAAAAGTCCTTGTTTTTTCAACAGATGACTGTTTCTCCCTTTTAGCCCTCTTCCGTGACCCAATGTCCCTCCACTTACGCAACCAGATGATATTAGCTGGTGTCGCTTCCTCCTGCTGACTAATGTACTGCAGCACTGCCTGAATCGTCTTGAATCCTTCGGAATGTGGGATGAAATTTTTCCTGTCATCTAAAGATGCCTCCTCCTCCTCTTCTTGTATTTATTCTCCCTATGTCACCATTTCCACAATATCGTTGTCAGTTATTTCATCAACTTTGTGTTGCCATCCATTCTGTAATATCCTCTGCATTGACATCGTCACAACCCAGTACTATTTCCAGCAACACAACGAAACAAGTATATCGTTTTCATCTTCCACTTCAGTTTCACACACGGGTTCAAAGTTGAAATGTCCACTTTCATGGTGCAAAAGAATTTTCCAAGACCTTACAAGTGATATGTTTGGAATCTCTTCTCATGCTTCGGTCAACCACCCTATGATATCTAGCATGTCAATCTTTTCAGAGTGGTTAAGTAGTCTTCATTATTATCAATCGCTGATATCAACGAACTGACAAGATGCCAGCGATACTTTTTCTTTATCATTTCAAGAACGCCCTAGTCCATCGGCTGACAAACAGCTGTCACATTGCCTGGCAAAAATAAAGCTTTGATGTCTCCATTTGTGAGTTCGTCAGTGGCCGGATGCGAAGGTGCGTTGTCAAGAATTAGCACAGCTTTTCTCAGGACATTGTTGTTTTTCAAATGTTTTCTACAGTCGGTACACATTTATTTTGGAACCAGGTTTTAAAGATTTCTGAATTCATCCATGCTTTCTTTTGATGTGTGTAATATAGGGGTAGTGATTCCAGATTTTCCAGTTTTTAAAAGCCCTAGGTTTCTTTGATTTTGCTATTCAAGTCAACCTAAGCTTGTGGTTGTCGGTTGCATTACTGCAAGCCAAGATGACGACTCGTTCCTTGCTTTTCTTGTACCTGATGGAGCGGCTTCTTTTTTTTATGCAAACGTTTTTCTATGGAGCATCTTATAGTTTAAACCAGTCTCATCTCAGTTGTACAACTGCTTCCCAGAAATTCAATCCTTTTCAATAAGCTTAAAAAGATAGTCTTTGAACAAAGGTACAGCCTTTTTATCAGCAGATAAAGCCTCCCCACTTATGGTAATTTGGCAAATACTGAATCGTTTTTTCCACCATCCATCACCACCACTACCACATAACCATCCATCACTGGCAGTAAATTCTGAATCTTCTCCCCTTATTTGTCGCTTAATTTGCAATGTTGTTCCTGCAATATCGGCCCAGTAACAGGCAAGCATTTTCCTCTTAAGTGTTCAGTGTTCATGCAACAAAAATAAAGCTTCCTTAACTTCTTTATGCTTACTTTTAGCATGGTTTTTCGTACATTTATTCCACTTCCACTAGTTTGGGCAGCACACCACTTTTCAATTTCTGATTGGTTTCTTGTCTGCCATCTTTTGAACTTCATATTTGTAGGGCATTTGGGACAAAACTTTGCTCTTCACCATCATGAATTATTATTACTCTTGATCCTTTACCAAAGGACTTTATGGCACCAACTTCATTTTTGAGTTGCCATTGAAGCGGTATGGGTGTTATGGAAGTAAGTTTCATTCAAGTACACAATATTTTTATTAGCTTATCTTATGTGCTGAAAACTTAAATAATTTGTTCTCTAGGGAACAATTTCAGGGTTTTCAATTAACAGTTTTTAGCCATTTTAGCCACTAAAATTAATGGATTTAAGAGTTCACCAGAAGAACTCTGTACTGCAATTTAAAATACTTTATTTTTCGAATACTGCATTCAATTTTTTTAAAAGTTGGAGCTCTTTTCTCACCACGTAGAAATTATGGATTTTTCTCTGTATAAAAATCACATGTAAAATCGTGAGGAACAATTTTCTTTTTTCACGGCTTTTTCTGTCGTGTAGCCATAGAAAGTCAGGAGCTTCTAGCCAAAGACTTTACTCTCAGCAGCAATACTTTTTTCCATGACTGTTTCAGACACATCCATCAGGTTGCTAGTAGCTTTGATAACATATTTTAATTTATATAACTCTTTTCGTTTCTTTAAGTGAGTACCATACATATAATTGAAAGCAACCTTGCCCTTTGACCGCTGCCTCCCAGAGGAGCACAAGATTTTGATGTAGCTGCCATAATACAAACAAACACTTAAAACAAAGTACATGATGCTTTTCATAACAACAAACCACTTCAGTTAATATACGATGTTTGATGAGTGAATATCCATCTAAATCAGTTGCTTTGCATCAAATGAATTTCTCTTCTAAACGTCCCCAATGTATCAAATTTTGTTTGGCGCAGGACATTTACAGAGTTGTTGACCTAAACAATCCTTATTAAATGAATGGATGATAATGACATGTGATGTAGTAATTACGACTAGAGATATTACAGCCCATTATTGAAGTATATAAGGCGTACAATCAAATTACATCGATTAAGATGTACTAAATTGAATTTGTATTTAATAACTGCTGCAATAAAAATAATGTACTGACAATAATTGTGTACTACTTAATTTCTAGTTGGCTTCATTGGCAACCATGAATAATGTACACCAAGAAGTAAATTCAACTCGGAAATGTGAAGAGCTTCTTGCTTCAGAGCAAAGTGGAACAGATTTATGTCCTACATCCCTATTATTAGAACAAACAGACTATGTACAAGGAAGAAATGCAAACCTGATGTTTGTAACAAATCCTTTACTCAGTCAGACAGACTTTCTAGTCACTCAACCTACCTCCGCGAACACATTTTAACAGTGCATCCTGGCATGAAGAAGTATCAGTGTGATATTTGTGATAAATCCTTTGTGCAGTCAAGTGGGCTTTATAAACACAAATTAACCCATGCTGGCCTTACTACCAGTGTGACATTTGTAAGAAATTCTTTACCAATGCGAACTATTTCCTTGTACATAAATTAACCCATGCTGGCATTACGTACCAGTGCCAGATTTGTAAAAAAACTTTACTTCTTCAAGCAATCTTCGTAGACACCAACTAATACATTCGAACATTAAGTACCAGTGTGATATCTGTAAGAAGGATTTCGCTCATTCAAACTATCTTCGCGACCACAAATTAATAATGCACGCTGAAATTAAAACTGATCAATGTGATGTTTGTAACAACGCGTTTATCCAGCCAGGCGGCCTCAGGAAACACAAGTCGGCCCATGCTGATGACAAGAAAAAACAATGCGATATTTGTAACAAATCATTTAAACAGTTACGCGGGCTTTCAACACAAATTAATACATGCTGGAGTCAAAAGGAAACAAGTGTGAGATTTGCAACAAAGTTTATATTGAGTCACACAGTCTTAGGAAACACAAATTAACGCATGCTGGTATTAAGGTCGAGTGTAATGTTTGTAATAAATCCTTTGCTGACTCAGGCTATCTCCGTGACCACAAATTAATAATGCATTCTGGCATTAAAAAGTACCAGTGTAACGTGTAGAAAATACTTTATTCAGTCAAGCGGGCTTTATAGACACAAATTAACGCATGCTGGCATCAAGTACGAGTGCAACATTTGTAAGAAATACTTCACTAGAATGAACTATCTTCAGGTACACAAATTAACCCACGTTGGCTTTAAATTCGAGTGTGAAATTTGTACAATAAATTTTACTTCAGGCAATCTCTCGAGACAAATCGATACACACAGGCATTAAGTACCAATGTGATATTTGTAAGAAAGATTTTGCTGGTTTGAGATATCTTTGGAATCAATTTAAAAGTACATGATAAGATTAAGAAGTATCATTGTGATATTTGTAACAAAACGTACACTGAGTCACAATGTCTCAAGAAGCACAAATTAACTCATGCTGGCATTAAGTTTCAGTGTGATATTTGTAAGAAATGTTTTGCTGACGAGCTATCTCCGGGACCATAAATTAATAAAACATGGAGGCATGAAAAAGTATCGATGTGATATTTGCATTAAATGTTTTATGCAGTCAGGTTGGCTTTATTCACATAAGTTAACCCACGCTGGCATAAAAAAGTTTCAGTGTGTTGTCTGCAACAAAGGGTTTACTCATTCAGGCAGTCTATTGAATCAAAAAACCCATGCTGAGATTAAGAGGTTTCAATGTGATATTTGCAACAAATCCTATTTTCGAGCAGGTGTGCTTTCTAGACACAAATTAACCCATACTGCGATTTAGAGCTGTCAGTGTAATATTTGTAACATAGTTCTACTCAATCAAGGCACCTTTTGTAACAAATTAAGCCATGCTGACGTTAACGAAGTTTTAGTGTGACATATGTTACCAAGTTTACACAGTGATGCCATCTCTTTAACACAAGTTAGCCTATGCTGACATTAAGAATAACATTGTGTATTTGTAATAAATCCTATATTCACTGAGGTGAGGTTTCTACAAATTTATCACTTCCGACATTACTAAGTGTCAGTGTATTATTTATGACAAGTCAAAAAACGTTTGAAAACATATTGATGTCTGCTGGTATTATGAAGTAACTCAAAGATAAAAAAACCTGTATATAACTAAAAAGCAAGAAAAGGATTTGTATATATATATATTGTAACGAGAAGACTGGGGTGTCTCTGTAAAATATGTGTACACAAGTGTTGTATGTGTTAGTGTGTTCGTCTCACACCTTGTCGTTACATCAATGGTTGCCGCTAACGAAGTCCGTAGCGATGTCACAATTATCAGTACAACCGAGTGGAAACCTTACCTGTACTTCCATAGGGGTTTGTGAATCCCGGGTGGCGCCAAATTGTTTGTTGAAAACAATTAAATTTATGAAATAATGTGTTTAAAAGGTGTTTTCAGCGATGACGGCCGGGGCATTCGAATCGGTTCCCGCCTTTGTACAGCTTGCTGTATCGGACAGGTAGCGAAAGCGCTAGTCGTCTATTTCTGTAAGTTCGCTAACACACACATATACAATACAATTCCCTATGAAATAAAAACAATGGTTACACTCTGTACTGTTTCTTTAATGGTTGTTTGGGAATTATGCAGTTTGACAATAATATTATTATTTGGTATTTAATAAATTTGCTCCGACATTAGTCATGAAACGCTTTCCCTCAAGTTGAAGAAATCGATATTGAAACGAGATATTCCATGCAGTAATGGCTGCGATTAATAGTTTACAATTATACTCGTTCAAAATCTGGAGTCCTTTTGATTACAAGGAAAATATTAAATATGATTACAATAAAAAAGTACACTACCGTACATTATTCGTACTTAAATAATATAAAGTGTGGCTACAATTTGTTCTGCAGTGTAGTAATATGTGTTTCAAAAGTTCGCAATCTAGTGCGAGGTTATTTTTTAGTTAAGTTTTTTTATGTAAGTTTATTGTATTTAATCCTTGAAAGAAATTATTTTCAATTCATAGTGAGAGTTCGTATAGATTTGAGAAATATTTAAAGTGCTTTTATTCCTGGAATTTGGGTATTTAAATGATACTTATCAGTTCAGAAGGTTTGTGATAGATCTTTGTTCATTTGAAATGGAAAATTCATCAATTTTGAGTGATTTAGGCTGCTGGCGTCCTTTTCAGATTAATCTTGGGAATTTCTTCTTTTAATTTTCATTTAAATTGTTCCTGGACATTAGTTAAATGTTATTACTCTTCATCTCCTTCTCACTTGTATATGTTTTTGACTCTTGACTAGTGTTTTAGCATTTTAAAGTAAAATTTATGCCATACAAAATTTTGTGTCCCTGCTATATAAGCGTCACTATACGAGTAAAAAGAATTAACGGAAAATTATTAACCAACGGCCCGTTTCTATGGTTACCTATTACCTTTGATTGGCTCAGGCATGGTTTATTACCATTGTTATTATATTTGAATTTTTATTCAAAATTACTGTATATTTTCTGATTGATTTTATTCTTCTGTCTTCCTTCCTGAGTATTAAATATTATCACTACTGTTTGTCTTTCCTTTCAAAGATTAAATTAATACCTCATAAGGTTGTGTTCTATTAGATATTAACTTTTGTACAATTATGTTAACATTTGTTAATTACATATTTCTTTTAATTTAAGTTCTTATTGTAACATTTTTCTTTTAAAATGATTTACACATTATTCTTGGCTAGTTACTTGCCTTAGATTTGTTAATTTCCTTGTGGATTTTATACAATTTGTAATTATTTGTTTTGACAGTTAGGCATTTCAGAGGCACTAGTAGCCATTGATCATATTTACTGAATTTATACAAATGATTTCTCATTTTATTCTAATGTGTTTTGTTTTGTTATTATCCCATTTGTATGGTTCTGTTATTTTCTACATTAACTGATTTTCTAGTGTAATTAGATTTGTATTGTCTTAACTTCTTAATTATCTATTTTGCCTTTGTTAACAATATGGCTACCACTCCCTATTCTTCATCAATTAAAACTATAACATCTAGGCGTATGTTCTGCACAATTTCTTCAGTCATATCCTATTCATAAATATAATTACACAATTATTTAACAATTATTAAGTAAAGTTTGTTTACAACTCATTTCATTAATTACTATTTTTTGGGTGTTAAGCAATATCACACCTTTTGAAGTTACTTAATTGATTTTCCCTTATAATCTGGGGTGTTTTTTTATTACATTATTAACTTCTTATTTCCTAATTAATCTCTACCTTCAATCCATGTTAACACTAGCTGTTTATCTTTTCATGGGATTCTCCCTTTTAATTACAATCGTTTACAATTAAACTTAATTTTCTTAAAATCCTTTCTTAATTAACAATGTCATCATCACATTCCAGTGTTCATTTCATATTACTAATTGTTTACATTTAATATTATCATTAACCATATATTTTTAATTACTAATTTGGTTCACTTTTAATCACATAGTGTTTCCTCATCACTCTTCTGTGTTTATACCACATTATGAAGTGCTTACATATAATTCTATCATTAAAACCTTATTCTTAATTATTATTTGTTTCACCATTAATCAGTTATTGTTTATTAAGTGTTTTATTACCATAAATATGGTTTCTAACTATTTTGGGGGTTTACACTTTCACTATTGCACTCTTTAATTGTTTACATTAAGTGTTTCTTAGTGGGTAATCCCTATAATTACTTCTCTTGGTCACTTTCTCACTATTTCTTTCTTTACAAATATTATACATAGTATTACTAAGGTTATATTTCTATAGAGTTTTATTACATCTAACTCTAATTCTTGGGTTAGTGTACTTTTCTTTTTATTATATTACTTTACTGGGTTTTGGTTAAATCAGTTACATTAATTATTTAATTGATAATAATATTTATTTCTGATATTGGATAATCATTGGCTCTATTCCCAATATTATACTTGAGTGTACCATTTCTCCCTTACATATTTTATATTATTGGTTTGTTTCTTATCCCTTGGTTTCACTTTATTTCCTTTACACTTGATTAGTTTCATTTTCATTTTTCTTCTTCTTCTCCTTCATTTTCCATTGGCTTCATTTTAATTTGGTTCTCCCCTTCTCGTTTGGTTTTATTTCATTTGGTTGTATGGATTCATTCACTTTCTTGAATTGACTTTATTCTTATTTGGTTTCGGTTTTTTCCCATCTTCTTTGTTTTCCTGTTTGTTTGGTCAATCACTTGGGTTAGGTCAAGTCGTGGTTTGTCGTGTTATTGTCATTTTATTTTCATTAGTTTAAACATTTTATTATTCAAATTATTTTTTATATAGTAGATTCGTCTTTTTTATCCCTGGTATTGGGGTGGCTTATTTGTGTTGTAACATAATGCCTCTCCTTCAAAATTGATCATTTTAATAAAACACTAGTATAGTTTTTTATGAAATTATCAGTTATATATATATATACCTTTTCCTTTTCTTTTTTGTTTGTTTCTTCATTCTTATTTCTCTTCTTACTTGATTCACCCCATTTTATTTGGATCTGTTTTTATTTATTTCCATTAGTGTGTTCTCCCTTTCATATAATTTTTTCCCTAACTTTTTAGTAACTGGTTTCTTCCATTACTAGCCTACTCATTTTTTCTGAGACCAGAGGAACATCATCTCTGCTCAGTTTATTTTGATTGCTGGACTTTTTCAACAGTCAATCTTAAATACCTTTTTTGTCAACTTGTGACTTAAATTAATAACAATAATATATTTTGGGATTGTCCACATTGTGGTTTGTTTTTAGATCACTTTGGCCTTTTACTCATTCTTCCTTCCACTGTACCTTTGCTATATACTGTCATCTGCTGATACAGTTGATTGTTTTTTATTTATTTATTTGTTAATTTCATAGTCTGCTTTTCTATTCTTCTTGTGATCATTTTAATTATCTTAGACATCTTTATTATTTTTCTTGGTTGTTTACCAATGTTCTGCTTTAGCCATTTTTTGTATATGTTTTATACATAACTTCTTTTTCTTCCTTGTACCAGTTCAGATATTTTTTTTTCTTTGAATACATTAAATTCATTATTATTTCAGGTATTTATCTTAGCAGTTTTTGCTTGATTTTATTTTTGTTTATTTTATTTTGTTTTAACTATTATTTTAAATAATTTTTTGTAAGTTAGTTTTTCTTACTTTATAGGAATTTTTGTAACTTATTCCTTTCTTGGTACTTTTTATTTAACTATTATTGTAAGTTTGTGGTTCTTACTTTTTTATAGGAATTTTTGTAACTTATTCCTTTATTATAATTTTTTATTTTATACTTCATATGTCAACTTTATTTGATTGTAAGTTGATCTTACTTTGTAGGAATTTTTGTAACTCATTCCTTTGTTTTTATATTTGTGTATATATTTTTTTCATTCCTCATATTTCATCGAAATAATGTAGTAAGTTGCTCTTACAGACTTTTTGAATTTTGAAATTTGTTTATTTTATTTATTGTAATTTATTTTTCCTCATAAAACTTTTTTATAGAAGCTTGATTGTAAACTCCTTTTATCTTTTTTGTGGTTATATTACTTATTTGGTAAGTATTGTTACCATTATCTTTGGTGATGACATAGGGTGATACATAGGGTTATACATAGGACCTTGTTATTTATACTTTTTTGTAAGGTGATCTTCTTTTCTTTCGTTATTATTGCCTTCTCTTGTATATTACACTCTTTGTTGTCTTTCTTCTCTACTCCTTGAAATGTTAGATGTTTAAACATTTATTCTGGATAAAATTTAAATTTATTTATTATGGTTTATTAGTTTTTATTTAATTCGTCTTAGTCGTTTAGTCATCTCTTGTCCCTTCTTGTTTTGGTGATTCTTAATTGGTTTAATTTAATTTAATACTCCTTTCTTTCCATTGGTCGGCTTGGTCAATAATTCGAAAATCAGTCCCATTTCTCTGTGTTCATCTTCACTTTGTTTACCCATGGTCCATCATTTCCTCTGTACTTGTGGTTCGGATAACCTCGGTGTGTAGAACTATTTTTGTTCTTGTGAAATAGGTATCTTCTATTTTGTACCACAATTCTTCTAATATCATATGTTCAGTTGTCTCCATGCCTACGTCATTCAATACATTTTGATTAATCAAAGAAGTTGTTAATTGTACCTCCTTCGTTAATGTTATTATTGATTTTTTATTTTGCGTTTCCCATTCTGTTGTGCTCCATTGTTTTAGAGACCTCCGTAATTTGTTATACACTGTCTTGTTGTAAGTCCTTTCTATTTCTGGCATCTTCCATTGGAGCATAGATTTGCTGAATTTTTCATCCGCTATTTCGTTGTGAATTCCTTTTATTTTGGGTATCTTCCATTCAGGCTTTTCTCCAGCTTCTCGCTGGTTGGTAGTTCACTCCTTCTAGAATCTCTTTTAGAGTTCTCCTGCACTCCATAGAATTCATCATTTCGGTATGGTTGGTCATTGGTACACTAAACACATCAATTAGTCCATGCTTCATCTTTTCCAATTCTTCTCTGGTATTGATTAGTTTTCTTTGATGTATTTTCTTAGTCTTCATTTCCATGGTTTGGAGATTCTTCCCGTTTGTGTTATTTTTATTTACAGATAATAATACACTTTGGTCTTCTTTAATTTCTATTTCCTTACTTCCTTCTATTTTCTGATCATCATACAGTTTTTTTGTTGAAACTGTCCGTTTTCTTATTCATTTGCTTAAAGCTTTCATCCATTTTTCTATTGATTTCAACCAGTAAATTCATTACGTCCTGCAGGGTCACTTCTGTGTTTGTTCTGGCATTTTCTTCTGTTGCTTCACTTTGACATCCTTGACTATTTCTTTTTTTATTTGAGTTTTTGGTTGTTTCAAGTTTTTATTATCTGGAATTTCCTTGAACTCTTCTACTTGATTATGTACCTTCCTCCAATTACAAATATCTTCTCTGGGTAGTTCAAACATAACCCTTATCCATTCCCTTAATTCTGCGTTTTCTGTTTGTATTGGTTTTTTTGGTTGTCTTATTGATTGTCTCCATTGTTCATACTCCTCCTGTGTAAATTCCTCTGTCACCTGTGCGTATACTCCCGTTCTTTCATTTTTCATTTGTGTTTCATTTTTGTACCATTTTTCCCAATCTTCATCAGTCATTCTTTCCACCTCGTTATCACGTTTTTCGTGGGCTGTCCCGATAGTCTCTTCTTCATTATACTTGGTGTCCAGGTTCCACATTTCATCATAAATATCTCTCAGTGACATTTTGTCGTTTGGTGATCCCACTGCATTCGCACGACTCATTTGTGGTCATTCGTGATCCGTGGTATTTTTCTGGATGTACTCCATCTCCTTGCTGAACTTTTTAAATAACCCTGTCGTCCATTCTGCATAGCTCAATTGGTTCTGTTGTTTGGGCATTTTCGTTTGTTGTTGTAGCATACCTTTTTGTTTCATCTTTTTTCGTCTTTGTATTGTAACCAAAGAATGTCTCATTTTCTCCTGTAATCGCCGCTAGTCGTCCTTTTCTAGCCTCACTACGTTGGTCGCCAATCTGTAACTAATGTTTTGTGTATCTCCCGTGTTATAATGCCACACGTTGGATGCGTCAATCTGTAACGATGTATTACGGGACGTCCGTCTTCGTTTAAGCCCCGCGATGGAAGCCAAATCTGTAACGTTAGTTATTAGGATCGTCTCTGTAAACGACGAGTATATTTGTGTTGTATGTGTGTTAGTGTGTTCGTCTCACACCTTGTCGTTACATCAATGGTTGCCGCTAACGAAGTCCGTAGTGATGTCACAATTATCAGTACAACCGAGTGGAAACCTTACCTGTACTTCCATAGGGGTTTGTGAATCCCGGGTGGCGCCAAATTGTTTGTTGAAAACAATTAAATTTATGAAATAATGTGTTTAAAAGGTGTTTTCAGCGATGACGGCCGGGGCATTCGAATCGGTTCCCGCCTTTGTACAGCTTGCTGTATCGGACAGGTAGCGAAAGCGCTAGTCGTCTATTTCTGTAAGTTCGCTAACACACACATATACAATACAATTCCCTATGAAATAAAAACAATGGTTACACTCTGTACTGTTTCTTTAATGGTTGTTTGGGAATTATGCAGTTTGACAATAATATTATTATTTGGTATTTAATAAATTTGCTCCGACATTAGTCATGAAACGCTTTCCCTCAAGTTGAAGAAATCGATATTGAAACGAGATATTCCATGCAGTAATGGCTGCGGTTAATAGTTTACAATTATACTCGTTCAAAATCTGGAGTCCTTTTGATTACAAGGAAAATATTAAATATGATTACAATAAAAAAGTACACTACCGTACATTATTCGTACTTAAATAATATAAAGTGTGGCTGCAATTTGTTCTGCAGTGTAGTAATATGTGTTTCAAAAGTTCGCAATCTAGTGCGAGGTTATTTTTTAGTTAAGTTTTTTTATGTAAGTTTATTGTATTTAATCCTTGAAAGAAATTATTTTCAATTCATAGTGAGAGTTCGTATAGATTTGAGAAATATTTAAAGTGCTTTTATTCCTGGAATTTGGGTATTTAAATGATACTTATCAGTTCAGAAGGTTTGTGATAGATCGTTGTTCATTTGAAATGGAAAATTCATCAATTTTGAGTGATTTAGGCTGCTGGCGTCCTTTTCAGATTAGTCTTGGGAATTTCTTCTTTTAATTTTCATTTAAATTGTTCCTGGACATTAGTTAAATGTTATTACTCTTCATCTCCTTCTCACTTGTATATGTTTTTGACTCTTGACTAGTGTTTTAGCATTTTAAAGTAAAATTTATGCCATACAAAATTTTGTGTCCCTGCTATATAAGCGTCACTATACGAGTAAAAAGAATTAATGGAAAATTATTAACCAACGGCCCGTTTCTATGGTTACCTATTACCTTTGATTGGCTCAGGCATGGTTTATTACCATTGTTATTATATTTGAATTTTTATTCAAAATTACTGTATATTTTCTGATTGATTTTATTCTTCTGTCTTCCTTCCTGAGTATTAAATATTATCACTACTGTTTGTCTTTCCTTTCAAAGATTAAATTAATACCTCATAAGGTTGTGTTCTATTAGATATTAACTTTTGTACAATTATGTTAACATTTGTTAATTACATATTTCTTTCAATTTAAGTTCTTATTGTAAAATTTTTCTTTTAAAATGATTTACACATTATTCTTGGCTAGTTGCCTTAGATTTGTTAATTTCCTTGTGGATTTTATACAATTTGTAATTATTTGTTTCGACAGTTAGGCATTTCAGAGGCACTAGTAGCCATTGATCATATTTACTGAATTTATACAAATGATTTCTCATTTTATTCTAATGTGTTTTGTTTTGTTATTATCCCATTTGTATGGTTCTGTTATTTTCTACATTAACTGATTTTCTAGTGTAATTAGATTTGTATTGTCTTAACTTCTTAATTATCTATTTTGCCTTTGTTAACAATATGGCTACCACTCCCTATTCTTCATCAATTAAAACTATAACATCTAGGCGTATGTTCTGTACAATTTCTTCAGTCATATCCTATTCATAAATATAATTACACAATTATTTAACAATTATTAAGTAAAATTCGTTTACAACTCATTTCATTAATTACTTTTTTTTGTGTGTTAAGCAATATCACACCTTTTGAAATTACTTAATTGATTTTCCCTTATAATCTGGGGTGTTTATTTATTACATTATTAACTTCTTATTTCCTAATTAATCTCTACCTTCAATCCATGTTAACACTAGCTGTTTATCTTTTCATGGGATTCTCCCTTTTAATTACAATCGTTTACAATTAAACTTAATTTTCTTAAAATCCTTTCTTAACTAACAATGTCATCATCACATTCCAGTGTTCATTTCATATTACTAATTGTTTACATTTAATATTATCATTAACCATATATTTTTAATTGTTAATTTGGTTCACTTTTAATCACATAGTGTTTTCTCATCACTCTTCAGTGTTTATTCCACATTATGAAGTGCTTACATCTAATTCTATCATTAAAACCTTATTCTTAATTATTATTAGTTTCACCATTAATCAATTATTGTTTATTATTGATTATTAAGTGTTTTATTACCATAAATATGGTTTCTAACTATTTTGGGGTTTTACACTTTCACTATTGCACTCTGTAACCCCTCTTTCCCTTTTATGCTGTATATAAAAAAAAATTTTTTTGTATTTTTTTTATTTATATTTTTTTTTGAAAGAGAAGCCACAAGTTATTTAAAACTAGGCCGGAGCCTAGAGAAGCCAAAAATGCGCTGGGTCCAGTATGACGGGACTTGCAATGAAACTCGGCTGTAATTTAACAATAACAACTTTTATTTTGCCCCCATAATTCGTTACATATCATATCCTGCAAATCACATAATTATCACATGGCAAGGGCAATAACCCACAAAATACATAATAAATAATAATTCGTATATCCTTAATCGTGTCAGAGACAATATCTATCTATCCCTATATACATATATATATATCAGGCAACATTCCGTAATTATAGATTCCCCCCCCTTTTGTTACTAACACTGAACATTGACAACACGTACGGAAACATAAAGACACATACACTCATAATTATATACACATATTATAGACACCTAGTACCCTTAGAATACGCATGCTCAAACTGCCCGACAGGCAGTGTTTCTGCAAAGCTCCAAGACCGGCAATCATAAATGTTCAACTTCCAGTCACCATGATTCATTAATTCCCATCAATTTAAATAATTACAAAAAAAAACCCCACAAGGATGATAATCACTCACAAGGCATAAAGAGAGACCGGACTGCCCATATGTATAGATAGCATCTGATAACTGGCCCACCATGAGCATATGAAAATCTTTAAGTTTCTTAAACATCATATAAATGAGAAAAATCCTCATCACCTGATTTTAAGCAATTGGTATGAGTTGCTAAAATGTTAATTTTGTTTTACAAATCCAGAGGGATACATGTATCAGTATATGCTTTTACAAGGTGAAAAATTAATCAGTATATGCTTTTACAAGGTGAAAAAATTAATCAGTATATGCCCACAAAATATAAAATTTCCTTTCTATTAAAGCCAGATGGTTGTGTATGATGGATTTAATAATAACCGACTGTTGTATCCTAGCAGATGTGGGAGCGCGCCAGCATGTACTCGACCATATGTGACAGGAATCAAACCTGCCTTAAACTGAATGAACATGTGCCTGACCAAAAACTATGTCCCTTTTTTTCCCCAGAAACAGCCTGAAAACGAACCCCCCCCCAGCCCTTACATGTTAAACCAAAATGAAATTAAAATATAAACCCGTTCTGAACCAGCCGGAACAGAACCCCTAACATGTGACTTAAATTTTGTAGTGAATAGTGTAATGACTCTTGTCTATATATCAAAAATATTTAATAGTAAAAAAAAATTCTGGGGCGCTCCCCCAGTGCAGCACACAATTACAAACATAGTACTTAGATTTATGAAGTTAAATTATTAAAGTCACATGATGTTCAGAATGAATGTTCAGCTGACACACCCCAGAGCAGACTGTCTAGCCGCGTGGGCACATGGTTTCAAAAGAAAATTAATTTGTAAATCAGGTGAACGGCAGGTCCGGCCAACGAAAATAAAAAGAGTTCATATCACCTTAATCATGAGCATGTGATGGATCTTGTGGTTGTTCAACAGACTCCCTCTTCCGAACAGGCGTGCGTGTGATGGCTCATGGCTGATGAAGGTGTAGTTGCATCAGCCTAGACCAGAATCTCCGACTTAGACGAGAACCCGGGAAGTCTCGTAAATTCAGCTTGCCATTAGTGCAGAAGAAACAACTATGTAAAGATGTCGGTTCGGTGTGAAGGGTCTGTTGATTACCCGGTGGCTGCTGCAGTTGAACTGACCTGCACTTACAGCACAGTCCATAACAAAATTCCACCGCCAGACGGCGCAGTCGTTCAACAGTGCCGTCCAAATATCGTCACGCTAACCGACACTGATACTCGGATTTATTTTAAAATTAATTTTATAAACCTTCGACCGCCGGGTTAGGCAAACAGCGGCACAACTCTTTAATTGTTTACATTAAGTGTTTCTTAGTGGGTAATCCCTATAATTACTTCTCTTGGTCACTTTCTCACTTTTTCTTTCTTTACAAATATTATACATAGTATTATTAAGGTTATATTTCTATAGAGTTTTATTACATCTAACTCTAATTCTTGGGTTAGTGTACTTTTCTTTTTATTATATTACTTTACTGGGTTTTGGTTAAATCAGTTACATTAATTATTTAATTGATAATAATATTTATTTCTGATATTGGATAATCATTGGCTCTATTCCCAATATTATACTTGAGTGTACCATTTCTCCCTTACATATTTTATATTATTGGTTTGTTTCTTATCCCTTGGTTTCACTTTATTTCCTTTACACTTGATTAGTTTCATTTTCATTTTTCTTCTTCTTCTCCTTCATTTTCCATTGGCTTCATTTTAATTTGGTTCTCCCCTTCTCGTTTGGTTTTATTTCATTTGGTTGTATGGATTCATTCACTTTCTTCAATTGACTTTATTCTTATTTGGTTTCGGTTTTTTCCCTTCTTCTTTGTTTTCCTGTTTGTTTGGTCAATCACTTGGGTTAGGTCAAGTCGTCGTTTGTCATGTTATTGTCATTTTATTTTCATTAGTTTAAACATTTTATTATTCAAATTATTTTTTATATAGTAGATTCGTCTTTTTTATCCCTGGTATTGGGGTGGCTTATTTGTGTTGTAACAATATATTGCAACGAATCACAGGATCATGATAGGCGCATAGAGATATTTTGGCGCTTAGCAACGTAGGGCTCGTTAAATAGCGGTAAATTTACGCTATTACATATTTGTCTATGAATATAAAATTTGTGGGAAAAATCCGACGTATAAATTTAATTAACGTGATAATTGTATGTGTATTGTTCATATGAAAAGCTGAGGATATAAATTTTCAATTGTGCATATTCTCTTGTTTATCGTATATGAACAGATTTTATCAGTATATTGGAGGTTGATTATTAGTTGTTGTATGTTAGATAAGGTATTTACATGTTGATATTTTGAACTGCTTTTTCGGTGTGCATATAAACTGGTTACCATATGTTCTAATCTTGTTGTGATAATAATAACTTGCTTTGCGTATAAATCAATAAATTTAAATTTACTAAATTTTAAATTAAATTTTAATCATTATGGCGGATACTGCAGAAATCAAGAATCTTTTAGCTGCCGTATTAGCGGAGTGGGAAACCTTGTCCGAAGAAATGAAAGCTGATAGAGAAGAAATGAAAGCCTGGCGTGAGGAGATGAAAGCCGAGGAAGAGGAGATGATAGCCATTAGGCAGAAATTTTGGGAAGAAATGGACGCCGACAGAGAGGAGAGGATGGCGAAACTACAGGAAATGTCAGCTGATATTAAAGTAGATTTACCTGTTGAGAGTATTGTACCTTGTGATAATTTTGAAGTACCAAATGTCCTTGTGGAACATACTCTCAACGAAAGTAATATGGAAGTTAACCAAGATGTGACATCTGAAGGATTAACGGAGAACAGTAGCGTAGCAGGTGAACTTGAAAGTGATTATACAGAAACCACCTTATTAGGGCCTAGTAGTTCATATCTCGGTAAAGTCGAGTATTTAGATTCTGCATCGAATTGTAGTGAAGATAACAGAAATGAAATTAATAGTAACAACACTATTAATCTGGAACATACTTCAGGTAAGTGCTGTGATGAGGTGATATTTTATAGTGTAACAGATATAGCATGCGAGAACAGTGAACGTATGATAGAATCTGAAGCTATCATGGATGCGGACAGTGTATGCATAACACATAAAAATTCTGAACCAGTAGTAGAGCCTGGAACTAGTATGGATACTAATGGTGCAGGTATTTATGACACATGGCCAAATGATGAGGTACTAGATGAATCCATATCAGGTACTGAGGTGTTTACGGAGGACGGAGAGGTAAATGATACGGGTGACAACAATTATGATAAATAATAATGAACCGCCGCGTAATCAGTTTCATGTTCAAACACCACAAAATCAGCCGCAATCACAACAACATAAAAATACAACTCAGCAAATTAATACCAACTTATTAGCAACAGTTACTGAAAATGATTCAGTTGAAAAGCAGTTCAATCGATCAAGTATGGAAAATGTTAGTTATAAGAATAAAACTGTTATGTATGGCCTATATCCTGCCGAAATTAGGGGTAATTTAATGTGTAATAATGATAATAGTAATAAACATGAAGAAAATATTAATATTGAAAATGGCACCGATCTTGTGGTCGAAGCCAAAATTAGGGGTTGTGTTGACGAGATATTGTTTGACAGCGGCACAGGAATATCGCTGTTGGACGAGCAGTTGCTAAAGAGGTGTAAAAACCACTTTATACAAATGCCGATTCTGCCGGTAAGTCACACAAGGATAAAATCAGCAGCGTGTGCGTCGCAGATAGTTGAAAAACAGGCAAGTATAACAAGATATGTGCGGGGAACGGAAATAGATGTGACCGTAATTGGAGTTAGAAAACTCGGACATAATATTATATTGGAAATCGACGAATTGAATAAACTGCCAGTTGGAGTTCCAAACCATACATTACGAGATAAGGTTGATAGTATAGAGCACCTTATCAGACTAGGACGCTCGAAAGATAAGATAACGAATAACTCACCGACTCCCAAGGTTCAGTTAATGGGTTGCGAGATAAGGCAATTACGGTGTATATTAAACAAATTTAAATCTGTATTTCCAAGTAAACGTGTGCGTTTCAAAACTGAGAAAAATTTACACAAAAAACTCAGAAATAAATGTCAGGATATAGGGGTAAGAATGTGTAGTGATTTAAATATGTCAATTCAGGTTTAAATGTTGTATGTAAGATGGCTCGGTGAATGAACAATAATCTAGTTTTGATAAGGAATGTTGTCTGTGTACGCTATGACCCTGCATTAGATGTCGTTATCTGTGTGTCAAGAACATGTGTGTTTGTTTTGGTTTGAAGGTTACCACGTGTCTTTTGATTTGATGCTTCTGTCATAGTGACAGTTGGAAATGTTAGTATTAATTGAGGATGTTTATTTGATTTTAGTTTGAGGGTATTATTATTATTTCAGGATTAGGATGTTGTTTTGGGTATATTGAAAAAAAAAAAATTTTATTTTTTGTTAGTTAACTAAAAAAAAAAATTTTTTTTTTTTATGCGGGAGGGAGTTAATCCTGCAACGAATCACAGGATCATGATAGGCGGGGCAAGTCATATATTGCACAGACAATGGACATTCATATTATTCGTAGATGGTTAAGTTTGGTTGTTATCAATTGTATTTAGTAAGGTTTAGGGTTTAGTTTAAAAAAAACTGTGTATTATTATTTATGGTGATTCATGTACTGTGTTAGTGGAAATGTGCGCGCGTGCGCGAGTGGAAAACGTTTCCCGTGCGGTGCGTGAAGTATTATCGTTGTTTTGACATTAGCTGAACTGAGACATGTGTATCGCTACAATCCCTATACCTGTCGGACTATTGTTTACGTTCATGTATATTATTAATATGTTGGCAGCATGCATGAGATACGTGTAGTCTGATTACCGCTATGCATGCTGTTACAAGGTAAATGCACTCTAATGCATGAAAAGTGCATGGTCACCTTTACTAACCATGTGACTTCCATCCACCAATAGAATGCTGATTGGTGGTTGGAAATTTTCTTATGCCTGTCGTTACACAGGCAGTTCTTCTACGCCATCTACCGCGAACGGGTCGTGCACTCCTTGTACAAGAATTCTGCCGCTTGCAAGGTGTTGTAAAGACTATTCGTCGATAGTGAAACGAGAAGGCTCAGAACTGTGTATGTAGTACATCTGCACACAGGTGTGTTTAAACGCATTACGCGTATAATTACGTAGTTCTTCTACGCCATCTACCGCGAACGGGTCGTGCACTCCTTGTACAAGAATTCTACCGCTTGCAAGGTGTTGTAAAGACTATTCGTCGTTAGTGAAACGGGAAGGCTCAGAACTGTGTATGTAGTACATCTGCACACAGTAGTGTTTAAACGCATTACGCGTATAATTACGATAGTTCTTCTACGCCATCTACCGCGAACGGAACGTGCACTCCTTGTACAAGAATTCTACCGCTTGCAAGGTGTTGTAAAAACTATTCGTCGTTAGTGAAACGGGAAGACTCAGAACTGTGTGTGTAGTACATTTGCACACACTAGTGTTTTAACGCATTGTGCGTAAAATTACAAGCAGTTCTTCACTGCTGCTACCGCGAACGGTACATTCAAATCCTTGTACAAGACTCTACCGCTTGCAAGGATCTGTTAAGACTTTTCGGGGATAGTAATGCGTGTGACGCATAACAATTGATTTTATATCTTTACACACGATATTAATATTGTAGTATTACGTGTGTAAGAAGTGAGTGTAACTGTATCACTGTGTGAGATTTTCCGCAGTGACAGTATCATTATTGTTACGCAATAGTTCCATCAAGACGTTTCCGTGCTAGTGCAAGATTTCCTCATAGGGTGGTCTGCTGATCGCGGTAGACCTTCGTATTCGCGAGAACACTTGAAGAAGCCGGAGAGGTATAAGCTCAATATACCGTTATTGATTAAACTCACTGTCACCTGAGATATTACTTGGTCTTAAACTCTGTATAAGTTTTGCGAGTAATAAAATCCGTAGTACCGTTGTGTGTGCGAAGTGTCGGAGTCATCGTGGGAATTGCAGGACATCAGCCCAGCTGTTATAGGACCAGCCCAGCTGTTACAGGACGCCAGCCCAGCTGTAAACGTTTCTGGGAAAACGTCTGTCATTTGTAAGCCACACCTGACGAACCTACTACACCGCAAAGACCGGCCTTTCTCTTCAACAACATCATCGTGGGAGTCTTCTTATGTAACGTATCACGTCTTGCATATGAACATTATTTAACACTTTAAAAGAAAGACTCTATATCAAACATTACATTCTGTACATTTCAAATATACCATATAAACTATAACTTGTGTTTGTACAATAAATAATCTTAAACCCTCCAATATAGACTTGTAATTTGAATTACACATACTATCATATCCTATGCGCCAATAGTTTAGTAATTTGTGTTGTCGCAATATATATATATATATATATATGTATAAGCAATGTGTTCCAACAAAACATTTGCTGGAAATACCATAGAGTATCTGATTTAGCTTGTAATACAGTAGTAATTTCTGTTCATAATGAATTCGTTTCCCCATTCTCGCTTTACTATACTTTGTTGTAATTGTTATAATTTCAGATTATATTCTGGAAAAGATAAAAGTAATGTAGTGTAAAATTGATTTGATGGAGTAAAGTGTCCTTTACTTTTAAATTACATGTTGAATATTCTTATTGTATGGTTTTCAGTTCTATAACATGAAAAGTATGCATATGTAAATACATTGCTCCATATTTTTAACCATGTGTTGATTTTAAATTTTATTTTCCAATGTGTCGGGATTAATTATAGGCTCTAATAAAAGCTGGTTCAGTAGAAAGGTAGAATTGGTTGTTAACCCCAACTGAACTTGGTCGATTGCTGGAATTGTTGTGGGAGTTGTAAATTCCCTCCCAGCAATTGCCATTTACACTGATGAAATACAAATTACGTACAGTACCTGTGGTTTGATGGAAAGCACTCTTGTAGGCTGTAAGACCGCATGTAGCTGAAGCTGCTTGTTGGTGTAGTTGATGTTATAGTAGAAACTGCGGTTTTGACGAAGAGTTCGCACATTCGCGATTTTCCGAACTTACGCGTGAGTTTTGAATCGTTTGCCGTATTTGCGGGAAAAGTTACATATGAAAAAAAGGGACAGGCCTGCGAGAGCGAAGCGAACACGAGTACTACTATACGAAGCGAACAACAGAACAGAGTTCAGCGCACGCGCGAGAGATCGATTTGTGGTTGGTCCTGCATAAAACGACACGCACTCGCGCACTATTTGAACTTACCAAATCGTACGTGAAATTAAAGTTATGAGGAAAGACAAACGCAGGATACTTACACAATGAAAATAAATTACAACTGAAAAATTAACTGAACACTACATCTAACACACCGCCTGCCAAAAACCTATGATTTTTCAAATAGTGGCGGGAGTGACCACGTGCATTTACAAGACTGGAAAGGGTGCAACCTTATTGACGGATCGGACTACAGTACCATTTGCTGTACGTATTGTCAAAACTCGGGTAACGGAATCAGGAGCGGGATGAAGGGAGAGGATTTGTCTGACAGGCCAGTGCAGTGGTGCTGACTCTCCGTCTTGTAATAGTACAAGTTGCCCTTCATGGAGTGACGCCGAGTTCTTGTTCCACTTGGAGCGTTGAAGTTGACTGTGAAGATAGCTCTTACTCCACCGTTTCCAAAACGATTCAACTATTTGACATAGATGAGTCCATCGCTGATGTGGATGGGCGACATTATCTTGAGGCTCTTCTGGAGCTGATAACAAGGATCTTCCAACGAGGAAATGTCCAGGGGTAAGAAAATCAAGTTCCTCAGATGGATCTGGTGCCATGTTGCATAGAGGGCGACTGTTCAATATCGCTTCAATGCAAGTGAATATGGTACAGTGTTCTTCAAATGTAAATATTACATCACCAAGAGTGCGGTACAAATGACCTTCCGCGGATTTGACGGCGGCTTCCCAAATTCCACCGAAATTCGGCGTATACGGCAGATTGAAATGCTATTGAATTTTGCGTTTCGCTAATTGAGCGGCTATTTCATCGCTATGAGTTTCCAACATAGAACATAGATCACGAAGGTGGCGTGAGGCGCCAACAAAGTTGCGACCATTGTCAGAATAAAGATCTGAAGGAAGTCCACGACGAGCGATGAAACGATCCAGCAAGGCGAGGAAAGCCTCAGTAGACAAATCTGAGACAACTTCTAGGTGTACTGCACGGGTAACCATACACACAAATACGCAAAGATAACTTTTATAGGTGCGTGGTTTACGAAGGCGAGAGTCTTTAGTTGAGAACAGGCCAGCATAATCAATGCCGGTGGACAAGAATGCAGGTTGTGGTGTTACTCGAGACATAGGCAACAAAGCCATGATACATTGCGAGGGCATTGCATACATTTTAAAGCACTTGACACATTTACGCAGCCGAGGTCTCAAGGTGGAGCGAAGGCAAGGAATCCAAAAGGTTTGGTTGATCAATCGTTGAGTAGTACGTGGTTCAGAATGCAATCCTAACATGAAAGTGATCAATGGGGATATCAGTTAGATGTGATTTCTTTGGCAAAAGCGTAGGAAACTTGGATCTGTCCGGCAACAAGGAGTGACATAGTCTACCACCAGCACGAAGGATACCATCGTTGGAGATAAACGGAGACAGCGAACGTAACGAGTCAGGAATCTTTCCATTCTTCATACAGGCAATCTCCTGATCAAAGTAGTCTTGTTGCGTTAGACGTACTATGGTGAGTTCAGCGACTTTGAGTTCTTTGACAGACAAAACAATAGATTTTGACACCATATGCTTACGAGAGTGATTTACGAACCGATGAATGTAAGCAAATCCACTTATGAGTTTTTGAAAACTAGACATTCTTTGGTAGAAGTCAGTGAATCTTTCTGGAGAAGTGACCACAAGAGTTGTGACCGGAACAGGTTTCAATTCAGGAGTCTCCAAGTAGACCTTTCTAGTGTAGACAAGCAGAGGCCAAGACTTAGATGACACGTGAAATTGCGGTGGTCCCTTCCACCACAATCCTGAGTTTTGAAGCGTGGCCGCAGTGCATCGACGGGAACCCACATCAGCTCGATTACTGTGCGTAGGAATGTGAGCCCAACATTTAAGTGCGGTGCGTTCCAGGATGGTTACCACTCGATTAGCAACATACGTTTTGAGTTTATAGGATGGCGTATTAAGCCAATCCAATACAGTACTAGCATCAGTGTAGAGTCTTATTTTTCTGTATAGGAAGAGTGGATAGGACCTGTTGAGTGGATGCTATCAATCGTGACAATAGCACTGCGCCATTGAGCTCTAGTCGAGGGATGGAGACAGTTTTTAGCGGGGCGACACGACTTTTGGCCACAAACAGTTGCATGTTGACTCGGTTGTCATTACTTTCTGAATGCAGATAAACGGCGGCGGCAAAGCCATGCTGTGACGGATCGCAAAAACCGATGAGACGATAATGAGCGTTGTCAATAGTGGCGCGACGTGGAAATGATATTTCACTTACAGCTGATAATCCAACAACGAATTTTTTCCAATCCTCTTCGGATTCCGAGGATAATGGGTCATCCCAATCCAATGAAGCAGTCCAAAGACGTTGCATGAAACATTTGGCCCAAAAAACGACAGGCGAAAGCCAACCAAGTTAGGAGATGTAGGACAAGATACTGCGTTTGGTGATTTTCCCTTTGAACGGAATATAGTTATACGAAAAGGTATCAGAAGATGGACACCAACGAATACCAAGAATTTTTACTGTTTGGTTTTCATCAGAAAAAATGAAAGGATTTTCCAGGTGTTCTGGAGGAAATTGGGCTATCAGTGCTGGGTTGTTTGACGTCCACTTTCTTACCTCAAATCCCGAGAGTGTCAACATTGAATTTAGCTCCTTTATGAGATGAACAGCTTCCTCAAAGGTGTCAGTACTAGGTCGTCTACAAAGGTATGATGTTCGAGTGCATACACGGCGTGTGGGAAAGATGAGCCTTCATCTGAAATCAGTAGTTTTAAATTCGCTGACGGTTTTAGTCCATATGTTACAGTGGCTAACTCATATTCTTGGAGAGGTTGAGATGAATCGCTGCGCGAAAAGATATGTTGGAGATGTCGATCTTCCGGACGAAGTATAATTTGGTGATACATCTGACGACAGTCTGCGGTGATGACAAATTTGTGAGTGCTGAATGATATCAATATGTGTTGAAGGTCACTTTGAAGCTTGGGACCTGCAAGAAGACGTTCGTTGAGTGACACACCAGTGTGATCTGGAGAACTGACATTAAACACGACCCGTATTTTTGCGTGAGGATCGTGTCTTTTGAATACACAATGGTTTGGAATTATGTACGAAGACGGAGTGTGCGCAACAGACATGTGGCCCAGGTCCAAGTATTCCTGCATGAAATTGTTATACTTGTCCTGCACTTCGGGGTTTTTTGAAAGGCGATGTTCCAAGTTAAGAAAGGAACCAACAGCGGCTGGACGATTCGATCCAATTTCAGTAGCTTCAGGAGCAACTGGCAGTGAAACCATGTACCGCCCGCCCTGTACTCTCGTCGTGGTTTGAACAAACAAGTCTTCATAGTATTGGTCTTGAGGAGATATAGATTTGGGTGTTTCGACTTCCTCTATTTCCCAAAACCGTTTAAGTTAGAGATCAATCCTATCGTTCAGAGTTGAGAACAAGGTGGTGGACGACGCTTGACGTGATGAGAATGATTGGCGATTGACTACAGTGCCGACTAGGACATATCCGAACATGGTAGATATAACAGAAGGATTGCCTTTGATTAAGGAGCGTGGGCCGTCTGACAGGAAATATGGATACACGTCGCTTCCAATGAGTAGGTTGACCTTGGCAGGGCGATAAAAATCCTGGTCAGCAAGTTGCAGGCCTGAGAATTGGGCAGCTACATCCTTGTGGAGATTAATGGAAGGCGATTCACTAGTGATGCGATCCATGACTACAGACATGAATTGGACGTTGACGAGCGTCTCGAGACCGAAGACTGAGATCTACAGTGAAAGTAGCCTTGTTCACTTGAGAATTTATACCAGTGAGTGTGAAGTCAACAGGGCATTGTTTAAGAGCAAGACGTGCAGCGCAATCTGTGGTGATTATGGTGCGTTGACTGCCAGAATCGAGAACAGCTCGAATTTCCTGGCACTGACCATATGCATCCTTTACTAATACTTTTGCTGTGCCGAGTAACACAATTTTCGAAACAGTATCGACGGTTGAGGCGTGACAAGAGAAAGTTGCATTCTGACTGTTGGCAGAGCTTGATGGTGACAAAACAGGTCCGGGTGCGCCCGTTTGCACACTACTCGGCGTTGAATTGACAGACGAGCTTTGAACATTTGCCTGACAAAGCATAGTGTTGTGGCTTTTACTATGACATGTTCGACAACTTTTGTTTGAAGTACAGTTTGCACGAGGATGAGTGGAAAAACAAGCAAAGCATCGTTTGTGCTGATGAAGTACATTGTAACGAGAGTCAACAGGCAGTTGTTGAAACTTTTCACAATTGAATATTTTGTGATTGCCATTCCAATGGAAACAAGTAGTGTTGGGTCGAGCTTCCTGAGAGGTTTGAACTAACAGAGTTTTTGCAGATTTATTTACAAATTTTGCCTGGTTAGGTGTGCCTTTGAAACCACTTGTGCCAGGAAACGATCGCCTATTGACAGGTGGTGTACTGGGAGGCGAACTAGGAGGCGATTCAGCTTGAATGATTTCGTATGACCTTTCTAAGTTGGTGATAAATTTGATCAAATCCTGAAAGGTAGGAATTTGATTATCATCCTCCGTTTGTTTTTGTTCGTACAGCATACGGACGTCAGAAGGCAATTTGTGTAAAGCAAGCTGCAACAGGAGAAAATCTTGCATGTTTATGTTAAGGCTGAGCAAGGCATTGACGGATGACTGAAAGGTTGACAGGTAATGTTTTAAGTTGTCATGGCTATTTTCTTTTATTTGATAATTTTTCATCAAAGCATAATAATGATTTGCAGCAGACCTCTTATTACTGTATCTATTACATAAAATGTCATACGTTGTTTGGTAATTTACATCAGTAATTGGTAATGTTTCAACTAAGGACAATGCATGACCTGACAAGTGCGTACGCAAACATTGAAGTTTTTGATATGGTGTGAAGACAGATGAATTGTGAACAGGTGAATGAAACAAATTTTTAAAATTAATCCATTGATTAGGTTCACCAGAGAAAACAGGCAGTGAAATTTTGGGCACTTTAAAGGAAGAATGTGCCTGTATGACAGGCTTTTGTTCAGTTGAATTGTCCAGTGTGAGGAGACTGAACAGCTCATCACATTCTTTTGAAATGTCAAGTACATCAGTTGAATCCTTTTCTTGTAAGGAAATATTATTTATTTAAATTTTTTCGATTGCATCTGAAAAGTCGTATAATTTAAGTGCGATTTCGTACGGTTTCCCATCTAAATTATGCCCCTTAGAAGTTGCAAAGATCTGTAGCGTATTTAGAGTACGTTTGCATTTGGCAAAATAAACTGCATTTGCGCGTAGTAATGCGTCTTTTTTACCGGTCATGTTGAATGATTGTTGAACAATTTATTGCGGAGAAGACGAATATTAGACGAAATGAATTTATTTCCTTAAAACGTGCATGATGCATTTGAAGTATGCGATGTATAATGTGCGTATACAGTAGTACAGACGGCTGAATGTATTTTTGCGTGTGGACTGGCTGCCGGGTGAAAAGAATGCAGGTGAATGCGGTGGATACGTGAGTTATACGTAAACACAGCGATGGATACAGGAGGGGGATACAGAGTTACAGTGTCTGGTGACGTAACGGGAATGTCGCAATAGTTTTCCGCTAACAAAACAAGGAAAAGAACAGTTATGAAATGTACCTTATGAAATAACAGTTACTTGACACTAATAACAATTACTGTACACTGTTTATTATACATGGAGACATACGAGAATAGTTGCAAAACATAACCGTTACCGGTAACTGACGAAATGAGCTGTAACAGTTCGCCCGACCACGTTTCACAAGTTTTTATGGTTAGAGAAAAAACAAAAAACGACACTGCGAATTTGAACCATCCACTATTTGAACAATCCGGCCCGGAGGACCATTTGTCGGGATTAATTATAGGCTCTGATAAAAGCTGGTTCAGTAGAAAGGTAGAATTGGTTGTTAACCCAACTGAACTTTGTCGATTGCTGGAATTGTTGTGGGAGTTGTAAATTCCCTCCCAGCAATTGCCATTTACAGTGATGAAGTACAAATTACGTACACTACCTGTGGTTTGATGGAAAGCACTCTTGTAGGCTGAAGACCACATGTAGCTGAAGCTGCTTGTTGATGTAGTTGATGTTATAGTAGAAACTGCGGTTTTGACGAACAGTTCGCACATTCACGATTTTCCGAACTTACGCGTGAGTTTTGAACCGTTTGCCGTATTTGCGGGAAAAGTTACATATGAAAAAAAGGGACAGGCCTGCGAGAGCGAAGCGAACACGAGTACTACTATACGAAGCGAACAACAGAACAGAGTTCAGTGCACGCGCGAGAGATCGATTTGTGGTTGGTCCTGCATAAAACGACACGCACTCGCGCACTATTTGAACTTACCAAATCGTACGTGAAATTAAAGTTATGAGGAAAGACAAACACAGGATACTTACACAATGAAAATAAATTACAACTGAAAAATTAACTGAACACTACATCTAACACAATGTATTACCATTTTAATTTTATATGTGAATTGTAAAATGATTGTTCATTTGATGTTAAAAATAAATTTAATTCTTATTGGATTTCAAAGGTACTTGTGCTAGGCATATTACTAAAAATGAACCTGCTTAGTTCAGATGACATTTACATGGTTTCATATACTCAGGACATGCACAAACTATATTTTATTAATTTTTTGGGTTCATTTGAATTTTAGTATTTCATTACTTCTTCACTAAATCGAAAATAACTTTATCAATTAAATTACAAATAAAAATAAAGATGGAATTTGATAACAATTTAGTTATTGAGGTTATATTCAAAATTCATAACTTCTAAGTTCTAACGATTTTGATTTAATTATATTTTAATGGTTCAGCATCATGTTTCTCAAGCATTAGGCATGTGGCGTGCATTTTCCAGCTGTGGTACAGGTCACACACCGCTGGCATAGAGAAAGCATTTAATCATATGGCGTGACAAGCTCCAGAATGAAATACAATATTTATTACTTAAATGAAAAAATATTTGGTACTAAATAACAGTTTAATATTAATTATATATATTTACATAATTAGCGTACATAATACATAACAACACTTGCTTCCGAATTATAATGTTAGAAGCTTAGAATAGTGTTTTTCCTACATCTGATGGTTACTGTCTTTGTTATGTCATGGTAACATTCACACTTTCCTTTTTGCATAGCAAATGTGCAGTACTTTATGTGGTATGCATATTGTATACTATCTGTTTTTTGGAGTTCTAGGGTGCTAACTGCCCGTTTATTTTTGTTTAAAATTGCAATAACTTTTAGTTTAATATTTTATTATTATTGATTTATTTATTTGAATTCAATCTAGCATTGAATCCAACGCAAATAAATCCGATTAATGCACTGGAGATTAGTTAGCGAAGTAGTTTTCAACTTCGGTTAATTTATTTTATGTGGTTGTTCCTCCGTCGACTAGATGAAATGGTGATGTAGGTTCCGCACTGAAATCATAAATAGTTTGCATGAACAATCACTTACTTGTGGCGAGTCTTGTCGATCTTGCAGGGTCGATGTAACAATCTAATCTGGAGATGGACTTACCATATTTAAATTCGCCGCTGCTTGTCGAGCTATCCAATGAAAGTCGTTCACCTGTTTTCAATTTTAGTCTTTTGAAATAAACTAACTGACTCCGTTTGCTTGTGTAAAATATGATTTATTCAGTTTAATATGCTCTTTTTAAATGATCTGAAGTATCGTTTATTATTTCAATTCAAAATAAGTAACATGAGTAATTGGTTTTATAAATTTTGCCTCAGGGTGGTAAAACTGATTTACAATATCAGTGTATCTAAATGCTTTTTGGTTAAAATAATTTAATTCAAAATTGTGTATGTGTGTGTGTGTGTGGGTTCTTTTAGCTGACAGAATACCAAATTGTTGAATAGAACTCTTACTCTACCGTTATTAGGCAGTTTGAGGATGATTACAATTCAATCATCACTTAATAGTTAACATTCAAAATAATAACCATGTCTGCTCTAGACATTTCAGGTTAACAAAATTATTAAACTCAATCGACAATAAATGGTTTAATGAACGTTGGTTAACGTTAAAATAATTCTTGATAAAACATTTAAAAAGTGAACAATAAAATAATATGTTGAAACAGTGTTATTGAATGGAACATCTGATTCATTGTTTGACTCTACATAAAGGTAATTGCATGGTTGTAAGTAATTATGTATCTTGACAACCTTGGTTCTTATTTATAGTAAACATAAACATTTAAATAGTTATGGTAGTAGACTCTTCCTAAATTACAAAACATAAATAACATTGAAACTTTCCATTAACTTTCGTTAATTGTTCATCCAGTTGACAATTCTCAGTCATTGATGAATGCTGGTTGGTTTGGTTTATATTTAATAAATGACAACTGTCATTAGGTGTGGTTATGTCACACTAAGTATTCATACATAATAATTGATTGAATGTTGAAAAATTCTTAAAACGAAAATATTCAGAATAATCTGAGGATTGTCATTATTACTGTTGATTAAATAATATTGTGAATACACCTTAACCTAGGTTCTTTATTTATGAAAATTGTTTGAATATGTTTCGATTATATCGTTTCTCAAATTCTTAATTAATAATGTACAATCACTGTACTCCCTTTTTATTTATAATTTAAATCCCGGAATTGCTCTGGATTATACACTGAGCAATCCTTGTTACGCACTGTTACACTTAACACCTTCGATAGTAAAGTATTTATGTTATCACAAATTGAGGTTAGGTTGCTCTGTTTACAACGGTGACGCGCACAAATCATATGAACAGCTGTTTCTTTGCGCTGAATAGTAACCGTCTGTCTCCCTCTGAAGTTGATTACAAAGTGTTGGGAACACGCATCTCATTCTGCCGTTCCGTCTTGCGATCGTTGAAAATTTTGTTAATTTCTTGGATCTGATTGGTAGACGATCTTTAATTTGATGCACATACCCCCTTCGCGAATTATTTTAATTGTTGTTTTTGGTGTGGGGTGGCTGGTGTCGATATTATAAATATTTGCTCGATTTGACACAAATATCTTATAATTGTAATAACTTTTTTATTATGGCTTAGATTTGAAATCTAAGCGTTTTACTGTATTGGTAACACTCGGCTCTTTATTTTGAGTCTACTCATGGTGTACTTTGGTCCATTATTAAGGGAGTTGATGATTATCACAATTCACTATTCACTATTATTTATATTTATTTTTGGATTAAAATTATTTAATGGCACTCATACCCACTTGAGTGCATGCCTTCCAAGTTCTCTTACACTTCTTAATTACTGGTAACTTAAATCTAATGACAAAATATATTACTTAAGTTAACATTGCCTTAGCCTATGTCCCTATACTTGTATTTACATATTATTAATAATAGAAAGTATTTGTGTACCTTCTGTATGACCCCAGTTGTAAACAATAAGTGGTTTCAACTACTGTGAGTCTCTGTTAGTTGGAATATAATGGTATTCCTTGTTATTTCTGTCATTAATGTGACCTCTATTTTGCACTATGAGGTGCATACTTATTTTCACTCTTATTTTGTATTCTTTTGTCTTTTTCTACTATCATTTAGTTAGAATAGTTTAACCATAGTAGTATCTTGATAATGAGTCTAGTATTTTTAATACATTAGCTTGTTCCTTAGCGTATATGATTGAGTAACAGTAATTACACCTGGTGTCACATGACAGGTGTTCTTAATTACTATTATAATACATTATGTCCTTTCTTATAATAGTCTTATACTATTACAATAGTGGTATTATACCTTACTTATAGTCTAGACATTAGCCTTTTATTTCTATTTGGTTTTATAATGTGGTTTTGTTCAGGTTTTACATAGTGAATCCCATTTTGGTTGGTTTTGGTTCACTTTATTTACTTAAATTCTTATTTAAAATTCATTTCTGGTGTCTTATATTGGTATGTGTAGAAAGCTTATTATTTCTACTTGGTTTAAGGTACAAAACATTTCAGTTTAGGTAGGTTTTCCCTACTGATAAATGTGAACTTAGGTGAACAGTACCTGTATCTTAGGTTATGTGGTTTCATTATTTGTACCAACAATGGGTGTGATAGGTTGATACAAATTTACTTCGGCTACACCGGCTTGTGGAGGAACTGTCTAACTGCCACTCCATTAATTTATTTATATGTTAAATATTGTGACTTCATGAATTTATTTGTCCAACTGTATATTAAATGTTAAGTGTATTTGTATGTGTTATTAATGTTAATTCTTTCTGTGTTGTGGTGGCCACCCAATGTATTATGAGTAATGGTTTGTCGGGAATAAGGATCCATAAGGGGTATGGTAATTAGAATTTTTGGAATAATTTAAGGAAGTTATCTGAGGTGTGAGTCGTTGGTTGTACAACTAATTAATTATTTGGTTATAATCTATTGAAACCTATTAAGGGCTATATTGGAGGTTGACACCTAAATTGTATTATATTATATTTCCTGCTTTTATTGAAATATTTGATCTTGAATTGTTATATGGTTAAGCCTAATTGATATTTTGATACAGTTTGATAATTTTGTAATAAATCAGGCTCTCTATAATGTTGAGTACAGTTATTCGAAACCTGTGGTTGTACATTAAGGTAATCAATTTAACTGGATTTTCTTATTTTAGAATTAAGTTCACAAATAGTTCAGACCAAAATTTAGTACACTTTCACTCACATCTTAAGAATTTTGATTGGTTGTTTACAATTTAATAATTATTTTCCAATTCTACTCACTACCCCTTAGGTGTTAAATATAAATAGTGGTCATTATAGAGCTCTCTTTTTTTCCTTTTATTTGGATGGCCCTCAGGCTTTTCTTTCTCCGCATGTCATCATCTTGCAGTGTCGGCCTTTTCCTTGGTATGGTCGTAGTAATATAGTACTGTGTGAAAACAAGGTGGCGCCCTCAAATGATTACCTATTGAAGTGACTGGAGGATAATATTTTGAGTTATTGTCTACCCACCCCCCTAGGCTGAGTAATCTGGGACCGTTACATTTGGCGCCCAACGTGGGGCCTGTCTGCTATTCCTCCTTGATTTGACTTGTGTTTTAAAACAAATATTTGAACTTTGGTGGAAATTTACCTTGTTAAGGAGTTGCCCTTTGAGAATTTATTTATTATTAAATTTTTGTTGTCTGTCTTATGTCTTGTGCTGTCTTTGTTGGCATAATAAGAAAATTCGGATGATTTATGCACTTTTCTAATTCCGTTTGGAACTTGATATCTACAATTAACATGAATGCTTACTACTTGCGTCGCTCAGAAACCGGGTATGAACTGAAAATTAAGAGGCGTTGCTATTGAGGGAAATGGGGATGATTTAAGGAAGAAATTATCACACTGTTTTTCAAACAACATACCAGTTGATGGAAAACTTATCGCACAGCTAGACCCTTCGGAAGAATTAGACACTTGTGAGGAGAAATTCTCTGATCTCAATAACTTGGTAACCGACTATGAAGGGGATGCTAAAGATAATGAGTATAAGAGCATTCAAGCGAGGTTATGGCACTGGCTCTTGCGTGTGGAGAGGATTCCAATACCTGCGACTTTTGAAACCGACTTGGAAGATAGGAAAAGTAACCTTCTGGGGAAGATGAAGCGGCTTGTGGATGCGTCTACCGACCTTAAAGACTCCAGGGAACAATTAGAAGGCAATGAGGAAGAATTAGAACCTAAAACCGGAAAGCTGGGAAAACCTATTGTCTCTGAGCCTCAAAATGCTGGGTTAGAACTTCCTTCCACACGGACAACATCGCAGTCACATCTTGGTGGTGACTCGGTTTCTCGGCAGGACCATACTGTTAGGGAATCATAAGTAAAACCAGTTGGCACACCCTTATCTACTGTTCAACCTGCATCAACTAAGCGGGAGCCCTCGGGGGCACTCCACGCATTGGAGGTTGTTTCTAAGCCCAAGATGGTGCCGGTCTACAAATGGGGACTTAAGTACGATGGCGAGGGAAGTCAAAGCGTAGCAGCATTTATTGAGAGGGTAGAGGAGCTAGGAAAGGCTAGGGATGTCTCCTGTCAAGAACTTTATGAAAGTGCGGTAGATCTTTTTAGTGGAATTGCACTTATCTGGTATCGCTCAGCTTGTCGAAGGATATTTACTTGGGAAGAGCTTAAAGAGGAGCTGAAAGTTGTCTTCCAAAGCGCTGACTATGATGATCGTCTACAATTAGAGATTTTGCATCGAACTCAAGGGGAGATGGAGAGTTTGGATCTATATCTCGCTGTAATGGATGGTTTGTTTGGCCGCCTTTCAAAACCTGTACCTGAAGAGGCTAAACTTCAACTCATCTTGAAGAATGTGAATACCTTTCTACCTTTCGATCGTCTCGACCATTAAAGTGTTGGAACTGCGGAGAAGGAAATCATACACACAGAAACTGCAAGAGAGAGAAGAAGACATTCTGCTTTGGATGCGGGGAAGCAGGGGTTAAGAAGACGGCCTGTGCCAAGTGCCTCTCAAAAAACTTGTAGAGTCAGAGTCCTCCTTAGACAACTCTGGAGTGCTCCCTGGAAGACCTACAGATAAGTTTAAAGAAACCATGAGTTTACCCCTAAGTCAGTCACTCAACCATTTGCTATAGATTTTATAACGTCTCTCCTGTTAAGACATTATAACATAGGGAACCAGTTTAATTGGTTGCTGTTAATTAAACTAGCTGCCGTAGTTAGTAAAAATTACTTACCAACAAACTAGGACAATGTATATATCAGGAATTTTTCTCAAGGTTACATAAATTTATTCACTCTCTGGATATTAGCGAAAACATTTCTTTATTATTGTATCTTAACTACGGATTTAAACATAATACCTTTAATGGTCATCTTTTTCTTTTTACTTTACTTTAAAAGAAAATTCTTATAGATTCTGCATCAAATACTCTTTAAATTGTTACTCTTATTATCTCAAAATCATACAGCTGTGTATTACTTTGATTACCACGGATCCGGGTTCTAACTTTATAATATTCTAACATACATCAACATCATCCAAACTATTTGAAGAATAGTCTGATGTAATTTCATATTAACTTTTACCTTTAACCATCATCAGATTACTACTATCTCATTACAGAAACTACAGACATTAATACGCTAATATTTACGTTATTTAAATGAGTCTTTACAAGAAACTTTACTGTTCTTTTTGTTGAGGTTGTTAAAAACAATATATGCACAGAAGTTACGGTTTAGTGTCACCTGAGTATAACGTGAATCTGCGGCTGGTCGTCTTGATGATCCTCTTCAGTAGGTTTTCCTGGATGTAGTTCGTTGTTGTTCTGGTTCCTCCATTTAGTTTGTTGTTTCAGAATTGTGATCTAGGTCATGACGCTGGGATTCTGCTACTTGCAGCTCGTACAGTTGTTGTCGTAACTTCACTCCTGACGTTGGTGTTCACTTTTCACATTTAATGTTTTAACGGCACTAATGTTACTTTTTACATGATATGGCACATATCGTACCATTTACTTTTCATAAAGAGATGTGTCGGCTAAGTTTTTTTTTATTAATAATACTTTCTCAACATCTGAACTACATTACTAGTTTTAAGTTTCATTTCGTTTTAGCTACATGTGGATTATATAAATGAGAAACCCTAACTTCTTGTTACATCGTTTTAGCAACATAAACGTAAGTTTAACTTCACGACACATTTTCAAGCTGCTTACATGTCAGAGATTCTCGGTCGGCTGGCGTTAGTTTAGCGGCAGAGAGTAGGGAAGCGGGTGCAGTTTACACGCCGAGAGAAAAGTAGTTCGTACTTTTATTATTATTAATTGTCCATTAATTAACTACTATAAATTATCCTACCTTTTCTTAGTTAGGAGTTAGGTATTTCATTTATTATTATCACGTCTTTATTTAAAAAGAATGATTATTAGTTTTCGCTTAATAACAGTATACTTAGCATGTTCGTACTGGTCTTTTTACAAGTTGATACAGGTATCTAGGTACAGAGGGAGGTTGGATTATACTCTCACTTGTTATAAGAACAAAAAATTTATTTGTGCTATTTAAATTGCCTTTAAATCGTCACAATTTTCTTGTTGATTCACGAGAGAATGACCCGCGACCCTATCTAACTATTCGCATTTTTGGAACTCTTTACAAAGGATTGTTAGATTCTGGTGCTTCGCACACCATTATGGGTGGAGAACTCATGGGGGTTTTTGATAAATTTCCAGCCAAGTTAGAACGCCTCTCTGATCAATATATATTAACTGCAGATCATAAAAAGCATAAGGTTATAGGAAAAACTATGCTACCCCTTACTCTTTCCTATAAAACCAAGTGTTTGTCTGTTTTGGTCATACCGTCCTTGGCCCAAGGAATAATTTTAGGAATGGATTTTTTTAATAAGATGCACATTGTCATGGGTGCCTACAACAAGAGTTGGCAATTTTCCGATAATTGCAAGTCAACTGGCTGTATCTACTCCGTTGGACTTTTAAACGAGACCAACTTAACTGAATCTCAAAAGAAGACCTTGGTTGCCCTCCTAGAGTCTTACCTTAGCGATCAAACAACAACTGCACTAGGAAGAACTCAACTTGGTGGAGCACAAGATAGAGACAGGGGATGCTGCTGCGATAAAACAACGATAATACATCGATGATGCCCACTAATTAGGTTAAACAGCTGTTTTCTGGCGAAGTCGAGCTGCCGTCTGTACACATCAAAGGTTATTCAAAAAGTGCCTCGAGGTGGCGTATGTTGCTACCGTTCTCGTCTGCGATCCTTGTAAAATTTGTCAATTTCTCTTATTTGATTGGCTGACGATTTTAATTTAGCGCACATACCCCCTTCGCGAAATTATTTAATTGTTGTCATAAGCTTGGGTTGCTGGGTTCGAGATTATGAACTGACGCTAGACATTTTTCCAAACTAACTCAAATACTTTAAAATTGACATAACTTTCTTATCACTGCTTAGATTGTAAATCTATGCTTACCACTGCATGGCGAACATTTGGCTCTTAATTTAGAGTCCACTCATGATATGTTTTCGTCCATGATTAAGGAAGATATTGTTTGAGATGAACACTTTACACTATTTATGACTAACTTGATATATTCTTGGATTATAACTAGCTAATGACAATCATATCTCTTCGAGATTATGCCTTTCAGGTCCTTTGACACTCCCTACTTATTATTTACTTATAATTATGAACAAAATACAATTCCTATGCTAACATTGTCTTAGGCCTATGAGTCTACTAACTATATTGATTAACTATTTATGAGAAATAGTAGTTCTGGCCAATTTCTATGTTGTCTCAATTATATATACAGTGTTATTACAACTACTGGTTGACTTTGTTAATGGGAATATATTGTTATTCCCTGGTTTTTTTAGTCTATTTAGTGACCTCTGTATAGCACTATCAGGTGTCCCTTTACTTTAATTCTTTTCTAATTAAGTAGTGTCCTTTCAGGCCACTATCTGGTTCAGAATAGTTCACTACAGCTGTTATATTGATTTCTATTCTGGTGTGTTTAATACATTTGCCTGTTATTTTGTATAGAGAATTGAACAACAGTATTTACATCTAGTGTCACATGACAGATGTGCTTATTTATGTTTATTATACTTTACATTACTGATAATAATTCTCTTACACTATCATATTAGTGATATAACATCTTATTTATCATACAGGTATCCCCCTTTTTATTCCTGTTTAACTTTACAGTATATTTTATCTAAGTTTTACATGGTGATTCTCATTTTGTCTGTTTTTGTTCATTTGGTTTACATTAATACTCATATAAATACTACTCTAGGTAGCTGATCTTGGTACTGGTAGAAACCTTATCACCTCTACTTGATTTTGTGTACAAGAGATTTTAGTTTAAACATGTTTTAGTTATTAATAAGTATGAATCTAGGTGGAAAGTACCTATATTTAGGTTATGTTTCTTCTCCCTTTGTAGCAACAATGGGTGATCTGAGTTGATACAATTCTACATTTTTAATCTTGTTTTTACTAGTACTGTATTTTGTTATTAATTATCGCCTGTAATTAATTAATTAGTTCTTTTTTCTTTCTGTTATCATTTTTCCATTGCTTAGTTAACAATAATTACAGTTATTAGACAATTTTGATTCTCTTTTTATTTACATTAATGCTGTGCATAATATGTCATTATGCTGTTGTTTACAGCTTCTTATTGTACTAATATTATTGTTACTCTCACTCTCTTTGCTAATATTGGATGCCCTACTCATTTACTAGACTAGTGGTCATATTCAGGTCATCTAAGTTAGTCAGTTAGTGTTTTGTCTACAATTTGTAAGTCTCTCAGTTAGTACTGTACTGGTGTTGGCTATTCACTTCACCTTAGGCCTTCTTATCTCGTTGTCATTGTATTTTTGTGGTTCTTCTTAGGTCACCATTCTGATTGATGTCATCAGTATTATTATTTCTTCCTCATAATATGTTTCTTTCTTGGTTTATTAACTTCTTCCTGACCGAATCTATTGGGTTATGGTTTCTGTTGTATAATCACTATTTAATGCATTTTCTTTCTTGTTATTAATTATTATTACCATTACTATATTAACTCCTGCGTTGTGAGTTCATTCTTCTTTATTAGTTGTTTATGTGGTCTCATGCTTGGCATTCTCATTGTAAATACTTGATGGGTCTTGTCCCCCTCAATTATCATGACATGTTACTTATATTTTGATACTTAAAATATGGTGGTTATATGTCTTGTTACATATTGTCCCCCCACGAAAATAGATCATTTTGAACAATTCCTTTATGGGATTTAAGAAATTATCGTTTAGATTGATACTTGTTCTGCATAATATCTCTTTATTGATGACTGGTTATATGTCCCTTTCTTTCTCTGGGTTTGTGTGTCCATGATTTCATATGTATTATTCCCATTCTTTTTTGTAATAGTATGCGGTCCGGTGTATAGCAGTAACAGTGTCTTTGCTATTCCCTCATTGTACTTGGTAGTTCTGTGTTTTTTAATAGCACTTTGTCCCCGACATTGTATTCTATGGGTTTGGGTTGATGTTCTTGGTATTTCTTTCTTCTTGTCTCCGTTCGTTCCAGAATTTTATTGTAAAATTTTATGTTGTCGAACTGATATACTTCACTTCGAGGAAAGTTAATTAACTCTGCTATCTCCCTTGGTGGGGGTTTCTCGAACATTGCTGTGTACGGAGTGGTATCAATGGCTTGATGATGAGATAGGTTGATAAATTCTTCTGCAGTCGATAAATATTCCGACCATCTCCGCTGTTGGTTATGACAATAGGTTCGAAGTATTCTGCCTACTTCCCTTATTACTCTGTCAGCTGAGTTGCTGCTTGGGTGATGCACAGAAGTTTTGTATGTCTTTATACCATTGTTCATCAGTGTCTCCTTCCATCGTTTTCCTCTGAACTGTGTTCCGTGGTCACTGATTATTGATTTAGGTTTTCCTATTTCAGGTAGATATTGTTGGATGATTATTCCTAAAATTTTTATGCAGTTGCACGGTTTATTGTATATAACTTGGTGAATTTTGTGTAGTGGTCGAAAATGATGATTAAAAATTTATACTGGTGTCTCCCTCCGCTGCGTGGAAATGGACCACATATATCTATACAAACCTTTTTCTAGTCTGCATGATGATGTTATGGGTATCATCATCCCCTCCTTTCGGTCATTGTTATATTTAGCAAGCTGGGAAATGTGGCAATGTTTAATACTATTTCGTACTCGTCTGTTCATATCCTTGATGTATGTATGTTCTTCGAGTGCCTTGACCACCTTCACTGCTCCCATGTGACCATATCGGATGTGATAGTCGAGAATCAATTCCTTTTCTATGGATCGAGGTACCACTATCTTCCAGGTGTTGTAACCAAATTTAGTCTTTATGAATAGTATGTCTTGGTGCATGCAATAGAATGATGTAATGTGTTCGTCTTGTTCTGTTAGTCTTTGTTGGATTCTATTTATTTTACTGTCTTGTTTTTGGTGTTGTCCAATCTTCTGTACTATGTCAGCTATGTCCGATCTGCTTTTAATGATATTATACAATTTGATCACTGTTTCTTTCTCTCCTTCGAACGTCTGATCCTCTACGTTAATTCTGGACAGCGTGTCTGCTGCAATATTCTTTTTACCCGGGATGTACTCCCAACTAATGTTATACTCTTGCAGTACTAGACTCCATCTCGTTAGTCTACCGTGATTCAATTTACAATTTTTTAAGAAAGAGATTGATTTGTGGTCCGTTCGAACCGTTATGGGGTATCCTAAAATATATGTTCGGTATTTATTACAGGCAAATACGACGCTTAGTAACTCTTTTTCTGTTACGTTGTAATTGCTCTCGCAACTATTCAGCACTCTGCTAGCGAAGCTGATTACTAGATGGTTCTCTTCGTCGTCCTCCTGATATAATACGGATCCTAGGCTGACGTCGCTAGCGTCGCAATTCATATAAAATGTTTTGTAAAATCTGGATGGTGTAAAATAATTGTTTCAAGGAATATAGTTTTTATTAACTGTAGTGTTGTGTCTTGGTTTGGCCCCTATGTCCATTTGTTTTTTGACGATAATTGATGTGCAAATTGTGATGTCAATTCTGAATAATTTTCTTTGAATTTGCGGTAATAATTGCAAATACCTAAGAATGATTGCAATTGTTTCTTATTCTTCGGTGTTGGAAATTGCTGTATCGCTTCGATTTTGTCTTTAGATGGTGCGATTCCGCGTTCGGATAAGTTAAAACACAGAAACTGCACTTCATCCGCGATGAATTTTGATTTTTCCAGTTTCAACGTTATATTATTCTCGGACAGTTTCGTCAGCACATGTTCTACTCTTTGGCAATGTTCCTCCCAGTTAGCTGATGTGATAAGTAAGTCATCCACGTAAATCGTTGTGAATTGGAGTGCTTCTTGTCGTAACACTTGGTCCATGCACTTCACGAACACTGCAACGGAGTTAACCAGTCCAAAGTGTAGTCTTTTGAAATGGTAGTTGCGCCCCTCGAATATGAAAGCCATGTATTGGCGGCTGTTTGGGTGCAATTCCACCTGCCAATACCCGCAGATGGTATCCCAAGTACTTATAAATCGGGTACCATGAAATTTTTTAAGGATTTCCTCTATCTCTCCCGGGGATGTGCGATCATTAAATATGGTCTTATTTATCTCCCGTGCGTCCAAGCAAATTCGTACTTTCCCGTTCTTCTTCGGAACTGCTAGAATTGGGCTGGTACATGGAGAATGGTTGGGTTCAATTATATCTTCTCTTAACAAACGGTTAATTTCTTCTCTTACCGCTTCCTTTAGCAAATACGCGATGGGATAAGATTTTCGGTTAAAATTCACTGGTTCTTTGAATCTTATTTCGCATTGATAGTTTTTTATCTTACCAGGCGTGTCAGAAAATACATGTCGATAGTCGTTGTATATACTAATCAATTTCTCTACCTGTGTATTTGTTAGTTAAGCATTCTTCTTTTCTCTTTTAAAGGTGTGTATTTCTTCTAATTTTTCTCTCCACAAGAGGCCGTCGTTATTCTCGTAAAATATACTATCATTCGGCGTATACTGTCTATGGTTTTTTATTTCCCTAACATTGTAAATGGCTCGGTCCGAAGGGGCACTTTCGCTTCCAATTAGCTTCGCCGTCCAATTTACACAATTTGAGTCCAGAGTCACTTTGGCTCTGCTCATATCTATAGTAGCTGAATACTTTCTCGGCATATCGCAGCGATTAACATCGTAAAGGGTAGTCCATGGGCTACCAAAAATTCCATAGTGATTGTCTCGCCGTTACTCGTTAATTGCAACAGAACTTGTTTTCTGACGGTCTTGTTTTGACGCCCTGTTGCTCCTATCAACACGATATTATTTATAGGTAGGGTAGGTATAATCTTCTTGCTCTTTTCCTGTATTTTATTTAGTTCAATATTATCGATTAGCGACACATTTGCGCCGGTGTCTATCATTATCTTGGCGTATACTCCATTTATTTCCGCGATTATATATGCGATTTCCTTGTTGTTGTGTTCCGTTTTGTTGCCATCCTCTTCTAATAATTCGTCCCGTAGATTCTTCAGAAAATTTGTTCTGATAATAGTAATGGTTTGTGTTGTTACGTTGTCATTTACTAAGTGATCATACAAAATAGATCGGTTCAGTGAAGGTCCATTTCGCGTTCTCACTGCCGCTGTAAGTTTAAAGAGGGTTCAGCCTCTTCCTGCCTTCTGTCCGGTGAATTCCGTGGCGGTTCATCATCGTTGGTTCTGTTACCATGTTGGAGACGGTCTTCCTCGAAATTGGGCCGTCGATAGTCTTCTTGGCTTCGACTCCTTCTGGTTTCGTTTCTCGAGTTCCTCACTTCTTCATAACTATTGAGTCGGTGTGGGCTACTGCCGAAATTCGCTCGTCTTTGGTAGTAGCGTCTCCCCCCACCATTATTTCCTGCTCCACATAGTTAACCCTACGATATGGTCGGTTTTGTTGATTATAATTCGGGTTGTTGTAACCTTGATTATTCGGTCGATTACCCTGGTTATTTGGGCCGTTTGGTCGATCAAACTGGTGATTCGGGCCGTTTGTTCTATTGCTATTTAGATTACCCTCGTTCTGATTATTATTACGGGCCCTATTGTATGGTTCATTATTATTGTTATTGTTGCGATTATTATTGAAATTGGGTCGATAATTTCCGTAATTGTTGTTATTGTTATTGTTCTGATTCGCGTGGTCCGTATATCGATCATTGCCTTGTCGACTCCTGCGATAATAACCCTCGTGCTCGTATCCTTCGAGTAGCGCTGCCATCGCTTGAATTGTCTTGACTTGGCCGCTGAGTCGCGCTCTGGCTATCCCTCGTTCATAGTGAAATGCCAACTTAGTCACTAGACTTTCTTCGGGAATCCTGGGTTCGAGGTTCCTCGCTAAACAAACTTTCCCGAGGAAATAAGCCGTCAGTGTGGTTCCTCTGTTCGTCTCGTACCTTCCGTAGCAGATATTGGTCCTCACGATGTTCTGGGTACTTTCGGACCAATACTTCGCCTTGAATAATTCTTTAAATTCGGCGTAGCTTTGTATGTCGTGGCGCGTCGTCGTCCACCAGTTATCGTCGACTTCCTTGAAGTATTCGTCTATGTTGCCTCGGATGACGGGCCATCTGGTCTCTCGGTGTCTTGTTAATACTTCGTCCACTCTGGCTGATCTACTATTCTTCCTATGAAGAGTAATGCAATACTGTAATCAGGCATAGGATAAGGTTAATTTTTGCAAGCCGAAAGCTACCTCACAGATAGAACATGATTTTTAACACTATTTTCTACTGCTTCAGTGTTCCAATTATGAATTATTACAGTTGTGTATTCATTTGTTCCAGTGTTACTTATTTACACCCATGAATAATATCTGTGAAGAAGAGGATTCTACTCTGGATTGTGAACTATATAGGGGAAAGTCAATTCAGAATACTCTGGGAGACCATCTGTCATCACACAAGTTAATACATTCTGGCATTAAGAAGAACCAGTGCGATGTTTGTTCAAAATCATTTACTCGTTCAGACTGTTTGTCAATACACAAGTTAATACATACTGGCATTAAGAAGTACCAGTGCAATGTTTGTTCAAAATCATTTACTCAGTCAGGCAATTTGTCAGTACACAAGTTAATACATTCTGGCATTAAGAAATACCAGTGTGATGTTTGTTCAAAATCATTTACTCGGTCATGCATTTTGTCAAAACACAAGTTAATACATTCTGGCATTAAGAAGTACCAGTGTGATGTTTGTTCAAAATTATTTACTCGTTCAGACAATTTGTCAAATCACAAGTTAATTCATTCTGGCATTAAGAAGTACCAGTGTGATGTTTGTTCAAGATCATTTACTCGTTCAGACAATTTGTCAAAACACAAGTTAATACATTCTGGCATTAAGAAGTACCAGTGCGATGTTTGTTCAAAATCATTTACTGAGTCAGGTAATTTGTCACAACACAAGTTAATACATTCTGGTGTGAAGCAGTACCAGTGCGATGTTTGTTCAAAATCATTTACTCGGTTAAGTCATTTGTCAAGACACAATTTAATACATACTGGCATTAATCATTTACTCAGTCATCCCATTTGTTAACACACAAGCTAACGGGCTGCCATCATAAAGAGGGACAATTTAAGTCCCAAGCTTGTAATGTAATAATTGTAATATTTTTAGTATTAAAAATGGTATATATTTCATAAATGATTGTTTTGAAAACATCATACCCTCTTACCTGTTGAAAAAGCAATAAAACGTAACAAAAACGAATTATGTAATGACGTTTTGTCCAGTCGGTCACTGTCCCTACCTTGAACATACAAGTTTTTTTACGAAAAAAATATATATATGAAACGTTTTATTGTGAATTTGTATAATGAAATTATATGTAGACATGTGTATAATGAAATTATATTTATGTACACATTTCACTTTCCATAAAATGGAATACAGCTGAAATTATATACCACGAACCTGTCGAAAATTATTATTTTAATGTAAATAATGAAGTCTCCGAAAATCGTAACCGAGCGACGCGAATTTAAAACTCCTGCCAAAAGTTCGAAAGAAGAAGAGCGCATTATATCCAGCAGGCAGTTCCATTGCATGATAAATGCTTTCGTTGGTACATGTAGGTTGTTTACAGTTTATCTTTAATAGTTTCGAGAAAATATAAAAAGTTTTGGTAAGTATTTTACAGTATGTTTAATATGTGTCCTATCGGTCACTTTAATATCTTTACAGTAATAATATTACGTGTGAATTTTTAATTGTGTAAACGAACTGCGACGAAAAGCCGAAAGCCTAACCGCAAAACGAGTCACGAGACAAGCAACGGCAGCGAGTTGACGCGAAATAAGTGCCGAATGTCCAATCGATCACTGTCCTTTCGGTCGCGCATCCGAGTGAGACATAGCGCGACCGATAGGACAGGTTGCTCCATCTTCTTTATGAATGCGGTGACAATTATGCTTTAGGGACGAATAATAGTATTCTAAAGCATTTCTAGCCGAATTAATATTTCTTTTTCAGAACTGTTAATAAATTAAGCTGTTTTATAAATATCTATTATTTTGAGTATGACAAACTTTGCAATAACAAACTTTGCAATAATATGTGCTGCAAAATAATATAAAATACTATTAAAAATATGAGTCAAACTATTTCATTTCTGAACTTACTCATTAAAAAATTTTGAACGTCCGTATAATCTAGCCTACCAATTCTTTTTTCAATATAATAGCAATTTTAAAAGCTGAAAAATTTGAAACGGTCTTAACTAAATTTATCTGAAACTTGCCACTTGTTTAGTGTACGACTAAAGGTAACAGAAGGCTTGTCTTGTTTAAATTGTTGTTTCTTTTACAAAAAAATAAATATTGAAAAATAACTGACTTACAATTATTTTGCTGCAGTATTGTTTTACTTTTGTGTCACAGGTAACTCTCAGTTGTCATGATACTCTTCATTTGTAACTTTGATCTTTAATTGAATACACTTATTCTAATTAATCTCTTCATAATTTATTTAGCATAATAAATTCCAATAGTTACTATAGTTATTTAATACGTTTATTGACATTACATCATTGTTTGTCCTATCAGTCACGGCAGGTTCCACTCGGTCATGGCCACGATTCGGATAATTTCAACTTTTAATCCGAGAAATTTTGTTCATTTTCACTTTTGGTGATATTATACAACACTGATTGTTACTATGCTGATGTGTTTGGAAATATCTCCTGGTATGAGGTTAGTTTATTGTTAAAGTTGCCTTTGTAAACACAACCAAACTGAAATTGTTAATATTTTATTGAAAATTTCCTTAAAAATAAAAACAAATATATTCACCAGAGGTCAGTCAGTGACAACGACAACGAGGTCAGTTAATGACAATGAATTTTAATTTAATTCATGTAATTACATCATTCTAGCATTGTTTTATGAGGTTTTCCTCTGTGTTTAGAGTTTAGAGGTGTGACCGATTGGACATTTTCCTATGTAGTACTTCAGGATAAAAAAATCTTCAAAAATTGTATTGCAGTATTTCAGCTCTGCTCTGCATTTTGTAATGTTCTGTATACTATTGTGCATTTATTCCAATATAAATATTCTTAAAACTTGATATTTTTTTTTGTTCATACATTTGGCTCTCTTTATGATGGCAACCCTAATACATTCTGGCATTAAGAAGTACCAGTGTGATGTTTGTTCAAAATGATTTACTCAGGCAGTTTGACAAAACAAGTTAATACATTCTATCATTAAGAAGTACCAGTGAGTTGTTTCTACAAAAGTATTTAATTTGGCATAGCCTGTTGTGCTATAAATAACATGCTGGCATAAAATAATAACAGTGATGTTTGTAATAAAATTTTCTGTACATTTTGAGTGTGAACTAATCCATTATACTACAGTAGAACTTGGCTAATTCGAACGTGCATAATTCGAATTCGTGGATAATTCAAACTTTTACCGTGTTCCCTTGAATATCCTATGTAAAACCGTGCAAAAACATCGTCTGTAATTCCAACTTTTTTGGTTAATTCGAAATAAAAATTTTGCTCAAACTACAAAAAATCGCCTGCAGTATGGACTAGACCACGTAACAATAGAGACACGACTGGAAACAGACAAGCAGGCATCACCCTTTGTGAACAGATGCTTGTCCTTTGTTATAAATTCGTGGAATTGGCGCCAGTATCTCGCAATGACACGTGACTGACTCATGTAACGGTACCGTCCGCCATTGTCCCTTGTTCCACACCTCATCAGTCAGCCACCCTCACTGTTGCTTTCAGTTCAGTCTGCCTGCATTCATGGAAGGGTTGTCTTTTTGAGTTTGTACTGTGCGAGCTGTGTCCTGTAGTGAGAGACCGTTCCGTTCTTTATACAGTACTGTATATACAGACTGGTGTGTTTTAGTGACGCTTATTGTGCAGTTTTATTGTGTTGTGTTTTCATCATGGCCCTTTCAAAACCAATACGGACCCAATACAAATTATTGACATTTGCCAAACAAGTTGCCGTTATTTGGAAAGTGGAAAAGGGACAAAAAAGAAATCTGAAATTGCTAAGGAATTCGTGATACCGCCAAATACACTGTCATCGTATCTAAAAAATAAAGACAAGATTTTGAGTAGTGTGTGTAAAGCTAGCGACAAAGATAGGAAAAGAGCGCGAGGACCAGAAAATCCTGACGTGGATGAATGTGTATTGAAGTGGTTTAAGCAAGCAAGGGACAAAAAAATTCCAGTCAGTGTGCCTCTCGTCAGAGCCAAAGCTGAGGAATTCACATCTAGCTTAGGGAAAAATAATTTTAAGGCCAGCACTGGTTAGCTCGATGGTTTTAAGGGGACCATGTACCCGAAATTTTTTAAAATTTCACTTTCTGTTTTTCAAATTTTCAGAAACTACAGTTAATTCTGAAAAAAATGATATAAAATTTGTTTACCTATGAGAAATAATAGTTACAAAAATAAATAAATAAAAAGTACATAATTTTGTGTTGATCGCTTGCATTTTCAGGCTTGGAAACTTTTAATATATTTCTGTTTTTTTTTTCACATACAAAAGGGAATTTTTGTGTTATAGGTTAGGTTGGCTACTCTGTCATCAGCTGATCATTTTGTAATTTGATAGTTTTGTCTGTGGTATTGTAGTGCTAGCTTCTTTCTTTAGTTGTTTAGTGTTGTGTTGTCCAGTTAGTAAGTTTGTATTTGTTGATTCGGTGGATGCATCACATTAGTTTTCTGCTATTATAAAAATAAAATGCCTAGGACCATAGTGTTCAAGAAGCGTAAATATTTTGGAAATCAGCATGAAACTGGCAGCCAGAAGAGTGAACATGATAAGCGTAGTTCTAACCTAAATAAGTCTAATGAGACTATTTGTGATAGACCAAGATCAAGTTCATTTGAAAAACTGGGAAATTTTATGACAAACTCAACTGAAAAATGCAGTGACAAATTACCCACTAGTTATATAGTGATTGGCATTGATATATTGAACACAAATTTATTTCAATCAGTAGTGTGTAGTAAGTGCGGCGTAGGCAAGGTAAGCCTTCAAGAAAATATAAATAATAGAATGGGTTGTGCTTCTAGCTTAGAACTGAAATGTGATAAATGTCTGGTACAAAGGTATTTTATGAGTAGTAATCTGATTGAGAATACTGGCTATGACATAAATATTAGGCTTGTCTATGGTCTGAGATCTATTGGTAAGGGTCATGATGATGCAGTTATGCTTTGTTCTGTTCTCGATATTCCTGGCCCCCCAACAAGGTTCAAGCAATTCAATACAGCAATATTGAAAGTGGTAAGTGATGTGGCTGAAAAAAACATGACAGATGCAGTGCAAGAAGTTATACAGAAGACAGATTCCTCCAACATAGCAGCCGCAATAGATGGCTCATGGCAAAAACGAGGTCATACGTCAATAAATGGAGTTGTTACAGCGACTGCAATTGAAACTGGGAAGGTTATTGATGTTCACTGCCTCAGTAAATATTGCCATGGTTGTAAATTAGCCAAAGAAGACCCTACTAAGATTGAAAATCATGAACAGACTTGTCAGTTAAATTACGAAGGTTCCAGCGGGGGTATGGAGGTGAAGGGCGCTTATGGCAATTTTCAATCGGTCACAAATGAATCGGGGAGCGTGGTACCTAACCTATCTAGGTGATGGTGATTCAAAGGGATACAAGGCTGTCACAGAATCACTGCCTTATGGACCAGACATAGAGATTATGAAAGCTGAATGTATAGGGCATGTGGAGAAAAGAATGGGAGCAAGATTGAGAGCTCTATGCAAATCAGAAAAGGGGAAAAAACAGCAATAATAAGACTTTGAAAGGGAAAGGCAGACTTACAGATGCAGAGATTGACAGGCTGCAGATATATTATGGTAAGGCAATAAGGGACAACTGTAAAAATACTGTCGGAGAAATGAGAAAAGCAGTGTGGTCAATATACTACCACAAAGCTTCAACGGATGAGGCCCCTACTCATCACCTTTGACCAAAAGGAGAAGAGTTATGGTGCGGATACAACCGTTCTATTATTACAGGTTAGGAATACAAACATGAGCATTTACTGCCTTTACCTGTGCTTCATAAAATAAAACATATATTCAGGGACCTAAGCAATGAAACTTTACTGAGCAAGTGCCTTTTTGGTAAAACACAAAACCCGAATGAATCGTTCAATGCCCTAATTTGGAAAAGGTTACCAAAGGCAATTTATGTTGGGATAAATACAATGGAAGTGGGAGTGTATGATGCAGTGCTTGCTTTCAACAGCGGAGTTTACAGCAAATGTACTGTGATGGAGAAACTGGGACTGAAAATAAGTGAGTCTTGTCGGGCACGGTTGAGACGAATCGATGAGAGGAGAGAAAAGAAGCTGATAAGAAAATGACAGAGCAAAGTAAGGTAGAACGTAAAAGAAAAAGGCAAGAAAACAAGAAGAAATCAGAAGAAAATGAGGAAGACCCACAGTACGGCGCAGGACTATTTTAAATGTAGCTTTGTTGTGTAACTATGGTAACATTGACAATAAAGTAAGTTTTCTCAAAAAATGACTTTTTACCATATTTATGTACCTTTTTCTCAGCTTCTGTAAAAGATAGAAACACGATTCTTTTTTTAAGTTGTTGGGCTAATTACAGTGTATCTACTGAACCTCAAAAACAGAAGAAGAAAGTAACCAAAAAATTATTAACTCTTTAAAGAAATTAAAATATTTAGACAATTTTTCAAAAAATTAATTAAGTAAATGTAAGATAATAAAACGTAATTTTTTTGGTTCAGATGGTTAAAATACCTTCCCAGAATATGCTGACCAAACCTCAAGTTTGTACCTTGAACAGGTTTTAAGAAAAAGGTACATAAAGTTGATTAATTTAACATGGGGAAGATAGGCGGGTACATGGTCCCCTTAAAGAAAGGAATGGCATGTCTTTCAAAACTGTTTGTGGGGAAAGTGGATCTGGTGATGTTGAAGCTGCAAATTCATGGAAAGACGATTTGTTGCAAATGATTTCCGATAGAGACGCTAAAGACATTTTTGACATAGACAAGACGGGCTTATTCTTCAAATGCACCCCCGACAAAACACTTGCTTTTAAAGGAGAAAGTTGTAGTGGTGGCAAACAGCAAGGAGCGCATAACACTTTTAGTCGGAGCAAACATGGATGGCTCGGAAAAACTGCCTTTGCTAATGATAGGGAAGTCAGCCAACCCATGTTGTTTCAAAAATGTAAAAACAAAACCAGTTGAATATGAATCAAACAATAAAGCTTGGATGACAGGTGAAATTTGCGAAAAATGGCTTTTGAAAATCAACAGGAAATTTCGGAATCAAAACAGAAGAATCGTCTTTTTTATTGACAACTGTACAGCGCACAACACTATTGCTGTGATGGAAAATGTAAAGGTTGTGTCCCCCCCCCCAAACATGACTTCAGTAGTTCAACCTATGGACCAAGGTGTAATAAAACATTTTAAGTATTTTTACAGATGGCTTGTGGTCCAAAACATTCTGTCAGGTGCTTATTTAGATGAGCACGAAAATACTATCAAGATTAACATCCTTCAAGCTGCCCGCATGTGCAACAGTACTTGGGACCAAGTTACGCAAAAAACAATTGCTAATTGCTTTCACAAAGGTGGTTTCTGCCACATTGAAGGTGAAGAGGAGAATAAAGCTGCTGGAGAAGTCGTACCCACTGCGGATAACTGGGAAGATGTTGGACATGACGCAGGCATTCGTTACGAAGAGTTTGTAAACATGGATGAAGACTTGGCGGTGTGCGGTGAACAGACAGATGCGGAGATCGTGGCTGATGTTATGAACAAAAGAAATGATGGTGCATCTTCAGATGAAGAAGGGGACCAGCTAGAACTTCCAGAGATACCGATTCCAACGGCTTCACAGGCATCAAATTACATTCAAGACTTGAGACGGTTTGTTGAAGGACAGCAGAACGTAAGTGATGCTATTTTCCAAGCACTTAATAAACTTCAAGAGTTTACTACAACTCAGTGTATTAACTACAAAATGCACCTCAAAAGTTTCTAGCTTTTTTAAAAAACTGTAAATGGTATATTTTGTACTGAAACGTGTTTATACGTTTGTAATACATATGTATAAAGAAATTGTTTAATAAAATAACATATTGCTTTACTGAATTTCGGTTTTTGATTTGATTTTTCTGCCCTTACTAAAACTTTCCTAATTCGAATTTTTGGATAATTCGAATTTTTTTACTGGTCCCTTCAGCTTTGGATTAGCCAAGTTCTACTGTATTATGAACCATTACTGTGTGGTATGTAAGAATAGTTTCTATTGTCTAAGAAGTTTTAGCAATGTAATAAAACTTATCAATATAATGTTTTTGAACAGAAACCCTTAAACAAGGATAATTATACAAATAAAATAATATATGCTGTAATGTTGCCACTGCAAATATGTAATATATCTATGATATTTGGCACTACAAAACAGTAACAGTGAAATTTGTAACAAAATTTTACCGTACAAATTAAAATCATTAAATTATACATTGTAATGTAGTGTGATATTATTTATACACATTTATTCTCTAATTAAATTTATCACTGCATGAGTTACAGTGATATATGTATGTTTAGTTGAAATAATTTGAAAGTCTTTGTTTCTTGCCATACCAAGAACAAGGAACTGAGACTCGACGGTCGGCACCGCAGAATAAAATAAGAAAGCACAGAAGACCAAAGTTTTATAGATGTGGGAAACTTGGACATCTACAACGAGATTGTTGGGTTAGAATTCAGCAGCAGAGAAACAAGCAGTAGTCAGTACAACGAGGCGTGTGCTGACTAACTGGAGGAACGAAGCCCCTAGACAATACGCAATTTCTACACTTCAGAAAAACAGCGGGTGCTTGGTGGTTACAGGACTCGTTCAAGAAAGGCCGACCTCGATTACAGTTGACACAGGCACAACAGTTTCCATTGTGCGGCCCGACATGGTGAAAGATCTCAAGCCAATTTGGTGCTCTTGCAGCTTGCGAACAGCTACTGGACGGCCTGTAAAAGTGTTTGGAAAAGTGGAGATACACCTACGCCTTGGTCGACTTGAGTTTAATTACCAAGTACTTGTTGCAGACATTGTGGATGAAGCAATTCTTTGTGTGGACATTACGAACGCATGTGGATTTATAGTTGACTTCAAAAACAATGTCTTGAGAATTGGAGGAGAAGAGGTAATGCTCTCCATAATGACTACATCAGAAAAATCGATGGACTTGATAAACCAAGTGGCCGTAACTGTTCTGCTAAACTCCGAAAAGATCATAATTTTTAGAATTGAGGTAGATACAGTAAAATTGAAAGTTAAGGGCATATGCGCAGAAACCAATTTATGGATGGACGAGTCCACTTTGAAATTGTGAATGGCGGGAGGGTAAGGGAGAATCAGTTGGTATGCAAGTGAAGGTGTTGCCAACTTTGCGTGTGATGTTTTAGTTACACGTACATTGTTAGTTACTGTATAACATACTATCTCAGTCTTGCATTTGTTATTACTATTTCAATTTATTATTAATTATATAGTTGTTTTACAGTCTCTCATTTTTATTAGTTATTTAAATTTTTAGTTAATTTCTATTGGTAGTTTTTATTCTATAATTATGTATTATCGTAATTATTTGAGTTATCATACAGTAACGAGATTTGATAAAATGGATAATTCTCTTTCAACTAGCAAAGACAGGAAAGTTATTCATAGTAAAGCACGGGAAGTAATAATACACAGTTTTTTGTTGTCCAGGATTAAAAAGATTCTTGCAATTAAATTAATACGAAGAACACGTTCCTTTAAGTAATTATAGACTGTAGAGATAGTCGAGTGTAATTAAGGAGTTGAAGTGTACAGTTTGAAAATTCCATTGCGATAAGAATAGTCAGAAAGGCTGTAGTTTTTTACGTCTCAGCAGTACACAATGACAGAATCAAACAACACTCATATATGTTCATAAAACATTCTGATATGTAACAGCAACAAATTCCGATACATGTGAACAGTACATATCATTTGCTTGATTTGTATAGTAATACAAGTACAATATTATTATTATTTGATTTACGTCGGAAACAGTAAACGTATAGTTCTTTTTTTAAGCCAGCTGTGTGACTGTAGGCACACATACAGATAGAGGTTCGTGGTGACACATTTACAAACAAACCTTAACATTTGCGAGTTTTTGTTAGTATTAGAAACGATATTCATAGGTTGGCAACAGCATTGCTGATAACAACAATTCTCTTCTCACATCTCACAGTGACTCCCTCCACATCGCTTTTCCCCTCTGACTGTAAGCGTTTCGCGGATTTCCATGCCTTTAACTTTCAATTTTGCTACACTAGGAGGCAACCAGTGCTCTATATTCAAACCCCATGTAGTCAGCACACCGGGCATACTAATTGCCAGAAGTTTAGTAAAACCTGATGAAACTGGAAATGTACCTATTACAGTGGTGAATATTTTGGATCAAGCTGTCAATTTACAACGCAATACGCTCCAAGGCAAATTGACTCCTGTGGTCTGGGTAGCCGGAATGACACAACAAAGATCCAGTGCTTTGGATACTTCCAAATTACCAGAGGAACTGCAGGAATTATTGAACAGATCTTCTAACAACCTCTCAAGTGGTGAGGTAAAAGAACTCAGATGGTTTTTACATGAATTGAAAGATTTCTTTGCAGTTCGGGAAAAGTCATTGGGAAGAACCTCTCTTGTACAACATCGCATCAATACCAGGGACACAACACTGATACGCCAGCCTCCTCGAAGGCCTCCATTAGCTAAGCAAGAGGAAATATCTTGGTTAGTACAGGACATGCTGACAGAGGGAGTAATCAAGCCTTCGTCAAGTGCTTGGTCTTCTCCGGTAGAGTTGGTAGTGAAGAAGGATGGTGGATTGCGTTTCTGTGAAGAATACCGGAGGCTGAATGATAATACAAACAAAGACTGCTATCCGTTACCTCGCATTGACGATACACTCGACACGCTGTCCGGAGCACAGTGGTTTTCCACATTGGACCTAAAGAGCGGATATTGGCAAGTGGGTCTTCAGCAAGAAGACAAAGAAAATACCGCTTTCTCGACCCAAATGGCTTATTCCAATTTAACGTCATGCCATTTGGACTCTGTAATGCACTGGCAACATTCGAAAGATTGATGGACCTGATACTCTGAGGACTGACATGGAGAACTTGCCTTGTTTATTTAGACAATGTCATAGTCATCGGGAAAACTTTCAAAGACCATTTGGAAAACCTTAAGGTTCTGACTTTAATTCACGGTGCCCAACTAAAGCTGAATCCAAAGAAGTGTTCTCTATTCCAGAAAGAAGTACAGTATCTGGGCCATCTGGTTTCGCCAGCGGGTGTTAGCATGGATCCTAATAAAGCAGACACCATAAGAGACTGGCCAGTACCGAAGAGTAAATACGAAGTTCAGAGTTTCTTGGTGTTATGGTTTTATTACAGACGTTTTGTGAAAGGCTTTGCAACTATTGCTAAACCACCACATGAGGTAACGGAAAATAAACGAAACTTCCAGTGATCGAGAGAGTCTGACCAAGCATTTAGAACTTTGAAAATTTTATGTTCACAGCCAATTCTCGCTTTCCCCATTTCCGAAGGGAAGTACATCATAGACATAGACACAAGCAATACTGGTCTAGGAGCAATTTTGTCTCGAGTGCAAAATGCTGAAGAATGAGTAATACCATATTACAGCAAACACTTTCTAAACCAGAGAGAGATTATCGCCTTACAAGGAGAGAGTTGCTGGCAATTGTCCGAGGTTTGGAACACTTCCATAAATACATCTATGGAAGGGAGTTTTCACTACGCACCGACCATGCCGTGCTTGAATGGCTCTTGCGATTTAAAAATCCGGAAGGCCAGTTGGCAAGGTGGCTCGAACGTCTGCAAGTGTACAACTTCAAGGTATAAGATCTGCAGGGGGGTAGAAATGTGGGTGGCTTATCATGAAGACTGAGCCCGGAAGAGTGCCGACATTGCCACAGAAAGGAAGAACAAAATGCCAGCGAACATGTTCAAACCATTACTGTAGATTTCGTGGCAGATGGCTGGACCGACACAAGATTGTCGACAAGATCAGATGACTGATGAAGACATTGTACTGATCTTGACAGCAAAAGAGGAAGGTCGCCACCCGGATTGGCAAGTTATCTGCCATGGTTCCGAAGGGCTACTGGGCACAATGGGAATCCCTTACCTTAGAGAACAGATTGCTGAAAAGGGCTTGGAAAAACTGCAGACAGACGAGACGTGGTCATGCAGTTGATAGTTGCCCAAAGTAGAGTACAGTCTGTTTTGAAGGAGATGCATGATGGAATGTCTGGGGGCTATCTTGGCATTAACAAAACCCTTGACAAAATACGGAAGGGATTCTATTGGTTTTATCTTCGCCATGACATAGAGGAATGGGTTCGGACATGTGAAATAAGTGCGTCAAGCAAGGGCCCACAAACAAGAAGGAGGGGGAAAATGAGACAGTATAACGTTGGTCTGCCTTTCGAGAGAATTGCCATAGACATTGCTGGACCATTCCCAGTTACTGACGATGGAAACCAGTACATCATGGTTGTAGGTGACTACTTTACTAAGTGGGTGGAAGCCTATGCAATTCCAAATCAGGAGGTTACCACTGGCAAAGGAGTTAGTTCACAACTTCTGTTGCCGTTATGGATACCCTATGGAAATCCATATGGATCAAGGGAAACATTTCGAATCAGGAGTTTTTAAAGAATTATGGCATCTACTAGGAATTCGAAAGACCATGACAATGCCTCTGCATCCTCAGTCGGACGGAATGGTTGAGAGATTCAATAGGACACTTGAACAGCATCGTTCGAAGGTTGTTAACGAGAACCAAACAGACTGGGACCAACGTATACCACAATTCCTCATGGCGTATATAGGTCATCAATACACGACACAACCGGCATGACCCCAGCAAAATTGGTGTTTGGGCGGGAGATTCACCTTCCTGGGGACTTGATGTTCGGATCACCTGATACTCAGTCCCAAGAGCCACAGAACTATTCCTCGCAATTAGAAAAACCAACTGCGAGAAATGAATCGCTTGATAAGAGGACGGCTAAAGATTGCCAGTGATAAAATGACAACTCGGTACGACATTCGCAGCAATAGTGTGGGTTTCCAAGAAGGAGATCAGGTCTGGTTGTTCAACCCAAAGCGCCGTCGTAGTCGCTCACCTAAGCTTCAGTCTAACTGGGAAGGATCCTACACTGTGAAAAAAAGAATTAACGATGTGTATAGGATTCAACAGGAAGGACAGCGAAAGTTCAGAGTCGTTCAACTGGATCGCCTGGCCAAGTATTACTTCATAGACGGTTTGCCAGTTCGGGACGAACAGAGTTAAGGACGAGGCAGTGTTATGACATTACAGAACAGTCTACGTGTTTATCGAATGTTCCAGAGCAATCCGGCTGTAATCTGTGTGGTGTACGTGAATCTTGACGCATAAGATAGACTGTGACAGAAACCGCGCGAACTGTGTCAAGGCCGCAATGAATTACGCTCTAATGTTTTCCTTTATTGTTAATGCGCAGTATGGAATATTCTAGTATTACGGCGGGGTATAAATACAAGTACCAACGACAATCAGTTTCAGTTTGAGTTGCAATATATCAGTGCGGTTCGGGTATTGTGGCAAAGTGTTACGTGTTTTATGTGTTGTGTGGGACGATTGTTGACGACAATTGTGTTTTATATTAGTAGACATTTTTATTGCGTGTGAACAATTTTTATTTGATTTGCTGTAAGAGACTGGCTTGTTAATTACAAACTGGTTAATTGTGATAATTAAAGCTGGTGATTAGTGACGTAATTGGTGTCTTGTATTTTGTTTTCCAATGTACCATACGATGATCAGTAGACCGTCGTAACAGTATGTTTCTTGAAGTGAACCCCTCCAGAATGTAGCTCTAGCACACCATTGTGTGTGTCGCCTGAATTGATAGAACCCTCCCCCCCACCAGGAGGGTTCTTGTGTGTGTGTTGGTCACATGTTATTATTATTTAGCAGACAAAACCTCACCTTTTAGTTCTTATTTGATAGAGCGAGTTATTTAGTCAGCTAATCAAAGAATTGTCTTTTCATATGGACAGATGTATTGCGATAGAACACAGGATCATGATAAGCAATGAACTATGTCTTATGCATGGATGACAGACATTCTCCTGTTAAAATTTGTCTCTTGTTCAAATTGGTTTTTTAGCTATAGTTTTTGTATTGTATTACCGATATTACTGATAAGAAATTAGAATAGGTCAATCTCTTAAAAATTTTATTCGTCATTTTTCTATGTAATGAGTTTGTGAAAGTGTGCGCGGGTGCGCGAGTTATTAACGTTTTTCTATTGTGTCCGTTACAATTATCAGATTTATATGAGACTTGAACAAGACATAAAATTTAATATTAGCTACAATTTCCCTATATTCTATGATCTTCAAATAACTGTTAAATGTGAATTTTTGTTATATGAAATCTTTATATGAAACTCACTCAAGCGTGAAGTAATAAAATCCCAGATAATTATCTTTGCAGGAAATGCCAATTCCATGCAAAGTGTTGCATGAAGAAATATTCGGTCCGTGTGCATAGTATCATGTGACTGGTAATTGGCCTATTAGAATGCAGTAAAATCATTGAAAATTGTCTGTTGCCATGTGCAGATCAAGGTCAGTCCATCTTGAGCATTCGTTTAGTAAACGTGCGGTTCGCGTTCAAGAAGCTTTTCTTGCGTGAACACGTAAACTGTGCAAAAGGTGTACGAAAACTTGGAACTCTGTGTGAGTTATTCTACAGACCCAAGTAATTTAGTTTTCATAATATAATTTTGGATTTAAAGTATCCGTGTTAGTCAAGATTTCCTCATAGGACGTTCTACCGACCGCGGTAGAACTGGTAACGCGAGGACGCTTGAAGACCAGCCGGAAGGTGTGCGCCTATACACCGCTTTTCATTAACACCCACGTTACACCTTGAGATACGTAAATAAGTAAAACAATATTAAAACATTTTTAAAAACCTTTAAAAGTCAATAATCAGTGTTATCGCAGCGAGGCAGTGTTGCAGTTCGACGAGCAGGTTCAGCGTGTTTATCATCAGGACACCAGCCCAGCAGAATCCACGAGGGAAGGACACGCGTGATATATGCATCGCCTTCAGCCATCTCGCCGCATCAAATTGGAACATCTTCATTTAAGTAACAATTTCAGATCTGAACTTTATATAAACAATTTTCAAACAATATTTTAAAATTCATAGCTATTGTGTATGTTTAAAAATATATCGTATGAACTATTATTCAATTGGTGTGCAATAAATAATTATAATACCTCCAATATAGACTTGTTGATTTATAAAACATACACTTTAATCCTATGCGCAAGAATTAATTCAATTGTGTTGTCGCATAGTATTAAATGGCGCTAGCCAACTTGGGGCACGATTAATTTAGTAATTTAAGTAATATTTCTAAATTTTGTGTAGACTAATTTTGTTAACTTTTATTTGTGTGTGTTGTTCATTTCTTATCAGAGAATATATATCGTATGTTTGCATATTCTCGGGTATAGGTTATGTGAACAAGTTATCAGTAGTGTATTGGAGGTTGAATTATTATTTGTTTATGTTAGAATAAGTTTGTTTACATTTGATGATATTGGACTGCATACTTTAAACCGTATAATCTGAACAATCTTAACAACAATAATCCAGTGATAATAATAGTTGACGTTCCGATAGGTAAGGAAATTTTAATATTTGTAAGATTTATAATATAAATTGTCAAAATGACCGAGTCTCAAACTCCAGCAATGGATATGCAAACAACATTGGCCGCGATTTTGGCTAATTTGCAAACAATGCGCGAGGAAAATAAGGCTAATATGCAAACGATGCGCGAGGAAAATAAATCGCTTAAAGAGGACGCGATTAAACAGAACAAAGCACTTCGCGAGGAAAATAAAAAAATCTATACCGCGGTGCACGACCAGGCCAAACAGAACAAGCGACTACTGGAAGCCACGGAAAAACAGCTTAGCGAGAAGGTGGAGGTAATCCGCGCCGACATTGAAACCACTCGAAATAAATAATTCACGTATCAGCGAATGCGAAGCAAAGATTACCGACATCGAGGGAAAGGTTGTGCAACATGCTTCCACGGTAAGTGAGTTGGTGGCAGAACAAGATCTACGTATCCAGGAGTTGAAACAACAACTATCGCGACTCCAAAATACGTCATTGACAGCTAATCATACAACCTATGTCTACAAAACCTTAGACGATACGAATTCGCAGTTGAAATTTTTCGGCCGCGATACCGAAAACCCCATCCTCTTCATCAAGAGCTGCCAGTGCGATATGGAAGCGATAGGGGACACCTTGAGCGAAGCGGATAAGATTAATTATGTAGTGAGGAGGTTAAAAGGTACCGTAGCGGAATGTTTTACTATTGTACAGGATAAAATTAGTATCTATGAAGATCTGGTGAGGCACTTCAGAATTAGGTATTGGAATAGTGAAATACAACGGAAGATCCGAATACAGCTGGAATTTGGTAGGTATTCCAATATAAAGGGGTCAAAAGAAAATTACCTAATCCAGTTGGTATCGCGAGCCAAATATCTAGAACCGCAAATAGAGGAGCCAGAGATGGTCAACAAATTAGCACACCATTTCGGGCGCGGTATCCAAATTGCGGTAATCATGCAAGGAGTCAAATCCTTGGAAGAATTACTCCTTTTGTTGACAAAATGGGAACATGTTGACAGCCAAAACAGTGGCAATAATAATAGTGAACCGCCACGTAAACAATTCCAGCCTCAACCACAACAAAAACAACAACAAAGTAAAAACAAAACAACTTTTTTTCAGAATTGTAATGCACATAAAGTATCAGCTATTACTGAAGTAAATTCAAATGAAGAGCAACCAAAAAACGGGTAAGGTTGCACGGCGTGAGTCCGTGCAACAAAATAAAAAGCACAAATAAAATTGCAAATAAAGAAAACAATAACAAAAAGCAGTTCAATGGATCTAATGTTAATAAGTCTAATTATAAGGATGTATAAGTTGTGTCAGGCCTATATCCTGCTGAAATTAGAGACGATTTAGTTTATAGTAACTGTAGGGATAAGTGTGTGGAAAATATTAGAGTTAAGGATGATAATGACATTGTGGTGAATGCCAAAATTAACGGATGTGTCAGTGAAGTGTTGTTTGATAGCGGAGCACAAATTTCTCTTATTGATGAACGTTTTTTGACCAAGCACAAGCACTATTTTAAAAAAATTCCGATTCTACCCGTTAACAGTAAAATGGTCACATCTGCGATTTGTGAATCGCAGGTGGTCGGGAAACAAGCACTTATAACAATATATACACGGGGGGTGGAAATTGAAGTTCCTGTACTGGTGATAAAAAAACTTGTGTACGACGTCATAGTGGGTACCAACACGTTGAATAAATTGCAAGCCACTATTGATTTCGCTAACAGAACGCTGAAATATACTATCCAAGACAAGTTATACACAATTAAACTTGGGCGCTCGCACGACAATATCGAACAAGGTCAAAGCTCGGGTCGGATAATCAAGCCGCGCATTAATTATGTTGATAAGATAACGGACAACAAGCCTACCCGAAATAGTCAGATAACCCAAGATAAACAAAGGCAGTTAGACGAAATTTAAAATAAATACAAATCAATTTTTGCCAATAAACCCACGGTTACTAGCGTGTATGAACACACGATACAGGTCACCGACGAAAATAAATTTGTCAGTAAGACCTACCCCATTCCACTTCATTAACAACAACAAGTTGATAGGAGGTTAGCAAGATGACAGTGGTGTCATCGAACACACTAATAGTAACTTCTTGAAACCTATGGTTAGGCCTATAGTTAAAAAAAAAAATAATGATGTTAGAATATGCGTAGATATGCGCAATCTTAACACGATTACGCAGAAGTGTTACGATTGCGCACCTAATGCAGAAAATTTGTTTGTCAAATGCCAAGGGGTTAAGTATATATCCCGCCTCGACCTGAAAAGTGGGTTTTGGCAGATACCTTTAGCTAAGGAATCCCACAAATACACTGTATTTCTATATAAGAACAAGTGCTACCAATTTAAGGTAGTTCCGTTTGGATTGGTAACCAGTTTAGCCGCAATGGTTAGGTGCCTGGAACTTGCGTTACGTCACGAAGTGGAAGATTTCGTCAGTGTATTTGTCGATGACATCCTTATAATATCCAGATCGTTTGAGGAGCATCTCCAACATCTTGAGATCGTCTTCCGCAAATTAAGGGATGCCAACCCTTAACTTCGAGAAGTGTGAATTTGGTAAATCACGGATAAAGTTCCTTGGGCATATAATTTCAGCAGATGGGATAACCACTGATCCTGAAAAGATACAGGCCATCATCGAGTTCCCAAATCCAAGGAAACCGAAAGACATCAGGGGGTTCCTTGGTTTAACAGGATACTTCCGACGTTTCACACCTGAATATTCCAAGACGATTGAATCGCTACTGGAATTGTTGAGGAAGAATACAAAATGGAAGTGGGAGGGTCACGAGCAGGCTTTCATCGCCACCAAGGAACTATACAGCAAAAATCTACATGTATTTCACCCTGAAAAGGAAGTAAAGTTATTTAAGTTTAAAGTTGAAGTAGTAAAGGTATACAAAGCTGATATCTTGTCAGGTAGGTGGGTTGGTTTTTTTTTATTATTCATTAATAAGTGTTCGTCCTAATAGGCCTTTGGTAATGTTAAGGGATTATATTGTTTTCTTGCTTTTTGGCTGATTCAGGCACCTGGGCGGGGCAGTTTTATTCAGGTACCGGACGTGTTGTGTAGTGTGAGATCAGGTCGGACGCGTGTCATTGGCCAGATCAATTCAGGTTGCTGCAAATGTCTATACATTTATATATATGCAGATATATATTTGCACGGTTCAATTAAAGGAATTTAGCAGTTTATTAATTTATTCAGCCAGTGCCGCGACTTAAATTTTTTTTACTGCCATTTTCACTTTCGGATGCTTTAGATTTTCATATACTTTAGTAAGAGTTTTTTTTTTTACTTATCACTTCACGTTAAATTTCTAGCGTTATAATTTTAGCTTCTGTTTTGTTATTAAGTTTTCTCGTTGTCAGTTCCACTGAGAACTTCATCAAGATGTTGTACCTTTTTTTTTTACAAAGGTACAAAAGGGAGGTAAGAAATGTTACTATCTTATAATTCATTTTGGTTGTTAACGTTGTAACAGTATCCTACTAAGAGGGGACTATTCCAGAGTTTTTTTTTTTTGGTATCTCTTATCTGGACGTTTATTCTGTCATTTTCTCTTAATTTTTCCACTGATTACTGAGTTAAGGGGGTCCGGATGATCCGTCCATATGTCTCTCCTTTCACGCATGGGTACGTGGGGGATGTTCAGGCTGGCTTCCTGAGTTAACATGATGTATGACATCATGCTGTGTCTGTGATATGTATTTATGTATATCTGTATGTGTATTTATATCTGTATTTATGTCAAAGTATGTGTTGTAATATTGAGTATGTGTAAAGGGCTATTTATATAAATTATATGATAGGTTTAAGGAATTCGGATCATTATAGTATTATGTAAATGATGTTGAGAATATTCAAATCGCTATGAGATTATACCTAGGTGCAGATATCAAGAAGATTTTAGAATGATGAGGAACTAAGAATTTTGAAGTTTGCATTTAAGTTTGAAATCAAGTAATGAAAATCTAAACCTTAAATCGGAGTTTTAACATTGTATGAATTTAAAGGTGATATTTTACCGAATTTAGAATTGAACTATGTAGAATCTAGACCTCATACTTGTAGTCGCATTGAACTAAAATTCAAGGGTTTTATTTTATATTAAAATTGAATGATGGAATATCTAAAATTTGTATTTTATATTAACATTGAACTCAAGTTTAAAGTCACATTTTATAGTGCAATTGTATTATTAAAATTTAAAATTCAGATTTTGTATTAAGATAGAATTAGTAGATTTGTAACTAATTTGCACAACAACTTAGAATTAAAATAAAGATTGTTATTGTTGTTTAACAGCCGAGTTTAATTGCAAGTCCCGTCTCACTGGACCCAGCGCATTTTTGGCTTCTCTAGGCCCTCTGCCTAGTTTTAAATATCTGGTGGCCCCTCTTTAAAAAAAAAAGTTAAAAAAAAAAATTTTTTTAAAGAGGGGTTACAGTGTAGGTCTGTAAAATTAATTTCCTGTAGCTACAGTTACCGTGAACACACAGGTGATAAGCAAATTTAGTTTCCTAAATTTAAAGACACTAAATATTGAAGAATCATGCTGGGTAAGTGTCTGACAGAAGGTGCTTAGAGTCTGGTGGAGAACAGCAGCAGGGGATCATCCAAAATGGTAAAGATTTCTTCAGGAGGTCAGGCTCATTGATTGGTTGTACCTCTCTCTGTTGGGTGATGATGCCAACATATTACACTATAGACTTTCACCATTGTTAAACATTAATTACACACACAATGCTTCAGCCACTCAGAATCAGTGCGTATGTACAGTGACACCACAAAAACTGATCTATAATTAAAAAAAATTATATATAATTACACCATAAATGAAGTAAAATAAAAAAATGACACACATGAATAAAACTTATGAATAATGCCCACAGACTGTAAGAGTTTCCACCCATTTCCACAACGATTCCAGGTGTGAGAGTTCCTGTCTGTGGAAGGTATAATGACTAAAAACCTTTATGAAAGTGGTTTCAGTTCAGTTCATCTGTACCTATGTGCCAAACTCCTTTGCCAATTGTACAAGTTGTAGGCTGTGCTGACATAGGTCAGTGGGCTTAGGTAAGTAGGTATTGGTTTTATTTGTTTATTACTTTTCTTGAGGTGAAAGTTTTTCAACTAAAGCAAAAACGCCTTTCCTGACCTTATTCTTGAATATTTAAAGTGGTTTGCTCCCATTTGTCTGAATTCAGTGTATGTAATATATGTTAACATGTGCTGGTGTTTTTATGTGTGAAAGTTATGTATACCCACTGGTCGTGGTTTTATTTATTACTTTTATGAGTGGCAGTGTTTTAATACACCAAAAACCAATTTTCCTAAGCTTTTAGGAATTAGTCTGGCAAATCAGCATCTAGATGGAATGTACCAGTTGTTAAGGGGGGGGGGATAATGCACAAGTACAAAAAATTAAAGTTTAATTTAAATTTATCATGTTTCTAGTAAAATTTGATACCTGAATTAAAATTTACTTAGAATATTTTAACTAAACTATTGTTGGAACCATAGACCAGACCCCAACCAATGAAAAGGTTAGTCACTAATGTGGGGTGTCAAGCTTACATCACTGTCATTAAAGTGTTTGCATTGATTTCAGTAACAAGTAACAGACTATACAGTGACCACACTTACTTTTCCTGTGGCGCTTGATTTGAGTTCAGAATTTTGTTTGTAATAACTACAGAAAAGGACTTTCTCACTAAATGTGACTCTTTTGTTAAAGTTAAGAAACTTCTTTTTTATCTCATGTATAATATTATTTACATCAAAATAGGGTTTGGCAAATACATGTATACCTGACTTATTAGTCTTCAACCTGTCTGCAAGAGCTTCATTAATTTTATCAATTACTCGACAATCCTGGTCAGTCTGCGACCGTCTATTACACATAATAGTATATGAAACATGATTTATTTGTTAATTATTATTTTGTAAAGTTAGTTTTATGAATATTTAAATACAGAGAACTGAGTATGCCCGGCTGACAGCAAAATGAAACATATGTCCATCTCTTCAAAGTTGATAGTCCTGGCAAGGGAAAACCATACGCATATATCTCAAAAACAAGTAAGATTTCCTTGATACAGCGCGTAATGTAACTGCCTTTGCGATATCTTCTGAGTTCCATTTTCATGGGTTTTATTTGACAATAAGCACGTAATTTGTGTTTCAGTAAATATCTTTTCTAAAACTTAGTTTAACTTATCTATAAAAAGGTTTTTGATTTTCTCGTCTTGACGTTTTAAATTTGTACGCACAGCCTTTCTCAGCTCTTTCATAAATATTTTTCTCCGCCTCAATGTAGTGCACATAGATTTAAAAATACAGTTTTCGCTTCCAGCTTTCTTTAGCAATTGTACATCCTCGAGCTGAATGTCGCAGTTTGTAAGATTGCCCTGGTCCAGAGGCGTAGCTAGGGGGGTGGCCAAGGGGGCAGCCGCCTCGGGCGGCAAAGTGAGCATAGACTTGAAAAAATTGTTTTGAGTTTATAAAAGTACAAACAACTTGTTTCTTTGATATGACTATTCCTTTCATAAAAGAAGCATAACCAGCCAGCTTGCTGTTGTCATACCTTGCATAAGAAACAGTACTAGTCTATTTGTACTCAAGAATTTTAATTACGGTTCATTATGACCATAAATTACGCTGTAACAGAGGCTCTTTGTCCCTCTCTGTACAGTACAGTATTTCATTGTTGTATTAGTTGGCAACGGATGTTTAGTCTATGCGGTTTCTTATCTCGATGTTTTTAAATGGTGCATGCTGTTTTAATCGAGTTTTGTTATCTTTGATCTTTGCGTGCGAGTGATGAGTAGACGTTTAGTCAGTACGGTTTTTGGGTCTTTTCAAGAAAATGTCTACAAACAACTCGCAGCGTCACGAACCCGCCAAGCTCCCCCACCAACGTTCCCGCCAGTCCCTTCTCCTACAGTAGCGATGTAAAGGAGGAGTGATTAGCATACATTACACACATTCATTTGACGCACGCACGCGCGCGTGCCTTTAATTTCGCACGCACACACGCTTCCATTGTATTCTTTTTATTTTGTTTGTTTTTTGTTTTTTATTTTTATTTATTTTTTATTAAACGCACGCACGCCTTCAATTCTTTGTATTTTGTTTCTTTTTTTTTAATTTTTATTAGGAGGGTTTTTTAGTTTAGTTTTACGATTATTTATATTACATTAATTACATAATCTAGGATTGTGAATTAATGCTGTGTTTTGAAAAAAAAAACGAACGGCATTTTCCTCATTTCAGGCGACAGTTAGCAACTCTTTCAGATTCATTTTGAATAAAGCAATGTAAAGAATAAAAGTATATAGTAATAACGTAAATAATAAACACGAAAGAAATGTAAAGAATTAAAAAAAACACAAAATAAACGTATGAAAGAATGAGCGTATGTAAGAAGAAATGAATGTAAATAACTAACGAAAGAGTAACTTTGAAAAATAAACAATGTAACTAACTACACAGCGTAAAGCTAGAATTGTAGACTCCAAACAGAAACGATAAATGTGTTAGTGGTAGTGGTATGGTAATCACCCCTTCTTCACACCGCTACTGTAGTAGTAGGGACTGCCGGGCACGTTGGTGGGGGAGCTTGGCGGGCTCGTGACGCTGCGAGAGTTGTTTGTAGACACGTTCTTGAAAAGACCCCGGTTTTTTTATCACTGTTCATGCTCTTTGTATTCACTTGCTGTCTCCAATAATTTTTGCGACTTTGTAGTGAGTTGTGCCGCAAAGGAGAACAGATAATCATACATCATTAGATTTGTATGGATATTCTTAATTGTTATTCGTATCCAGACGAATATATTATTTGTAAACGTATAAAAAAACGTTACGTGGGCTACATATGTGCAGTTCTTCCCGGTTCGACACAGCGAACGTGTTGATTATCAGTTGTTTATGAGTATCCTGAGTGTGCGGTTTGTTTTTGGTTTGTACGTCTTGGGTATAAACAGTAGTCTTGTGCGTACTGGGTATATCTATAATACTTCAGGTGTATGTCATCATACTAATACTATTATTGAAAATCAATTTTTTTAAATTTTATTTGAAGCTGATATGAAACGAAGTAATCTCAGTGGCCGCCAGTTTTCGAAGAGGAGGGAAGGAAGATTAAGAGCTACAACAAGTTCCAAAGAGTTTATGAAGTCTTTTATTCAAGAAAAATCGAACCATGAATGTCAAAATATTACAATTACAAGGAATCAACTTGCGATCATAAAATGGATGTTGTTACCGATGAGGCTGTTGATAAATACAGTAAAGTTAACGACATGAATACTTCAATCTGTGAAAGTGTCAAAGTACAGTTACAAGATTCAGTTGGTTCTAGTACCATGGTTGATGTTGCATCGTGTAGTCTTGAAATTACAGGCGATGAAGGACAGAACATTACTAGCAACAATATAGACCGTGTTCTCGGTGCTGCTCTACAAGACATGGGAGTTTGGCCAAGCGAGATATCTCAATCCTTCCGAGATATAATGGTGAATAGAGGAACATGTCAGTTGCAGAACAAGGACAGCCATTTTCCTGAAGATGAAGATGGACGATCCTTAAACAAGTACTGGTTTGATAAAACCTTGCAAAATGGCGAAAAGATAAATCGCACCTGGATGTGTTTTTCTTCAACTAAAAAATCTCTATTTTGTTTTTGTTGCACTTTATTTTCACAAAAAAAACTATCAAAGAAGCCAGTTCAATAGTGAAAATGGGTTTTCGTCATGGCAAAAGTTAAATCCCTGTATTCAGGATCATGAAAATAGTCCTGCGCATCGGTCTGCGTTTTTGGAATGGAAGGAATTGGAACGTTCTTTAAACAGAGGGGGACTTATTGATGATCTACTTCAGGAACAAATGAGTAAAGCAGCTAAGACCTAGAAAGAAATCCTTGAACGGGTCATTGCTACAGTACAAACTCTTGCACAACAAAATCTGGCACTGAGAGGACATCGAGAGTCAATTACTAACGATCCAAATCCTGGAAACTTTCTGGCTTTGTTAAAATACTTGGCTAAATTTAACTCTGTCACGAGATCTCATTTGGATTCAGTTTCTTGTAAATCTGGGTGTATATCTTATCTTTCGCCAACTATTCAAAATGAAATAATAAGCCTGTTAGGAGAAAGTGTGCGCAAATATATTATTACTGCATGTAAGAAGGCGAAGTACTTTAGTTTTATATTTGACACAACATCAGATGCTGCACGTGTAGAATGTCTCAGATTATAAGATTTGTTGAAATTAAACGCAATTCTGTTGATATCAAGGAAGTCTTTATACATTTTATTCCTTTAGAAGTAAAAACAGCGGAGGCGATCACAGAAGCTATTACAAGTAAACTTGAGAGAGATGGATTGAATCTTAGCGATTGCAGAAGTCAATCGTATGACAATCAAGCAACAATGGCTGGTATCCATTGTGGAGTTCAAAAGAGAATATTAGATTTGAATCCACTAGCTGTGTTTGTTCCCTCTGACAACCATTCACTTAACTTGGTTGGAGTTCATGCAGCTCTTGTAAATGTTCAGGCAGTGACATTTTCTGGGACAGTAGAACATCTGTTCACCTTCTTTTCCTGTTCCACTCATAGATGGAGTGTTCTTAAAGACTTTGTAAATATTACACTAAAAGGACATTGTGATACCAGGTGGAGCTCAAAAGCAGATGCGGTGAAAGCAATATCCAGTCAGTTGGATGAAGTGATCACTGCACTGAAGAAACTGAGCCATACACCGACTGAAATAATTGATACGAGGGAAGATGCAGATAATAATTAATGCGATAGAAAATTTTTGTGACTTTGCTCTTTTTATGGCCAGACATTCTTTCGTCTATAGATAAAATCTAGAAAATCTTGCAGACTAAAGTAATAAGCTTTATTCAAGCATTGGCACTTCTGGAGACGCTAACAGACAAATTGAAAGTTTGGAGGAATGAGCTGTGTGACAATGTCATTTGTAAGGCAGAGGAGGTATGTAATGTCAGTATCACAAAAAGGATACGAAGGAACCGCACGATGCCTTGGGAGTATGCAGACGGCTCTTGATTAACCGTTCAGCAAGAAATGTGACATTCTCTAATAGAAAATTTGGACAAACTGTCAGTTGAAATTTCAAGCCGTTTCTCTAACATAAAAGAGTTAGAAAAACGCGTTGGGTTCCTCTGTAAATTTGAGGCGTACGTAAATGATGGGGATATACATTTTAAGGAACAGCTTTCTTAAATCAATATTAAATGCACAGTGCCTGCAAAACTGTATACACATAACCTAAACAGTGAAGAATTTTTCAGTGACTTGAAAAACGTCGTACTTTTATTAAAAAGGGCAAAAGTTAATGGAGAACAAATGGACTTCACAGCTCAGGGACTGCTAAAATACATTTCTTCAATGGGATTAGAAGGCTACAAAACACTAGCAACAGCTTTAAAAAATTTTCTTACTTTACCAGCGTCTGTGTCTTCTTGTGAAAGATCATTTAGTAAACTTAAATTGATTAAATCGTACCTACGATCAACAATATCTCAGGACAGGTTATCAAATCTAGCGATACTTTCAATTGAAAACGAAATTGCTTCGTCTTTAGATTATAGTGATGTAATAACCGACTTTGCAGCAATTAAGACCAAGAAAGTTACACTTTAGAAAGTCTCGTTTTAAATATTTATTAAATATTAAAAATAAATATTAAGTGTTTAATAATAGAAGACGGAACCATTAACCTGTAATGGTAAGTGATTTATTTTATTACTTCTAATGTACTTCTTTGTTTAACTTTATGTTGCTTTAGGATATTGTTTTGACGATGCGCTTTAGACCTACAAGGAATTTGGATATTTATTAGAACATTTTTATGTTATAAATTTGTTATATTACTACATTTTTATAGTCTACATTTGTTACTAATAAATGTATACAAACTGAATACCAGTAATATTAAACTTATATCTAATTTCTTAATTTTGACTTAACAAATATTCTTAAGACGTTTTCTGGACGTGCTTTCATATAAAATTCTACACATTTGCACTTATTGAGTACTTTGTTCACTGGATGGGCCTTCATTTTTGCTCTTTTGCCCCCTTTTAATTTTGAAGGCGAGGCGGGCGAGGTTCTTCTTGCCCCGGGCGCCAAGATGCTTAGCTACGCCACTGCCCTGGTCCACTTTACTGTGGGGGGGGGCGGCAAGCGACACATGTTTGTTAAGGCTGTTTACCTGGTTTTCCTGACTTGTCTCGCATGACATCTCTCTGTTCTGGCACTGACGTTATTACTTTCAAGAATGCCTGATACACGGGAATGGATACCGTCATTACGAGCATTAACGACGACTGGAAGATTCATATGGGGACAGCATCTTCTCTGAGAACTCTTCTTGATTGCAAACTCATTAATTCAGCATGTAAATCACGAGCATAATGTGTTGACGGAAAGTGTCGTGAGCAAATCCTAGCATTTGAAATTTTAAGTGATCTTTTCTGTAGTATTTCGAAATCCATTTTATTTTGTATTTTAGTTTCGAAACGAATGATACATAATATCCCCTTCGTTGCTTTTATGTATGAATTACAACCGGTTACAACACACCTAGGCATAGTGACAGCAAAATAAGAACAACAAGAATAAGAGCACAATAACAGCTACGTTCAGCAACAAGAACGACAAGAATAAGAGCACAATAACAGCTACGTTCAGCAACAAGAACAACAAGAATAAGGGCACAATAACAGCTACGTTCAGCAACAAGAACAACAAGAATAAGAGCACAATAACAGCCACGTGTAGCAACAAGAACAACAAGAATAAGAGCACAATAACAGCTACGTTCAGCAACAAAGAGCACAATAACAGCTACGTTCAGCAACAAGAACAACAAGAATAAGAGCACAATAACAGCTACGTTCAGCAACAAGAATAAGATCACAATAACAGGGCTACGTTCAGCAATAAGAACAACAAGAATAAGAGCACAATAACAGCTACGTTCACCAACAAGAACAACAAGAATAAGATCACAATAACAGGGCTACGTTCAGCAACAAGAACAACAAGAATAAGAGCACAATAACAGCTACGTTCAGCAATAAGAACAACAAGAATAAGAGCACAATAACAGCTACGTTAAGCAATAAGAACAACAAGATTAAGAGCACAATAACAGCTACGTTCAGCAATAAGAACAACAAGAATAAGAGCACAATAACAGCTACGTTCAGCAATAAGAACAACAAGATTAAGAGCACAATAACAGCTACGTTCAGCAATAAGAACAACAAGATTAAGAGCATAATAACAGCTACGTTCAGCAACAAGAACAACAATAATAAGAGGACAATAACAGCTACGTTCAGCAATAAGAACAACAAGAATAAGAGCACAATAACAGCTACGTTCAGCAATAAGTGCACAATAACAACTACGTTCAGCAATAAGAACAACAAGAATAAGACCACAATAACAGCTACGTTCAGCAATAAGAACAACAAGAATAAGAGCACAATAACAGCTACGTTCAGCAATAAGAACAACAAGAATAAGAGCACAATAGCAACTACGTTCAGCAATAAGAACAACAAGAATAAGAGCACAATAACAGCTACGTTCAGCAACACCGACAAAAAACAAGATGACAAAACAACGTTTCCTTCGCTGTTACAGCAAAAACATATCTGTCTTAGAAAACCCAAAACTATCACACCACTCAACAAGGGACGAAAGTAATAAATAAAAAATGAAGAAAATGTAATTTAAAATAATTAACTTTTCGTAAACACCGATAAAACGTACTTAACCATTTTAAATTTAGAGATTTAATATTATACTTTAATTTATTATGAGTATCTCCTAAAAAATTAAATATCATCTTTAGAATTAATAAAAAAAATTTAATCGCATTTTGAACGCCTCTCTTTATTGCTGCTACAATTTATTTTTACAAATTTTTCTGCCAGCAGATGGGAAAGACTAATGTATTAATTGATTGAATTTATTTGTAAACTGTAGGCTATGTTAACGTCTCATGTCGTGTCTTTTTTCTGCTATTTAGTTTAATAAACTATGGCTGAAATCAAAATTAAACAGAAATTAACAACAAAATTCACTAGCTAACAGTTTTACGTACACAAACGTTTTATAATATTTATACAAAATATGTTACTCACATTGCGGTAGACAACCTTTACCGCTAAACGCTTCTTTAAAATTGAGAAAATTTGTAAATATAAATTTTTTAGTTGTCATGAAAACAATAATTATTTTTAATTGTGTACTATTTTACTTCCATGTTCCTTAAGGAAATGGAAGTATGGTGATGGCAAAAAAAATCGTGTTCGAGATTATTGCAGATTCTGATTGTACTACACTCAAAACATGAAAAAAAGTCGTTTTTCGAAAAGTGTCTGTGTGTGTGTCTGTCTGTGTGTCTATGGGTTTTTTTTCTATGGCAAACGATAACAGCCGCAAATTCAAACAGAATCGAATAATTTTTTGCATACAGCCCTGATTTGTAGAGTACTCACGACCTGTTGTTTTTTGTGAAGATCGGTTGAGGGAAAGGGGTAGTTTACCTGCAACGGTTTTTTTTAATCAAGGGTAATTTTTTTTTGGCAAACGATAACAGCCGCAAATTCAAACAGAATCAAATAATGTTTCGCATACAGTCCTGAATTGTAGAGTTCTCAAGACCTGTTGTTTTTGGTGAAGATCGGTCAAGGGGAAGGGGTAGTTTACCTGCAACGTTTTATGTTTTAACAAGGGTAATTTTTCTATGACGAACGATAACTGCCGCATATTCAAACAGAATCAAATAATTTTTTGTATACACCCCTCAATTGTAGAGAACTCAAGACCTTTTGATTTTGGTGAAGATCGGTTAAGGGGAAGGGGTAGTTTACCTGCTACCTTTTACGTTTTAACAACAGTTAAAATGCTTGAAAATTCATTTAAACTTTTTCAAACAATGGTAATTGTTAAAAATAAAATTATTTTGTTGCCAGGCAATAAAATTATAATTTTTTCATTTTAATGTAAATCATGTATGAGAGAAAATATATCGTTCGTGGCAGGCAAGCATATCTCAGTTATGTAATGTTTACGTTTTCATTTTATTATTATGACTACCGCAATAAAAAGGCAGGACACACACACACACACACACACACACACACACACACACACACACACAATTCGCGTTATTTCTGGATAAATACGCAATGTTTTCTACAAAACCAGACGTTTCGGCAATGCCATCGACTTCCATCATCAGTGAAAATCGAGTGCGATAACGTGAGGTGGTATACGTTAGTGACCACAGTACTGTGGTTAAGGCTGAAGCAGTAAGTAGAAAGAAGTAGTTTCTATGGTAATATTTCATTTCGAAAATGATTTTAAATATAAATCTTAGAATATGGAAGTCATTTATGGTTCTCCATACCGATATTTTATTGTTCCATTGTGTTTCTAGAATTAATAAATCTAATTTATAACGAATTCAGGAAATCTCATACTTATGTTCGAAAACGCACTGTCCAACTAAGAGAAACTAACAGAAACATTTAACAAGTTAAAACACGCTTCGGGAATCGAAGCATTCTCTAAGGGTCAGGTTTTAGTTGGCACAATGCATTTAGCATTTTTAATGGCCATAAAAGCTGTTCTGGAAGACCGAGTACAATACGAATAAATGAAAATGTGTCGGAAACGAAAGATCTCATCAATACTGAACGTGTTTGGTGCTAACAATAATTGGTTGTAAACTAAACTTATAAAACCAGACAGTTTACGAAGTTCAGGTGTATTGTTGCCAGTCAGGCCAGACATTGTTGACTTCTGCAATGCTCCATTACGACAGCGCTCAATGTTACATCACCCTTTTTGAGAACAAGTATTTTACTTATTTAACTTACAATAAGAAGGCTTAATATTAAATAAAGAAATCGTATTCATACAGTCACCGTTTGCCAAAGTCGTACTCGAGTAACGCCTGATAAAGTTAATCGCGTTTCCTACTCGCCATTCAGTAACCTGAACAACACACAAACTACGCAAACCATTAAAAATTACTATTTTTTGTCTATAAGTGATATATTTTCCTCATCTACGTAGGTTTTCTAAAAATCACACGATGTACTGACTGAATCGTATTACGTACATTCTAATTTTATCAACGGAAGCAATGTATGTTTAGTGTGTGAAGTGGGCTGATCGAAAATTAAAAGTAGCGATATAGCCTAACAGGTATTTTCTAAAATTCGCTATCATCATGTACGTATAAATTTTTATGAAGGAAAATGTTTCAGTCGACTGTTAGGTGGTTTTAAATTATTGTTACCTGTAGCTTTAAGTTAAATTTATTAGTATTACACATAAAAACGTATCGAAGATATGAGAATAAGAATAGACTATCCTTCTACAGTGAAACAGCAAACTCTTGGCAGCGATTATAGCTACAGGCTGTGACTTGAACGGAGAATTATGTACAACTAGTGATCGCCCAGTGGTCGAAATTCGACCGTAATTCATTAAATTTTTAAGTTTGAACGTTATTGAGGTTCTTTTGTCAAAGAGTATACCTCTATAATCATTGCATATAATTTTTTTGAATTTTGTTCTATTACGTCAGCTGCGAGCGTGTACAAATACGTCATTAGCGTGTGTTGTTTGCCTTAATTCCCTGCAATACCTATGAAATTTAAAATTTAATGTTAGTAACAGCTGAAAAGAAACAATTACAGCTTGTATTCGTATTTATTTTTTGATATAATTCATTGTCAGTTTTAATTTTTTCATGTTATTATTGAATCAAATAAACGCTAATAAAAATGAGACTTGACATTCATAGAAGTATAAGATACATTGTTTTCAATTCCAGTGGATTACATTTCATTTTTGGTAAGGTACAAAATTCGAAAACAGTTTGAAGATTATCTGCTACAAAGCTTATATAATTTTTTAATTTTTTTTCTATGCATTAATTTTCGAGTTATTTGAAAAATATGAAAGATAGGAAAAATGAGGTTTAGCTTGGCTAAGCCATATTTAAAAAGCAATAACGCGTTTTTTGACATTTCCTTGGGTTTTTTTTATTGCCATACTGACCAGGTTTCGCCAAGGCTACACAGTTATTTTGCCTATCTTTTTCGAATTATATAAAATTTAAATAAAAAATTAATACAAAATAAAAAATACGTGCCTCGTATTTTTTCATTAAATCAAAAAAACCGGGCGGTTAAAAAAATAAATGTTGTCCATTGAACTTAAAATAGTTTGAAAGTGAATTTAATGATTCAGAACTTCTGTGTAAACGATGTTTTTTTGTAAAAACTCTTTCATCATTTGCTAAATGCCCTTGGCCATTATATTCGGAAATATAAAATCTCAAACCATCGAATGATCGAACTCTACTTGCTGCGACGTACAATTGACCATGTGTAAAAACTGGCTACCTCAATAAAATTCCAATTTTTTCGAATGTTTGTCCTTGAGACTTATTTATTGTCATCGCAAATGCAGGTATAATTGGAAATTGAGTTATTTGAAAGTTAAATGGTAAAACAGTACCGGAATATGTTAAATTTATACGTGGAATCAAAATTCTCTTATTGCGTGCGGTTCCAGTTAAAACTTCGCAATCAATAGCATTACGATGCATACACTTGATGCGCATTCTTGTTCCATTGACTAATGCTTCCTTTGTATTTAAGTTTCTCATCAATAAAACGATGCAATTAACTTTCAATACTAACTTATGTGATGGCAAACCACTAATAGTCAAAGAATTCAAAAACTCTACTGGATAGTTATTGATTTCATTGTCATCATCACAAATTATTTTATCGTAGCTATGATATGTTTTCTGTTCACCTGGTATTCGATTAAGTATATCAGTATTAATAAAAGTACAATCGTCATTTGTAGGTGCTAAAATAACTGACTTCAATATGTTATCTGAGAGTATGTTTTCGGAAATATTTCATACACCTCATTAATAATATTATTTTCATCTCCTATTAATTGTTGAGGTATTTCAATCATATTTTCACCAAACTGAGGGAATTGTGGGGCTTCATCATTAGAGGAAAAGCACAAAAACCGACATAGGTATGGTAAACCGACATACCCATGTATATCGGCTGTAGAGGGCTGAACTCTGTTGGAAACAGTGTTAACGTGACCCATTAGACACGGTTGGTTGTGCTTATACGATAGTTTCAGTTTGTTTCCGTTTTTGAGCACATGTCTGTCGAGTGTTTGGTTTTTATATTTGCAAAATTTTTATTTACGCAAATTCCTGTAAAATTTCAAGGATCTAATCAGTGGTAAGTAGACCATGTGTTAATACTGTGTAATAGTATATGATTCGAGGTTTCTAAGTCATATTTGTGTTTGTATCGTTATACTATCTTTAGCTGTGAATGAGGTTAGAAGTGGTAAACTTCCGTTGTTCTCTAAACCGACATACCTTGAGTTTAGTGGTTCATAAACCGACATACCTAGAATTTTCTTTTAATTATAACCTCACAAAGTAGCTAACAGTCACTGATTTGTGCTTTCTGTGGATTTGTTTAAGATGGACAAAAAGAATAAGAGGGCAACGGATACTATTCTACATAACAAAGGTGCAAACGTTACATAGTGGAACCCAGATAATATGGCTAAAGCAATAGCATGATAGTCAGAAAGGATGAAATGGGTTGGTTTAAGGGGTCTAAAACGTATAGTGTCCCTCAGAAAACATTACAAATGTTAGATGATGAAAAATATGGTTCTCCAGAAGAAGCGGCTACATGTAAGCTTGATCTTGAAGGCGAGCTTGTTTGCGACTGTTTGACAATAGAGGCAACATTTTATAGTCTCACAAGAAAGGACCTTCGCAGACTTGCCTTAGATTTGCCCATTAAAAACAAAATAAACCATCCATTTAATGACACTATGGCTGGTAGATCGTCGGTTCGCTTATTTTTAAAGAGACATCCTGAGTCGTGTATGCGCAAACCAACGGAAACATCTTTGGCAAGGAAAGAAGGTTTCAATAAGAGCGCTGTGTATAGCTTTTTAATTTGATTGAAGCTACATTTAGTGACCATAATTACCCACCTAACAAAATACACAATGTAGACGAAACCGGTTTGGACTATAATAGAAGTAGGGGGGAACTGACAGTTCTATGCCAGAAGTGACGTCATATGGCGGGAAATTCAAAAATTGTGGTGGTGGGGGTAACCATGAGGTAGTTGGCTTTCGGCCATGTTGTCGTCGGCCAGCCTAAAGTGGGGTTATGTTTGCGTTGATTGGTGTAGGCGTGGCCTGTCGGTTCGCAGTTCGCCGTTCGCCGTTCGCCGTTCGCCGTCCGGCGGCGGCCTGGTCGTGACTTGATGGCCGCCCGGAGTGGTGGGGTCGTCGGCAGCGGCGGCCATGTTGTCGGTAGGTGCGTGGCCATGTTGGAAAAGCGGCGAGGTTGTCAAGTAGTGTAAGAGTGTGGTGGTTAAGGTTCGGCCACGTTGCCGACACTATAGTGTATGGGTATGTATATGTAAGGGGGTTTTCCGGAAGTGCGGCCATGTTGGAAAAGCGTCGTCGGTGTTGCCAACTTGTGCTGGTTTATCGACGTTGTCAACTCGTGCGTGTGTTATAGTGTACGGGTTTGTATATGTACGCCGCCGCCGTCGTCGATGTCGTGTATTGCATTGTTGCCAACTGTGTGTCTATGTGTTAAGTAAATATATATACAGATTGTAAAAATACGTTCGCACCAACATGTTGGTCTAGGGCTTGCTATGTCCAGCCCTACATTTGTTGTTGTAAGAACCACACATGATATGCAGTGCATAATTGAACGTCAATTCACTTATATAAAACACACACACACACACACACACGCACACACACACACACGCACACACAATACTTACGGAATCGATGTCGTGTATTGCATTGTTGACAACTTGTGAACTGCGTGTCTATGTGTTAAGTAAATTGTAGTATGGGAAAAGGATAGTTGAAAATAAACACTTATACAATGAAAAAATATATACAAGTTTATTTTAAAAATAATATTTACAAATACACAAAATATAAACATAAAAGAAAAAAATATTTACAAGTTTATTTTAAAACTAATATTTACAAATACACGAAATATAAACATAAAAATGTTATACAATGAAAAAATATGTACAAGTTTATTTTAAAACTAATATTTGCAAATACATAAATATATATACAAAATATACATGTCACAGTCGGGTATAGGTCTATATATTTTTACAAAATAAAAGTCACAATCCGGGTTAGGTAGTCAATTTCCATCTGTAACAAAAAAAAAAGAAACAGTATTAGTGACATGTGGTTGTTACAAGTAGGATGGATTACTAAAACCTTTATGAACACTGTAAGATACCTTAAATATGCATGCGCCCATAGAAAGTGCGATTGGGCTTTCCAAATATATATTGTCTGCATTTCGGGCATGCGGGTGGTGTCCCCTCCAACGCTACCGACTGAAACCAATCGAGGACGCATCGATAATGGTATGTATGACCACATACCAAACCGAGGAGCATCTGCCCGTCACTGTATGTTTCTATGCACACACTGCAGGTAGTGTTCGGAACCATACCTTGAACAGGACAGGGCTCTCCGCGACGCCAACACCATGTTGGTAGACTCCTTCTAAGAAGGAGTCTCATTGTTGTTGGGTCGTCGTGCGTCCTTGGTTCAGTAGCATGTAATACGTCAAAGAAGACGGGTAGCGCGTCTTCTGGAGGGGTCCACAAACGGGGATCTCTTCGCATAAATAGTTGCTGCTGCTGCTGACGATGTATGGGTTGTGGTCGTGGTAGAGGTTGTATCTGCGGTGGCGGTGGCGGTGACGGTGGTGGTGATTGTGGTGGTGTAACTGGAATGTGTTGTTGAAGTTGTTGTGGTGGTGGTGGCGGCGCTGGTATCGGGCGAATGTCACTAAGAAAAAAAAAACGACAACATAAAAATTATGTATAATCGCAAATAAAACAAAGCAGTATGTACGCATAAGAAGATGACTTACATATTTACGTCGATGACTGCTGCATCGTCATCATCAACATGATCATCATTATCATCGCTATTCCCGTCATGGTTCATGTTCAAGTTCACAGTATCGACATCACTTTGATTGTCCTCCATAAATCCTTCATCTTCTGTGAACTCGACATTACTGAAAAAAAAGGAACAACTTTAATACCAGATGTAAAAGCAAGAGAACAATTGAATGTTAATGAAAACGAACGTACCGACTCGTGCCGGGTCGAGGGAGAAAGACCGCCACTCCTTCAGCTAGAGCATCGCTGAAAAAAAAGTATAAATTGAACACGTGACGTAAACGCAATAGTACAAGAATTTGTTGTTAATGAAAACGGACTTACCGCAACAGACCACTTTTTAGCTGTAATATTGCACGTTTTAACGTTGCACACTGTCTGGAGATAGGGGACGAACTGCAGCAGCAACAGCAGTTGGAGCGTCAGCATCACTTAAAAAAATGTATGAAATGAACTTCGGAGGTAAAACGCGAGAGCACAAGAGTTTATTAATGAAAAAATGTCTTACCGACTCGTGACGGGTTGTGGAGATTGGGGCGAACTAGCAGCAGCAGCAGCATCATCAGCATCGCTGAAAAAATATATATAAATTGAACACTGGAGGTAAAAAACGCAAAAGTACAAGAGTTTATTAAAATGACAATTGTCTTACCGACTCGAGCCGAGTTCTGGAGATAGGGGGGATCCATATCAGTAACAGCGGCAGGTGCCTCGTGGGTATCACTGAAAAATAAAATATATATAATTGAACACCGGAGGTAAACGCAATAGGACAAGAGTTTATTAATGAAAACGGCCTTACCGACTCGAGCCGGGTCCCAGCAAAGCACGTCATAACCGTTGTGAACTATAAAAAAAAACAACACGTCAATCGAATGGAATATTCTGTTTGTGCATTATAAATAAAGAAAAAAAATGTTATATTTACTATCGTACTCGACGTTGCTCTGCCGGCATATGTTTTGTTACTTTCTTGTTGTTGTTGTTCATTCTGTAAAACATATCAAAAGTTGTAAAATAAGTAGGTAAAGAACATAATGTTAATGTGTGTGTGTGTGTGTAATGCTGAACATCATCTTTACCATTAGTTATCGGTCCGTGTACTTTCTCTTCTTTGCCTTAGGACCAGCAGCGTCGTTGGTTATTGAATGTATCCTGTAATGTCCGTACGCGAGTGTACTTACACCGTCGTCCAGTACATACCTCTTATCATCATAAGGAGACAGGGAAAGTTTTGTTATACGTTGCGTGTACAGCTTCGTATACACTCAGCAGAGGTGTATACCGTACGACTGTCAAAAAGACATTCGCTGTACAATCGATGCCGTAACCTTTTTTTTATTGCCGTCCTTGGCACACCTTTTGCCACCTTTTTGTCGGTGCGGTCGGACAACAAGAGCGAGTAACACTTCGCTCTGAGTCCGACAAATTCCCTGATGGGTTTTCCATTGGTCTCATCCTTGAACTTCCCCACGACTTTTTGTTGTCGTCGCAATGACAAGGATGATCCGTGGGATAGTCCGACGTATCGAAAAGGTGGAGATCCTCTTTCATATCCGAGTACACATCGTCAGTCCGAATGCTGTAAAGCAAACTGTCCGTGTCAGTCATTAGTAAGGTCAATCGTTGTCCGTACTTGGCGACAGCGTACCGATAATGAAAATTGTACATTATCAATTTGCTGACATCGAGTACTGTAAAGCCGACGTACACCGGACGGGAAAGGAATATCGTCCTCTTTCGTAAGGCCAGTCCGACCAAGTTATCGGTGTAGCGGATCATACGCTGTAGCCGAGGATTGGAAACAATTTTCTGCAGCCGTCGTTCGTTAGAGACTAGTTGGAAGTCTATTCGTTTCCTCACGTTCTCCAGCGATTTGCCATAGACGGCGTTGACCATCAGTTTGAAAAAATCCTTTTCAAAACTGTTGGTGGCTGCTGCTCTCTTTTGCGTGTTGAAATCAATAAATGGTTTCATCCACGCTCTGTTTAAAACTCAACACCCTATGTATCGCTTTCAATTCTAGACCGAGACTCAGATACAATTTTAAATTTCGAAAATGGAGAAAGTAATTTTGCTTGTCGTCCAAAGTTGTCAGCAACTTGGGAACGGACGACGAAGGCGTTTCCGATCCGCTATACCCTTTTGTATAGTGCAGTCGTGTGTGGAGTCGTCGAGAGTACGGTGAAAGTACGTCAGGATGGACACAGGAACGGACGGGCGCCAGTGGATAATCGGAATGGAGGTCATGAAGTTCGGGTGGATAGTGTAAGTCGACCTCGATTATGCAGCCCATGTCACCGTCATCGCACAGGGTACGCACGTCCAGTGAGTTGATCTCGTTACGATCTAGCCATCTGAAGTCGGCGTAAGGGAGCGGTTGTGACACGACTGCACCGTAAAGGTTGTTGCAGTCCGTGTACAATATGAAAGAGGTCGGCTTTGAAGCATCGTACTGATCGACAATTAGCGGGTTGTTGGCCTTGGCGTGGCGGTTGGGTACCATGCTAACGCCACCGCGAACGGCCGATTCGATAAAGAGATGCTAATCTATATCCGTCAACAGCTCCAGTCGCATACCGGTCATCTTTAACATCGCATGCCAAGCGACGCCAGGAAGCGAGTAAAGATGAGCCGGATCGATCTGGTAGTACCGCATGGCCATCTCACGGAACGCCTCGAAGACGTCAGCCAGTAGCAGCACGTCTGTTTAAGATACAGATCGTGATATTCGCCCAGTGTACTGATTCCGAAAGTACGCCACACGTTCTGCGCGTGAGCGTAATCTTCGTCAGATACTGGCGATTCACTCAACCTGTTGAAAAATTGTTCGCGTGCGGGCAGACGTGTTTCGTCGAATTTCTCGCTACCTGTCATGTAATCGTAAGGGTACACGCCCGTACGTAAGAGTAGCTCGAAGTGTTCTTCGAAACATTGCTTCGTTAAATTGAAATCCGCACCGCTCGCATGCAAGTTTCCAACAAGTGTGTCCAAGGACGTGTTCAGAAATTGAAGCGTGTCTACGAAACGCAGACGACCCAACGAGACCGATACGAAGCGTTCGCTAGTGGTAGCGATACAAGCGAGATCGTCGTATTTACCCAACCCTTGTACTAGGTGATGTGCATCGTAACCTCGTAAGTTATGGAAAAAGACGGGTATGTGTCGTGGAGTCTTGAAGTTAAGGTTACAGATGTTGTGAGCTGCGCCCAGGTATCGTCCTGTCAGATGACAATGGTTGCGAACTTTGTCGTCCTCGGTCAGTGGTTTTTCACAGAGATGACATACGAGGGCATTTGCGAAAGATAACACATCACGGTCACTCATAGTCATAGGGACAATGGATCGGATGATTCTGAACAGTTCTCGCTCTTCAGCGACCAGTCTCTCGAGAAAAACGTCTACCACGTTTTCGCCGCGATAAACGACCTGGGGTTTGAAAATATTACGCTCGTAGTCGACTATGAGGTAGGAGAAACCTGAAGGAAGATGTAACGACTCCGTTGTGGTGGACGATGTGTGCGGAGGAGCGTCGCAGCGATGGCAATGGACGATAAATGATTCAAAATCTGTATATATCGCAAAAGGGACCTTATGGCAGTATGTGTAATTTCTGAAACACATCACATTCTCCTCCTCCTCCTTCATGGGTAAACGAATTTTCTGTTCGCCGTACGGTGAACAGTGGGGGATATGTTCGGTAAGGAGTCGTTCTTCGCAAAATCTATGCAGACAGTAATCGCAATAGAAAGAACGGCCGTCGTGTTTGCTTAGTGAAGAGAATAAGCGACTCGTATTTTTTATTAAACAGTAATGTTTTCGGTCGTCAGCGGTAAGAAGTAATAGATTAACGTGATGTCGTCTGCCACTGGAAGGAGTTATTCTTAAAGGGTAAATTTCATTTTCTTCGTAACCGAAAACATTTATAGAAACGTTAGGATTGTCTCGTTCGAACTTCACAATGTCAGATAGTCGGGTGGGATAAGTTATACCAGAAGTAATGATACTGCAGATATGTGGCTTGTATTTGGATACACGATCTTTGTGGTGTGAGTGTTGTGGAAACAGAGCGGCCAACACTGACCATACGAAACACATTTGATCACCTGTATTGTTCACGTTGATGATGGATTTAGTACGAGACAATTCAGGGGGTGTACGAATGAAACTGGAGGCGGTTAGCGGTTGGTATCGTGAGAGAACGAGTTCTAAGGAGATTATGCGGTCTAACGCCCAACCGCTACCCTCGCGTGTGAATTTATAAATCGATTCAATGATCTTTTCGTACGAAGCTTCTAAACGATCGGGCAATACATCTTGGTCAGCGATCAGTGTCGTATGACATCGTCCGTGAAAATAAGCTTCAGTCGTCACTTCTTCGTCCTGGTCCGTGTCAGCGTTTACGATGTACTCGACAAATCTCGCTTTAACCGTTATATGCCACTTTATAGAAAGCAAACGTGTCAGTTCGTTTAGAATGTCCGTACGTAACGTATCGTGCATTTCATCAAAAAAGGTTATGACATCGTTGACGCATTCTTCGTCATCCGTGACAGGCGTGTAAACGCCCAATACCAACGCGCCGCGTAACGAATGTTTACAATCAACAGCAAACGACTGCATTCGTAGTAAATTAACAACAACAACAAAAAACACGAAACTATAACAATTACTTGCTCGCTTGAAGAACAATAGAAGACTGATACGAAGTTAGAAAATAAGCACTATTTTATATGCGGCACATGAAAGTTAGACTGCGCGAGACTCGAAGGTGAACGTTGGCAGTGATCGTCGCTCTACTTATACTATCTATGACGGCTGCGCGCGCAGCTATCCGCTCCCACCACCATGATACCGAACTATTGCCGTCAACGATCCCCCACTACCAACTGCGTGCGCAGCTATCTGCTCCCACTACTGTGCTTTATTTCATACCGACCAATTGACGACAGCCATCCCCACTACGGATGCGCGCGCAGCTATCGCTGAGGAGGTGAAATGCAACGCGACAAACTAACATTCTTGCTTCAGATATGGATGTGTACACATATTCTTTTGCAAGCCGATTAAAAAGCTTTTATAACATCAGTCGTCGAGGTAACATTAAATTTTACGTTCATAAATTTCCGAATGCGAACGTAAAAATTTTTGACCTAGCCAAAGCCGGGTTTATTTACGAAGGCGATGGTGATGTTGTAAGATGCTGCAAGTGTAAAATACGAATTATGGATTGGGCAGTGGGTGAAGATCCCGCCCGAGTCCATAAGGCGTCAATGCCCGCATGCGATTTCGTTCGTGAACACTTGTAGAAGTCGACGCACGCAAAAACGGCTCTTTTCAGAGCCAACATAAACACATGTACAAACATACCCGTTTGGGTAGTACTAAAAAAATTCCTCATATAAATATCACGATCATGACTAATAGCGTATCACTCACATCGCAGATCATCGACACGATGGACGTCTATCGATACGATGATGGGAAACATTTCACAATAACAAAAGCTTCACGAAGCGCGATACGGTCCAACTTATGTTCTGTGTATTTTGTGAAGAAAAGACGATTTTGCGGCAACTACTGTACACGTTACAAGTTCGGTGTTGACAGATATCACGCTCGTTGTTGGCGTCACATAAAAAAACGCAGCGGTGATTTGCCGCGGATCGTGCTGTTGATGATAGTCTCCGATCGTATACACAACAAATCACGATGGCTTCAATTTATCGTAGAGTGCGAACAAGACAACGTACCGATAGAACTTGTGGTTTACGAAAAGAATATGTTCAAGTGTACCGTACGTCACGGATGGAATTTTCTTTCACGTTTCCGTCCGATTCCTGAACTGTATAACGCCGTTCAACGTGTGCACGGCTTACACGATTCACACGGGCAGATGAACTACGCGACTGTATACACGGACATGCTCGCCTACGGAAGTTCGATACCACACGTTTCTTGTTGCATCGTCCTTACAGAGCGGACTATTCCGATACGTACACCGATGGAAATATACAGAAGCGTGATGATGATAGCGCCAAAGTGCGCACTGGATCCTAGCTACAACGTAAGTTTTGATGTGCACTGCCCGCCGTCCTCGTTACCGACACTAGCGAGAGGGAAACAGTTCGCGTTGGTGAACAACAAGGCGCAGGGATTATTTTCGGTAGCCTTTCTGAAGGAGGCGTTGCCTACACTCCGCAAGTATTGCGAATACTTTGGTCTGTGGTATTCGCACGAACAAGGGTACACGGTGAAAGACCGACGTTTGTACGAACAGTGGCAGCATTGCACGGGCGCTATGGCGGACGAATTTTGGTTGTTGAACTCGTATCTGATACACCTGCATACGGAGTCGAGAATTCAACGCCCAATCGCCGAACTCAAAGCTAAACACATGTGCGAGCGGCTACCTGAGGACGATAACGTCATAGTCGCGGAAATGCACGAGTACCGCGACAACGTTATACGTAGCGTCATGTTCAAAGACATGAATTCTGTTAAGACTGTAAGAGCGTTGGACGCGAAACAACACGCGCTCATGAGATACTACATCGGTATGAGCCTCATGCGTAATGGGCGTATGAAAATCAGTTTAGCTCACGTTTTAACGTACTTGCACAATCGCAAAAAGAACGCGTTGTTCTTCCTTTCGGTCGAGATGATATAAGTGGATGTGGAGCGGTGGCGACGTGACAGTCACGTGATGGAATGCGGTCGTACCAGAACGGCATCGATGAGAATTACCTTCAGCACCGAGCCGACAGTTTACTACATTCCAGCGTATTGTGAATCACGGTTCGCACGACGACGACGTGAGAATGAAACGAGCTGTGAAGAATATACACCAGAGCGTTCGCAAGACTATCGCGACGGAGTTGCACAGACCGGTAAGAAGGAATTTTCCGAGACGCGCGGTCGAGTTGAAGGGACTTCACGACTTGTACCAAGCAGACCTGGTAGAGATGATACCGCACGCAAAGGCGAACAAGGGATTCAAGTACCTTATGACGATGATTAACGCGTTTAGCAAGTACGCGTACGCCGTTCCATTGAAAACGAAGACGGGTGTAGAGGTCGCACGAGCACTGGAACCGATTCTGCGTGCTAATAAAATGAAATATCTGCAGACGGACAACGGGAAAGAGTACTACAAGAGTACCGTAGAAAAATTGCTGAGCAGATATGGTGTCACACTCTATTCCACGTACAGTGAGAAAAAGGCTTCCATTGTGGAACGCTTCAACCGTACGTTGAAAACGAACATGTATCGCGCGTTCAGCGAACAAGGTCATTACCGTTGGTTGGATATGTTACCGGAACTAGTCAGCACGTACAACAACAGTGTGCACAGAACGATTGGAATGAAATCGCGTCAGGTGAACGAATCCAACGAACGTACTGTGTTACGACGGATTCGCGAGAACACAGCGAGGAGCATCGATTATAAACGACCAAAGTTCAAAGTAGGCGATCGTGTGCGTATAAACAAACACAAAATGACGTTCGCCAAAGGATACACACCAAATTGGACAAACGAGATATTCCTCGTTCACACGGTGCGTACCGGCAGCGTACCCGTCACTTATTCGCTAAAGGATCATACAGGAGAAGTGTTGAAAGGCGGTTTTTATGAACACGAAATCAGTAAATCGAACGTTAGTGACGTGTACTTGGTAGAAAAGATCGTAGAACGTAAAGGCGATCGCGTGAAAGTCAGGTGGTTAGGATTTGATGGTAAACACGATTCGTGGATACACAAGAAGAACTTGCTATAAAAACGATTTGACTCGAGGAAATAGAACCAGTATGCGTCGATGCGTTACGATGACAACATGCGCGCTGTGTACAGTGTAAAAGACATTGTGTCGCATCCTGGTTACGATGAGTACATCGTGAACACGACTGCAAACGACGTTGAACGCATGCGCAGGATCTTGACAGTGTACAAGTACTGGCAACGGGTTACCAATCGTGTGACGAGGTTTCGACTCGACGAAATAGTACCAACCGGCACCGGATTCGATTACTACAAAGAATGTGTTTGGTCGGATCCGAACTGTGAAACGGGTCCGGACACGTGTGTATGCAGTTACATATCTGGCGACTGCTGCGATATAGTGCGACTATTAAATAGACTGTGCATAGAACGACAACATGAAAATATTGCAACAAGCGCACAGACTAAAAATAAAGGACGTGGACTATTCGAAATTGTGCGACGATGGTGGGGGTGGTTGTGGCAGAAAAAAACTTAAACACGGACGTCTTCTGCCCGATACCGTTCGTTCGATCATCTGCGGACCTTCCGCGTGCGGAAAGACAAACGTCATGTTCAACCTGTTTTCGATGTAAACGGATTGAGATTCGCGAACTTATACGTGTTTTCTAAATCACTATTTCAACCCAAATATCAGATGCTGGAGACCCTGATGACACGACTTCCCGACGAAGAAATGGGTTATCACGCCTACAACAATAACGAAGAGGTACCGCCTCCCGATGAGGTCGATCCCAATTCTATTATGGTGTTCGACGACGTGTCTTGTGAAAGACAACACAACATACGCAAGTATTTCTCTATGGGACGACACAGCGGTGTGGACGCGTTTTACCTTTGTCAGACGTACAGTCAAGTGCCAAAACAGTTGGTTCGTGACAATGCCAATCTAATAGTATTGTTCAAACAGGACGATCGCAACTTGAAACATGCGTACAACGATCACGTCAACACGGACATGAAATATGACACGTTTAAGAACATGTGCGCTGAAGCGTGGAAAGATCGTTACGGCTTTCTCGTTGTGGACAAGGATTCTTCTATCGACGCCGGCAGGTACAGAGTCGGTTTTGATCGTTTCATAGTAGTCGCACCTAACGATTAAACAAAAAAAAATTCGTCATACATTCAGCTAAATACACGTGTCCTGCTGTCAACGACTTTAGTTGTCGTTCTGCCGTTTATCGAGATGGACGACAAGAAGAAACGACTAGCACGTGATATCGACACGATCAGTGATAACATACGGAAGAAATACCGTGCGTTAAAACATGGGATTCGTGAAGAAGAAGCAACGTTATCCAAAAGTTACAAACCGATTCTGGAACCGTTACAAAATATTTCGCAAGCGTTGCTTGAAAAGAAACGTAAAACAACAAATGAAAAGCCTATAAGAGTGAAAAAGATGAAACGTGAAGAGGAAGAGGAGGAGGAGGAAGAGGATCCGACGGGTGCAATTAGTAAAATCGATGTGGGAACACCATTTCGTTCCCGAACGAAGCCACCGCGTTTCCTGAAAACGCCTGTGATTGCCGAAACATTTGATGATGATGAGGGTGATCCTAGTCGCAACATTGAAAAAATGTTAGACACACCGGAAGGAAGACGTGAAGCGCGTAGATATATTCAGGACAAATACGACAGTGAATCGTTAGCGAACAAGTACATGCGTATGATCGTTTCGTCCGAACGCGATCGTCTGATGGACTATACGTACGGTGTAAGACACGAAAACGGAAAATGGATGATCGGTGATTCAGCGTTCGAAATCGAAACGGACGATACGATTCTTATCAACGGTAAACGATACAAAGGTACACCAGGTCTCTACGAACTCGTGTTCATGAAGCATCCTAAAGAAAACGTTGTCAACGATTCGGATATGAAAGCGTACAAAGATATACTGCGTGACACCAACGCGCACAAGCAGTATTATTTAGCGAACTCACAGGTGAACGCGAACAAAGGTGTAAAATATAAACGAATAATATCCAACTGTTTCCGCCGAAACGTACAGGACATGAACATAATAATAATATCGATACATCGTATATGACGCTGACGAGAAAAAAAGACAAAATCGATTAAGTGCACTGGGACGATCCGAACGAACTGGTGGACAGATTGCGACTGTTAATGGCGTCACAGCGTGTCGGATACAGCGGGCACACGAACGAAATCGTCTCCATAGTGGAAGAACTACGCGAAGCCGACATCATCGTATAACAAGTGCGGTATACATCATCAACTGTCCAGCAGCAAAGCCGATAAAGTATAAATAATACTGTCGTACACGCGCCGGGGACATTCCACGTTTGGTTGTGACAACATGGATATCGTGCTACTGTTTATTATTGTGTGCACAAGTGCCGTTGTCGCATCGAGCGTTAACGCTAACGATGTAGATTTCGCTATAGATTACTTGGTGCGATACGGATACGTGCCCGACGATAGTTTACGACTCACGGACAACGCCACCATCGATATGGACGCCTACCTTCGCACGTTTCAAGTGAATTACAATTTAACCGTAAATGGAGAATTGAACAACGAAACGATGAATCTGAAGCGTGCGCGGAGATGCGGTAACGAAGATTTCGTGTCGTACACCTTACGAACACCGTGGGCCAAGAGACGTTTGTCGTGGCGGTTCTTTCACGGTAGCGCCAGCGCTATAGTAGCGTCGCGACAAGCGTTCGCTGTGTGGCAGAAACATTCGAACCTAGAATTCGAATATCGGCCCAACGACATAAACGCAGACATGGTGATTGCTATGAAATATTTTAAACACAGGTGTCTGACTTCCAGGTGCACGATCTGTGGGTACGATTTGGACGGACGAGGAGGTATACTCGCTCACGCTTACTACCCGCCCGATTTACCGTATAACACTACCGAAATACACATGGACTACTACGAATCGTGGAATTATACGAACGCAACCGAAATACCGGACGATCAGACCAGTTTTCTTCAGGTGCTAACGCACGAAATCGGACACGCGTTAGGACTGTCTCATTCCCTCGAGAGGGATTCGATCATGTACCCATTCTACGTACCACGCTCGGACGGACCGTTCGACCTGAGAGACGACGATATAAAAGGCATTCAACGCTTGTACGGGAAGCCGCAGCCGCCGCCCGCTACGACGACGACGGCGACGGCGACGACAACGAACGACACCGTTCGGACGACGACGGATTTATGTCGGCTAAAGAACGTTAATCAATTTTTAATAATCAACAGACACCTGTATATTGTGCACGATAACTTTTTGTGGACATTGGATCTCGAGTCGAAGCGATCGGGTCCGCCGCCGCTTCTGTTGACGGATTGGTTGACGTTCTTACCGCTGACGTTTACCAACGTTTCGGCGATGTACCAGAGACCGCGGACCGAAGAAGTGGTGCTCTTCATAGACAACTACGTATACATGTTCGATATACACAGTCTGCAGCCGGTGAACGGGTATCCGCGTTCGATCACAACGCTCGGTGTTCGCAGGATGACGAAAATAAACGCTGCGATACACACGTACACGGGTCGAACCCTTCTGTTGTACAATGATATGTATTACGGCGAAATAGACGAGTGCACGTTCACGATCAAGAAACACGGATACGTTAAAGATCGTTTTGTCGGCTTACCGGAAGCCGTCGATAGCGCGTTCCGATACATCGACGGAAAGATTTATTTCTTCAAAGACGCACGCGTATACGTGTACGATGAATTTCTAAATACGATCGTAAAAGGAAAACATAGCGACGGACTCTCCGTTGTCGGAATAAAATGCATAGACGGTACGATCGTATCAAAACTAATCGATTTATTACGCGAGTACGTATAAATGCCGTGCACAACGGACGAGGCGCATCATTCATTAGATGAGTGTTGACAAGTTCGGCAGACACCAGAGCGCTGTCAGAGCGCGAAGGGAGACGCGTCGCAGTTTGAGGGAGGATATTGGTATCACGATGACCGAGGACGGGCACTTCGACGTAGCGGGAAAAAAATACACAACTTGGGCGAACCGCAAGACGGTAACGATGCAGTTCCACTGCGCTTCGTGCGTGACCACTGTCTGTTAGCCGATGATCCGACGACGACGACAATGCGAGGAATAGACGCGAAAGGTAGTAAGCTCGTCAACGTCGGCGCTCCCGTCGATCTCGGGGACGCCGTCAACAAGCAGTACGTAGACTACTCGTGCTTACGTTTCACACAGCTGGCACCGAACAAGAAGAACGGAGCTGTCGTCGACACGCGGGACCATCGCATACAGTCTCTGAGGGAACCGATTCGTGCGAGAGACGCTGCGACCAAAGTATACGTGGACTCGAAAATCATACCGAAGGATACAAACTCTAACCTAATGGTCGGCAACGTGCGGATAACGCAGTTAGCGCCGCCCGTCAACAACAAGGACGCAGTGAACTTGGAATTTTTGAACCGACACACGATCACCGCGGTAAACGACGCTTATTTCAACGCACAAGGAAAGACTATTCTAAACGTCGGCGACGGTGGCGCACGGGCTACGGACGCGGTGAACGCACGTCAATTGGAGGAGGCGAAGCGGTACGCGAAGATCGAAACGTACAAACTCGCAAAAGTGTTCCAACACCGTTGGGAGAAAGTGGTATCGTATATCTATAAATTGCATACGCGCGCAGCGCGTACTTCACTCGGTGCCGAAGAGGCAGACTTACTACTTACGAACAAGGCGGAGACGAACGAGTTGATTAGTGATCTGGACAAATCTAAGGACGAGCACGATTGGAGATCCCTTTAACGAGAGCAACCGAAACAGTAGTCATGTATGAACTACGTAGTCGAGAGGTTAAAAAAGGGGGGCGTGGTCTTATCGGAAAAATAGTTAAAAGCGCGGTACCATTCGTTGCGAAGTCAGTACCTACACTGATCAATCGAGCGGTGGACGTATTACCGGTGGAACTATATCTGCCCGGCTACAGGTTCTGTGGACCCGGAACGAAACTAGAGGAGAGATTGGCTCGCGGTGATCGAGGAATCAACGAGTTGGACGAAGCTTGTCGCGAACACGATATCGCTTACGGCAAGTACAAATACAACGAACGACGACGTGTAGTGGGTCGCGTGCTAGCCGGTAAGGCGTGGGAACGAATGAAAGCTTTGAATTCGGGCATCAGTGAAAGAGTGTACGCGGCAGCCGTAGCAGCAGCGATGAAGGCGAAATCGGCGTTAGGCAGCGGGCTATGCTGCGGGATGGTGTGCGTAAACGTCGACGTCGCACCAGACGACGCAAGCCGGTTCAACGCACGATAATCAGGAAGAGGAGGAGGAGGACGACGACGACGGGCACGGGACGACGACGACGAAGACGGACCGGTGGTAAAAAGGCTTCAGGACTATACCTTCGTCCATACCGAAGAAACTAATCAAAATACACGTGAGTCCGTTGTCCGATCGAGATCTTTATGAGTACACGAAACTATTGCGTATACCTTATTTCAGAGGCGTGTACATGCGCGACGCACTTGCTAGTACATCACCGTGGGAGAACGAAAGCGCGATCGTGAATCTGGACGACGCTACCGGACCGGGCACGCACTGGGTATGCTACAAGAAGCGAGGTGACAGTGTCTGGTACTTTGACGGATTCGGCAATCTGCGCCCTCCTGTCGAGCTAATACGGTACTTTGGATCGAACGTGACCGACGTTCATTACAATTACACACGGAAACAGCCGTCGGACACAGTCATCTGCGGACATTTATGTTTGGAGTTTTTGACATCGAACGATCAGTAAACGACAAGATTTCTTCACTTACGGTCACCGTCACAGGAACGGATCCGCGCGCACAGGTTTGTGATTTTTTTCCACCGCTTGAACTGGCGGACGGTGAATGGTACGCGGGACTGCTGGACTTCACCACGTACAACTCTATACCGAACGTGGAAAGCGGAAGAAACAACGTCTTTCCCGTACTAAAGGGAGCACGTAAAACGTTAGAACTCGTCAATATACCGACCGGTGTGTACGAAATCAGTGATATCGAAACGTACCTGAAGAAAGAACTAGCAGACCCGAAATTTTCTTTACGACCCAACAACAACACGTTGAAATGTGAAATTTTTTGTTCATACGATATCGATTTCGGATGTACGGAACTCACGATCGGTACCATGTTGGGTTTCTCCAATAACCGAAAGTTAGAAGCGTATATATTACACACGTCGGACGCACCTGTAAACATTAACAAAGTGAACGTTTTGGAGATAAGGTGTAACGCTGTACAAGGTTCGTACAAGGCGGGTCGAAACGAGCATATACTGCACTCGTTCTATCCAACGGTTGAGCCAGGATTCAAGATAGCAGAAACGCCTAGAAAAATCATTTATTTTCCGCTTAACGTACTACACTTGCGTAACGTTACAGTGTCTGTACACGATCAGGACGGTGATATTGTGAATTTTCAAGGCGAAGTCATCACTGTGCGTATACATTTGAAACGTGTGTAGTAATCATGGGAATTTATTTCACCGATACCCCCGTGATGAAGAGCGGTGGCGGCGACGACGACGGCTCGCACCACAAAATAAAAGAGGTCAACACTTTTGGAAAATGTATCAGTAGACGTTCGTCGTTGGCACGGTTAACAGCAACTAACCGACGCTACCTGATTTCACTAGGATTCAGACTCAAGAAAAACAAGTAACATGACGGACAGCGGTATCGTCTTATCGGCTGAACGTCGGCCATTCTTTGAAGACAACATAACGCATTACGAATATCATCCGCATGCACCGTACGCGTCGGCGTCACGATACGGAAATTACGATGAGATATGCATACCTATACTGCAACAGGAAGTATTCACTTTACCGATGGAAATTTTCCTGTACGTTGAAGGCAAGTTAAGCAAAAAGACCGACAGCACCGGTACTGTGAACGTGAAAATGATTAACAACGCGATCGCGTTTCTCTTCGAAGAAATCCGTTACGAACTGGCTGGTGTGGATGTGGATCGTACCAAGAGCGTTGGCATCACGTCCACTATTAAAACCGTGCTATCTGCCGGCAAGCAGGACATTGTTTCGATGCAAAACGCCGGTTGGGTTGCTCCTACAGCTGACGAGCTAACACCGACCGGCAAACACGAGGAATTCAACTTTTGCATACCGTTGAGGATGCTGGTGGGATTCGCTGAGGATTTCACGCACGTTATTTTAAACATGAAACAGCAACTGATACTGTTGCGCACTTGCAGCGACGTTAACGCTCTGTTCTCGTCCACGGGTGCGCCCGCTAACGCTGATATAGAACTGACCAAAATCTCTTGGATGATTCCGTTCGTGTACGTGAACAACGAAGTACGGATACGATTGTTGGATATGATACGGAAGGACCTACCGCTATTCTTACCGTTTCGTAGTTGGAAACTGCACGAGTACCCGGCTTTACCAACGACCGACAGACAGACTTGGACGGTGAAAACAACTACACAACTGGAGAAACCGCGGTACGTGATACTCACCTTTCAGACCGCCAGAAAAAACAATCTGAAAAAACACGCAGACGAATTCGATCACTGCAATGTGACAAACGCGAGACTCTTTCTGAACGACAAATACTACCCGTACGATAACCTGAACCTGGATATCGATAACGGACGTTACGCATTGCTGTACGACATGTATACACGATTTCCAAAATCGTACTACCACAGAAGTCAACCCAACGTACTTCTAACACCTACTGAGTTCATAGCAAAAGCACCGTTATTCGTCTTCGATTGTAGCAGACAGGACGAATCGCTCAAGTCTTCACCAGTCGACGTTAGATTGGAATTCGAGTCATCGAGCAATTTCCCCGCTCAGACCGCGGCCTACTGCTTGATACTGCATGATTCAATCAACGTGTACACTCCGTTATCCAACACAGTGCATAGACACAATTAAACGCTTACTATATATTAATTTTTTTTTTTAGAATGTAATGTGTGCATTTATGTATGTAATTTTGTTTTAATTAAAAAAATGTAATCAATTTTGATGTATTTTTATTTTGTTGTAAATAGAATGTAATGTGATATTTTATTAAAAAATGTAATCAATTTTCATGTATTTTTATTTTATTGTAATTAGAATGTAATGTAATCAATTTTCATGTATTTTATTTTTGTGGAGGGGGAAACGATTATCCTCTCCTCCCTATTCTTCGCTCAGTGTTTCATCAGCACGAGTCGTGAGTGGACGCACAAGATGCTTTCACATGATATCGATGATGACGATATCAATCCCAACAACAACCGTTATTTCAAACAATGCGGTGAAGGGACGACGACGACGACGTCAATCAAGTCCTTATCACCAGACGATAAAGAAGTGCAGGTCATCTTAATTCAAAAAAATCACATCTCCGTACCCACGTTACAAAAACTCGGAAAACCGTTTAAAGAGTTTTAAAGAATGGCCTGTATCGTTAACAATAACGCCTAAAGAATTATCAGAAGCGGGTTTCTTTTACACCGGATGCAACGATAGAGTGATTTGTTTTTGCTGTGGAGGCGGATTAAACAAATGGGAACGTGGAGAATATGCTTGGATGGAACACGCACGTCATTTCCCTGCGTGCTCTTACGTAATGTTAATGAAAGATAAAAATTTTATCATCAAGGCACTGGGTATCGTTACCGAAGCGCAAGCACCAACAGCAGCAGTGACGGCAAAGAACGAACAACGCACCGACACGATCAAGGAGAATATAAAAAACGTAGAAGGAAGCTCGAATCGTGATACGATGTGCAAAGTCTGTTACACACAAAACGTGGAAGTTGTACTTATTCCCTGTCGACATTTTATTACATGTGTGAATTTCGCCATAACCCTACATAATTGCCCCTTATGTAGAACCGCATACACCGCTTACATGAGAGCGTATTTCTAGTTCGTTTTCACGCTATACTTTTATCGTCTAGTGAACACCAGGTTTGAAAATATATATGCTGCTGTGACAAAAGTGTTTTAATCCAACCTCCGCTAATATCGCATACCTCAGTGTTTGAACAGCACGCGTTGAAGACGGACGCATGGAGCTGCTATTTCCGTACGAGTACATACGCTGCAGTGACTTAAAGCATACAGTACTGTACCCTATAGAAATTTTTGTATACAAAGTTCTGACATGTAAATTTGTTGCACTGATCCGTGACGAAAATATAAGGTACAAAATAAACGTTCCGAACAAATTCTTTACGAGCGTTTCACAATATACGTGTCTGTTCCGTAAGACGGACGGATCTGCAACGTTCCTAGTAAAACCAAACACGTTGTTTATAACGAAAAAAGGATGTGCGAGGATAAACTAGCAGTCATACTTGACTTTCACTGTTTCATCGACAACGATGGAAGCGAACTCGTTAAGGAACTAGCCGTTATGGACGTCACCGCATTTGCCAGCAGGCATTGGATATTTACACATCCGGTAGACACGATTGTTTCGAATCACAAACATGTGAGGACAAACAGATGGTTAACAGACCATTATCATGGACTAACGTGGACGGACGGGGACACATCGTACGAACATCTTGTACCGATATTAGAAAAGTATAAGTTTCCTTTTAACTTCGTGTACGTAAAAGGATTGCAAAAAAAAAGATTTCTACAGAAGCGTATCGTGCATTTTAATATTATAAATTTAGAAGATTTCGGTTGTCCCAAACTCGATCAATTACAATCAATACATGGAACAGCCTGTCTCGCGCACCGCTTATGTCCGGAAATATGTACAAATACTAGAGTACACGCTTTACGCGAGTGGGTTGTATCAGATTTTAGAATAGTCAATATGTTTCTGATAAATTACTAACATTATTGTTTAGCGCTTACGTAAAAAATTACAGTCGTCGCCTTTCTATCGATTACATCATCTGTCTAAAAATAAATTAGCGTGTTCAAACAGGCACGAGCGCTGTCTAGTAGTATAAAAAAATAACCGACACCCCTCTTCCCCACCTACCCATCGAACCGTGAGAAATCAAGTCGTATCCTGTTCACACGGTTAAAAATAAACGCTTACTGTGCGTTGAGTGGTTCCCCCTCTCCGGTTTCCACCTCCACAACTACCTCCCTATTTATTCCGCTGTGCACGAGCGTTATTCGTTCATTCGTTGAGAGACGCGCGAGAAATTATAAATTCTTTATTTTAAAATGGCATCATTCACTGAAAAGTTTGCAACTATTAGCGCAATTGAGTATAAAAAAAATAAAGGAATTGATAATCGGTGTAAAATATCCAATAGAAGAAATGCAGAATATAGACGCAAAGTACGGGAAAGCTGTACTCGTCACTCTCTAAGATTACAGAGACCCTAGACTAAAATATCGAGTATATCTACCAAAGAGATACGCAGGCGTTTTCGAAGATGAGGAATTAAAAAATTTAGTACCGTGTTCGCTGCAACTAATTTATCGCGGAGAAAAGGATAGAGCTTACATAGTAGAAATTGTACAGTAGGATCGAATGGACATCTTCATTTGTCGCGTACGATTACATATATATATTAACATGTACTTAGTTGTATTTCATTTAATTATAAATAATATATTTTAACTTATATATTATAATGTGATTACACATATTTCATTTGATTTAATTGTAATCAATTGTCAATGTACTTATGTCTAGATAATAAAACAAGGCTTACGTGGTGTACACTTTAGAGTAAGCCCGGATAGACATCTTCAGAATTAACAAATATATTTGTACATAATTGTCATTGCACGCGTTTACCAATAGTATTTAAAATATGTGCTTACACTTATTTCAATTTGATTTAATTCTACACAATTGCGTATGCGTTTACATAATGTTATAATATAATGTGCTTACACATAATTCATTTGATATAATTGTATACAATTGTATTTTTTTTAATTGTTACTACTGTGTGTTTATTTCATTTTTTTGTACATATTTGTCATGTCATAGTGCACTTTTAATTAGTTTTACTTAGTTGTATTTCGTATACAATTGTCATATTGCACATGTTTACATTTTGTAATTTTCACTACTGTGTGCGTTTACATATTATGTATTTTAAATTGTAATATATTTTGATTACATGTATTTTAATTATTTGTAATTAAACAGTATTGCTTTTTTTTAATTGTCACTACTGTGTGTGTTTATTTAATGTTTTTGTACATATTTGTCATGTCATAGTGCACTTGTAATTAGTTTTACTTAGATGTATTTCGTATACAATTGTCATATTGCACATGTTTACATTTTGTAATTTTCACTACTGTGTGCGATTACATATTATGTATTTTAAATTGTAATATATTTTAATTACATGTATTTTAATTATTCGTAATTAAACAGTATTGCTTTAACATTTTTATTGTTTTTTAATTTCAAAATTCCTTCGTACATTAACACTATTCATAACTCAATATACAAGCTAGAACGTGTTACATAGGACTAATTTAAAAAATCAATTTTATTAAACAATAATTGCATGATTATAATATACTTTAGAAATTAAAGAATATTTAAAAATCAAACTAACCTTGTACGAGTTCCAGTTGAGTCTCGCGACGAACGATGTGTCGTTGAGAGCAGTTCGTTCAGCTTATCTCAGTATCTCAAGTATCTTAGTATCTCAAGGATGTACACGAAAGAGATGGTAACAACAAAAAAAAAAAAAGCTCCCACACACAAAGTCATGGACGCGCACTTAGCTTGGCTTGCGTTCTGTTTCCCACACGCTGTGATAACAGATGGTGTCAGACAACTTGTGTGTTCTGTTATTTAAAAAAAATTTATGTACGACTACGTTCACACGCCGCGATAAACAGATGGCTAGACAGACGGAGTCGATTACATCATCATAACAACTAATGCACACTCATCAACAAAAAAGTAACAGCTGCCACACACACACAAAGTCAAAGACGCACACTTAGCTTGGCTTGCGTTCTATTTCACACAATAATTTATGTACGTCCCTAACTTTGTTCACACGCAACGATAACATATGTTCAGACAGACGGCGGCAATTAATTATATGCTCAGACAGACGGAGGCAATTAATTATTACCATTAGCGGACTCGCGATGACAGATGGCCAGACAGCTGCACCATGCCTGTGGGGGAAAAAAACTGCTCGTGTATAAATCTCAGCGGAAGCCAACTGCCACTTGTCCCTATTATTCATATTACATAGCCACCAGCGATAACGGATGGTCTGTCAGCATTCTGTTGTAAAAAATAACTCCACATGTGAAAATCACAGCGGGAGCCGAGTACATCATTTGCAACGTCCTATTATTCAGATATTACATAAACAGTAATTATTTTCCATAAGTATTGCGTGTGCGTGTGTGTGTGTTTTTTTATATAAGTGAATTGACGTTCAATTATGCACTGCATATCATGTGTGTTTCTTACAACAACAAATGTAGGGCTGGACATAGCAAGCCCTAGACCAACATGTTGGTGCGAACGTATTTTTACAATCTGTATATATATTTACTTAACACATAGACACACAGTTGGCAACAATGCAATACACGACATCGACGACGGCGGCGGCGTACATATACAAACCCGTACACTATAACACACGCACGAGTTGACAACGTCGATAAACCAGCACAAGTTGGCAACACCGACGACGCTTTTCCAACATGGCCGCACTTCCGGAAAAACCCCTTACATATACATACCCATACACTATAGTGACGGCAACGTGGCCGAACCTTAACCACCACACTCTTACACTACTTGACAACCTCGCCGCTTTTCCAACATGGCCACGCACCTACCGACAACATGGCCGCCGCCGCCGACTACCCCACCACTCCGGGCGGCCATCAAGCAACGACCAGGCCGCCGCCGGACGGCGAACGGCGATCGGCGAACTGCGAACCGACAGGCCACGCCTACACCAATCAACGCACACATAACCCCACTTTAGGCTGGCCGACGACAACATGGCCGAAAGCCAACTACCGTATGGTTACCCCCACCACCACAATTTTTGAATTTCCCGCCATATGACGTCACTTCCGGCATAGAACTGTCAGTTCCCCCTACTAATAGAATAATAGAAAGCAATGTTCCTAAAATTATAGGGAGGAAGGACACTTTGTCCAAATGTTTAACCTAGGTATGTCGGTTTTGGGGACACATTCAACAAAGGATACTTTGTCAGTATTTTAAAAAATATTATATTTTTACAGATTAGGATATAATATTACTAAACTGTTATGTCTTCTGGTAGGATAGTATTCCTGCTTTATTTGCGTCTTCATAATGTTTCATTCTGCCCTTCCAGCAGGGCGTTACAACCCCAAAACCAAATGGTATGTCGGTTTTGGTACCTTTCCTCTACCAATTTTTTTCAAGAATTCGACAAATTCTATTTCACTTGGTAAGGCTCTCATATTTTGAGTAAACTTTACTTATTGAAAATAAACAAATTTATGCCAACTCGTGACACAATTTTCAATTAAAGTTGCACGTGATCCGTGTGGGACAACTGGTAAGATTTGCCGAAAATCACCGCACAGAAGTATCGTTTTCCCTCCAAATGGTTTATGTTTATCATTTTCATCGCATAGATCCTGAAATAATCTATCTATGATTTTCAACACTTGCAGTGGGCACATAGAAATTTCATCAATAATTATCAATGATGATGAATTTATGTAACGTCCATAGCTACTATTTTCGGTAATATTCGCTACAGAATTTTCCAAAATGGGTATTGGCAATTTAAACACATTGTGTAAAGTTCTACCTCCAAGTAATAGAGTTGAAGCTATGCCACTTAACGCTGTTGCAATGCAACTAAGATTAAGCGAATTTAATTTGTGAATGATTGCTGTTTGTGTGAATGTTTTTCCACAACCTGCATGAGCGGTTAAACAAAAAACATTAGATCTAGTATCATGATGCAAAACTTCACGAATCACATGATCAATTAGATTACGCTATTCAATATTTGCAGTTTCATAATGCTCAGAAAACAGAAACTCTTGTTCTATTAGATCAATAGCATTTGCTTCGTCTGTTCTCTGCGAATACGTGGGAACTGGTAAACCAAGTTCTTGACATGACAAATTATGAACATTCAAAATATCTTCAATTTCTAATAGAGCTGTATTAAAGGATACTTCTTCGTTGTAATCTCTCAAAAAATCTTAACTAAGATATACTTTAAATTCATTCCATAACGCCAATGCATTGGCTGGCACATTTAATGCACAAATGTAACCAAATAAATTTCGCATTTGTTTTGGTGAATGTAATTCTTTTGCTTCATTTAAACAATCGCGCCATTCGTTATCATTTGAAGCAATGCCGCGAGCATGGCACGCTTCAACAAAAGAAGTGTGTATAATTCCATTGTATGTTCTAACATCCTCAAATGATTTTGGACCACAGACATGTAATAAAAGCAATCGTAAATGAAAAGTTCGATGTCTTTTGGTGATACTACATATATGCGTGTAATGATTTTATCACCTCCACGCCTTCTCTTCTTCCATTTTTTCGGGAATCTTCCCACACATAATGCAAAGGCATTTCAATATATTTATATTCATGCGCTGATGGATCTGATCGATTCAATTCAAAAAATGGTAATAATTTTGTTTGTCTTGCATTTTCAATTGCTTGACGTTCTTGCCCTTCTCGAAAGTAAACGTTCTGTCTACGCGGTAAATGAATGTAAAGTCTAACGATGACATGTGATTGAAAATGCATTGGTAATTCATAGATGCGCCATACAGCTTCAGTTGATCCGACATAACAGCCATTTAAAAAATGTTTAACTTCATCAATTTGTATTTCTTGACCTGGTTCATTTCTCTCTGAACCTAATTCAACAGATGCACTGTCATAGCCTTTATACACGTATTTATAAATGTATTTAACACTTTTAACTGTAGTGGATACTTCAACATTTATATGGCAATTAAATTTGTCAAGTAAATACGGATTGTATGGTGCAACATAACGATTGTCGAGGCAACTACCGCGAACTTCAACATTAATACCATTATCACGCCTTCTGTATAATGGATATCCATTTAATGATTCACATGTAAATTCATTAAATCGTTTTGGATAATCTTTTGTGCATTTTCCATCTCTCATACATACAGAATTTGGATTAAGTACACCGCATGGACCATGCATCATGTGTTTGAATGTTAGGAATCTCCGCAGATACAACTTTATCAATATCGGTAGCATTAACAATTTTATCTTGCTCATTTAAAGAGAGTAAAATGTGAGCATGAGGCAATCCTCTCTTTTGAAACTCAATTGTATAAATGAGTGCTTCAACTTTACCGAAGATTTTTTTTAGTGTAAGGCCCTCAATTAATGCTTTCAGTTTGGACTTGAATACACGCACAACAATATCAGGTCGAAAATTAGCTGACTCACCTACACCAATATTACTAACTATTTCAGGCCAACTTGGATTGCAAGTCATTGTAATAAACAAAGAAGGCTTTCCGAAATGTTGTACAATTGACATTGCATCTAAATAATTCTGATATATATTTCTTGGAGATCCATTGAATGAAGATGGTAAAATTACTCTACGGCCAACATTATTGGCATTGGGGTTCAATTCTAAATAATCTGTTAAATTGTTGTAAACTTCAGACCTAAGACTTGTTTGATTTTGTCGAATGAAATGTAACCTTGTGCCCTCTATTCTCACATACATATCAACTATCCACTGCAGAAATAATTATTGTGAATGGTGCAACAAGCTAAAATCTTCTCTAATTGCAAGTCGATAGGCTGCATACTGAAGCATGGTTAATTTATTTCTGGGCGCTCTTGAATTAGGTGTAGTTGGTACATTATGAGAAATATTGATATGCCACCCAGTATCACCATTTGGAAAATAATGGATACGCTAAAGGGTCCAATGATGAATCCAAAACAGAGATATTTTTAATGGTACCATTAACTTTTGAAAACGAAACCATATTTCGTTCAAAGGGTGGCTCACCATCAACTGTACTAAATATTACTGCTACATCAGTTTGAACTGCATCATTATAACGGCGTAGATCTAAATCACGATTTACTTTAATGAGCATACAAATTTCTTTATTTTGTTTTCAACTCTCTGACAATGATCTTTCATTGCAATGAACGACCGAACGAAAGGATTAATGCGTTCCAATTCAAGAGAGATTTCGCGCATTATATTGTTATTGCATGTTTGATTATAGTGTTCACGTAATCTATAATTGACAGCAGTGTCAACATCATAAAAATATAATTGCGCATAACATGGTGAGCGACCATATCCAGCAGTCATTGGACCTGATCTGTGATAAAAAACATCATGTATTTTAAAATGATACACTCCACGCGTAACTGTATCCGAAATTTTAGCTTCTGAGCTAACCATAGCAAATGATGAATTGTATTTACGAATGTTTTCAAAATAATTTTTTGACTTTCTTTTTATTGAAGGTTCATTTGAAGTAAGTCCATCATACAATAATTTAAAGTATTCATTTTGACTTAAGGCCGGTAATATTGCTTTACCCTTATGACAACATGAAGTGAATGCAGTCCTTTCGCCTAAAGTGACCTCAGATTCGAAATGTTTTGCATTGAAAAACCTGCATTGTAAATGCATTAATCCACAATCAAAAGTATTAAAATTTCTTGGAATGACATTCAGTGCGCATTTAAATGTATCCCTCAAAATAATTTCATCATTTTGTATACTATTTACACTATTTAAATTTGCATTTAGTCTATTATCATTTTGATTTTCACGCGAATATATATTCCTTCTTCTTTGTCTCTCACTCCGACCCGTCAATGTTCTATGTCGAGGCATAATGGAAGTAGGTGCGAATATCTGAATGTAAAAAAAAAACATGTAATGAAATTACTGAAATTAAGATTAGACAGGGTTTAATTTAAAAATAATAAAATGTACTCACTTTTTTGAAACCACCAATAATAATTAGGCGAGAGTAAGTCAATTCAAATTGCTGTTACAAAATTTTCCTTTTGCAACAGGTGTATATTAAGCAAGCTGTATTTCATTTTCAACTGCACATTAATATATAAAACACAGATATCTAATATACAAAATATAAAATAAACGCTTTTTTGCCTTGACATACACTCCACAGACTATTGAAAAAGGAACATTTGAAATCACACAAAATTCACAGCTCATTCAGTCAATCTGTCAGTAATTATTTGTTGGCAACATTTTAAAATTCTTTGGCGACAATCTCTACTCTGTGCGATTGTTTGACCACAGACTATTATGTGTTTGACATTGGCAATATGAACGTAAACAAACGACAGGCTATTATGTGTTTGACATTGGCAGTATGAACGTACACTAAAATGAAAAAATTATAATTTTATTGCCTGGCAACAAAATTATTTTATTTTTAACAATTACCATTGTTTGAAAAAATTTAAATGAATTTTCAAGTGCAAATGAATGTTTTATTTTTATTTTTTAATTTAATTTAATGTATTTGTACCACATATTATATATAAATTTTAGCTTTCTGCACTTCTTCTCCATATAAACTTTAACTATGCCAAATCTCACACTCCTCCGTGCGCGCAATATGCTTAAAAAGGGGTACAAAGTTTTTTCTTCACGTATTAATATATAGATGGCATAAATCCAATACTAGTTTTGTCTGTTAAAACTAGATGATTTCATTTCGCCAACTTACGTCCACCAATTTTAAATAATTCACCAGGTTACCAATCATACCTGGTGCTCTATTATTACTGATGTTAAAGCTAATAACGTCTATATCCTAAAAGTCAGGTTAGAACGTTCTCAACTCCCGTTTGACTACCATTCTTCTTCCTGTACTTCAATATCTTCTCCCGGATTCACCAGGCGTTAAAAATGACCCATCTATTTCTCCAGGACATTAGTCTTGAAGATTATTGGCTAATCTTCGTTCTTTATTGTCTTTTCTTGGCTACAGTACCCTTGAATTTCGGTTACTTGTCTATAAAAGTTTCCTGTATTGTTATGTTTGTTCTTGAGGACCCCTATCTTCTCCTCAGAGCTTTCTTAGAGCAAACCGGTTATTCCGAGTTAGCCTTTCTCTTTCTCTACACATGTCTTTGGCAGCATCCTTTTATACGTGCCCATTCCCTTTCCATTGATTCTTTGATATAATGGCAGACAGCATCCTAAAAGTTTTCTCTACCATCTTTCTGGTTAAGATCAATTTTCCACAACCTCTTTTCTTTGTTTTCTACTTCAAGTGTCCTTCTGAATCGTTATCTGGACTACATCAACATTAAATATATGCACCACGATATGACCTGACAACAATCACTAAATACTGTGTTAGATTAATGTAATTCTTACTATTATTTTTTCATATGATAAGAAGACGTGGAACGAAACATCACATTCTTACAGAAATAAGAAAGTGTAACACAAGATGACATACAATGTGTAGCGAGTGCAATAACCAAGGTAAAACATTTCTTCGATTTGGGAAGAAATAGAATAGAAGATTTTATAGGTGGAGTGCATTTAAAGCGGTGTACTTTAACATGTATTGAAAGTAGTGCATATATTTTTAGGCAACACTCTCAGGTTAGAGTCTGAAGAGGTGAAAACCGATTTTTTCAAAATATTTTTAAAATATTTGTTTACGTTTAACAAAATTAAACATAGGGATAGGAATTTCATGCCTATGTGATTTATAATAATTTGGGTCTTGTTACATTTAATTTGGATAAATATTAGTTGATTCAGAGATTCTGAAAATTGTGCCTTTTTATTTCAAAATTAATATTTACTGTTACCGTTTAGGCTACAATAAAACAAGTTCATTTGTAATGTTGTCTGATTCTCTTGTGTGTGTGTCTTATTGTTCAACAGAACGCTGACTATCATCCAAGGCAGGCGCGGATCCATAGCGGGGGGATGAGGGAAATTTCCCCTCCAAGTGGTCACTTCAGACGAAATTTTTTTGTTTGTGATTGTAGAATGGTTTTGTGATTGCACATATGATGCAAAATTCATATCACGTTCGGTATGTTTATGGTTTTACCACAGAATTATTTAAAATTGTGTCTCTACCTTACCATCATATTAATTTTTGATTGATACATAAATTAAATGAGTAGTATGTTTTTGAACTATAATTGCTTATTATTGAAAGAACAATGAACTGACAAGCACAGATATGATCTTGTATTTGTACGTTAATAAACTTATTGTGTTGTTAATAACATACTGAATTTTTATCTTCACTCATTCCTACCATTTATACTTTAGTCCGTTAAAGAATGCCCCAACTTTTCATATCACCCCCCCAAAACCAACTCTTTCTCTCCCCAGAATGCTTGCCGGATCCACCCTTGATTCAAGGTAATGTGGAAGAGTCCCGTCTTGGATAAATGAAGACTAGAACAAAACAGGTGGATGTCACGAGATGCAGAAGGTTAAGCAGATACCTATTATAAAATACTATGTCTTCTAATAGAATATTATAACTTTCTTAGAGTCGTACATGGTCGTTACTAAACTATCGATACAAAAACAGTTTTCTTTTTCCTGTTTTAAACAGTTACACTTTCGCGATATGTGACCATTAATTCTAAAACATTAAATTATATTATTTAAGAAGAGCTGCATTCTTCATTTTTACTAATTATTCATCGTCAACTATCTTTTCTTTTAGAAGAAAAGTCTTAGTCTACCTACTGAATTGAGGGAAACGTCATGACCATGGCTATATTTCTGATTTTGCAGAAAAAGCCACAATAAGGTCTATCTCAGCCATTTTGTGCCAAAATTGAACGTGATATCTATTAAATTGTCAGAATCATCTCAGCTTTAAATTCATAAATGCGTGTTTGTAAATATTTTTAAAAAAAGTATTTTAGCCCTCCTCTTCACTTGTATTTCGAGGGTGTTGTCCCACGAATCTTTAGTACAATGTATTCTTACAATGAAACTTTCTATTTTCTTGTATTCTTATCGTCCATAATTTATCTGGACTATAATTAACTCCGGGAACTATAACATATCACCATACAACATACAAATGCATGCATATTATCATTGAGATAATTCGAATTAGAAGGTAATTAAGTGGAGAATAAAAACCAATATAATACATATTTCTGGGTCATATCATTTGTTTAAACATGATTGTTTGTAGCAAAATGTAAAAACACCCAATTTTTTCATAATGACCTCTAATTTATTTTACACAAATCAATCTTAAAACAAAAAAATCAATGTAGGACACGATGCCTTATTGGAACAGCATAAAACTTGTATTCATATTTAGATTTGACGTATTCTAAAAGTTAAATTTACGTTATAAATTTTTTAATAAATCATGGTTTTTATTCGGGGGTAAATGCTAACTTCAATATTTTGGCTCCACTATGAGCGAGTGGCGGGCTCAGTATAGTAGGGACTATTGTTCGGTTATGAACATTTTGATTTCAAATTATTTTAAGTAAGAAATTCTCCGAGTACAATCCATCTATTTTCAGGTTAGAAATGTGTGAATTAACTTTGACTTGCTTTGTTAAATTTAAACAAGATAAGATACGGTGGGCGTACGAATCATCAGAACGACGTTACGTGAGGTTGAACTAAAGGCTAAAAAGAACCTTTAACACTAAGGAGCCTTTACATTTAATAATAATGGCTACAGTCTGTGATTAACTGATGAAAACAATGGACGTTAGAAAATGAAATGCAGTTGTTGTAACGCCCGGGGCTGGGGCCTCACAAAGTGAAAGCACCAGTCGTGTGGACAGGATAGCTGTGGGAATGGCTCGTTATTAAATAAGGCATTTACTTAGATTAATAATATTTCTTTAATTCATTAGAGTAACTACGTTCGTTAACAAGTTTTATCTTGATGAACAAATGACAATAATGTCAATACAAATGAACAAAATAACAATAATCGAAGTGACATACTCTCGTTACAATAATTCTATTGAGTGTTTTCATTAAGACATAACATTATATATATATATATAAAAATAAAAATATTCTTTATTACTGACTATTCTTTATTAAAACATTATAAAAGCTTTACTAACTATATTTCGGAATTTGGTACGTTACCGCTTTAAATTAGGCATAAATGATTAAGATATCAATTATACATATTCCTTAACAAATTTAGAACACTACTGATACTGAGCACTTCTGAGTATAAATAATTCATTATCCAAAATCGATTAATGCTTTAAGTTTGAACTAAGTAAAACAAAACAAAGTTGTAATTACGCTTTTGATGTGGCTCCATCGTAGACAGAAGATGCACATCTACATGTACGGAGAGTGCGCAAGGACGCCAAAAAGTGAACAAGTGAAAAAAGAGAGTGTGTACTTCCCAGTGCTCTCGTCAGTTTTATACCCTGCGTGACGCAAAGAGTCTCTATGAGTTAACGCCCAAAATTCAGCCAATGAGAACTGGACTCTCCACGTGTCTCGAAACCTATCAGGTCACACGAGGAAACAATTTGACATTGATTTTTGTGAACCAAAGAGGAATTCGTTCGCGAACACTGACGAGTAAACAATTCTTAGCTTCCCTGGTTGATAACTCGCTACACGTGCCACGATAAAAATGGTCAGCACACTTCCTCACAATCGCTCAGTTTGTTCCTTAAAATAATTCTTAAGATAAAATAAAATAATACATTGAGTAGTTTGAGTATGAGTAGAATCCTCATTTACAATTATATATAAAATCATAACGTGGAATGTGCTGGGCACAGCACAGTGAATTTATTATAGAAGTGGCAGCGCGTAAGAACAGATAATTGCTTTAGTAGTTAACGATAATGACCGTTAGTCTGTTGGAAGTGCTCTTCAGCAACATCGTTATTTGAATTTTAATTGTTAGATTATTACGGAATAAGAATTAATCAGTGTCTTTCTTTTACTTCGTAATTTAGAGTGCGATTGTCATGTGATTATGGTGACAGTATTATGAGTGAGGATATTGAGACAAAACTGGGAAATGGCCACGGTGAGGAGGAGAGAAACTGCGTCAGTTATTATGTAACTAACACTCAATGACTCCTCGGTCCATGAATGACGTGTCACGGCCCCGTGACAGATCGCTGCGTGACCCAAACGGGTCGGACTATATTTGGCTGTGAGAAACTTTTTAATTGTTACAGGAAGGTACTAACGTAAACGAATGAAATTACGAGAATCAATTGAATATAATTTTTATTTAATTTGCTAGTATCGAATGTAATAATTTCAAGGTATAAACGTTTAAATTGAACATAACACATGGTTATACCTAAACGAATAACCACAGTAACGCACACTTAGTGTAACGCACTTGGTGACAACTTCAAACACAATACTTAATGTTTATACTGTAAACGTAAATTAATTTTTAATAACTCATATTCTTTGAAAGTACAGAACTGAAAGTCCTGAACTATGGTTTAAATTCAATTCACTTGCAACTTCATCAAATCTAATTCTGAGTTACCATGAAGTATTTGTTTAAACGGTTCGATTTTATCACTGTTCTTTAAAGTGGAAGGCCTGTCTGTTCAATATTTTTAAAGCGATAAATTGACGTATTGATATTACTATTCTCCATATTGCTTCTGTATTCTGTAGATACTCTTTGCAATCACTTCTCGCATTTTCCAGTCGGACAATGTATCACTCATTTTAAATCGAATTTTAAACACACTTGGTAACTTTTAACAACTATTTCCAGTGAACAGACTCTGTGAGATTATTATTAAAAAAAAAAAAAAAGAAATATAGTGCTGCCCTCTACCCGATCGGGAGGAAAAGAAAAATGTTCGATTCTTTCCAACTTTCAGTTGTAGTTACGTGAATAGTTTATAATTTTTTAACAAACATACAACGTTCAAAAATTTATATTATAACTAGCAGGTACCCGCGGCTTCGCACGCGAATATTTGTATATGATTGCTGTGGTAACTGTCGAGTTGGTAAATTGCTAATGGTACATGTATATTAATAATATTCTTATTTTGTAAGTTATGAATATCAAAAAAGTGCGAATCAATAGATCCATCATTCATGTTTCCTCGATACGTAAAATCAAAACTTGATAATTTAGTAGATATTTACAAACATGCAGTAACACAATTAGATGAAATGTTTATTCGTATAGAATAATACAAATAGTGCATACATAAGTATACTGATATGAGTTAGTCGAAATCTTACGTGCTAAGTCAGTCTTAAACTTTCTGGTAGAGTCCTTATATACGTAAATGTATCACATTCCAGTATACTCAGTTTTTATATAGCCTACATTTTTACACCAGTGCCTCGTTATAAACTACATTTTCGTTCTGCCGTTATCAGAGCAAATAAAGAGCTCGCTGCTTCTGGTTACTCGAGAACATGCCATATAGAGTTGTCCGTGAGAAAAGCAAGCAGCTCTTAAATCCACACCAGCTGTACGTAAAGTTTGCCCTTGTGACTTATTGATAGTCATTGCAAAGCACAAATTAACCGGAAACTGAAGTCTTCTAAATTGAAATGGAAAGTTATTGGGTATGATTGGAATTCTTGGGATAAATACTGTTTCCCTTCGCCGCAGCCTGTTAAGATAGTCGCTTCGATGATATGTTTTTTTAGCGACCTAACTTTCAATCGTGTTCCTTTGCATAACTGTGGTGGCTTCAGATTTCTCATGAGTATAATTGGAACACCTAGTTTTAATTTAAATGTGTGAGCTGGTAATCCTGATGCAGATACAGTATTCAAAAACTCAGTTGGGTAATGTACTGCATCCTCTTCGTTCAAAACTGTATTAATGGAGTGATATGTTTTTTCGTCTCGTGGAAATTTTTGCAATATGTAGCTACTTATGGCATTTACTTGTTCATTTCTTGGTGCTAGTATCACACGCTGACATAACCACACATCATCGTGCAAATTTATAGACTCAATATGTCCATAAACCTTTTCGATCAACTCTGTCAGTGAAAAAACTGTACGACATAATGATGGCAGTAAACATATCGCACCGTCAGTCTATGGTATCTTACCATCTCCAAGGTTTAATAAAGTAGTAGAAAATTCGTGAATATCTGCATCACCACCAAGCTGGACTCTCATGTTTATTGTGAGTGATACTGTTTGAACGGTACGCCGTATATTCGATCGTTTGACGCAAGCGTTTCCTTCGTTAGCTCTGGTACCTCGCGTAACTACGGGCAATGTTTGTCTGAAATCTCCGGCAAAAAAAAAAGTTATCCACCCATACATCTGTTGTCATTGCGCAAATCTCGTAGAGTTCTATCCAGAGCTTCTACTGATTTTTCATGGGTCATAGTGCACTCATCCCAAACAATATGGGCCATAGTGCACTCATCCCAAACAATATGGGCCATAGTGCACTCATCCTAAACAATCAAGTCTGTATTTCTAATCAATTCCGTTTTAGCACTATTTTTGGAAATATTACACATTGGAAATTCGCTGAAATTCAAATCTATTGGTATTTTTAAAAAGGAATGAGCCGTTTTTCCGCCAGGTAATAATGTAGCAGCGATTCCCGAGGAAGCTGCTGCTAAACGATCTTGCCTTCGCTTCTTAACTTCGGAAGAGTCAATTTGATTAAAAATGTGTTAATCAAGGAAAAATGCATTTCCAGATTTACAGTAAACACTTTGAAGAATGAGTTGATATATATTTCTTTGTTCGTCTGTCGGTAATCTTTCATTCTCTTCAACTGTAGAAAGTAGCTGTTGTCTGTCATAAGTGGTTTCAGAAAGCTATTCCTTTGAAATATTTTGCACGGTAGACTGTGGATCTGGTAATCCGTGTTGAGCTATCGGATTACCACCGACAGAAGTAACAACATCTTGTAAAAGTAGTAAACAACTATTTTCAATGCTTTCCTTGTGTAAACTCAAATCAGCATCAGGAATTCGACGCATAATATCTCGAATCAAGTCTTCAGAGAAGTGGTCTTTGTATTTAATCCACAATGCACTCGGGTTTGAAATACTGCAGAACACCAACATTATTTGAAAAAGTTCTTTCATTTTGTCAGTGCTAGCAAATAAACTTGCCTCTGACAATGTGTCGTTCCAATGATTGTCATTCTCTAGGAGATCAAGAGCTTGGCATGCAGCTTGAAACGTTGGATGAATTACTGTACGTTGTCGACAGTCTTGATATTTTCAAATGAAGTTGGGCCTGGTAAGTTGATCATATCTTATCATATTCTAAAAACTAAGTAAGCACATCTTACTACCAAATATTTATGAGAAAAAACTTTATGGTAATTAAAAAGAAGAATTTGAATTTTGTTATAATTAATAAAAATTCAAAAATATAGTAAGACCAACTTACTACAAACAATTTTGAAAAAAAACCATTGGGAATAATTAAAAGAAAAAGAATTTTGAAAAAATAATAAAAATTCTAAAATAATACTAAGACCAACTTACTACACACAATTTTGAAAGAGAACATTTGGAATAATTTAAAAAGAAGAGAATGAATTTAGAATTAAAATAAAAAATAAATTCTAAAAACAAGTAAGAACAACTTACTACCATACAATTTTGAAAGTAAACATTTGGAATAATTAAAAAGAAGAAAAGGAATGTTGGTAAAAACCGAAAAACCTATAAATTCAAAAATATAAGTAAGAACAACTTACTACAAACAATTTGAAGAGAAACCATTTGGAATAATTAAAAGAAAGAATTTTGAATTAAAAACAAAAAATTCAAAAATAATAGTAAGACCAACTTACTACACACAATTTGAAGAGAAACCATTTGGAATAATTAAAAGGAAGAATTTTGAATTTATAATAATAAAAAATTCAAAAAAATTAGTAAGAACAGCTTACACAAACAATTTAGCAAGAAAAAATTTGGAAATAAATGCATTAAATAGAATTTGAATTTATAAAAAACAAATAAATTCCAAAATATAAAGTAAGGACAACTTACTACCAAATATTTATGAAACGACTTTTAAACTAAAGAAGAAGAACAGGAATTTTGAAAAATAACAATAACAAAAAATTCTAAAAACAAGTAAGAACAACTTCCTACCAAACAAATTTTGAGAGAAACCATTTGGAATAATTAAAAGGAAGAATTTAGAATTATAATAATAAAAATTCTAAAAACTAAGTAAGCACATCTTACTACCAAATATTTATGAGTGAAAAAACTTTATGGAAATTAAAAAGAAAAGGAATTTTTTGTACATTGTGCAGAAGTAAACGAAGAAAATAACATTCATGATTGTTTGGATGAACTGTATACACTCGACCCAATACGTGTTCACGATATACGTTCTCGCTCCCTTCTAATAAGACTCCTCGACGTCTACGTTGCAATTTTGTTGTCTGCCTATTGAAAGTGTAATATGCTGGCACTTCTTCGTACAACAAAGTTTTGGCAAAGTCATCTTCCCGACATAGATAACAAAATACCATGAGAGTGGTGTTTCTTGGATTTTCAATTCTTTCGTGCAAATTATCTTCACGAAAATAAACTCTCTGCCCATTTTCGAGATGTACATCTAGATGAATAACAGATGAAAAACGCTCATGTATAAGGAAAGAGAAGATTCTCCATATAGCTTCAGATGTGCTTATGTATCGACCACTTTGAAACTGTAATACCTCATAGTAAGAATTTTGTATATAAATCGTAGCTAGATCGGAGCCTTTATTGACGTATTTACATATACTAGTGGTCGCCCAGTGGTCGAAATTCGACCGTAATTCATTAAATTTTTAAGTTTGAACGTTACTGAAGTTCTTTTGTCAAAGAGTATACCTCTATAATCATTGCATATAATTTTTTTGAATTTTGTTCTATTACGTCAGCTGCGAGCGTGTACAAATACGTCATTAGCGTGTGTTGTTTGCCTTAATTCCCTGCAATACCTATGAAATTTAAAATTTAATGTTAGTAACAGTTGAAAAACAAACACAATTACAGCTTGTATTCGTATTTATTTTTTGATATAATTCATTGTCAGTTTTAATTTTTTCATGTTAGTATTGAATCAAATAAACGCTAATAAAAATGAGACTTGACATTTATAGAAGTATAAGATACATTGTTTTCAATTCCAGTGGATTACATTTCATTTTTGGTAAGGTACAAAATTCGAAAACAGTTTGAAGATTATCTGCTACAAAGCTTATATAATTTTTTAATTTTTTTCCCATTAATTTTGCATTAATTTTCGAGTTATTTGAAAAATATGAAAGATAGGAAAAATGAGGTTTAGCTTGGCTAAGCCATATTTAAAAAGCAATAACGCGTTTTTTGACATTTCCTTGGTTTTTTTTTATTGCCATACTGACCAGGTTTCGCCAAGGCTACACAGTTATTTTGCCTATCTTTTTCGAATTATATAAAATTTAAATAAAAAATTAATACAAAATAAAAAATGAAATAAAAAATACGTGCCTCGTATTTTTTCATTAAATCAAAAAAACCGGGCGGTTAAAAAAATAAATGTTGTCCATTGAACTTAAAATAGTTTGAAAGTGAATTTAATGATTCAGAACTTCTGTGTAAACGATGTTTTTTGTAAAAACTCTTTCATCATTTGCTAAATGCCCTTGGCCATTATATTCGGAAATATAAAATCTCAAACCATCGAATGATCGAACTCTACTTGCTGCGACGTACAATTGACCATGTGTAAAAACTGGCTGCCTCAATAAAATTCCAATTTTTTCGAATGTTTGTCCTTGAGAATTTTTATTGTCATCGCAAATGCAGGTATAATTGGAAATTGAGTTCTTTGAAAGTTAAATGGTAAAACAGTACCGGAATATGTTAAATTTACACGTGGAATCAAAATTCTCTTATTGCGTGCGGTTCCAGTTAAAACTTCGCAATCAATAGCATTACGTTGCATACACTTGATGCGCATTCTTGTTCCATTGACTAATGCTTCCTTTGTATTTAAGTTTCTGATCAGTAAAACGATGCAATTAACTTTCAATACTAACTTATGTGGTGGCAAACCACTAATAGTCAAACAATTCAAAAACTCTACTGGATAGTTATTGATTTCATTGTCATCAGCACAAATTATTTTATCGTAGCTGTGATATGTTTTCTGTTCACCTGGTATTCGATTAAGTATATCAGTATTAATAAAAGTACAATCATCATTTGTAGGTGCTAAAATAACTGACTTCAATATGTTATCTGAGAGTATGTTTTCGGAAATATTTCATACACCTCATTAATAATATTATTTTCATCTCCTATTAATTGCTGAGGTATTTCAATAATATTTTCACCAAACTGAGGGAATTGTGGGGCTTCATCATTATCAATTTTTTTCAAGAATTCGACAAATTCTATTTCACTTGGTAAGGCTCTCATATTTTGAGTAAACGTTACTTTATGAAAATAAACAAATTTATGCCAACTCGTGACACAATTATCAATTAAAGTTGCACGTGATCCATGTGGGACAACTGGTAAGATTTACCGAAAATCACCGCACAGAAGTATCGTTTTCCCTCCAAATGGTTTATGTTTATCATTTTCATCGCATAGATCCTGAAATAATCTATCTATGATTTTCAACACTTGCAGTGGGCACATAGAAATTTCATCAATAATTATCAATGATGATGAATTTATGTAACGTCCATAGCTACTATTTTCGGGAATATTCGCTACAGAATTTTCCAAAATGGGTATAGGCAATTTAAACACATTCTGTAAAGTTCTACCTCCAAGTAACAGAGTTGAAGCTATGCCACTGAACGCTGTTGCAATGCAACTAAGATTAAGCGAATTTAATTTGTGAATGATTGCTGTTTGTGTGAATGTTTTTCCACAACCTGCATGAGCGGTTAAACAAAAAACATTAGATCCAGTATCATGATGCAAAACTTCACGAATCACACGATCAATTAGATTACGCTGTTCAATATTTGCAGTTTCATAATGCTCAGAAAACAGAAACTCTTGTTCTATTGGATCAATAGCATTTGCTTCGTCTGTTCTCTGCGAATACGTGGGAACTGGTAAACCAAGTTCTTGACATGACAAATTATGAACATTCAAAATATCTTCAATTTCTAATAGAGCTGTATTAAAGGATACTTCTTCGTTGTAATCTCTCAAAAAATCTTCACTAAGATATACTTTAAATTCATTCCATAACGCCAATGCATTAGCGGGCACATTTAATGCACAAATGTAACCAAATAAATTTCGCATTTGTTTTGGTGAATGTAATTCTTTTGCTTCATTTAAACATTCGCGCCATTCATTATCATTTGAAACAATGCCGCGAGCATGGCACGCTTCAACAAAAGAAGTGTGTATAATTCCATTGTATGTTCTAACATCCTCAAATAATTTTGGACCACAGACATGTAATAAAAGCAATCGTAAATGGAAAAGTTCGATGTCTTTTGGTGATACTACATATATGCGTGTAATGATTTTATCACCTCCACGCCTTCTCTTCTTCCATTTTTTCGGGAATCTTCCCACTCCTAATGCAAAGGAATTTCAATATACTTATATTCATGCGCTGATGGATCTGATCGATTCAATTCAAAAAATGCTAATACTTTTGTTTGTCTTGCATTTTCAATTGCTTGACGTTCTTGCCTTTCTCGAAAATAAACATTCTGTCTACGCGATAAATGAATGTCAAGTCTAACGATGACATGTGATTGAAAATGCATTGGTAATTCATAGATGCGCCATACAGCTTCAGTTGATCCGACATAACGGCCATTTAAAAAATTTTTAACTTCATCAATTTGTATTTCTTGACCTGGTTCATTTCTCTCTGAACCTAATTCAACAGATGCACTGTCATAGCCTTTATACACGTATTTATAAATATATTTAACACTTTTAACTGTAGTGGATACTTCAACATTTATATGGCAATTAAATTTGTCAAGTAAATACGGATTGTATGGTACAACATAACGATTGTCGAGGCAACTACCGCGAACTTCAACATTAATACCATTATCACGCCTTCTGTATAATGGATATCCATTTAATGATTCACATGTAAATTCATTAAATCGTTTTGGATAATCTTTTGTGCATTTTCCATCTCTCATACATACAGAATTTGGATTAAGTACACCGCATGGACCATGCATCATGTGTTTGAATGTTAGGAATCTCCGCAGATACAACTTTATCAATATCGGTAGCATTAACAATTTTATCTTGCTCATTTAAAGAGAGTAAAATGTGAGCATGAGACAATCCTCTCTTTTGAAACTCAATTGTATAAATGAGTGCTTCAACTTTACCGAAGATTTTTTTTTAGTGTAAGACTCTCAATTAATGCTTTCAGTTTGGACTTGAATACACGCACAACAATATCAGGTCGAAAATTAGCTGACTCACCTACACCAATATTGCTAACTATTTCAGGCCAACTTGGATTGCAAGTCATTGTAATAAACAAAGAAGGCTTTCCGAAATGTTGTACAATTGACATTGCATCTAAATAATTCTGATATATATTTCTTGGAGATCCATTGAATGAAGATGGTAAAATTACTCTACGGCCAACATTATTGGCATTGGGGTTCAATTCTAAATAATCTGTTAAATTGTTGTAAACTTCAGACCTAAGACTTGTTTGATTTTGTCGAATGAAATGTAACCTTGTGCCCTCTATTCTCACATACATATCAACTATCCACTGCAGAAATAATTATTGTGAATGGTGCAACAAGCTAAAATCTTCTCTAATTGCAAGTCGATAGGCTGCATACTGAAGCATGGTTAATTTATTTCTGGGCGCTCTTGAATTAGATGTAGTTGGTACATTATGAGAAATATTGATATGCCACCCAGTATCACCATTTGGAAAAAGTAATGGATACGCTAAAGGGTCCAATGATGAATCCAAAACAGAGATATTTTTAATGGTACTTTTGAAAACGAAACCATATTTCGTTCAAAGGGTGGCTCACAATCAACTGTACTAAATATTACTGCTACATCAGTTTGAACTGCATCATTATAACGGCGTAGATCTAAATCACGATTTACTTTAATGAGCGTACAAATTTCTTTATTTTGTTTTCTACTCTCTGACAATGATCTTTCATTGCAATGAACGACCGAACGAAAGGATTAATGCGTTCCAATTCAAGAGAGATTTCGCGCATTATATTGTTATTGCATGTTTGATTATAGTGTTCACGTAATCTATAATTGACAGCAGTGTCAACATCATAAAAATATAATTGCGCATAACATGGTGAGCGACCATATCCAGCAGTCATTGGACCTGATCTGTGATAAAAAACATCATGTATTTTAAAATGATACACTCCACGCGTAACTGTATCCGAAATTTTAGCTTCTGAGCTAACCATAGCAAATGATGAATTGTATTTACGAATGTTTTCAAAATAATTTTTTGACTTTCTTTTTATTGAAGGTTCATTTGAAGTAAGTCCATCATACAATAATCTAAAGTATTCATTTTTACTTAAGGCCGGTAATATTGCTTTACCCTTATGACAACATGAAGTGAATGCAGTCCTTTCACCTAAAGTGACCTCAGATTCGAAATGTTTTGCATTGCAAAACCTGCATTGTAAATGCATTAATCCACAATCAAAAGTATTAAATTTTCTTGGAATGACATTGAGTGCGCACTTAAATGTATCCCTCAAAATAATTTCATCATTTTGTATACTATTTACACTATTTAAATTTGCATTTGGTCTATTATCATTTTGACTTTCACGCGAATATATATTCCTTCTTCTTTGTCTCTCACTCCGACCCGTCAATGTTCTATGTCGAGGCATAATGGAAGTAGGTGCGATTATCTGAATGTAAAAAAAAACATGTAATGAAATTACTGAAACTAAGATTAGACAGGGTTTAATTTAATAATAATAATATGTACTCACTTTTTTGAAACCACCAATAATAATTAGGCGAGAGTAAGTCAATTCAAATTGCTGCTACAAAATTTTCCTTTTGCAACAGGTGTATATTAAGCAAGCTGTATTTCATTTTCAACTGCACACACAGATATCTAATATACAAAATATAAAATAAACGCTTTTTCGCCTTGACATACACTCCACAGACTATTGAAAAAGGAACATTTGAAATCACACAAAATTCACAGCTCATTCAGTCAATCTGTCAGTATTAAGCAAGCTGTATTTCACTTTCAACTGCACATTAATATATAAAACACAGATATCTAATATACAAAATATAAAATAAACGCTTTTTCGCCTTGACATACACTCCACAGACTATTGAAAAAGGAACATTTGAAATCACACAAAATTCACAGCTCATTCAGTCAATCTGTCAGTATTAAGCAAGCTGTATTTCACTTTCAACTGCACATTAATATATAAAACACAGATATCTAATATACAAAATATAAAATAAACGCTTTTTTGCCTTGACATACACTCCACAGACTATTGTTGCCTGGCAACAAAATTATTTTATTTTTAACAATTACCATTGTTTGAAAAAGTTTAAATGAATTTTCAAGTGCAAATTAATGTTTAATTTTATTTAATTTAATGTATTTGTAACACATATTATATATAAATTTTAGCTTTCTGCACTCCTTCTCCATATAAACTTTAACTATGCCAAATCTCACACTCCTCCGTGCGCGCAATATGCTTAAAAAGGGGTACAAAGTTTTCTCTTCACGTATTAATATATAAGAAGATATTTAATGGATTTTACACTACTACAGAATTCAACATTGATGTGAGCACCAAAAGCTCGTGAAAGCACTGGTGAGTATGGAACTACCCATCTATTGTCAACTATCAAAATCTCATCTCTCAAACGGATTCACACTGAAAACCTCCAAATTCAGGACTTAGTCGGCGATAATTAGGGTAGCTGTCATCATTTATCGTCGTTTCTTTTGTAAACGATTTAGGATATCGTTTAGTACACTGACCCTCCTTCATACAAGCTGACTGTGCATTAATTGTTCCACATGGCCCATGAATCATATGTGTTTTAACTGTATCATAAAGCTCTGGATCTTTATCAGGGTCTGGCAGCTCTGCACTAATCACAGAATCTATCTGATCTGGTCGTATTTTTTCTTCTAACCAGAGCAAAATATGCGCATGCGGCAAACCTCGTTTTTGCCACTCTACGCTGTACATGTAGCAGACAACTGAGCAAAAATTTTACCTTTCACTAAGAAATCTATTAATTTCTTCAATTTCAGATGAAATACGCGTGCTACCAAGTCGTGTCGATCTTGAGTTGAAAAGCCTTGATGCAACTCCTGGACGATCTCTTTCCACTTAGGATTTGTAGTGAACGTAATAAATAAATCAGGCCGCGAGTATTTGCGTACGTAGCAAAAAGCGTCTTGCGTTCGCTCATGCATATATCGTGGACCTCCTGTGAAACTTGAGGGTAGAATGACCAAGCGGCCTAAATTATCCAAACTTTCATTATTTCGTAAAGCAGCTTGCAAATGTATGTAATTCTTAGCTCTTAACTGAATTTGATGAGTACGGATGTATATAAGCCTTTCCGTCTCTATCTTAGCATACGTATCAACAATATATTGATTCAGAAGCTGTTTATAATAAATTAAATGATTGTACTCATCTTTTCTCATCATAAGTCTGTACGAATAAAACTGTAGAGCTGAAACTTTCTTAGTAGTTTGTAACCCAGTCTGAGGATCGACTAATTTCAATGTAAAATGATAACCATCTTCTCCTCTGCAAAACATTAAAGAGTACTGTAAAGCATCATAAGCTCGATGTGTTTCTGCAATTCGATGTAGCGTATGATCCCTCGCACGGATTATTATATCGCGTTTATCGCATTCCTGGTTAACTAAAACTACTGCCACCTCATTAGTTGTCGGTGCATTGTAGCGACCGCTGTGCTCTTCATTATTTTCTTTTCGGTCAGCATGAATCACAATATTGTACTGATTATTATTCGCAGATGTTACAAATTCAAACGCACTTTTCAGTTCACTAACATATGGGTTGATTGCGTGAAGTAAATTTTGAAGTTCTGTTACTAGTGGCTTATCCAAGTTACGAATATGATTGTTTCAGCTTGCTGTAAATAATCAGCTATGAAATACACCTGTAAAAATTTTGGTACTTCGTTTTGTGTGGGGAGTAATGATCCCTGAGGTGATATACAGGATTTTGTACTTGCCCTTGAATTTTGAAAGTAGGCATGAAGCTCCCTTCGACTATTTCATTGGCTCCGAATGATGTAACTTGAAAAGCTGAATTGTACGATCTTAATGCATTCAAAAATTTTTTCGATAAAAGATGTTATCCATTTAATAATGATTTTAACGGTTCTGGATGAGGAAGTATGGGATCTAATCGCACTTTTCCTGCAGAGCAACATAATCCATATGATTCATTTTTCCACTTTAAAGCTTTGCAATGAGGGAAAACCATACACGGTAACCCGATATCTGTTTCATTTGGGTAGTTAATAACTGGATTATAATTGAAACCACTATTTAATTTCCCATTCCATCGTAAAGTAGGACCTCGTGATCTGAGAATTTCTTGCCTGCGTCTTTGTGCCGCTAATCTATTTTCACGATTCGTAGGACTTTCAACCCGTGAGACTTCTTCTAATCCAGATCTTTCTGAAGAGTTTCCAGGAGCTGATTGCATTTCGACTCCTTCGATGTCATTTTCAGATGCTCTAAGACGTCTCATTCTTTTCGCAGCAGCAGTAGATCTTCCTAAACATGATCGTCTTTTTGGCATTGCAAAGCTAAAAAAAGTGGAAATGTATTTATTTTATCTATACTAATAAATCTCTAGGGAGGAATTAATAATTTATACAATACAATACATATTGCACATATTACTTACCGATGACGTAAAATTAAACGAAAAAAGGCATTGATACTACATCACTGACACTCATCGCGTGACTGAGGTGAAGTAAGTTAAGTATAATTCTCGATAATTAATTATCCCTACTGCACATACTGAACATTCAAATGTCGAAGAGTATGGTTTGTCAGAATCAACCGGTACTATATAATCAATGTTACAATATAATCAGACAATGAATTATTGTATTGTTTATAAGAATTCCATATGCTGATAAGAATTCCATATCCCTACTAAAATGAAAATATTCAAATGGACTAACTGATATCAATATACTTATGTATACACTATTTGTAATATTCTATAGAATAAACATTTCATCTAATTGTGTTACTGCATGTTTGTAATTATCTACTAAGTTATCAAATTTTGATTTTTACGTATCGAGGAAACATGAATGATTGATTCGCACTTTTTGGATATTCATAACTTACAATATAAGAATATTATTAATATAGATGTACCATTAGCAATTTACCAACTCGACAGTTACCACAACAACCATATACAAATATTCGCTTGCGAAGCCGCGGGTACCTACTACTAATATAATAAGATAACTTAGAATCTGATGTAAAGTCCACCTAATTGAGTTTTAACCAATTTTAAGACGCGTCATTTATGGAATTGGGCGGAGTGGGCGATGCGGCGCACTGTCGGACTATCTTTGGGGGGGGGGGACGAGAAGGTGAGTAGAAGGGAGAGAAGTGAAGGGCATTAGTTGGACTTAAAAAAATGAGTTTCTTGCAATAACTTCGGTTCTTTTTAACCTATCGTTATCAAATAAAATTGAAAGCCTTTCGTTGGGTACCTGCTATGAGCGTGCAAAGTTTCATTGAAATCGGTTCAGTAGATTCTGAGATTACTGCGAACAAACGTAGACCCCCCTAGAGATTTATTAGTATGGATGATTTCTATACGTAAGTAACAATTTATGTATTTTCAAGTAGTTTTACGTATTCTTTAAACCTTTAAATTTAACACACCCTTTAAACCTTTAAATTAGCCGATACGGAAATTTCATAGCATACATATATTCAACGTCGTAATTTTTTTAAGCCCAAGTCACACTAATTTACTGTTCACGAGTAAATACGAGGCCCCCAACAGCAAATTGGAATCTCGCTTCATGAAGAATTACTTGTACTTTTGGAAGAAATTTTTTTTTCTTCAAATTAGCACACCACTCTATAATGTTTCGAACTCTTTTTACTGATTTTTTTGCCTAATTGTTTTTGGAGGCGGAGCGTTTTTATGGCCAAAAAGCATCAAATTACGAACAAGGATACATACCCTTGCATATCTCGTTTTTTTATTTTACGAATATGCTCTTCTAATTTCATGTAAATTAGCGCACTACCCAATTTTTATAGAAATTGTAGGGACGACAAAAACGGATTTCACAACAAATTTGCGGCAAATTAGTGGAGAATTGTGGGCGTATTCAAAATTTTGAAAATTGAAAGTTCGTGTGCTAACTTTATATTAACTTATCACACCGCCCATTAAAAAAAAAATTCTCGGCAAATAATAGATTTCACGACAAACTTACGACTAATTAACTTTACGACTTTTTCAAATTTAATAGTTGTTGTACTAAATTAGTTTTCTGCGAGGAGGGATTGAGGAGAAGTGTGATGGGAATGGCGTCACTCACTACTTGCCTGTTTGGTAGGCCTACTGCACAGACTCTGCGTCAATGGAATATTGCTGCTGCGTTATGTGCTGTTTTAAAAGATAGGTGGTTTCTTTGATCGTCTATTCGTTGCTATTATTAGTTTTATTGTTTTATTTACTTCTTATTCATATTTTGTCTGTAGTAGTAAGAGTAATATTTTCAGGAATATGAATTCCTAGTTACTTAAGTAATTAATTAGTTTTCACCGGATTGTACATCTAGGAAATAATCGAGTGTCATTTTTTCCTCATCTGCTGTATTATAACAGTCAGTGCGTTTGATATTGTACATAAGATAATGCATCAAGTGTATTTAAATCTGTATTTATTCTGATTAAAATCTGTTTAATTCTGATTAAATCTTATTGAGGTTACGTTCAAATTCGAACCCTTAAAGATCGGACTTGTGCATTGGAATCCACCGTTTCATTCATTACTCCAAACTACAGAATATAGCATTGCACTGAATAAATCCTTACTTAAGATTACGGTTTTTAAGTACATGGAGTACTCTCCAGTGATACTGTAATGAAAATGAATGAAAGTGAAATACTGCCCGAAAATACTCAGATTTATTATTTGCATACTAGTCCTAATAAATGATACCCCGTTACATCAGTACTTAAAGGTATATTGTTTTCTAAAGTTATGTACAGGTATGTACGTATATGAATAATGTAATTGTGCCAAACATCGTCGATATCAATAATTAACAGATTACCATACATAATCTGTTAATTAGATTCACGACATTAGCCTCAATGTACAGGAAACCTAAGACCAGGGTACTCAACTGACATCAAGAAAAGGAATTGTATCAAGTTAAACACACATAGCTACGATGTTACCATATATTTTGGAGTAATTAAGTAACAAAGAAATTAACACAATCACAAGTGTTTATTAAACATTGATCAAATTTCACACTCGTAAAAAATAATCTTCTTACTTAAGTACAAGTATCTTTGACCCATATTTCACAACAAAAATAGCAATCACTTGGTCAGCAAATTACTAAACGGCAATTGTAAAAAGTAAACACTTGATGTCACTTGTAGTAACACTTGGCATTTATTATATTTTTTCACCGTAAAGTCACCGCTGACTGACTACACTGTTTTTGTCGCACCGCCAAACTAAACAATGACGTAACAGTCGAGGAGGTATCAGAATTGTTTACTCGGTTCTGTAGGCGCTCTGGAATGATAGTTGCTGATTTAAAGATGTTGAAATTTCTAGAATTAACTAATGAATTATTAGTTATATGGTTCACAAACACACTCATTGTTAATATAGTTTTATTAAGTATCGACTTAACTATTTTTTTCAGGCTTTCTACACGTTAGAACATATGTAATAATATATATATATATATATATATATATATATATATATATATATATATATATTTATATATATATATATAAATAATATATTAATATATATTTATATATAAATATTTATAATAATAATAGTATGTTTTTCTTTTTTTAATCTAATAAAAAAAAAAGAAAAACATACTATTATATATATATATATATATATGTATATATATTTATTATATATGAATATATAAATATGGTAATACAGTAACATTAACATTAATATTTTTAATTTAACTATAAATATATTGTATAAAAATTATAAATATTGAAAACCGGGATTACTCAAATGAGTGAATATTGTTGTAAAAGATCTGTTTACAAAGGTTTGATGCCATGATTTATAAATTAATGTATAAATATAATATTATATTTCAAAAAATTCACCAGTCATGAATTCTTATTTTTATTGTGAGGAAACATCGATTAAAAATTATACATTTTTGAGTGAATATTGCTTTAAAGGGATTGTTTGACATTTTGGAAAACTATGCTATTAATAAATAACTAAAAAGGAGGAGTTTTATTCTAGCTTGAAAATTAAATATTTAATTATATTACATGCATAACTTTAAATTGACTAAAAACTATCTAAATGATAGTTATTTATAGCGCAGTATTAAGTATTATTAATTATTAATTTTAGAGATAATAATTTTATTTATAGAGGACAAAATTCGTGCCAGCAGTTGCGGTTACACGATTCTCTAACTTTAATTATATTAGTTTCAGTTAAAAAATAAATTAATAGTAAGATTTTTAAATTTTGGTGAAATAATGTATAAATATGTGTTTACTTTTATGTCTGATAAACTTTTATCTAAAACTAGGATTAGATACCCTATTATTGAAAGTGTAAATAAAACAACTAGATTATTAATAGTTATGATCTTTAAATTCAAAGAATTTGGCGGTAATTTATCTAATCAGAGGAATCTGTTTTATAATCGATAACCCACGATAGATTTCACTTTATATAAGTTTGTATACCTCTGTCAAGAATGCTTTATCAGAATAATTTTCATTAATTTTATTAATAAAATGTCAGGTCAAGGTGCAGCTAATTTTAAAGAAAGAATGGATTACATTATTATAAAAATGAATTGTTTTCTATAATGAAAATCATGAAATTGGATTTGAAAGTAAATTTATTAAATATAGTTTTTTGAATTTAGGTTCTAAATTATGTACATATCGCCCGTCACTCCCATTATAAAGTGGGATAAGTCGTAACAAAGTAGCTGTACTGGAAAGTGTGGCTAGAGTGCAAATTAGAGCTTAAGGCATATTAATTACACTAATAAAAATTATTGATTTATCAATATAATTTGAATAATAATTTAAATTTAAAGTTAATTTATTGAGATTATTTTAAGTAAAAATAATTATTTAGTTTTAGTATTATTTATAGAAAAAATATTTTTAATTGAACTGTGAAGATCAAACAATAAATATAAATAAGTAAAATTATAATTTGTACCTTTTGTATCAGGGTTAATTAATTGTATATAAAAATTTATTTTTCCCGAATTATAGTGATTTAAAATTATTTGTTAATTATTGTAATATTAATATTAATAAAATAATTTTAGTGATGAAACTTCTCTCGAACTATAATATTTCTGGTTTCTTAAGAATTAAATTTAATTTAAAATAAATATTATAACTTATATTTCAATATAAAGTTTTATATTTATTTAATTATATTAAGGATAAGCTAAATATAATTTCTATAATATTTTAGATTTTAATTAATTAAATAGGCTTGCAATTAGCTTTTTTATATGAGTAAGTTAAATTTTATTTTTTATTTTAATACATTTAATATATTTTAGGTATATATTAAGAAAATTAAATTAATTAAAATATTTTTATTAAAATGATTAAATTAGTAAATTATAATAAGTTGTATTTAAGAACTAGGCAAATATAATTTTCGCCTGTTTACCAAAAACATGTCCTTTAGAAAAATATTAAAGGTCTATTCTGCCCAATGATATTTTAATGGCCGCGGTAAGTTGACCGTGCAAAGGTAGCATAATAATTAGTCTTTTAATTAAAGGCTTGTATGAATGAATGGATGAAAAATTTTCTTTTTTAATTAAAATAGATTGAATTTAGAGTTTAAGTAAAAAATCTTAAATAAATAAGTGGGACGAGAAGACCCTATAGAATTTTAAATAAATTTGTTTTACTAGAATTTAGAATTAATAACTGAAAAAATTACTTTATTTTTTGTTGGGGTGACATTATAATAAATAAAACTTTAAATGAACTTTTCATAAATTAATGCTTAATTGATCCAATTTTTTGATTATAAGATTAAATTACCTTAGGGATAACAGCGTTATTAATTTGGAGAGTTCATATCGATAAATTAGATTGCGACCTCGATGTTGGATTAAGAAAAGAGTTTAGAGCAAAATCTAAATATTCTAGGTCTGTTCGACCTTTAATTTCTTACATGATCTGAGTTCAAATCGGCGTGAGCCAGGTTGGTTTCTATCTACTAATATATTTTTGATATTAGTACGAAAGGACCATATCAAATAATTTAATTTATTCTATTTTAGCAAGAAGTGCATTAAATTTAGAATTTAATTATGTAATAATATTACATGTAGAAAATGTTTATAATTACTGTTTTAATTACTGCTTTGTTTATTTTGATTGGTGTTGCGTTTTTAACTTTGATGGAGCGTAAGATTTTAAGATATATTCAAATTCGTAAGGGTCCAAATAAAGTAGGATTTATCGGTATTTTACAACCATTTTCAGATGCTATTAAATTATTCTTAAAAGAGAGAAATATGCCAATGTTATCCAATTATTTAATTTATATGATTAGACCTGTGTTAGGCTTATTTAATTCTTTACTATTGTGAGTTATTTATCCATACCTAATCAATTGTGTTTCGTTCAATATGGGTATAATATTTTTTTTTTGTTGTACAAGAATAGGAGTTTATAGTTTAATGATTACAGGCTGATCATCAAATTCTAATTACGCTATATTAGGTTGTATTCGATCAATTGCTCAAACTATTTCATATGAAGTCAGTCTTGTATTAATTATTTTGTGCCCTATTGTAATGATTGAGAGTTTTAATTTAATTGAATTTTATTTTTTTCAACAATTTATATGATTAGTATTTTTGTTTTTTCCTCTGAGAATTTGTTGAATTTCATCATCAATAGCTGAAACTAATCGATCACCATTTGATTTTTCTGAAGGGGAATCAGAATTAGTTTCTGGATTTAATGTTGAATATAGAGGTATAGGATTTGCATTTATTTTTTTAGCTGAATATGCTAGAATTATTTTTATGAGTATAATATTTTGTTTAATATTTCTAGGTAGAAAAATTAATTCTTTGGTTTTTCCTATTCAATTAACATTAATTTCATTTTTATTTATTTGAGTTCGAGGTACTTTGCCTCGTTATCGTTATGATAAGTTAATATATTTAGCATGAAAATCATATTTACCAGTAAGTTTAAATTTATTGATTTTTTTTTTCATGATTAAATCTATTATTTAGTTCATTAAAAATTGTATTAATATTAAGTTAATAGAACTCAATTTTCTTTTCTTTACTTTCAAAGTAAATGCTTTACTTATAAGCTAATTAACTATTTAATTAATTTATCTCAAAAAGATTTAATTATAGGATCTAAAACAAAATATATAAAATAAATTGTTGTTAAAAGTATCCCAATCTTAATATATGGGTACTCAACAGGACAAGCTCCAATCCAAGTCAATAAAATTAAAATAATGAATAAATATCAAAATAAAATCTGATTAATAGGGTAGTTTAATAGTCCTATAAATTTTGAATTGTTTATGAAGGGAACAAAAATTAAAATAAAAATTGATATAAATAATGCAATTACTCCTCCTAATTTATTAGGAATAGATCGTAGGATTGCATATGCAAATAAGAAGTATCATTCTGGTTGAATATGTTTTGGAGTAACTAATGGGTTTGCTGGAGTAAAATTATCAGGATCACTTAATTTATATGGTTCAAGTATCATATAACAAAGAAAAATAATTAAAATTAATAAAAATCCTAGCGCATCTTTAATAGAAAAATAAGGATGGAATGGAATTTTATCATTATTTGAATTAATTCCAAGTGGATTGTTTGATCCCAAAACATGCAAGAAAATAAGGTGTACAATTGTTAATGCTAAAACAACAAATGGTATAATAAAATGGAAAGAATAAAATCGAGTTAATGTTGCATTATCAACAGCAAATCCTCCTCAAATTCAATTTACTAAAATTGTTCCAAGATATGGAATTGCTGACAATAAATTCGTAATGACTGTTGCTCCTCAAAATGATATTTGTCCCCATGGAAGGACATAACCTATAAAAGCAGTAGCTATTAAAGTTAATAAAATGATCACTCCTACAGCTCAAGTTTCAAAATTTTTATATGAACCATAATATAGTCCTCGCCCAACATGTAAATAAACACAAATAAAAAACAATGAGGCTCCATTTGCGTGTGAAATTCGTAATATTCATCCATGATTAATATCACGACAAATATGTCTTAATCTATCAAATGCACTTGCTACATCTGCATTATAATGTATTGACAAAAATAATCCAGTTAAAATTTGAACAACTAAACATATTCCTAGCAGCGATCCATAATTTCATCAATATGATAAATTCGTAGCTGCTGGCAAATCAATTAATGAATTATTTATTATTTTAATTAATGGGTGTATACGTCGAGTGATATTTAACATTCATTAAAATTTTCTTCGTAAAGGAGATAGTTTAATTCTAATAATATTTACAACAACAATCAATGTAAATAGAAGATAAATAACTAACATAATAGTTATTATTCCTGACGGAAATATATATAATTTCTTAATTATAAATCTATCAAATAAATTATTCATTTCCAATAATTTATTAATTCTATCTATCTTAAATCTAATAGTATTTATAATTATGATCAAAATTCAAATAATTATGTTTAAAATTAATAATTTTATTGAAAAATAAAATTTTTCATTTGAAGCAATTCTTGATATATATATAAATAAAATTAATATTCCTCCAATAAAAACAAGAAATAAGATATAAGAAAAAAAATAAGAATTTATATAAAATATACAAATAATTCTAGTTAGTATTGTTTGTATTAATAAAATAGATCCCATTGATAATGGGTGCTTCATAAAAATAAAATTTATTGATAATAGAATTGTAATTGATATTATAATTTTCATACAGAAGATAATTTAATAAAAATGTAAGCTTTGGGTGCTTGAAATGATTCTTTACTCTCTTCTGAAGTTTTAAAATTATTAATTTATCTTAGATTTACAAGATCTAAATTTTTTTTAAACTATTAAAACAAATGAATTTGTCATTACCTTTATTGTATTTAATTATATTTATATCGGGCATTATCTCATTATGTTTAAATCGAAAACATATCATAATAAGTTTATTAAGATTAGAATTAATAATTTTAAGATTATTTTGTATATTTTCTGCATTTCTATCAATTGAATTAAATGATATATATATATTAATAGTTTTGCTAACATTTAGTGTTTGTGAAGGAGTTGTAGGACTATCAAGATTGATTAATATGATTCGATCACATGGTAATGATCAACTATTATCAATATCTTTAAAAACATGTTAAAATTAGTTTTATTTTCATTATTTTTAACCCCTTTATTATTTAATATATGGTTATTAAGAAATATACTAATTCTTTTAGTGTTATTTATCATCCTATTTTTTAGAAAAGATTTAATTATACTAAGATATAACATACATATAGATAATATTTCATATAGATTAATTATTCTTACAATTTGAATTACCTTCTTAATAATTAATTCTAGTCCCTTATATAAATATAATAATATAAATTTATTTTTGTTTATAGTGTTATTATTAATAACATTATTAATTTTATCATTTTGTTCATACAATATTATAATATTTTATATCTTTTTTGAAACTAGTTTGATCCCTACCATAATTATTATTATAGGATGGGGGTATCAACCTGAACGAGTGAATGCCAGATATTATTTATTGTTTTATACTTTATTCGCATCTCTCCCCATATTAGTTTCAATTATATATATATATAGAAATAATATAACTAATATTATAATATTAATGAGATCAGATAATAGGTTTATTTACTTAGGGATAACATTAGCATTCATAATTAAGGTTCCATTATTTATATGTCATTTTTGATTACCAAAAGCTCATGTTGAAGCACCTGTTTCTGGTTCTATAATTTTGGCTGGAATTCTTTTAAAATTAGGAACTTATGGTTTAATTCGTGTTATATATATTATACCAGCAATATTTATCAATTATGGATTCATCTGAATTTCTATTTCATTAATAGGAGGAATTATGATTAGATTATCTTGTATAATGCAAATTGATATAAAATCTATAATTGCATACTCTTCTGTAGCTCACATAAGATTAGTTATTAGAGGAATTATAACAATAAATATATGAGGTATAATCGGAGCATATTTCATAATAATTGGACATGGTTTATGTTCATCTGCTTTATTTTGCTTAGCAAATATTTCTTATGAACGTTCGGGAAGACGTAGAATCCTAATTAATAAAGGAATATTAAGATTTATGCCTTCAATAACTCTCATATGATTTTTAATTTCTTCTAGAAATATTTCATGTCCTCCAACAATTAGTCTAGCAGGAGAAATTATAATTTTAAATAGATTAATGTCTTGAAATCCATTGTGTATAATTTTCCTATCTTTTTCTTCATTTTTATCAGCTTGTTATAGTTTATATCTATACTCTTATACCCAACATGGAATAATTTTCTCAGGTTGTTATTCTTTTAATTCTGGAAACGTACGTGAATTTTTCTTAATTATAATACATTGAATTCCATTAAATTTAATTATTTTGAAATTAACATTATTGATATAATTCAATTAGTTTAAAATAAAACATTAAATTGTGGATTTAAAAATATAAATCTATATTGGATCATTACTAAAAATAAACTTAATATATATATTTTTTTAATTTTATTAATTTTAAGATTAATAATATTAATTTTATCAATAAATATGATTATTTTTGATTATGCAATTATAATAGAATGACTGATTGTTACAATTAATTCATGTAATATTTATATAACATTAATTTTTGATTTTATATCAACCTTATTTCTTTCAACTGTTATATTTATTTCATCAATGGTTATATTATATAGAGGTATATATATGATAAATGATAAATATATTAATCGATTTATTTATATTATTATAATATTTGTAATGTCAATAGTATTATTAATTATTAGACCTAATATAGTAAGTATTCTTATTGGATGAGATGGATTAGGATTAGTATCATATTGTTTAGTTGTTTATTATCAAAATTTAAATTCTAGAAATGCTGGAATACTAACGGCATTAATAAATCGTATTGGAGATGTTATAATTCTTTTATTAATTGCATGAATAATAAATTTTGGATCTTGAAATTTTATATCTTTTATTAATAAGATAATAATGAGTCCAATAATTATGCTAATTATTATTGCAGGATTTACAAAAAGAGCTCAAATTCCTTTTTCTTCATGACTTCCAGCAGCTATAGCTGCTCCAACTCCAGTATCGGCCCTTGTTCACTCATCAACATTAGTTACTGCAGGAGTATATTTAATTATTCGATTCAGAAATTTAATTATATCATTCAATTTAATTCAAGTATTTTTAATGTTATCATTACTAACAATAATTATATCAGGTTTAGCTGCAAATTTTGAATTTGACTTAAAAAAAATTATTGCATTATCAACTTTAAGACAATTAGGAATTATAATATCAATTTTAATATTTGGTTATCCAATATTATCTTTTTTTCATCTTATTATTCATGCTTTATTTAAGGCATCACTTTTTTTATGTGCTGGAGTATTGATTCATAGATTAATGAATAATCAAGATATTCGCATGATAGGCTGTATAAGTTATAATATACCAATAACTAGAACGTTCATAAATATTGCAAATTTATCATTATGTGGGATACCCTTTATGAGAGGGTTTTATTCAAAAGATTTAATTATAGAAATAATATGCTCCAGAAATATTAACTTTTTAATTTTATTATTAATATATATTGGAATTGGAATAACATCTTTTTATTCTGCCCGATTAACATATTTTTCAATAAACATAAATTTTAATTATTATAATTTTAGTTCACAAAACGAGTCATTTAATAGTATATTAAAGAGAATCATGATTTTATCTATTTATTCAATTTTATCAGGGTCTATATTTAGATGAATCATATTTAATAATCCTGTAAGAATTATTCTCCCCATAGAAGGGAAACTAATAGCAATGGCTTTATCTTTTTTAGGGTTATTAATTGGATATGAAATATCCATATTTTCATCCATAGTAAAAAAATTTACAAGAGAATTCATAAATTCTATATGATTTTTAAAACAACTATCAACTTTTCATACTCAATTTCTTTTTTTAAAAAATTCACTTATATTTCAAAAATCAATTGATTTAGGGTGAGGAGAAAAAATTGGGCCTCAAGGTATGATTGAATTGATAAAATTAATTATAATATTTAATATTAATATGAGAAAAAATAATTTCAAGATTCAAATAATAACATTTATTGCTTGATTTCTAATTATGATATATTTAAATAGCTTAAACATTAGAGCATAATATTGAAGATATTAAGGTAATAAATATTTTTAAATATTTATAAGGATTTTTCCTCTCTTTTCAATGAAAATGAAATGTTTTATAAACTTTATAAATAAGGAAAAAACGGAATTTAACCGCTTTAAAAGCTAGTTAGCAGCTGCTTTTATTCTTATTTCCTTTTAACTGGAAATTATATATTCAATAACTTTATTAACAATAAAGTGCCTTATTTTTGGCTTCAATTAATAAACAAAGGAATAAAGATTCTTTTTTTAGGTCGAAACTAAGTGTATTCATTACTTCATTGCTTTAAGAATGGCTAGTCTGAGCACCTATTGATTGCAATTCAATAATTATAATTAAATACATTCCCATTAAATTCAATTTAACATTCTATTTTTTCATTCATGATATAAGCCTAATATTAAAAATAATAAAAATAACAATATCACTAAATAAATTTCAATAATATTAATAGTTGATATTGCAATAACTATAGGTATAATAATCACTAATTCAACATCAAAAATAAGAAAGATGACTGCAATTATAAAAAAATGTCTTGAAAAAGGAATTCGAGATGACTCAAAAGGATCAAATCCACACTCAAATGGAGATGATTTTTCACGATCAATTATTGATTTAGTTGACACAAAATATAAAAGAGTTATTAAAGTAAATAAAATTAATAATATCATAATACAATAACTTACAACATTGAAAATTATTCTATTTAAAAATTAATCCTTTTAATTGGAAGTTAAATATACTTATATACTAATAGAATATTTATCTACCCCATCAATAAATTGATACATATAAAAATAGTCAAACAATATCAACAAAATGTCAATATCAAGCAGCTGCTTCAAAACCAAAATGATGAGCTCTAGAAAAATGAAATTTCAATTGACGTAATAAACAAATTATAATGAATGTTCTTCCAATAATAACATGAATTCCATGAAACCCTGTTGATACAAAAAACGTTGATCCATATACAGAATCTGAAATACAAAACGATGATTCAAAATATTCATATATTTGAAGAATAGTAAAATATATACCTAATATTAAAGTTAATAAAATACCATAAACAGATTCATTATATTTACTTTCTATTATGGAATGATGGGCTCACGTAATTGTTACTCCAGAACACAGTAAAATTATAGTATTTAATAGAGGAATTTGTATTGGATTAAAAGGCATAATTCCAGAAGGAGGTCAATTTATACCAATTTCTATGACAGGTCTTAATCTTCTATGAAAAAATCCCCAAAAGAAAGAAATAAAAAATAAAATTTCTGATACAATAAATAAAATTATTCCTAGTTTTAGACCTCTCACTACAACTATTGTATGAAATCCTATAAACGTCCCTTCACGCGAAATATCACGTCATCATTGAATTATAGTTAAAATTAAAATTAAAAATCCAAAAGATATTAAAATAAAATTTTGTATATGAAATATTATTACTATACCAGAAACAAAAGTTAGAGCTCCAATTGACCCCGTTAGAGGTCATGGTCTACAATTAACTAAATGATATGGATGATTATTCATTAAGAGACTTCTCTATAATACAGAGTTCTTAAAACTGTAAAAACATAAGATTGAATTATACAAACTGCTGATTCAAATAATATCAATAATATCTGAATTAAAATAATTAAATTTATATAAATTTCTAAATTAGTTGATCTATTTCCTAATAATGTTATTAGTAAATGACCGGCAATTATATTTGCTGTTAGACGAACAGCCAAGGATCCTGGTCGAATTAAATTTCTGACAGTTTCAATACATACCATGAAAGGTATTAAAATTATTGGAGTTCCTATTGGAACTAAATGACAAAATATATGATTTGTATTATTAATAAATCCAAATAAAATAAAAGTCAATCAAAGAGGAAGAGCTAAACTAAGAGAAAATACTAGATGTCTTGATCTAGTGAAAATATATGGAAACAATCCAAGAAAGTTATTGAATAGAATAAAAATAAATAAAGAACAAAATAATAATGATCTACCAAAAGATCCTGAATTTATTAATAAATTTAATTCAAAACTTATTGTATTTAAAACTTTATTTATAAAAATTACATAACGACTGGGAATATATCATAACCCTATAGGCATGAATAATAATAAAATTAAAGAACTTAATCAATTTAATGAAAATAACCCTGTTGATGGATCAAAAGTTGAAAATAGATTTGTTATCATAATCAATTATATAAATTATTAAAATTATTAATCAAATTCATCTTTGGAATTTTCATAAAATAAAAATAAATAAAAGTTATAATTAAAGTAACAATTAATAAAAAAAAGAAAAGCATAAAACATCAATTTATTGGAGATATTTGTGGGATAGAAAAATACCATTCTTAGTTTCTTGAATCTGACAGATTGATGTTTTTATAATAAACTAACTTTTCATCATTAAAAGTAGTCGTTAGTTACTATAAATTGGTTTAAGAGACCATCACTTACTTTCAGTCACTTAATGAATAACTTATTAATCAATTAATAAAACAATTTATGTCAACTCTTTCAATAACAATAGGTATAAATCTATGATTTGCTCCACAAATTTCAGAACATTGACCAAATGATATACCAGGTCGATTAATAAATATTCTCGCTTGGTTTAATCGACCAGGCACGGCATCCACTTTAATTCTCATAGATGGTATAGCTCATGAATGAATAACATCAAATGATGAAATCAATAATCGAATTTGAGTACTAAAAGGTAAAATCGTTCGATTATCTACTTCTAATAAACGGAATTCTCTAATTAATATATCATTTTGAGATTTTATATAAGAATCAAATTCAATATTTAAAAAATCTGAATATTCATATGATCAATATCATTGATGGCCAATAATTTTTAAAGTTATTAAAGGTTTATTAATTTCATCCAATAAATATAATAATCGTAAAGATGGAAATGCAATAAAAATTAATGTTAAGGCAGGCAAAAGTGTTCAAAAAAACTCAATTAATTGTCCTTCTAATAAAAGTCGATTAATAATATTATTAAATATAATAACTGTTATTATATAAGTAACAATTGAAGTGATAATAATTAAAATAGTTAAAGTATGATCATGAAAAAATATTAACTGTTCTATTAATGGTGATATAGCGTCCTGCATATTAATATAAGATCAATTAGAAATTTCTAACAAAAGTTATTTATATATGAATCTTAAATTCATCGCACTTCATCTGCCATATTAGAATTGAACTAATAATGGAATCTCACTATATGAGTGCTCAGACGGAGGAAGTTTGTGTAACCATTCAATAGAAGAATTTATATTAATTGAATATAAAATCAATCGATGTGAAATAAATCTTTCTCAAATAATAAACAATAAAAATAAAATTCCAATAAATGAAATTCTTCTTCCAATAGAAGATACAATGTTTCATGATATAAATGCATCAGGATAATCTGAATACCGACGTGGTATACCTCTCAATCCTAAAAAATGTTGAGGAAAAAAGGTTAAATTTACCCCTATAAACATAATCAAAAAATGAATTTTTAATCAATTAGAATTTAAAGATAATCCAGTAAATAAAGGATATCAATGAATAAATCTTCCTAAAATTGCAAATACTGCACCTATTGATAACACATAATGAAAATGAGCTACAACATAATATGTATCATGTAATACAATATCAATTGATGAATTAGCCAAAATCACCCCAGTCAATCCACCAATAGTAAAAAGAAAAACAAAACCTACTGCTCATAAAATTGAAGGTCTTATCTTGATTTTAACTCCTCTCAAAGTTGCTAATCATCTAAAAACTTTAATTCCAGTTGGAACAGCAATAATTATTGTAGCAGAAGTAAAATAAGCCCGTGTATCAACATCCATACCAACTGTAAATATATGATGTGCTCAAACAACAAATCCTAAAATACCAATTGATATTATAGCATAAATTATTCCTAGTGATCCAAAAGATTCGATTTTTCCACTCTCTTGAGTGATAATGTGAGAAATTAGTCCAAATCCAGGCAAAATTAAAATATATACTTCAGGATGTCCAAAAAATCAAAATAAATGTTGATATAAAATTGGATCTCCTCCACCTGAAGGATCAAAAAAAGAAGTATTTAAATTTCGATCAGTTAATAATATTGTAATTGCACCAGCTAAAACTGGTAATGAAAGCAATAATAAAAAAGCAGTAATTAATACTGCTCACACAAATAAAGGTAACCGATCTATGTATATTCCCATTGATCGTATATTAAAAATTGTTCTAATAAAATTAACTGCACCTAAGATTGAGCTAGCTCCAGCCAAATGTAAAGAAAAAATAGTTAAATCAACACAAGATCCTGAGTGTGCGACGCCTCTTGACAACGGAGGATAAACTGTTCAACCAGTACCTGCACCTCTATCAACCATTCTACCAATTAATAATAATGTCAATGAAGGTGGTAATAATCAAAAACTTATATTATTTATTCGAGGGAAAGCCATATCAGGAGCACCAATTATCAAAGGAACCAATCAATTCCCAAATCCTCCAATCATAACTGGCATCACTATAAAAAAAATTATAACGAAAGCATGAGCAGTAACAATCACATTATAAATTTGATCATCTCCAATAAAAGATCCAGGAATGCCTAATTCAACACGAATAAGAACTCTTAAAGTTGTACCTACTATTCCCGATCAAATCCCAAAAATGAAATATAATGTTCCAATGTCCTTATGATTAGTTGAGAAAAATCACTTATTCATAACTAATCATTGATTTATTCCCAATTGAGATGACTGAATTAGGTAATAAACTGTAAATTTATTTATGGATATGTTTTCCTCTCAATAATCTAATCTAATCTAATATTTTCTTCCCTATTCTTCTATTTTTTTCTTCAATATAGTCTTATATTTAATAATAATATTAAATTGCAAATTTAAAGGTGATTAAAATAAATCTAAGGCTTACAATAAATTATATTTTTAACTTTGAAGGATAATAGTTTTATTAACTTAAAACCTTACTAATTCATAACATTAAATAAGGTTACAACTATAAATCCAATCAATAAAGAATTTACTATAAATAATGTACTATTTAACCTAAAAGTTGACAACTTTAAAGATATATTGGTTATCATTAATCCTGTCATTACAACTCGCAAATAATAAAATAACACTAATAAAGCAGTTATTACTAAAATTAAACATAAAAAATACATTTTATTAACCAAAAGACAATAAATTATCATAAATTTTGGGAAAAATCCTAAAAATGGTGGTAATCCACCTATTGACATAAAAATAATTATTAACATTAATGATTTAACCCTATTGTTAAACAAAATAAAAACTTGATTTAAATAATTCATATTATTTATTCAAAACAGATAACAAGTCAAAAATAAAGAGAGGGAATAAATTAAAAAATATACCAGTCATATATAATTTATCAATATAACCCCTCTAAAAATTCAACTTAAATTGTAAATTGATGAATATGCTAAAATTTTTCGAATTGATGAATAACACAGTCCCCCTAATGAACCTCAAATACATGATAAAACAATAAATAAAATCAATCTTATATCTAAATAACTCAATAAAATAATGGGAATAATCCTTTGAACAGTTATAATTAAAAAAGACACTAGTCAAGATAATCCATCAATTACTGAAACATATCAATAATGGAATGGAGGAGATCCAATTTTAATTATTAAACTAATTATAATAAAATATTTTACTTGAAATAATATTCCTAAAATAACAACGAACAGGAATAATAGTCTTGAACCCATTCTCTGAATAATAAAATATTTAATTATTGACTCAGATGAGTAAACTCTTATTTTATTTATCATAAAAGGCAAAAATGATACTATATTTATTTCGACTCCTATTCAACAACCCAGTCAATTGTTTGAACAAATCACCAATATAATACCAAAAAATAAGAATGCCACAAATATTATATAAGAAGAATTTTTTTTAATTAAAAAGAGGATAATTTTCCATAAATGAGGTATGAACCCATTAGCTTAATTTTAGCTTATCTTTTATATGTTGTAGTTTATGAAGAACATTAATTTTTGATATTAAAAGACAGTTTAATTCTGTTAACATAATAAGAGTATAATATTACATAATTTATTCTATCAAAATAACCCTTTTTCATTCAGGCATCTTATTTTTTTTCTTGTTTTTCTTTTTTTTTTATTTTTATATATGACTTATAATATCTGGTGTATGGTTTATTATACAATAGACTTAAAGCCAATATTAGATTCGCAACTTTATATATTCTTTCCTTCATTTCTCCCTATCTCTATTTATTGATTAAAATAAAATTACGGAACTGAATAACTAGTAACAGTTAAAGAGTTAGTTAAAATACAATAATTACATCAATTTTTGTACACCCACATTTCGCAAATCCGGTTAATAAAATATATGCTTACAGTATATTTATAGTTAAATTAAAAATATTAATGTTAATGTTACTGTATTACCATATTTATATATTCATATATAATAAATATATATACATATGTATATATATATATATAATAGTATGTTTTTCTTTTTTTTTTTATTTGGAATTAAAAAAATATATATACATATATATATATATGTATGTATTTATATATTTAATAATATAATATAATATAATATATAAATGTTACTGAAATTACGGTTCGACATACATTATGTTGTAAATAACTAAAATATATTAAAACATTATTTGAAATTTTACTAAACAACACTATGTCATAAGCTGTGAAGCTTATCACGTCTAAACACCCTGAGAATCTTCGATAAGTAGTCTCCACGCTGAAAGTCTTCACCTCCTTCAATTCGTTAATCGTAGGGATTGTGTCCTACAGTCTTCATCCATTAACATCAGGTTTGTTTTTGATATCGAATCGTATTAGAATTAGATAGTTCCAGCTATAATGCTTAAGGTAACGGACTTACTAAGGCAAATTTGACTTAAAGTTATGAATGTAGAAGCTGCACGTTTGAAAACAGATTGACCTATCCGCATTTACGGGAATGCGAAAGACGAAATTATAAACTTGTTATAGGTCTAATTACAATTATAGTAATTATAGGCCTAAACTGGTTATAGTAATTAATTATAACTTCAACAGATTTATTATTAAAAAAGTTTTTATTATTCACGAAAACACGTCTATTTGATAATTTTTTACACGATACTTTATCCCGCTTTATTATGTATTGAACTTTGAACCGAAAATGATCTTTTTACCACTGACGTTATCACGTTAATGATTATCAATAAACTTGGGCTATTTATTTGTTTAATAAACTCATACATTACTGTTCTGAATATTTATCTTTTCATGACATAAATCAGAACCCTTTGTTTTTACCCTTTGTATTTACCGCATAAGTATGCTTCGTCAAGATACAGAACGTTCTAACAGAAACTTTTAAAATGTGTTTTATATTTTGAAATGAGAAATGAAATACTGCAACGAGGGAACACGACACAAACGAGCGAAATAAAGAGAGGACACATGACGATTTAACCAGGTGTATGGATTATGTAAACTCTGAATTGTTTTTCAGCTGCTTTTAAGTCGATGAAAATATTTAATCTCATTCAAAATATTTTTTATATGGCGTATCCATGCAAGGAGTTAGGTAAACACATAATGGTGATGAAAATAGATTCTCTAATGTACTTCCTTAAAGCGCTCGCACTAAGAGTAGTGCGTCAATCAAGCAGTCCAGTGGCCTGAGTATTTTTAACTATTATTGTGGGAAATAAATTTATTCTCACAGTCAGTCATAATTATTCATTTATTTAGTTTTGAATACCATGGTTTTTGATGCTACTCTCCTATGAATCATGCACAGCATATAGAGTTCGTAAAAAGATAAAACTAAATTTTTCCTGTATTTGGTAAATAGTCATACTTGATAACTTATCGCGATTGTCTACGCATACTATAGAGGAGTTTCCAATCTACTCTTGTAAATGTTGGGGAATAAAACACTTACGGTTGATACACGAAACGCTGCACTATATTTTAATTAAGTGTATCATATTCATACCCTACAATCAAAATTTATAAGCGTAAATATATATTTTTTTAATATAAGAAATTTACCCAAAACTAGACAGATCACGTCAAACTTAGAGGGATAGGATTCTGATGAAGGCCTTTGAACAGGATTAATTTTGATAATCTCTGCTGTTTCGTCAACGATTATGATGATGATGATGAAATTATAAACACTGTAATTTTATTATTTAATATAATTATAATATAAAGTGTAATTCTGTTTTTTGTTTCTGTATTAATAAAAGTTAGGTTTACTTAATAAATGTTAGACAAATTGACTAAAATCGTAAAAAAACCATAATATGTTATATAACCTACAACACGTAATTCTGTATGTATATAACAGTTTGTATATAGGCCTACGAAGAGTTTCCCGTTTTATTAATTACTGTAACGTAATAGCTAATTCGTCATAGTCTTACGAGAATAGCTTATAGGTGCCAGGTCAGTGGAATAACTCATTAAAGATAGAGGAATCGATAGTCTCAATTTATATTAATGTTTTTATAAAAGTGTCATACCCATATCATTCATATTACAATAATTGTATATTACATACATGTACAAAATGCGCTATCACAACAAATAATAAAACAAAATATAAAGCTGTTGCATACTGTTGTAACCCCTCTTGAAGTGTTGTATTGACTCATAAAAAAAAGGGTTTTTTTTTTTTTTTTAAAGAGGGGCCACAAGATAATTAAAACTAGGCCAAAGCCTAGAGAAGCCAAAATGCGCTGGATCCAGTGAGACGGGACTTGCAATTAAAACTCACAAAATTAACAACCAATAAAATCTTTTTTATTATAAACAAACTCATTATATCTCCTTTAAAAATGTTACTTGAAAAAATCAATAAATATAAAATTTATATTCTATATTCCCCTTAAAAATGTTACTTGTCCCAACTTAGCCCTATATCTAACCCCCCAAAATACACACGAATATACAATACATACACACGTTCCACAACACAGGACAATTACAACTTCTATCATTAAAATCTTGCCACACCTCTTTCACCCCATGAGGTACATAATTTACAATTTATAAATATCCTTGCACGCAACACCTATTGCAAGGTCTTAATACCTAATAACTCAAGATATATGTGTGTAACACCAGTGGCCCCAGGACATACTAAATTCAGGAGTTGGCATAATGCCTGATACTATTATAAAGTGCTCCCACATTGAGCACTTAGACTTGGAGTAAATATAATTAGAATTCAGTAAACACACAAGTGATCATAATCAATTAAAAAGAATTTAAACAGGATAAATTTTGTTAAATATTGAAAACAGTAATGTGTCATAATGCCTTACAACCTTTTAAAATTAATTTGGCCCAAAGGCCGACATGTTCCTAGGCAAGATCGTGCATAACTCAACCTGTCCAAAGAGCATGTTCAAGTCTGCATGAAAATCCACCTATACAGGATTAAACTGGTGACCCGACTGAACTACCAAAGAAACTTCTATCCCTATATGACCCAAACTGAATATAAATATATGAAATTAATGCATAAAATGAAAACTAAATTTAACCAGTGAAATTACATGGTGAATGATAGAATTACTAGCACTAAGGTAACCCTTCTACTGAAAACAAGAAAGAAATTTACAGGCCTGAATGGTAATCAGCCACAGATACATGCCAACCTCTGGGCTTACATTTAATACAAACAGAGTTACAAAATGTACAAAAGATTCCCCCCCAAGTCCACGCACTATTCTGTCCCGTTAACCGGGGACCCAATTAAGATGTTTAAAGCTTAAAGTCATTGATGTTGTGTAACTATATGTCCACGGGTTCTAGTGGGTTACATCCCCTTGTATAAAAGTAAATTGGTTTGGTGTCACCTGATTTATTCCGTGGTGTGAAGTTGTGGTATTCTGGTCTACATTTTAGTGTGTTTGTGGCCTGTCCTCTCTATTCTCCTCCGGCAGATGAAGTTGAGAGAGTCTAGATGGTCATGTTCAGGTTGGGGCTGTTCCTCGACTTGCAGCGAGGGACCCGCAGATCTGTGTTAATTTAGCCTACCATAGATGGAAGATGGTGCAATTAAAAACTTCTCTCTGTCGGAGAACGAGGCGTGGTGTTTTCGATGACGACCAGAATAAGACAGGTTTTAGAAACGCAGTTCCGGCTTTTCTCAACTCGCAATCAGCAGCGAACGCCAGAGCGCAGCACCAATCAGGCGCAACTTAATTACCTCATTACAGTATCGTAGCCGCCCCCGCTAAATACAGTACAGTATTTTTCGTCAGCTTTCTCGTTAAATACCGTACACGATTTTTGTTTATTCGCGCCGATCTTACTCGACTCGGCACACTATTATATAGCAAATTCATGATTAGTTTTCTCATGTTTCCGATCTGACGATGAGCTGAAAGGCTCGAAAGCGCTAATCAAGAATTTTCTGTACAGTAGTGTGCAACAGTTTCATTTTCTGTTTGTCAAAATAATCACTAATACAAGTTTGTTATTATAAATATAGTAAAAGCCAGTAAGTTAAACAAATCTACTATTCTGCAATCTACAACCGCACAGTCATTGCTGTTACAATTCTATTGTAATTGATTAAGGCCGAAGAAATAATCGTCAGACGTGGAGAAAAGGTATTTTTTGAAGAGGTTAACAAATTAGAAGAGAGTATAAAATTTAAAATGGAAGTAGGAAACAAGGAAATAAATTTCCTAGATTTTAAACATAAGAATAACAAGAGAAAATAAACTAAAATTTGACATTTATAGAAAAAGCACATATAGGGATGTTATAATACCAAATGATTCATACCATCCAATACAGTATAAAATGGCAGCGATAAATAATTTCTGTTATAGAATAAACAGTTGTATAGAAGATGAGGAAAACAGAAAGAAAGAAATAGAAAGAATAAAAATAATTGTAAAAAACAACAAGTATAATACGAATGTAGTAGATAAAATATTTAATAATATAAAACGAAGAGAAGAAACAAAAAATTAGAATAGTAAAGAAAAGAAGCAGTATAAGGGATCCATATCATATATAGGTTATAACACAAGAAAGGTACAAAAATGTTTTAGAAAATATAATATAGAGGTAGCGGTTAAAAAATCGAAAACCGTGTTTGATATAATAAAAACTACGAATTTGGAAGAAGATGACATATTGAAGAAAAGTGGAGTATATATGCTTAGTTGTGGGGAATGTGACAAAGTGTATTTGGGCGAAACGGGTCGTCAATTTTGCCAGAGATTTAAAGAACATAAGAGGGGTGAAGCAGAGTAACGACGAATTCATTATACGCTAGGCATTTTATAGAAGAAGGACATCAATTCATAGACCCAGTTGTAAATTATAAGATAATAAAAGTGATGAGTAAAGAAAAAGAAAGGAAATTAAAGGAAGAAGTGGAAATATTAAAAATAAGAAATAAAGATGAAAAAAGACTAATGAATATAAAAACAACATTTGAAAATGAAGAAATATTTAGCAGCTTATTAGAAAACAAAAAAGAGTAGAAGATGAGTTAACGTGAATTGTATCGGCTACAAAAGTGTTAATGTAAGACAACCCACTATGGGTGGAGCTAAGTAAGACGTTACTCCGTCAGTGGGCGGGGCTAGATAGGTCCGGTAGAACGGTATATAAGAAGTGAACAGTTTCATATTTCTTTGTTGGTAAATGACCTGAAGATGCTTGACTGCCGAAAGCGCTCCTCAATACCAAAGACAACATAGTGGTTTGTACAAAATTACTAGTAGAAATATTTGTTTAATTACTTGTTACTATGGTAATTAATTCTGGTCTCCATGGTGTTGTTGACTTCTTTATACGCGTCAACAAAAAGGCATAATTAAAAGGGCCTAAATCGTGCGACCGAGGCAAAATATCAAATTCCATGTTAGACAGAATTTTTCGCCTTGAGTCAAAGGTTACCTGTGCAAAATGTGGTGGCAATCGGTGTAACGGTGTGGATTTGTATTCAGTACCCATAAATCCTCAGACTTTGAGTTATATATATATATATATAGATTTCACAGATATTTTCTAGATCGACGACCCAAAGTTTCCGATGATCCCTCCTTATCCTTTAAACTACGTCACTAGCCCACTTTGTGCACAATACTAAAACTCGTCTCAATTTCCCTGATTGTTTGGGAAAAGGCTTTGACGGTGCAAATATATTATACAATGTATTCAGTTCTTCTAAAAAAAATTCTGCAAATCTTTCTGAAAAGCTAAAAATTTTAGATAAATTATTTCTGAAATTCTGTCTTTTATTATGTTACTGGCTATTTCAACTATTTCCGTATCAGCAAATTTGTTCGCCCATTTTGTTTTCCAAATTTGACAAATAATTATACGGACATTGAAGTCGACTTTCAGTTGATCCAAACATTAATTTCTATGTAAACCATTAAGAATATGATAGTTGACCGTTCAGATCGGCGGATTTCAACAATATTCGTCAGGTCCTCCAGTCTTTTATAAAACCTCTCCGCCTTCTATTTAAACTGGGGAATGAAGGAGCGTTTTTCGCTTTTAGATTATCAAGTAATTTATGTAACTCTTGAAAAATTTTCCACAAGAACGTCTTCCCATTGTCGCCAAGAATTTCCACTGGAATTACATAGCAGAACACAATACACGAAATGTTTGCATTCCATTTGAGACGTTGTAACCGTTTTTTAACAACTCTTCAGATCCTCTTTTCTGCAAACAAACAGCCTGGTGTGTTTCCTCTTTTTTGTGCATCAAAGACTGATGTATTCTTTTACGCTGTGTGCAGTATTTGTGCATTATATTCTATCTCGTTATTTTTGTGTCCAATTGTAACCCCTCTTTCCTTTTATGCTTTTTATATATACGAGCATATGTATAGAAAACAAACTTCTTTTTTTTTCTTTTTATTTTATTTTATTTTTTTTATTATTATTTTTTTGAAAGAGAGGCCACTAGTTATTTAGAACTAGGCAAGAGCCTAGAGAAGCCAAAAATGCGCTGGGTCCAGTATGATGGGACTTGCAAATGAAACTCTGCTCTAAGAAAACAATAACAAGATTTATTGTATTCATCCTTTTGTACAATTAACTCCCCTAGTGTACAATATATGCGACTTTGAAAGAGTAAGATAATATTACAAGTGTTTTCATAATCAAGAATAGCTCAAACTTCAAAAACCCCAATCGTTATTGTTCTTAAAATCATTATTATAATTCACATTCGACATAGGCATCGCCAAATAATTGAGCTTGATATTACTGAGCAGAATACAGTTACCTTAAATAATGTAAAATGGCGCATAGTCTCGACCCTCCCAGTAAATTACATAAATCATAACATGATATATATATATATGCATAATAATGTATAACAATCTAACAATCACGTAAGGCATAACACACAACATATAATTAACATAGATACACATTTACATATAAATGGCACACACCATGTCCACCTGGTTAACAGCGTATATTTTGGCATCGTACACCCTCAATCCTCTTATTCAGATCAAGTATCCGGCCCACCGTAAATTTTCAATTAACAAACGCAAACCCAACTAATAAATCCCAAAAGAGTAGAGTAGACATGCCCCAAAATTCTAAGTATATGAACAGCCAAAGTCAATTTGGCTAAATAGTCCGAACGGCACACAAGTACCCAGCAAAAAGGTAATTATCAATTTCGGATCCCAATAATGATAATAATAATAAGTGCCATCACGAGGTCAACATGGATGCCCGGTTGCATAACTGCATTTCTCATTTCTTTTATTTTCCTGACAAAAAATTTGCAAAATCAGTGGAACGTGACCACCCATAAATACTTATAACTGGTACTGATTTGTCTTGCATTCTTTAACATTTATTAATGAATTGGTATTATGAGCAATAAAAGTTTAACAATTTGTGTGCTGGCTATGGCAAAATTTAGTGGTTACAAAATTATTTGAACAGTAAAATTGGATTTCGACAAGCAGAATCTATGGAATTAATGTACTAAAACATGCTTGAGGTGTTCATAAGAATCCACTTGGCCTCAGGCACGGTCATGCGCCCGGAGTAGATCCAGCAAACTATGACATTATATTGTCCTGTGGTGAACGGCACCAACAGGTGTCGTCCACAGGTTAAAACACCTCCCCCGACCTTTAAATTAATAATCCAATACACAACCCAATTAAATAGGAAAGTAATTGACCATAAAATTCCCCAGCGGGGACCGAGACACCCGTGCACGCATGCTTAACACAGAAATAAATTAGTGGCCGGAAATGCCGACCATATTTACAGAAACTCACATCAACTCGGGTGATGCATGACCCTGGCTGAGTTTACAATTCCCTGAATGAGATAAACATTAATATGTTAATGAGGCGTAAGCCTTAGTAAAAAAACCACGAAAAAGTAACATGTAAACCCAATTGTCCCGTTGGACTTGTCCGGAACAAAGTCCCCAAACTGGAGCATCTCCAAAGTGTCGCAAACAAAGTGTATCGGCCACAAACATTTTGTTTCAAAAAAAGCTTAAATGTCACCTGGTTAGCAGCATAAGGGTAGAGGATCTGGTCGAGTGTGTCCGTCCATCCGGCCTGACAGCTTGACGGAAGTGGTTGAATTTATCTCATGGAAAGCAGGTATTCGGCCATCCTCTGGAGCGAGACAGATTATCGTCTAGATCGGAAACCCGGAAGGTCGCGTAGACTTCTACTTATACATAGCAAAAATAGTAGAGCAATTTCAAGTCGATGCTGTCAGGCGAATCCGGACGTTACTACGCTGAATGATGAGATTAAACTGAACAGTCCTGCAGCTGAAAAAATAGTATGAAGCGCTGGAACAGAGCGCGCGCGGATCGGCCCAGCGTCCAGATAAAGGACGTACGTAATTTCTTACGTAAACACTTACGTTGTTAAATACGTAATTTAATAATTCCACTATTAAAAAAAAACACCGCCGAGTTTTTTCGAAAACACGGCACACCCCCACCCCAAAAGGGCAACTTGGTTGCCTCACAGTTAAACTCAGGGAGGGTACCCTGCAGTGTACCCCCTTCCCAAAACAAGCTAGTGGTCTTCCTGATTATGGCGGCCCAGCAGCACTTGCTCTCAGGAGAACAGACATCCCCATGCGACCCTCTCCGCTATGCCAACCCCACGGGACCGCCCCATCACGTCACCCTCTCCGGTGACCATCACCTCCTTCCACCGGTCCCACTCACATACTCGTCCTAAGACCAAACAAGGTATCTCCCACCTTGGTATGTGAGTGACCGCACTACTCCTCGTCCATCTCTTGGACCGACCAGCCACATGCACCCACAAGGCATCTCCATCCTTGCCATATGGCTGGCCCACTTCCCTACACAAGGGCGGAAGGCCCCGCTTAGCCAGACAGAGAGGACCGCATCAAGGGCTCGCGAACATTAATCTCAACTCTTACTTTTCAAAAACAACATAAGTAGCAGGGGGTTTTACTTCACCACAGCACCATCGATACACTATATATATATATATATATATATATATATATATATTGTAGCATAACAAAATTATCACATTAAAATTTTAACTTAATGCAACATAGATAAAGAAGAAAAGGTCCATAGTGAGTGAGAGGAATGAATTGTTTAAAGATTAAACTAAAGAAACTGTACATTAAGTCAATAAAATGTTAATAAGAATAAAAAAAAACAAAGAAAACTATTGGTCAAAATAACTTACTATGTAAAAACCCAATAAACCAGCAGTATACCCAGTAGATTGGGGAAGCAGTAAAAAGGAAAGAAAAGAAAAAGAAGATAAAAAGGTGAAAACAATATTAGTAAGGGAAATTTATAAGGCCAAGAAGCAGAGAAACAACAAGACAAGAAATTTACTAATATAATAACGAAGAAAGGACAAAATATGTCAAGATTCCTACAAAGAGCCTAGAAATAAGAAGAGCTATTCCAAAAATGTTAATAAAGGAATACATACCTTTGAACTAAATTTAAAACCAACATATTTAGACCCCGTAACTCAAGTTACAAGATACAATCCAATGAAAACCGAGTTGTAAACTAGATATAAGTATTATATGTAACAACCAAAAGACTACCAATAGTGTAGAAACAAACCAAAAACTACCATAGTGTAAAAACAAAAGACTACCATTAGTGTAAGAAATATAAGGTGAAATACCATAATAAATACAATAAAAGTCAGAGACTACAGTGAGTGTAGAGAATAACCAGTGACACACTATAATAAAAAATAGTGTAGGAAATAAAAATTATTTAAAAGGGCTGACAACATTATTAGTGATAAGAGTTTTTTTTAAATTAGATATAAGAAATAATATTACCCATAAAATGTTTTTTTTAATTACAGTTAAGTAAATTGTGAGAAGGACAATAAATACCAAAGGACAGTTCACAACTGAGTGTATAACCAATAATAAAATGTTTGTTATTTATTGTTAATCAGATAATATGTTAGATATAAGGTGATAATAGATATAAGATATTTTGAATCACAGTTGAGTTAATACCAAAAGAGACATAAATACAAAAGACAGTTAATGACTGAAAGTATTATTAATAATAAGATGTTTTAGTATAATTAAATTTGTTACAAAAGAACATAAAAACAAAGGACAGTTAATGACTGAAGGTATTGTTAGTAATGAGATGTTTCTATTATAGTTAAATGATATATAAAAAATAATAGGCATAAGATAGTTTGTTATCATTGAATGATACAGTCAAAAATAATAGATATAAGATGTTTTTGTTAAAATTAGGTAATATATGAAAAATAGTAGATAATAAGATGTTTTGTTGTATTTAAAATCATGTTAACTAATTTTCAAGTTTGTAAGGCAGAGAGGCAAGTAGGAAATAGGAATGTTATAATTTTATTTAAAACTGTAAACCATATGAAAGGTACAAAGCAGATTAGCTAATACACCACTCTAGAAAAACAGACCAGTAATGTAAACCAAAACTATCTATCAGAGAATCAAACTACATAATATAGGGAATAGAATTCAGTCCATACAACACAGAAATGAAAATGCAATTAGTACAGATACAATTAATAACGAATGGAATGACAAAGGAAACAAAATTAACTTTTTTTGGAAATAAATAATACTAGGCCTATAATGGTAATCAAATCAGACTAAAGGGTAAATTAATCAATATTGAAGGGTTATAACAACAAAATTATTAACAACAAAAGATAATCACGGAGTGATTAATATTATTCCATGGAAATATTATCAGAAAAACACTTATAAACCATTTAAACACTAAATTTGTACAAAATATGAGGCCTACAATAATTATCAAAAATTGTAAATTTTAGGCTTATATGAACTTAAAACAAACCCAGCTATATATCCAATTATGTAAAATTAATTTAAGAACATTGCTAAATAGTTAGATTTTTGTAAAATTAAGAAATAATTGAATTACAGCAATAAATAGGAAAACGTGTTAGGTATATTTAGAGGATGAACCAAATCTGAGACATGTACTTTTATAAATAAACAATGGAAAGAGGAAAAAGACATTTCATAAATTACCCCAAAACGACGACGTTCAGAGTTTAGTCTATTGTTAATCGTTAATATGACCAGTTGAGAAATTACTAACAGAAGACCGAAAAAGTATAATTTTGTGCAAAACCATGAGTGTAGCCTCGAAAGGTGTAACAGAGGTTAACTAAATAAAAATAACACTAACAGATAATAATTAACACCTAACTAATTCAGAACAACAGTAATAACACTATCTAACACGAGCACAAGAAATCAACGGCCATTTTGAGAATATTTTAAACCATATTAGCAGAACACGAATACACACTTTTGAACACCGGACACTTCAGCAGTAAACCATTACGAAACGACATCGCAGGAGAAGAGAGAACACTCTACTCTACATTCCAAGACAACTACAACTTCGCAGAGAAGGGAATACTCATTTATTTCTGTGGGAGAAGCTCAACCAGTATCAGCAGTGCATAGCAGAGAAAATCGAGGTTACGGCGGCCATACTTTATTTTCGAACCAGCACAAGACACAGCCTGCTTGAAGCCAGTGACGTCATCTCGACGAATGGTTCGATATTACTTTCCATAATTGACAATTTACATAATAATATTGTTTTTTCAGCCATAATGATTTATTTTAAAAATTAGTGTAAGAATTGTATCTTGTTCCTTGCCCTGTGACCATTTCGACTCGCTAAAAGAATCCTAATTAATTAATCTTGTAAAAAATATATTTTGTCAATCTTGTTCGCTACCGACTTGAGCAGATATCAACCAATGCCTGGGTCATGCGCAGCCTGAATGGCGCATAATTTTAAATGTCAATAAATGAACATCATTATTCAGAGGAAGAAGAAGAGCAAAGTCAGCAGAGAGAATCAACAGATCTAACTACACAATTAAATTATTAATAGAAACAAATAGTTTCGAACTACAAATTCATACCTATTTAATTGGAAGTAATTAAATTACACACACAATTAATTAAATATTTTTTAATTAATTGAATTAATAATTAAACAAAAGAAAATATATATATAAGTAAAATTTTATAACTTACAACAATTTTTATTATCAACAAATCACACTTTATTATTATACATTATTTATATTTAATTTATTCTTTATAATTGGGAATAATTACCAATTGGCGAGATCACTAGTGGGATTTCAGTTATTATAAAATCAACTTAATAATTATAAAACTAATCATTAATTAAATTTTAATGAAATTATATTACAAATTGGCGCTCACAACAGTGGGGCTTTAAGGAGACTAATCTAGTGAAATATATTACAAATTGGCGCCCAACGTGGGGCTTAAAATAGGAGTTAATAGAGTTATAAAATAAGGACGATTGTCCAGTTTCCTATTTTTAGCTGGGCAGCGATCAATAGGTCGGAAGAAGGAGCGAGATGCACAGGAGTGCTACATAAAGAAAAAGGGCTGTGGAGGCCGAACAGGAGGTAGACATGGAGGATAAAGAGGCGACACCAGTGGAAGATGTGGAGTCGATGTTACCGCCAGCAGAACCAAACAAGCCTGCACCACAGGATGAACAGCCGGAGAAATCCACCACAAAGGAAGATACAAAATTGGATAGAATGATGGAGATGTTACTCAGAGAATTTAAAACGACAAAAGAAGAGTTGGGTAATAAAATCGGAGATACAAATAAGAAAATCGAAGAAAATAGTAAGAAGATGGAGGAGAAAATGGAAGAAAATAGTAAGAAGATGGAGGAGAAAATGGAAGAAAATAGTAAGAAGATGGAGGAGAAGGTGGACGAAATAAAAAACTAGAATATATTATTAATGGAAGAAAATATTCAGAAGGTTGAGGAGAAAATGGAGGAAATAAAAACTGACAATAAACAATCGAAGGAGGAATTGACCCAGATAAGCCAGAAACTGGAAGAAACCAATAAAAAGATGGAAAATAATAGTAAACAATTAATAGAAGAATTAAGAGAGACGAACCAAGAGAATATGAACCGATTAGATGGAAAGATGGAAGCATTGAAGGAAGAATTGGGGCAAAAGATAGCTGAAAACAATGAAACAATCAGCAGGAAGGTAGAAGAGGAAATAACGGTAATCGAACAAAAGGTTACAAGAGCTGACGAAAGATGGAGTCAAACCGAACGAGAAGTACAGAGTATCAAGACAGAAATAAACACTAAGGTTAACAACATTGAAGAAACGAATAGGAAGACTTTAGAGGAAATACTAAAAGAAACACGTGAAGACTGGGAGCGAGTGCAGGACCGATTCACAGAAAAATGTGACGGCATTGAAGCTACTGTGACCAGTATCAACAGTCAGGTGCGACAGAATCAAACAGATATAGACCTGTTCCATAGTCGACCGACAAGTATTACCAGTTGTCCTAACAACGAGAATCGCGAAGGAATTAACTTCAGATTTTATAAAAACAAACCGATGGAGTTCCTAGCCAGAATCGAAGAGTACTTCACCAAACACAGAGGCAATCCATGGAGGGAGAATAAGGAAGTGCTTGACGAATCGTTCAAAGAGATAGCAGATAATTGGTGGATGGCGATAAGAGACGAAGTGACCGACTACCAACAATTCAAAAGGCTATTCAAAGCCAAATATTGGTCTGAATCGACACAAAATATCGCCAGAGACGGGATCTGTCATGGAAAATACAACCCGTATGGAAACCAGACTCTAACGGCGTACTTCTTGGGAAAGGTGTGCGTGGCCAAACATCTAGAGCCCAGAATACCGGAAGAATGCCTGGTCAGCAAGCTCTCATACCATTATGAGGAAGATATAATAAGAGCTAGAAGAAACAGTCAAATAAAGACTGTACAAGCAATGACCGAGCTCTTAGAAATGTATGAGCATGAGGATTACTACCGCCAAAGTCGCAGGAGATATGAAAGGCCGGAACCAAGAAGTAACACCAATAATTCGAATAATAATAATCGGCAGAATGTGGGCAACAACAATAATTATAATTCCGCAAATCGGAATAATGCCGAATACAATCATAACACCCGTAATAACAATAATGTACCTAGATTTAATAACAATAATAATAATAATAATAATCATGTTCCTCGAATTAATAATAATGAGGGCAACAACAATAATAATAATAATAATAATAATAATAACCGTCCACCAAACAACAACGGTTATTATAATAATAACCGTAATTATGTTCCAAATGGTCAGAGAAACCCCAACCCCTCTAATAACAATTATCATAGTAATTATAACAGGAATTACCCGAATGGAGGTAATAACAATAATTACAGGACATATCGACCCCATATTAACTACATCAGAGCGGAAGGCAGTGGACAGAGGAGGTACCAGCCTCAACGAAGGAGCCGATATTATGAGTACGAGACCTTTCAAGGAAGTCAGGGAAGTAATCGTTACAGAGAGTACGAACCCAGACGCAGTTCCAGCCTGGACAATCAACGAAGACTACCTGTAACGGAAGCCCAACAGGACGATCGTGCTGAACCAAACGAAGCAGTTTGAGGACTCCAAGTTGATGCTTCCAACGGCCTAATCCGTAATGATGCGGAACATTTAAACGGACGGAGGCAGTAATCAACTCCAATAACCCTTTACTGCTCCAATCTGCTGGGTTTGACCAAGAAATAAATTTGAAGGAAGAAAGAAAAAATTTTACAATAATATACAATAACTATTTGAAAGATATCCGTAAGGACCTGCTAGAAGAAAACGAAACTAACATTAGTAATAATGACAATGGAATAATATATGTAATTGCAGAAATTGAGGGTATTTCTGTTCCTATAATGATAGACACTGGAGCAAATGTCTCTATAATAAATCGTAATGAGTTGGACCGGATACAGCAGGAATGCCACAAAAACTTACCGGTACTACCTATTAATAATATTGTACTTGTAGGAGCTACCGGCCGACAGAACAAAACCATAAGAAAACAGGTATCCCTAAGTGTCAACAGTCAGGGCATTAGTGTGGATATGATATTTCTTGTTGCAGCCGGATTACCTTTCAACGTCATGATAGGATGTGACATATTGCGCAGAAACTCAGCAGTTATCGCCTTGTGCCGAGGGAAGGTATCACTCTTTTCTGAAGGTTCGACCTGGGTAGCCAATTTAACTAACAACAAGATGTTAGACTCCAGACAACTTCTCGACCACAAAAATAAGGTGAATTACTTGTCAAACTACTCGACAGACAACAAGCCAGTACATCAGGATTCGGAGGATGACCTATGGCCACAAAAGATTCAGGAGATACGTGACTTCCAGTGCCATAATACTACCGAGCAATTAGAGGAAAACCAGCTGAATCAATTAGTGAACATATATGAAAAATATCGAGCTGTATTTTCGGACGAACCTGGAAAGATCCGGAACTACCAATGTTCCATACGATTCAGAGAACCGGTAGAATTTAATCGAAAGTCGTATCCCATAGCACAATCTTTGAAGGAAGCCGTACGCACAGAGATCCAGAATATGATCAGTAAAGATATTATCGAGAGCAGTCAATCGCCATACACTAGCCCAATTGTGGCTATACAAAAGAAAAATGGAAAGGTAAGGCTTTGCCTTGACGCACGTGAGATAAATAAAATGATTATTAACGATCGTACCTCACCTGGCGAAATTGATGAGATATTGAAGAGATTTCACGGAACGAAGTTCATTACCACGTGGGATACCGTTTGCGGGTATTGGCAGGTGGAGTTGCACCCAGCAAGCCGGCAATACATGGCGTTCATCTTCGAAGGGCGCAACTATCAGTTTAAGAGGCTGCCCTTCGGGTTAGTGAACTCAGTAGCTGTTTTTGTCGCCTGTATGGATCATATACTCGGACCAGAAGCGCTCCAATTCACGACTGTCTATGTTGATGATCTCCTAATCACATCAACCAATTGGGAAGAACACTGTTATCGGGTGGAGCATGTCTTGAAGAAGCTGGCTGAAAATAATGTTACCCTTAAACTAGACAAGTCCAAGCTTATAGCTAAAGAAGTACAATTCTTGGGTTTACAATTAAACAGTCAAGGAATAACACCATCAACAGAAAAAGTAGACGCCATACAACGATTCCCTATACCAAAAAACAGTAGGCAACTACAATCATTTTTAGGCTTGTGTAACTACTATAGGAAGTTCCAAAATAATTATTCCGAACTGACGGTCCGATTTCAGTACCAGTTATCGTCCAAGAATAAATGGCGATGGGGTCAAGAACAAGACGAAACCTTCAAATCAATTAAGGAGAAGTTCTTAGAAGCAGTAATGCTCAACCATCCGGATTTTAACCGACCCTTCTTTCTAAACTGTGACGCTAGTAACATTAGCTTGGGATCAACACTGTACCAAGAAGACGAAGGTGGAAACCATCTAGTAGTGAGCTTTGCTAGTAGAACCCTTAATCAGTGTGAAAAGAACTATAACGTGACGGAAAAGGAACTGCTAAGTGTAGTCTTTGCCTGTGGGAAGTTTCGGACGTATATCCTCGGATATCCGGTGACCGTTCGAACAGATCACAAATCTATATCATTTCTGAGAAGATGTAAGTTAAGCCATGGTAGATTGACTAGATGGGTACTTGCCCTGCAGGAATACGACATACAGTGGGAGTATGTTCCTGGAAGTAAAAATGTAGTAGCCGACGTGTTATCGAGAGTAAATCTGGAAGAACAAACGTTCGAAGGCGAAAAGGAGAGCATCTTGAAAATCTATAATATTATTAAGGACAGATTCGATTTAGAAAAGATAGTGCAGGACATCAGCAAACACCAGCAGTCCGACCCGAAGTTAAACCACATTAAACTTCGTCTCTCCAACCAAGATGACACAATAACCAAGTTTTATTGTATACATAACGAAATATTATTCATCAAAACATCCCGTGATGAAGAGATATGGAAGATCATGATCCCTACTACAATCGAAAAGGATATCATCCTAGACTATCATCTACGATACGGTCACATGGGAGCCATGAAGGTGATCAAGGCGATAGAAGAGAATTGCCATATAAAAAATATAAATAGAAAGACGAGAAACTACCTCAAAACCTGTCTGATATGTCAATTGGTGAAAACCAACAATGAGAGAGAAGAGGGTATGATGATACCAATTACCTCACAAGCCAAACTGGAAAAGGTCTTTCTGGACATCTGTGGTCCATTTCCCAGCAGTGGCGGACGCCATCGATACAAATACATTATTATCATGATGGATCACTTCACAAAATTCACAAAACTGTACCCTATGAACAGAGCCACCACTTTGAAGACTCTAGGAATAATAACAAATCATTACATTCCAGAGATAGGGAGCCCGGCATCCATAATCACAGACCATGGAACGCAATTTAAGGGTTGGAGGTGGAGAAACACTCTAAATACGTTTGGCATTAAGACATACAAGACATCTGTCTGCCACCCCAGCAGCAATCCAGCAGAGAGGGTACTGCGAGAAGTCGGAAGAATATTACGGACTTATTGCTATAATCAACAAAGGAAGTGGCAAGAATATTTATTAGCTACTGAAGAATTCCTTAATTTGGCATATCACCCCGCTATAGGTACCACGCCATACACTGCAATGTATGAAAAACCGCCTCCAAGAGAAATACAAGACATAATAGAATTCCCCATGAGTCAAGAATACAAATTCAATCGAATCAGATTCTACAATAAATTGGCAGAAGACCAGGAAAGGCGCAAGAACAAGTATCAAAGGGCGATTAAGAAATTAATAAACTATGAAGTCGGAGAAAAGGTACTACTAAAAAACAGGGAATTACCCAGTACTTTGGAAGGCATTACCAAAAAGTTGTTACTGCTGTATACCGGCCCATACCTGATTATTAAAAACAATAATAACAATACGTATGTACTAAAGGATATCATTTCAAATAAAGTAAAAGGAACTTATAATCAGTTATCAATTAAAAAATATGTAGAGGAGTGATAAAAATCTCAATATTCAAAAAATTTGTGAGTACAACTTACACCAAACATTCGAGGAATTATGAAGAAACGAAAGGAATTTTGATGAACAAAAATTTCAAAATTCAAAAAATTTGTAAGTACAACTTACACCAAACATTCGAAGAATTATGAATAAATGAAAAGAATTTTGATGAATAAAAAATGTTCAAAATTCAAAACAATAGTAAGTACAACTTACACCAAGATATTGGAAAAACTACTATGAATAAGAAAGAATTTAGTTGAATAAAAATATCTAAAGTTAAAAAATAGTAAGTACAACTCATACGAATGATGAGAAATAACTCTTAAATAGGAAAAGAGATTTTGTAAGAAAGAGATACAAAATTCTAAAAGAGTAAGAACAAATCACACTCATAATTTGAGTGAACTCTTACATAAAAGAATTTGAAGGTAAATGGAGTACAAATGTAAAAACTCTCTCTCAAACTCTCCAGAGACCCAAAACAAAAAGAATAGGTTCCAGTAAACAAAAGAACAACCAATGTTAAACAATTGGATAATTTAATGTTACCAGAACAATATATTAATAAATGTTAAAAATGTTAGAAGAAGGAATGTAACAAATCCTCATAAAAACCAGTGTTAATAAAAAAAAAACCCCTCAATAAACTATCACAACTATAAAAAACCATACTATAGTTTGTATGATAATAGTGACTATGCTAACAATGACCACTATTATAAATTATGTAAGTAAGACAAAAATGATACAGAATTTCAAATGAAAAAGAGAAAAGAAACCAGAATATCATATGATTTAATCAAAACAACTTAACCAAACTCACAAAGAAAATAATTTGATAAAGATGGAACAATGAAGAAAGACCAACTAAGTAAAGACCAAATATTAAGACCAGAAACCAAAAACCCTGGTACTATTAATGATAATATTGTTGTAATAACCACTGTTATAGTGATAAGGGATAAAGAATTAATTAATGTTATGCCATGAGCAATAAAATAACTCATTGGATACCAGATGGTAGAAAAAATATAAATATATGCTAATTACTATGTAAACAAGATGAAATGATGAAAAATATATTATACCACCTACCTAAACCACATAATATGGAATAAGCTTTAATAGAGAAGAAGAGTCAAGTGTATAAAAGTATTAATTGATATGAAATATTATGAAGTGAAGAATCTAAAGAATGTTTATTTTAGTCAAAAGAGACTACTTTTACTGATTATTTATTTTTGTGACTGGATGTAGAAAATGCCATCAGTCTTATATTTTGAGCAGAGATGATAATACCTCTGGACTCAATTAATTGAAGTATTGGACAGCAGGGATTGAAGCCAAAGGTGCCACTCTGAACTGTTCCAATTAATATGTTAGGGAGTAAACATACTGGTGAGGAAGCACCAAATAAGAAAGGATATAAAATAATAATGTTATACACAAGATTGAGGATTACTTATTAATGAAGGAAGAAACTAATGAAGGAGATACACATCATCTGAGAGGAAGCAACGGTGGAAAAGGAAGGTATATAAAGTGAAAACATGTAATCACGAAGAAAATATGGTAAATAAAAAGAATTAGTGGTAATTATTTCATCCATACTAAGAGTATGATCTGAACTAATCACTTTTACAGGAGGGCATATGCAGCATAACAAAATTATCACATTAAAATTTTAACTTAATGCAACATAGATAAAGAAGAAAAGGTCCATAGTGAGTGAGAGGAATGAATTGTTTAAAGATTAAACTAAAGAAACTGTACATTAAGTCAATAAAATTTTAATAAGAATAAAAAATAACAAAGAAAACTATTGGTCAAAATAACTTACTATGTAAAAACCCAATAAACCAGCAGTATACCCAGTAGATTGGGGAAGCAGTAAAAAGGAAAGAAAAGAAAAAGGAGATAAAAAGGTGAAAACAATATTAGTAAGGGAAATTTATAAGGTCAAGAAGCAGAGAAACAACAAGACAAGAAATTTACTAATATAATAACGAAGAAAGGACAAAATATGTCAAGATTCCTACAAAGAGCCTAGAAATAAGAAGAGCTATTCCAAAAATGTTAATAAAGGAATACATACCTTTGAACTAAATTTAAAACCAACATATTTAGACCCCGTAACTCAAGTTACAAGATACAATCCAATGAAAACCGAGTTGTAAACTAGATATAAGTATTATATGTAACAACCAAAAGACTACCAATAGTGTAGAAACAAACCAAAAACTACCATAGTGTAAAAACAAAAGACTACCATTAGTGTAAGAAATATAAGGTGAAATACCATAATAAATACAATAAAAGTCAGAGACTACAGTGAGTGTAGAGAATAACCAGTGACACACTATAATAAAAAATAGTGTAGGAAATAAAAATTATTTAAAAGGGCTGACAACATTATTAGTGATAAGAGTTTTTTTTAAATTAGATATAAGAAATAATATTACCCATAAAATGTTTTTTTTAATTACAGTTAAGTAAATTGTGAGAAGGACAATAAATACCAAAGGACAGTTCACAACTGAGTGTATAACCAAAAATAAAATGTTTGTTATTTATTGTTAATCAGATAATATGTTAGATATAAGGTGATAATAGATATAAGATATTTTGAATCACAGTTGAGTTAATACCAAAAGAGACATAAATACAAAAGACAGTTAATGACTGAAAGTATTGTTAATAATAAGATGTTTTAGTATAATTAAATTTGTTACAAAAAGAACATAAAAACAAAGGACAGTTAATGACTGAAGGTATTGTTAGTAATGAGATGTTTCTATTATAGTTAAATGATATATAAAAAATAATAGGCATAAGATAGTTTGTTATCATTGAATGATACAGTCAAAAATAATAGATATAAGATGTTTTTGTTAAAATTAGGTGATATATGAAAAATAGTAGATAATAAGATGTTTTGTTGTATTTAAAATCATGTTAACTAATTTTCAAGTTTGTAAGGCAGAGAGGCAAGTAGGAAATAGGAATGTTATAATTTTATTTAAAACTGTAAACCATATGAAACGTACAAAGCAGATTAGCTAATACACCACTCTAGAAAAACAGACCAGTAATGTAAACCAAAACTATCTCTCAGAGAATCAAACTACATAATATAGGGAATAGAATTCAGTCCATACAACACAGAAATAAAAATGCAATTAATACAGATACAATTAATAACGAATGGAATGACAAAGGAAAGAAAATTAACTTTTTTTGGAAATAAATAATACTAGGCCTATAATGGTAATCAAATCAGACTAAAGGGTAAATTAATCAATATTGAAGGGTTATAACAACAAAATTATTAACAACAAATGATAATTACGGAGTGTTTAATATTATTCCATGGAAATATTATCAGAAAAACACTTATAAACCATTTGAACACTAAATTTGTACAAAATATGAGGCCTACAATAATTATCAAAAATTGTAAATTTTAGGCTTATATGAACTTAAAACAAACCCAGCTATATATCCAATTATGTAAAATTAATTTAAGAACATTGCTAAATAGTTAGATTTTTGTAAAATTAAGAAATAATTGAATTACAGCAATAAATAGGAAAACTTGTTATGTATATTTAGAGGATGAACCAAATCTGAGACATGTACTTTTATAAATAAACAATGGAAAGAGGAAAAAGACATTTCATAAATTACCCCAAAACGACGACGTTCAGAGTTTAGTCTATTGTTAATCGTTAATATGACCAGTTGAGAAATTACTAACAGAAGACCGAAAAAGTATAATTTTGTGCAAAACCATGAGTGTAGCCTCGAAAGGTGTAACAGAGGTTAACTAAATAAAAATAACACTAACAGATAATAATTAACACCTAACTAATTCAGAACAACAGTAATAACACTATCTAACACGAGCACAAGAAATCAACGGCCATTTTGAGAATATTTTAAACCATATTAGCAGAACACGAATACACACTTTTGAACACCGGACACTTCACCAGTAAACCATTACGAAACGACATCGCAGGAGAAGAGAGAACACTCTACTCTACATTCCAAGACAACTACAACTTCGCAGAGAAGGGAATACTCATTTATTTCTGTGGGAGAAACTCAACCAGTATCAGCAGTGCATAGCAGAGAAAATCGAGGTTACGGCGGCCATACTTTATTTCCGAACCAGCACAAGACACAGCCTGCTTGAAGCCAGTGACGTCATCTCGACGAATGGTTCGATATTACTTTTCATAACTGACAATTTACATAATAATATTGTTTTTTCAGCCATAATGATTTATTTTAAAAATTAGTGTAAGAATTGTATCTTGTTCCTTGCCCTGTGACCATTTCGACTCGCTAAAAGAATCCTAATTAATTAATCTTGTAAAAAATATATTTTGTCAATCTTGTTCACTACCGACTTGAGCAGATATCAACCAATGCCTGGGTCATGCGCAGCCTGAATGGCGCATAATTTTAAATGTCAATAAATGAACATCATTATTCAGAGGAAGAAGAAGAGCAAAGTCAGCAGAGAGAATCAACAGATCTAACTACACAATTAAATTATTAATAGAAACAAATAGTTTCGAACTACAAATTCATACCTATTTAATTGGAAGTAATTAAAACACACACACAATTAATTAAATATTTATTAATTAATAGAATTAATTAATTAAACAAAAAAAAATATATATATAAGTAAAATTTTATAACTTACAAAAATTTTTATTATCAACAAATCACACTTTATTATTATACATTATTTATATTTAATTTATTCTTTATAATTGGGAATAATTACCAATTGGCGAGATCACTAGTGGGATTTCAGTTATTATAAAATCAACTTAATAATTATAAAACTAATCATTAATTAAATTTTAATGAAATTATATTACAAATTGGCGCTCACAACAGTGGGGCTTTAAGGAGACTAATCTAGTGAAATATATTACAAATTGGCGCCCAACGTGGGGCTTAAAATAGGAGTTAATAGAGTTATAAAATAAGGACGATTGTCCAGTTTCCTATTTTTAGCTGGGCAGCGGTCAATAGGTCGGAAGAAGGAGCGAGATGCACAGGAGTGCTACATAAAAAAAAAGGGCTGTGGAGGCCGAACAGGAGGTAGACATGGAGGATAAAGAGGCGACACCAGTGGAAGATGTGGAGTCGATGTTACCGCCAGCAGAACCAAACAAGTCTGCACCACAGGATGAACAGCCGGAGAAATCCACCACAAAGGAAGATACAAAATTGGATAGAATGATGGAGATGTTACTCAGAGAATTTAAAACGACAAAAGAAGAGTTGGGTAATAAAATCGGAGATACAAATAAGAAAATCGAAGAAAATAGTAAGAAGATGGAGGAGAAAATGGAAGAAAATAGTAAGAAGATGGAGGAGAAAATGGAAGAAAATAGTAAGAAGATGGAGGAGAAGGTGGACGAAATAAAAAACGAGAATAAATTATTAATGGAAGAAAATATTCAGAAGATTGAGGAGAAAATGGAGGTAATAAAAACTGACAATAAACAATCGAAGGAGGAATTGACCCAGATAAGCCAGAAACTGGAAGAAACCAATAAAAAGATGGAAAATAATAGTAAACAATTAATAGAAAAATTAAGAGAGACGAACCAAGAGAATATGAACCGATTAGATGGAAAGATGGAAGCATTGAAGGAAGAATTGGGGCAAAAGATAGCTGAAAACAATGAAACAATCAGCAGGAAGGTAGAAGAGGAAATAACGTTAATCGAACAAAAGGTTACAAGAGCTGACGAAAGATGGAGTCAAACCGAACGAGAAGTACAGAGTATCAAGACAGAAATAAACACTAAGGTTAACAACATTGAAGAAACGAATAGGAAGACTTTAGAGGAAAAACTAAAAGAAACACGTGAAGACTGGGAGCGAGTGCAGGACCGATTCACAGAAAAATGTGACGGCATTGAAGCTACTGTGACCAGTATCAACAGTCAGGTGCGACAGAATCAAACAGATATAGGCCTGTTCCATAGTCGACAGACAAGTATTACCAGTTGTCCTAACAACGAGAATCGCGAAGGAATTAACTTCAGATTTTATAAAAACAAACCGATGGAGTTCCTAGCCAGAATCGAAGAGTACTTCACCAAACACAGAGGCAATCCATGGAGGGAGAATAAGGAAGTACTTGACGAATCGTTCAAAGAGATAGCAGATAATTGGTGGATGGCGATAAGAGACGAAGTGACCGACTACCAACAATTCAAAAGGCTATTCAAAGCCAAATATTGGTCTGAATCGACACAAAATATCGCCAGAGACGGGATCTGTCATGGAAAATACAACCCGTATGGAAACCAGACTCTAACGGCGTACTTCTTGGGAAAGGTGTGCGTGGCCAAACATCTAGAGCCCAGAATACCGGAAGAATGCCTGGTCAGCAAGCTCTCATACCATTATGAGGAAGATATAATAAGAGCTAGAAGAAACAGTCAAATAAAGACTGTACAAGCAATGACCGAGCTCTTAGAAATGTATGAGCATGAGGATTACTACCGCCAAAGTCGCAGGAGATATGAAAGGCCGGAACCAAGAAGTAACACCAATAATTCGAATAATAATAATCGGCAGAATGTGGGCAACAACAATAATTATAATTCCGCAAATCGGAATAATGCCGAATACAATCATAACACCCGTAATAACAATAATGTACCTAGATTTAATAAAAATAATAATAATAATCATGTTCCTCGAATTAATAATAATGAGGGCACCAACAACAACAATAATAATAATAATAATAATAATAACCGTCCACCAAACAACAACGGTTATTATAATAATAACCGTAATTATGTTCCAAATGGTCAGAGAAACCCCAACCCCTCTAATAACAATTATCATAGTAATTATAACAGGAATTACCCGAATGGAGGTAATAACAATAATTACAGGACATATCGACCCCATATTAACTACATCAGAGCGGAAGGCAGTGGACAGAGGAGGTACCAGCCTCAACGAAGGAGCCGATATTATGAGTACGAGACCTTTCAAGGAAGTCAGGGAAGTAATCGTTACAGAGAGTACGAACCCAGACGCAGTTCCAGCCTGGACAATCAACGAAGACTACCTGTAACGGAAGCCCAACAGGACGATCGTGCTGAACCAAACGAAGCAGTTTGAGGACTCCAAGTTGATGCTTCCAACGGCCTAATCCGTAATGATGCGGAACATTTAAACGGACGGAGGCAGTAATCAACTCCAATAACCCTTTTCTGCTCCAATCTGCTGGGTTTGACCAAGAAATAAATTTGAAGGAAGAAAGAAAAAAATTTACAATAATATACAATAACTATTTGAAAGATATCCGTAAGGACCTGCTAGAAGAAAACGAAACTAACATTAGTAATAATGACAATGAAATAATACATGTAATTGCAGAAATTGAGGGTATTTCTGTTCCTATAATGATAGAAACTGGAGCAAATGTCTCTATAATAAATCGTAATGAGTTGGACCGGATACAGCAGGAATGCCACAAAAACTTACCGGTACTACCTATTAATAATATTGTACTTGTAGGAGCTACCGGCCGACAGAACAAAACCATAAGAAAACAGGTACCCCTAAGTGTCAACAGTCAGGGCATTAGTGTGGATATGATATTTCTTGTTGCAGCCGGATTACCTTTCAACGTCATGATAGGATGTGGCATATTGCGCAGAAACTCAGCAGTTATCGCCTTGTGCCGAGGGAAGGTATCACTCTTTTCTGAAGGTTCGACCTGGGTAGCCAATTTAACTAACAACAAGATGTTAGACTCCAGACAACTTCTCGACCACAAAAATAAGGTGAATTACTTGTCAAACTACTCGACAGACAACAAGCCAGTACATCAGGATTCGGAGGATGACCTATGGCCACAAAAGATTCAGGAGATACGTGACTTCCAGTGCCATAATACTACCGAGCAATTAGAGGAAAACCAGCTGAATCAATTAGTGAACATATATGAAAAATATCGAGCTGTATTTTCGGACGAACCTGGAAAGATCCGGAACTACCAATGTTCCATACGATTCAGAGAACCGGTAGAATTTAATCGAAAGTCGTATCCCATAGCACAATCTTTGAAGGAAGCCGTACGCACAGAGATCCAGAATATGATCAGTAAAGATATTATCGAGAGCAGTCAATCGCCATACACTAGCCCAATTGTGGCTATACAAAAGAAAAATGGAAAGGTAAGGCTTTGCCTTGACGCACGTGAGATAAATAAAATGATTATTAACGATCGTACCTCACCTGGCGAAATTGATGAGATATTGAAGAGATTTCACGGAACGAAGTTCATTACCACGTGGGATACCGTTTGCGGGTATTGGCAGGTGGAGTTGCACCCAGCAAGCCGGCAATACATGGCGTTCAACTTCGAAGGGCGCAACTATCAGTTTACGAGGCTGCCCTTCGGGTTAGTGAACTCAGTAGCTGTTTTTGTCGCCTGTATGGATCATATACTCGGACCAGAAGCGCTCCAATTCACGACTGTCTATGTTGATGATCTCCTAATCACATCAACCAATTGGGAAGAACACTGTTACCGGGTGGAGCATGTCTTGAAGAAGCTGGCTGAAAATAATGTTACCCTTAAACTAGACAAGTCCAAGCTTATAGCTAAAGAAGTACAATTCTTGGGTTTCCAATTAAACAGTCAAGGAATAACACCATCAACAGAAAAAGTAGACGCCATACAACGATTCCCTATACCAAAAAACAGTAGGCAACTACAATCATTTTTAGGCCTGTGTAACTACTATAGGAAGTTCCAAAATAATTATTCCGAACTGACGGTCCGATTTCAGTACCAGTTATCGTCCAAGAATAAATGGCGATGGGGTCAAGAACAAGACGAAACCTTCAAATCAATTAAGGAGAAGTTCTTAGAAGCAGTAATGCTCAACCATCCGGATTTTAACCGACCCTTCTTTCTAAACTGTGACGCTAGTAACATTAGCTTGGGATCAACACTGTACCAAGAAGACGAAGGTGGAAACCATCTAGTAGTGAGCTTTGCTAGTAGAACCCTTAATCAGTGTGAAAAGAACTATAACGTGACGGAAAAGGAACTGCTAAGTGTAGTCTTTGCCTGTGGGAAGTTTCGGACGTATATCCTCGGATATCCGGTGACCGTTCGAACAGATCACAAATCTATATCATTTCTGAGAAGATGTAAGTTAAGCCATGGTAGATTGACTAGATGGGTACTTGCCCTGCAGGAATACGACATACAGTGGGAGTATGTTCCTGGAAGTAAAAATGTAGTAGCCGACGTGTTATCGAGAGTAAATCTGGAAGAACAAACGTTCGAAGGCGAAAAGGAGAGCATCTTGAAAATCTATAATATTATTAAGGACAGATTCGATTTAGAAAAGATAGTGCAGGACATCAGCAAACACCAGCAGTCCGACCCGAAGTTAAACCACATTAAACTTCGTCTCTCCAACCAAGATGACACAATAACCAAGTTTTATTGTATACACAACGAAATATTATTCATCAAAACATCCCTTGATGAAGAGATATGGAAGATCATGATCCCTACTACAATCGAAAAGGATATCATCCTAGACTATCATCTACGATACGGTCACATGGGAGCCATGAAGGTGATCAAGGCGATAGAAGAGAATTGCCATATAAAAAATATAAATAGAAAGACGAGAAACTACCTCAAAACCTGTCTGATATGTCAATTGGTGAAAACCAACAATGAGAGAGAAGAGGGTATGATGATACCAATTACCTCACAAGCCAAACTGGAAAAGGTCTTTCTGGACATCTGTGGTCCATTTCCCCGCAGTGGCGGACGCCATCGATACAAATACATTATTATCATGATGGATCACTTCACAAAATTCACAAAACTGTACCCTATGAACAGAGCCACCACTTTGAAGACTCTAGGAATAATAACAAATCATTACATTCCAGAGATAGGGAGCCCGGCATCCATAATCACAGACCATGGAACGCAATTTAAGGGTTGGAGGTGGAGAAACACTCTAAATACGTTTGGCATTAAGACATACAAGACATCTGTCTGCCACCCCAGCAGCAATCCAGCAGAGAGGGTACTGCGAGAAGTCGGAAGAATATTACGGACTTATTGCTATAATCAACAAAGGAAGTGGCAAGAATATTTATTAGCTACTGAAGAATTCCTTAATTTGGCATATCACCCCGCTATAGGTACCACGCCATACACTGCAATGTATGAAAAACCGCCTCCAAGAGAAATACAAGACATAATAGAATTCCCCATGAGTCAAGAATACAAATTCAATCGAATCAGATTCTACAATAAATTGGCAGAAGACCAGGAAAGGCGCAAGAACAAGTATCAAAGGGCGATTAAGAAATTAATAAACTATGAAGTCGGAGAAAAGGTACTACTAAAAAACAGGGAATTACCCAGTACTTTGGAAGGCATTACCAAAAAGTTGTTACTGCTGTATACCGGCCCATACCTGATTATTAAAAACAATAATAACAATACGTATGTACTAAAGGATATCATTTCAAATAAAGTAAAAGGAACTTATAATCAGTTATCAATTAAAAAATATGTAGAGGAGAGATAAAAATCTCAAAATTCAAAAAATTTGTGAGTACAACTTACACCAAACATTCGAAGAATTATGAAGAAACGAAAGGAATTTTGATGAACAAAAATTTCAAAATTCAAAAAATTTGTAAGTACAACTTACACCAAACATTCGAAGAATTATGAATAAACGAAAAGAATTTTGATGAATAAAAAATGTTCAAAATTCAAAACAATAGTAAGTACAACTTACACCAAAATATTGGAAAAACTACTATGAATAAGAAAGAATTTAGTTGAATAAAAATATCTAAAGTTAAAAAATAGTAAGTACAACTCATACGAATGATGAGAAATAACTCTTAAATAGGAAAAGAGATTTTGTAAGAAAGAGATACAAAATTCTAAAAGAGTAAGAACAAATCACACTCATAATTTGAGTGAACTCTTACATAAAAGAATTTGAAGGTAAATGGAGTACAAATGTAAAAACTCTCTCTCAAACTCTCCAGAGACCCAAAACAAAAAGAATAGGTTCCAGTAAACAAAAGAACAACCAATGTTAAACAATTGGATAATTTAATGTTACCAGAACAATATATTAATAAATGTTAAAAATGTTAGAAGAAGGAATGTAACAAATCCTCATAAAAACCAGTGTTAATAAAAAAAAAAAACCCTCAATAAACTATCACAACTATAAAAAACCATACTATAGTTTGTATGATAATAGTGACTATGCTAACAATGACCACTATTATAAATTATGTAAGTAAGACAAAAATGATACAGAATTTCAAATGAAAAAGAGAAAAGAAACCAGAATATCATATGATTTAATCAAAACAACTTAACCAAACTCACAAAGAAAATAATTTGATAAAGATGGAACAATGAAGAAAGACCAACTAAGTAAAGACCGAATATTAAGACCAGAAACCAAAAACCCTGGTACTATTAATGATAATATTGTTGTAATAACCACTGTTATAGTGATAAGGGATAAAGAATTAATTAATGTTATGCCATGAGCAATAAAATAACTCATTGGATACCAGATGGTAGAAAAAATATAAATATATGCTAATTACTATGTAAACAAGATGAAATGATGAAATGATGAAAAATATATTATACCACCTACCTAAACCACATAATATGGAATAAGCTTTAATAGAGAAGAAGAGTCAAGTGTATAAAAGTATTAATTGATATGAAATATTATGAAGTGAAGAATCTAAAGAATGTTTATTTTAGTCAAAAGAGACTACTTTTACTGATTATTTATTTTTGTGACTGGATGTAGAAAATGCCATCAGTCTTATATTTTGAGCAGAGATGATAATACCTCTGGACTCAATTAATTGAAGTATTGGACAGCAGGGATTGAAGCCAAAGGTGCCACTCTGAACTGTTCCAATTAATATGTTAGGGAGTAAACATACTGGTGAGGAAGCACCAAATAAGAAAGGATATAAAATAATAATGTTATACACAAGATTGAGGATTACTTATTAATGAAGGAAGAAACTAATGAAGGAGATACACATCATCTGAGAGGAAGCAACGGTGGAAAAGGAAGGTATATAAAGTGAAAACATGTAATCACGAAGAAAATATGGTAAATAAAAAGAATTAGTGGTAATTATTTCATCCATACTAAGAGTATGATCTGAACTAATCACTTTTACAGGAGGGCATATGCAGCATAACAAAATTATCACATTAAAATTTTAACTTAATGCAACATAGATAAAGAAGAAAAGGTCCATAGTGAGTGAGAGGAATGAATTGTTTAAAGATTAAACTAAAGAAACTGTACATTAAGTCAATAAAATGTTAATAAGAATAAAAAATAACAAAGAAAACTATTGGTCAAAATAACTTACTATGTAAAAACCCAATAAACCAGCAGTATACCCAGTAGATTGGGGAAGCAGTAAAAAGGAAAGAAAAGAAAAAGAAGATAAAAAGGTGAAAACAATATTAGTAAGGGAAATTTATAAGGCCAAGAAGCAGAGAAACAACAAGACAAGAAATTTACTAATATAATAACGAAGAAAGGACAAAATATGTCAAGATTCCTACAAAGAGCCTAGAAATAAGAAGAGCTATTCCAAAAATGTTAATAAAGGAATACATACCTTTGAACTAAATTTAAAACCAACATATTTAGACCCCGTAACTCAAGTTACAAGATACAATCCAATGAAAACCGAGTTGTAAACTAGATATAAGTATTATATGTAACAACCAAAAGACTACCAATAGTGTAGAAACAAACCAAAAACTACCATAGTGTAAAAACAAAAGACTACCATTAGTGTAAGAAATATAAGGTGAAATACCATAATAAATACAATAAAAGTCAGAGACTACAGTGAGTGTAGAGAATAACCAGTGACACACTATAATAAAAAATAGTGTAGGAAATAAAAATTATTTAAAAGGGCTGACAACATTATTAGTGATAAGAGTTTTTTTTAAATTAGATATAAGAAATAATATTACCCATAAAATGTTTTTTTTAATTACAGTTAAGTAAATTGTGAGAAGGACAATAAATACCAAAGGACAGTTCACAACTGAGTGTATAACCAAGAATAAAATGTTTGTTATTTATTGTTAATCAGATAATATGTTAGATATAAGGTGATAATAGATATAAGATATTTTGAATCACAGTTGAGTTAATACCAAAAGAGACATAAATACAAAAGACAGTTAATGACTGAAAGTATTGTTAATAATAAGATGTTTTAGTATAATTAAATTTGTTACAAAAAGAACATAAAAACAAAGGACAGTTAATGACTGAAGGTATTGTTAGTAATGAGATGTTTCTATTATAGTTAAATGATATATAAAAAATAATAGGCATAAGATAGTTTGTTATCATTGAATGATACAGTCAAAAATAATAGATATAAGATGTTTTTGTTAAAATTAGGTGATATATGAAAAATAGTAGATAATAAGATGTTTTGTTGTATTTAAAATCATGTTAACTAATTTTCAAGTTTGTAAGGCAGAGAGGCAAGTAGGAAATAGGAATGTTATAATTTTATTTAAAACTGTAAACCATATGAAACGTACAAAGCAGATTAGCTAATACACCACTCTAGAAAAACAGACCAGTAATGTAAACCAAAACTATCTATCAGAGAATCAAACTACATAATATAGGGAATAGAATTCAGTCCATACAACACAGAAATAAAAATGCAATTAATACAGATACAATTAATAACGAATGGAATGACAAAGGAAAGAAAATTAACTTTTTTTGGAAATAAATAATACTAGGCCTATAATGGTAATCAAATCAGACTAAAGGGTAAATTAATCAATATTGAAGGGTTATAACAACAAAAGTATTAACAACAAATGATAATCACCGAGTGATTAATATTATTCCATGGAAATATTATCAGAAAAACACTTATAAACCATTTAAACACTAAATTTGTACAAAATATGAGGCCTACAATAATTATCAAAAATTGTAAATTTTAGGCTTATATGAACTTAAAACAAACCCAGCTATATATCCAATTATGTAAAATTAATTTAAGAACATTGCTAAATAGTTAGATTTTTGTAAAATTAAGAAATAATTGAATTACAGCAATAAATAGGAAAACGTGTTAGGTATATTTAGAGGATGAACCAAATCTGAGACATGTACTTTTATAAATAAACAATGGAAAGAGGAAAAAGACATTTCATAAATTACCCCAAAACGACGACGTTCAGAGTTTAGTCTATTGTTAATCGTTAATATGACCAGTTGAGAAATTACTAACAGAAGACCGAAAAAGTATAATTTTGTGCAAAACCATGAGTGTAGCCTCGAAAGGTGTAACAGAGGTTAACTAAATAAAAATAACACTAACAGATAATAATTAACACCTAACTAATTCAGAACAACAGTAATAACACTATCTAACACGAGCACAAGAAATCAACGGCCATTTTGAGAATATTTTAAACCATATTAGCAGAACACGAATACACACTTTTGAACACCGGACACTTCACCAGTAAACCATTACGAAACGACATCGCAGGAGAAGAGAGAACACTCTACTCTACATTCCAAGACAACTACAACTTCGCAGAGAAGGGAATACTCATTTATTTCTGTGGGAGAAGCTCAACCAGTATCAGCAGTGCATAGCAGAGAAAATCGAGGTTACGGCGGCCATACTTTATTTCCGAACCAGCACAAGACACAGCCTGCTTGAAGCCAGTGACGTCATCTCGACGAATGGTTCGATATTACTTTTCATAACTGACAATTTACATAATAATATTGTTTTTTCAGCCATAATGATTTATTTTAAAAATTAGTGTAAGAATTGTATCTTGTTCCTTGCCCTCTGACCATTTCGACTCGCTAAAAGAATCCTAATTAATTAATCTTGTAAAAAATATATTTTGTCAATCTTGTTCGCTACCGACTTGAGCAGATATCAACCAATGCCTGGGTCATGCGCAGCCTGAATGGCGCATAATTTTAAATGTCAATAAATGAACATCATTATTCAGAGGAAGAAGAAGAGCAAAGTCAGCAGAGAGAATCAACAGATCTAACTACACAATTAAATTATTAATAGAAACAAATAGTTTCGAACTACAAATTCATACCTATTTAATTGGAAGTAATTAAAACACACACACAATTAATTATATATTTATTAATTAATAGAATTAATTAATTAAACAAAAAAAAAATATATATATAAGTAAAATTTTATAACTTACAAAAATTTTTATTATCAACAAATCACACTTTATTATTATACATTATTTATATTTAATTTATTCTTTATAATTGTGAATAATTACCAATTGGCGAGATCACTAGTGGGATTTCAGTTATTATAAAATCAACTTAATAATTATAAAACTAATCATTAATTAAATTTTAATGAAATTATATTACAAATAGGCGCTCACAACAGTGGGGCTTTAAGGAGACTAATCTAGTGAAATATATTACAAATTGGCGCCCAACGTGGGGCTTAAAATAGGAGTTAATAGAGTTATAAAATAAGGACGATTGTCCAGTTTCCTATTTTTAGCTGGGCAGCGGTCAATAGGTCGGAAGAAGGAGCGAGATGCACAGGAGTGCTACATAAAAAAAAAGGGCTGTGGAGGCCGAACAGGAGGTAAACATGGAGGATAAAGAGGCGACACCAGTGGAAGATGTAGAGTCGATGTTACCGCCAGCAGAACCAAACAAGTCTGCACCACAGGATGAACAGCCGGAGAAATCCACCACAAAGGAAGATACAAAATGGGATAGAATGATGGAGATGTTACTCAGAGAATTTAAAACGACAAAAGAAGAGTTGGGTAATAAAATCGGAGATACAAATAAGAAAATCGAAGAAAATAGTAAGAAGATGGAGGAGAAAATGGAAGAAAATAGTAAGAAGATGGAGGAGAAAATGGAAGAAAATAGTAAGAAGATGGAGGAGAAAATGGAAGAAAATAGTAAGAAGATGGAGGAGAAGGTGGACGAAATAAAAAACGAGAATAAATTATTAATGGAAGAAAATATTCAGAAGATTGAGGAGAAAATGGAGGAAATAAAAACTGACAATAAACAATCGAAGGAGGAATTGACCCAGATAAGCCAGAAACTGGAAGAAACCAATAAAAAGATGGAAAATAATAGTAAACAATTAATAGAAGAATTAAGAGAGACGAACCAAGAGAATATGAACCGATTAGATGGAAAGATGGAAGCATTGAAGGAAGAATTGGGGCAAAAGATAGCTGAAAACAATGAAACAATCAGCAGGAAGGTAGAAGAGGAAATAACGTTAATCGAACAAAAGGTTACAAGAGCTGACGAAAGATGGAGTCAAACCGAACGAGAAGTACAGAGTATCAAGACAGAAATAAACACTAAGGTTAACAACATTGAAGAAACGAATAGGAAGACTTTAGAGGAAAAACTAAAAGAAACACGTGAAGACTGGGAGCCAGTGCAGGACCGATTCACAGAAAAATGTGACGGCATTGAATCTACTGTGACCAGTATCAACAGTCAGGTGCGACAGAATCAAACAGATATAGACCTGTTCCATAGTCGACCGACAAGTATTACCAGTTGTCCTAACAACGAGAATCGCGAAGGAATTAACTTCAGATTTTATAAAAACAAACCGATGGAGTTCCTAGCCAGAATCGAAGAGTACTTCACCAAACACAGAGGCAATCCATGGAGGGAGAATAAGGAAGTACTTGACGAATCGTTCAAAGAGATAGCAGATAATTGGTGGATGGCGATAAGAGACGAAGTGACCGACTACCAACAATTCAAAAGGCTATTCAAAGCCAAATATTGGTCTGAATCGACACAAAATATCTCCAGAGACGGGATCTGTCATGGAAAATACAACCCGTATGGAAACCAGACTCTAACGGCGTACTTCTTGGGAAAGGTGTGCGTGGCCAAACATCTAGAGCCCAGAATACCGGAAGAATGCCTGGTCAGCAAGCTCTCATACCATTATGAGGAAGATATAATAAGAGCTAGAAGAAACAGTCAAATAAAGACTGTACAAGCAATGACCGAGCTCTTAGAAATGTATGAGCATGAGGATTACTACCGCCAAAGTCGCAGGAGATATGAAAGGCCGGAACCAAGAAGTAACACCAATAATTCGAATAATAATAATCGGCAGAATGTGGGCAACAACAATAATTATAATTCCGCAAATCGGAATAATGACGAATACAATCATAACACCCGTAATAACAATAATGTACCTAGATTTAATAACAATAATAATAATAATCATGTTCCTCGAATTAATAATAATGAGGGCAACAACAATAATAATAATAATAATAATAATAACCGTCCACCAAACAACAACGGTTATTATAATAATAACCGTAATTATGTTCCAAATGGTCAGAGAAACCCCAACCCCTCTAATAACAATTATCATAGTAATTATAACAGGAATTACCCGAATGGAGGTAATAACAATAATTACAGGACATATCGACCCCATATTAACTACATCAGAGCGGAAGGCAGTGGACAGAGGAGGTACCAGCCTCAACGAAGGAGCCGATATTATGAGTACGAAACCTTTCAAGGAAGTCAGGGAAGTAATCGTTACAGAGAGTACGAACCCAGACGCAGTTCCAGCCTGGACAATCAACGAAGACTACCTGTAACGGAAGCCCAACAGGACGATCGTGCTGAACCAAACGAAGCAGTTTGAGGACTCCAAGTTGATGCTTCCAACGGCCTAATCCGTAATGATGCGGAACATTTAAACGGACGGAGGCAGTAATCAACTCCAATAACCCTTTTCTGCTCCAATCTGCTGGGTTTGACCAAGAAATAAATTTGAAGGAAGAAAGAAAAAATTTTACAATAATATACAATAACTATTTGAAAGATATCCGTAAGGACCTGCTAGAAGAAAACGAAACTAACATTAGTAATAATGACAATGAAATAATACATGTAATTGCAGAAATTGAGGGTATTTCTGTTCCTATAATGATAGAAACTGGAGCAAATGTCTCTATAATAAATCGTAATGAGTTGGACCGGATACAGCAGGAATGCCACAAAAACTTACCGGTACTACCTATTAATAATATTGTACTTGTAGGAGCTACCGGCCGACAGAACAAAACCATAAGAAAACAGGTATCCCTAAGTGTCAACAGTCAGGGCATTAGTGTGGATATGATATTTCTTGTTGCAGCCGGATTACCTTTCAACGTCATGATAGGATGTGACATATTGCGCAGAAACTCAGCAGTTATCGCCTTGTGCCGAGGGAAGGTATCACTCTTTTCTGAAGGTTCGACCTGGGTAGCCAATTTAACTAACAACAAGATGTTAGACTCCAGACAACTTCTCGACCACAAAAATAAGGTGAATTACTTGTCAAACTACTCGACAGACAACAAGCCAGTACATCAGGATTCGGAGGATGACCTATGGCCACAAAAGATTCAGGAGATACGTGACTTCCAGTGCCATAATACTACCGAGCAATTAGAGGAAAACCAGCTGAATCAATTAGTGAACATATATGAAAAATATCGAGCTGTATTTTCGGACGAACCTGGAAAGATCCGGAACTACCAATGTTCCATACGATTCAGAGAACCGGTAGAATTTAATCGAAAGTCGTATCCCATAGCACAATCTTTGAAGGAAGCCGTACGCACAGAGATCCAGAATATGATCAGTAAAGATATTATCGAGAGCAGTCAATCGCCATACACTAGCCCAATTGTGGCTATACAAAAGAAAAATGGAAAGGTAAGGCTTTGCCTTGACGCACGTGAGATAAATAAAATGATTATTAACGATCGTACCTCACCTGGCGAAATTGATGAGATATTGAAGAGATTTCACGGAACGAAGTTCATTACCACGTGGGATACCGTTTGCGGGTATTGGCAGGTGGAGTTGCACCCAGCAAGCCGGCAATACATGGCGTTCAACTTCGAAGGGCGCAACTATCAGTTTACGAGGCTGCCCTTCGGGTTAGTGAACTCAGTAGCTGTTTTTGTCGCCTGTATGGATCATATACTCGGACCAGAAGCGCTCCAATTCACGACTGTCTATGTTGATGATCTCCTAATCACATCAACCAATTGGGAAGAACACTGTTACCGGGTGGAGCATGTCTTGAAGAAGCTGGCTGAAAATAATGTTACCCTTAAACTAGACAAGTCCAAGCTTATAGCTAAAGAAGTACAATTCTTGGGTTTCCAATTAAACAGTCAAGGAATAACACCATCAACAGAAAAAGTAGACGCCATACAACGATTCCCTATACCAAAAAACAGTAGGCAACTACAATCATTTTTAGGCCTGTGTAACTACTATAGGAAGTTCCAAAATAATTATTCCGAACTGACGGTCCGATTTCAGTACCAGTTATCGTCCAAGAATAAATGGCGATGGGGTCAAGAACAAGACGAAACCTTCAAATCAATTAAGGAGAAGTTCTTAGAAGCAGTAATGCTCAACCATCCGGATTTTAACCGACCCTTCTTTCTAAACTGTGACGCTAGTAACATTAGCTTGGGATCAACACTGTACCAAGAAGACGAAGGTGGAAACCATCTAGTAGTGAGCTTTGCTAGTAGAACCCTTAATCAGTGTGAAAAGAACTATAACGTGACGGAAAAGGAACTGCTAAGTGTAGTCTTTGCCTGTGGGAAGTTTCGGACGTATATCCTCGGATATCCGGTGACCGTTCGAACAGATCACAAATCTATATCATTTCTGAGAAGATGTAAGTTAAGCCATGGTAGATTGACTAGATGGGTACTTGCCCTGCAGGAATACGACATACAGTGGGAGTATGTTCCTGGAAGTAAAAATGTAGTAGCCGACGTGTTATCGAGAGTAAATCTGGAAGAACAAACGTTCGAAGGCGAAAAGGAGAGCATCTTGAAAATCTATAATATTATTAAGGACAGATTCGATTTAGAAAAGATAGTGCAGGACATCAGCAAACACCAGCAGTCCGACCCGAAGTTAAACCACATTAAACTTCGTCTCTCCAACCAAGATGACACAATAACCAAGTTTTATTGTATACATAACGAAATATTATTCATCAAAACATCCCGTGATGAAGAGATATGGAAGATCATGATCCCTACTACAATCGAAAAGGATATCATCCTAGACTATCATCTACGATACGGTCACATGGGAGCCATGAAGGTGATCAAGGCGATAGAAGAGAATTGCCATATAAAAAATATAAATAGAAAGACGAGAAACTACCTCAAAACCTGTCTGATATGTCAATTGGTGAAAACCAACAATGAGAGAGAAGAGGGTATGATGATACCAATTACCTCACAAGCCAAACTGGAAAAGGTCTTTCTGGACATCTGTGGTCCATTTCCCCGCAGTGGCGGACGCCATCGATACAAATACATTATTATCATGATGGATCACTTCACAAAATTCACAAAACTGTACCCTATGAACAGAGCCATCACTTTGAAGACTCTAGGAATAATAACAAATCATTACATTCCAGAGATAGGGAGCCCGGCATCCATAATCACAGACCATGGAACGCAATTTAAGGGTTGGAGGTGGAGAAACACTCTAAATACGTTGGGCATTAAGACATACAAGACATCTGTCTGCCACCCCAGCAGCAATCCAGCAGAGAGGGTACTGCGAGAAGTCGGAAGAATATTACGGACTTATTGCTATAATCAACAAAGGAAGTGGCAAGAATATTTATTAGCTACTGAAGAATTCCTTAATTTGGCATATCACCCCGCTATAGGTACCACGCCATACACTGCAATGTATGAAAAACCGCCTCCAAGAGAAATACAAGACATAATAGAATTCCCCATGAGTCAAGAATACAAATTCAATCGAATCAGATTCTACAATAAATTGGCAGAAGACCAGGAAAGGCGCAAGAACAAGTATCAAAGGGCGATTAAGAAATTAATAAGCTATGAAGTCGGAGAAAAGGTACTACTAAAAAACAGGGAATTACCCAGTACTTTGGAAGGCATTACCAAAAAGTTGTTACTGCTGTATACCGGCCCATACCTGATTATTAAAAACAATAATAACAATACGTATGTACTAAAGGATATCATTTCAAATAAAGTAAAAGGAACTTATAATCAGTTATCAATTAAAAAATATGTAGAGGAGAGATAAAAATCTCAAAATTCAAAAAATTTGTGAGTACAACTTACACCAAACATTCGAAGAATTATGAAGAAACGAAAGGAATTTTGATGAACAAAAATTTCAAAATTCAAAAAATTTGTAAGTACAACTTACACCAAACATTCGAAGAATTATGAATAAACGAAAAGAATTTTGATGAATAAAAAATGTTCAAAATTCAAAACAATAGTAAGTACAACTTACACCAAAATATTGGAAAAACTACTATGAATAAGAAAGAATTTAGTTGAATAAAAATATCTAAAGTTAAAAAATAGTAAGTACAACTCATACGAATGATGAGAAATAACTCTTAAATAGGAAAAGAGATTTTGTAAGAAAGAGATACAAAATTCTAAAAGAGTAAGAACAAATCACACTCATAATTTGAGTGAACTCTTACATAAAAGAATTTGAAGGTAAATGGAGTACAAATGTAAAAACTCTCTCTCAAACTCTCCAGAGACCCAAAACAAAAAGAATAGGTTCCAGTAAACAAAAGAACAACCAATGTTAAACAATTGGATAATTTAATGTTACCAGAACAATGTATTAATAAATGTTAAAAATGTTAGAAGAAGGAATGTAACAAATCCTCATAAAAACCAGTGTTAATAAAAAAAAAACCCCTCAATAAACTATCACAACTATAAAAAACCATACTATAGTTTGTATGATAATAGTGACTATGCTAACAATGACCACTATTATAAATTATGTAAGTAAGACAAAAATGATACAGAATTTCAAATGAAAAAGAGAAAAGAAACCAGAATATCATATGATTTAATCAAAACAACTTAACCAAACGCACAAAGAAAATAATTTGATAAAGATGGAACAATGAAGAAAGACCAACTAAGTAAAGACCAAATATTAAGACCAGAAACCAAAAACCCTGGTACTATTAATGATAATATTGTTGTAATAACCACTGTTATAATGATAAGGGATAAAGAATTAATTAATGTTATGCCATGAGCAATAAAATAACTCATTGGATACCAGATGGTAGAAAAAATATAAATATATGCTAATTACTATGTAAACAAGATGAAATGATGAAATGATGAAAAATATATTATACCACCTACCTAAACCACATAATATGGAATAAGCTTTAATAGAGAAGAAGAGTCAAGTGTATAAAAGTATTAATTGATATGAAATATTATGAAGTGAAGAATCTAAAGAATGTTTATTTTAGTCAAAAGAGACTACTTTTACTGATTATTTATTTTTGTGACTGGATGTAGAAAATGCCATCAGTCTTATATTTTGAGCAGAGATGATAATACCTCTGGACTCAATTAATTGAAGTATTGGACAGCAGGGATTGAAGCCAAAGGTGCCACTCTGAACTGTTCCAATTAATATGTTAGGGAGTAAACATACTGGTGAGGAAGCACCAAATAAGAAAGGATATAAAATAATAATGTTATACACAAGATTGAGGATTACTTATTAATGAAGGAAGAAACTAATGAAGGAGATACACATCATCTGAGAGGAAGCAACGGTGGAAAAGGAAGGTATATAAAGTGAAAACATGTAATCACGAAGGAAATATGGTAAATAAAAAGAATTAGTGGTAATTATTTCATCCATACTAAGAGTATGATCTGAACTAATCACTTTTACAGGAGGGCATATGCAGCATAACAAAATTATCACATTAAAATTTTAACTTAATGCAACATAGATAAAGAAGAAAAGGTCCATAGTGAGTGAGAGGAATGAATTGTTTAAAGATTAAACTAAAGAAACTGTACATTAAGTCAATAAAATGTTAATAAGAATAAAAAATAACAAAGAAAACTATTGGTCAAAATAACTTACTATGTAAAAACCCAATAAACCAGCAGTATACCCAGTAGATTGGGGAAGCAGTAAAAAGGAAAGAAAAGAAAAAGAAGATAAAAAGGTGAAAACAATATTAGTAAGGGAAATTTATAAGGCCAAGAAGCAGAGAAACAACAAGACAAGAAATTTACTAATATAATAACGAAGAAAGGACAAAATATGTCAAGATTCCTACAAAGAGCCTAGAAATAAGAAGAGCTATTCCAAAAATGTTAATAAAGGAATACATACCTTTGAACTAAATTTAAAACCAACATATTTAGACCCCGTAACTCAAGTTACAAGATACAATCCAATGAAAACCGAGTTGTAAACTAGATATAAGTATTATATGTAACAACCAAAAGACTACCAATAGTGTAGAAACAAACCAAAAACTACCATAGTGTAAAAACAAAAGACTACCATTAGTGTAAGAAATATAAGGTGAAATACCATAATAAATACAATAAAAGTCAGAGACTACAGTGAGTGTAGAGAATAACCAGTGACACACTATAATAAAAAATAGTGTAGGAAATAAAAATTATTTAAAAGGGCTGACAACATTATTAGTGATAAGAGTTTTTTTTAAATTAGATATAAGAAATAATATTACCCATAAAATGTTTTTTTTAATTACAGTTAAGTAAATTGTGAGAAGGACAATAAATACCAAAGGACAGTTCACAACTGAGTGTATAACCAAGAATAAAATGTTTGTTATTTATTGTTAATCAGATAATATGTTAGATATAAGGTGATAATAGATATAAGATATTTTGAATCACAGTTGAGTTAATACCAAAAGAGACATAAATACAAAAGACAGTTAATGACTGAAAGTATTGTTAATAATAAGATGTTTTAGTATAATTAAATTTGTTACAAAAAGAACATAAAAACAAAGGACAGTTAATGACTGAAGGTATTGTTAGTAATGAGATGTTTCTATTATAGTTAAATGATATATAAAAAATAATAGGCATAAGATAGTTTGTTATCATTGAATGATACAGTCAAAAATAATAGATATAAGATGTTTTTGTTAAAATTAGGTGATATATGAAAAATAGTAGATAATAAGATGTTTTGTTGTATTTAAAATCATGTTAACTAATTTTCAAGTTTGTAAGGCAGAGAGGCAAGTAGGAAATAGGAATGTTATAATTTTATTTAAAACTGTAAACCATATGAAACGTACAAAGCAGATTAGCTAATACACCACTCTAGAAAAACAGACCAGTAATGTAAACCAAAACTATCTATCAGAGAATCAAACTACATAATATAGGGAATAGAATTCAGTCCATACAACACAGAAATAAAAATGCAATTAATACAGATACAATTAATAACGAATGGAATGACAAAGGAAAGAAAATTAACTTTTTTTGGAAATAAATAATACTAGGCCTATAATGGTAATCAAATCAGACTAAAGGGTAAATTAATCAATATTGAAGGGTTATAACAACAAAAGTATTAACAACAAATGATAATCACCGAGTGATTAATATTATTCCATGGAAATATTATCAGAAAAACACTTATAAACCATTTAAACACTAAATTTGTACAAAATATGAGGCCTACAATAATTATCAAAAATTGTAAATTTTAGGCTTATATGAACTTAAAACAATCCCAGCTATATATCCAATTATGTAAAATTAATTTAAGAACAATGCTAAATAGTTAGATTTTTGTAAAATTAAGAAATAATTGAATTACAGCAATAAATAGGAAAACTTGTTATGTATATTTAGAGGATGAACCAAATCTGAGACATGTACTTTTATAAATAAACAATGGAAAGAGGAAAAAGACATTTCATAAATTACCCCAAAACGACGACGTTCAGAGTTTAGTCTATTGTTAATCGTTAATATGACCAGTTGAGAAATTACTAACAGAAGACCGAAAAAGTATAATTTTGTGCAAAACCATGAGTGTAGCCTCGAAAGGTGTAACAGAGGTTAACTAAATAAAAATAACACTAACAGATAATAATTAACACCTAACTAATTCAGAACAACAGTAATAACACTATCTAACACGAGCACAAGAAATCAACGGCCATTTTGAGAATATTTTAAACCATATTAGCAGAACACGAATACACACTTTTGAACACCGGACACTTCACCAGTAAACCATTACGAAACGACATCGCAGGAGAAGAGAGAACACTCTACTCTACATTCCAAGACAACTACAACTTCGCAGAGAAGGGAATACTCATTTATTTCTGTGGGAGAAGCTCAACCAGTATCAGCAGTGCGTAGCAGAGAAAATCGAGGTTACGGCGGCCATACTTTATTTCCGAACCAGCACAAGACACAGCCTGCTTGAAGCCAGTGACGTCATCTCGACGAATGGTTCGATATTACTTTTCATAACTGACAATTTACATAATAATATTGTTTTTTCAGCCATAGTGATTTATTTTAAAAATTAGTGTAAGAATTGTATCTTGTTCCTTGCCCTCTTACCATTTCGACTCGCTAAAAGAATCCTAATTAATTAATCTTGTAAAAAATATATTTTGTCAATCTTGTTCGCTACCGACTTGAGCAGATATCAACCAATGCCTGGGTCATGCGCAGCCTGAATGGCGCATAATTTTAAATGTCAATAAATGAACATCATTATTCAGTTATAAGAGTTTGTATTTATTTGTATAGTGAATGTTAGCTAATATTTCTTCTAAAAAAATAATTTACAGTGACAAAATGAATATTTGGAGGAAGAAGGCGTGCAAAGTCAGCAGAGAGAATCAACAGATCTAACTACACAATTAAATTATTAATAGAAACAAATAGTTTCGAACTACAAATTCATACCTATTTAATTGGAAGTAATTAAAGCACACACACAATTAATTAATTATTTATTAATTAATTAAACAAAAAAATATATATATAAGTAAAATTTTATAACTTACAAACATTTTTATTATCAACAAATCACACTTTATTATTATACATTATTTATATTTAATTTATTCTTTATAATTGGGAATAATTACCAATTGGCGAGATCACTAGTGGGATTTCAGTTATTATAAAATCAACTTAATAATTATAAAACTAATCATTAATTAAATTTTAATGAAATTATATTACAAATTGGCGCTCACAACAGTGGGGCTTTAAGGAGACTAATCTAGTGAAATATATTACAATATATACACCACCTAGTTTTAACTCAAAATAAACACCATGGTCAACAACCAGGGAATGCGGCATGGATCGGACCCTACAATGCACAACATCAACATCAACAACTACTAACAACCAACAACAGCACACATCACTCCATCTAACCTCTCCCGATAGGGGAAACTGACGATCTCAAAGACCACAATCCAATCACTTCCGGCAAGTCTCTCTAACTCCTTATTGATAGGTTTTTTTTTTTTTTTTTTAAAGGGTTAAGGGTAGGAAAATCTGGAGATGAAAAGAGGCAAGGATCATTAAAGGTCAATAGCTAGGAGTAAGGGTAAGGACATGCTTCCCTCCGAAAAGGAGAATGACTGGAGAAAACCAAGGCTCGCGTGGGCAGGGGCGCAACCCTGAAGTAGACGAACACCACTGGGACTGTGGGGAACATCTACCCGCTACCCGTTAACCTCTTCTTCTTACCTTTCTGTCATGGAATTTAGGTACACGTTCCTTTCGGACACCACTCTCTAAGAAATTATCTCGTGTTGAGCTGTACTGGCGGGTTGCCTCTGAATCAGAATCAAGGCAACTTACCTCCCTACTTTGACTCCGCTTTGGATTATGGTCATCATCTCACTCCTCTACTTGTCTTTCTTCCAATCCTTCCTTCTCTTCCTGCTCTTCTACAATTTCCCCTTTTTCATCCTCATAATCCAAATCAACCTCCTGACACTGCACCTCCTCAGCATCTTCCAGTTGCTCCTCTGATCCATCTTCAACCGCATCTTCCCTCAGCTCCTCACCAATTTCTTCATCACATTGGCCACCAGCCGCTTCACAAGCTTCTTCACCAACTTCTTCTCCAATCTCATGAACATCCTCCGTTTCACCAACACGTTCGTCATCAACATCATCACCATCACGTCCACTACCACCATCAGAACACTGCACATCTTCATCCTCTAGTTGCTCACCTGGTCCGCCTGAAACTTCTTCCCGTTCCTCGGAATCCTCAACACTACTTACAGAAGGCGTCTGCACATCTTCACACACTACATCATTCTCACTCACACACTCCACAACGCTGCCACCAAATTTCTCCTCAACTTCTACCTCATCTACTTCTACCACACTTGCGGCAAGGACATCCCCTTGTCCCTCCACAACCTCAGAAACACTTGCAGCCTGGACATCCCTGTGTCCATCCGCAACCTCAGACTCTACAGTCTCCCTAACACCTACAACTATACCTTCCTGTGCAGCATCCGCAGACCGCTCTTCTGCCTCTTCTGTCGATTCCACTCCTTCACCACTTTCAGCAACTACAACGTCCTCAACATTTTCCACCCTGGAATCCAGCTGTCCAGGTTCATGTGCAATGACTAAATTAATTTCTACTGGCGATGGTAAAGCTACACCATCAAGTGACTTCTCATATCCCTGCGTAGGCGATGACGATATTACCGGATCAGGATCCGTCACGAACCGAGATGGAGACACCGGAACAAATTCTGCGGCATCTGGATTCAACCATGACGTCCTCTTCGAGTCCTGTAACTCAGTATCCACAGACGTTTTCTTGTCGTGCTGTATCGATCCACAGAAGTTATTCCGCTTTTCTTCTTCTGCTTCACCTTCTTCATCTACTACTCTCTTAGGCACTTGTACTTCCTCTGGAACCTTTAAAGTTTCCTTCTTCTCCGAATAGGAATAACGCCTTGGTACAGGCTCCCTACTTGCCGATGTTTGTTCCCTAACATAATTTCTTCTTCCCCTGTTAAATTCATACTTCTTTCCTTTCTCTGCTGTAACTGTTGTTACCGTCTTCTCACTTGCCACCCCCTTGTAGCCTCCATTACTTCCGGAATATTCCGTTTTTTTGACTGTCTCTTGTGTTCTCCACCGACCCCCATGTTTGTCCCTTTTTCCTCTTCCTAACAAACCACTGGAGTATTGGACATCTGTAGCATCTCTTCCCCGGGACACATCATTCTCCTGGACCCTCCTGGCATGAGCACACCACCGGTCCAGGTCCGCAAAACAACGTGGAGGATCTGCGAAGACTAGCCGGGATCTCTCTTGGGGATTCAGACCTTCTCGTATTACTTGTATTACTTCCGTCTCGGGCAACCCCAACCTTAATATACGGGCAGCTTTCCTTACATCGTGCACGAATTCCCCCAACGCCTCTCCGTTGGCCTGTAGACGATAGAATAACTTAAACTTCAACTGATCACGTCGTCGACGGGGTATGAAGAAGTCCAACACCTCCTCATGGAAAGCATCGACACTGCCGCCCCGACGCAGAGTGTTGGTGACCAACCCTGCCAATGAACCCCGGCAATACGGGTATATAAGGGACAAGACCTCCCCATCGGACACCCCCGGGAAATCTGCCAACTGCAGAACAATCTCTACGAAAACCAGCTACTGCTCCTCATCTATTCCATCTAACACTGAAAGTTTCTGGAGAACTCCTGAAAGAGGGTGGGGCAATTTCTGATAGCATACCGCCGCCAGAATTGCACAATTCAAAACAAACAATAATAAAACAAATCCACACTAAACACCTAACACAAAAACATAACTTACAAAAGGAAAAACTTGAGTACTCTCTCTTCCATCAAGTGGACCCCCGGGTTTCCTAGCGCTGCGAAAACCTGACCCGCTCCAGAACCAACTCTCCGTCAGTCGCCAGACTCGAAAGAAGAAACGACATCAGACACTAACACCAACATACAATCCACACAACCGAACACTAACCACAACATACGACATTTCAACTAAGACATTATCACAATTTCAGTCGGACGGTACCGACTTCCAGTCGGGCCATACCGCATCCCGCTAACCGCACGCGCTATTACTTCCATACAATAAATAAGGGAGCCCATCCCCACGCGATCTCCGGTAAGGTCCAAACTCAAAAACAACAAAACCCAACTACAACACATGCCCGTGGCGGCACCAGGTTTACAATTCAAATCACATAGCAATAATTCATACATAATACATATATACCTACATAGGATATCAACCCTGCCATTGCATCTATCTATTTTCCTTTTCAAATATTTTCAAATATTATTGTTTTTTCCAAACTATTTCCGAGCTTGCAAGCCCCATCACACCAAAGGACCCAAGGGTTCAACCCTAGAATGAACCACGCTCTCTGCTACCATTTGTAACCCCTCTTTCCTTTTATCCTTTTTATATATAGAAAACAAACTTCTTTTTTTTTATTATTTTTTTTGTTTTATTTATTTTTTTTTTGAAAGAGAGGCCACTAGTTATTTAGAACTAGGCAAGAGCCTAGAGAAGCCAAAAATGCGCTGGGTCCAGTATGATGGGACTTGCAAATGAAACTCTGCTCTAAGATAACAATAACAAGATTTATTGTATTCATGCTTTTGTACAATTAACTCCCCTAGTGTACAATATATGCGCCTTTGAAAGAGTAAGATAATATTACAAGTGTTTTCATAATCAAGAATAGCTCAAACTTCAAAAACCCCAATCGTTATTGTTCTTAAAATCATTATTATAATTCACATTCGACATAGGCATCGCCAAATAATTGAGCTTGATATTACTGAGCAGAATACAGTTACCTCAAATAATGTAAAATGGCGCATAGCCTCGACCCTCCCAGTAAATTACATAAATCATAACATGATATATATATATATGCATAATAATGTATAACAACTAACAATCACATAAGGCATAACACACAACATATAATTAACATAGATACACATTTACATATAAATGGCACACACCATGTCCACCTGGTTAACAGCGTATATTTTGGCATCGTACACCCTCAGTCCTCTTATTCAGATCAAGTATCCGGCCCACCGTAAATTTTCAATTAACAAACTCAAACCCAACTAATAAATCCCAAAAGAGTAGAGTAGACATGCCCCAAAATTCTAAGTATATGAACAGCCAAAGTCAATTTGGCTAAATAGTCCGAACGGCACACAAGTACCCAGCAAAAAGGTAATTATCAATTTCGGATCCCAATAATGATAATAATAATAAGTGCCATCACGAGGTCAACATGGATGCCCGGTTGCATAACTGCATTTCTCATTTCTTTTATTTTCCTGACAAAAAATTTGCAAAATCAGTGGAACGTGACCACCCATAAATACTTATAACTGGTACTGATTTGTCTTGCATTCTTTAACATTTATTAATGAATTGGTATTATGAGCAATAAAAGTTTAACAATTTGTGTGCTGGCTATGGCAAAATTTAGTGGTTACAAAATTATTTGAACAGTAAAATTGGATTTCGACAAGCAGAATCTATGGAATTAATGTACTAAAACATGCTTGAGGTGTTCATAAGAATCCACTTGGCCTCAGGCACGGTCATGCGCCCGGAGTAGATCCAGCAAACTATGACATTATATTGTCCTGTGGTGAACGGCACCAACAGGTGTCGTCCACAGGTTAAAACACCTCCCCCGACCTTTAAATTAATAATCCAATACACAACCCAATTAAACAGAAAAGTAATTGACCATAAAATTCCCCAGCGGGGACCGAGACACCCGTGCATGCATGCTTAACACAGAAATAAATTAGTGGCCGGAAATGCCGACCATATTTACAGAAACTCACATCAACTCGGGTGATGCATGACCCTGGCTGAGTTTACAATTCTCTGAATGAGATAAACATTAATATGTTAATGAGGCGTAAGCCTTAGTAAAAAAAAACCATGAAAAAGTAACATGTAAACCCAATTGTCCCGTTGGACTTGTCCGGAACAAAGTCCCCAAACTGGAGCATCTCCAAAGTGTCTCAAAGAAAGTGTATCGGCCACAAACATTTTGTTTCAAAAAAAGCTTAAATGTCACCTGGTTAGCAGCATAAGGGTAGAGGATCTGGTCGAGTGTGTCCGTCCATCCGGCCTGACAGCTTGACGGAAGTGGTTGAATTTATCTCATGGAAAGCAGGTATTCGGCCATCCTCTGGAGCGAGACAGATTATCGTCTAGATCGGAAACCCGGAAGGTCGCGTAGACTTCTACTTATACATAGCAAAAATAGTAGAGCAATTTCAAGTCGATGCTGTCAGGCGAATCCGGACGTTACTACGCTGAATGATGAGATTGAACTGAACAGTCCTGCAGCTGAAAAAATAGTATGAAGCGCTGGACACAGAGCGCGCGCGGATCGACCCAGCGGCCAGATAAAGGACGTACGTAATTTCTTACGTAAACACTTACGTTGTTAAATACGTAATTTAATAATTCCACTGTTAAAAAAAAACACCGCCGAGTTTTTTCCAAAACACGGCACACAATCTTCTGTTCTCTAACTTTTTCATGTCTTTGATCACTTAACTCTTACACCTTACCCGTGGTCTACCTCACTTCCACACTCTCTCTGGTTTTCATTCCTCGATATTTTAAATCACAAACATGCCCAAATTATCTTATACTTTGTGCTTTAATATACGTTACTGTGTTTTCATCCTTTAATATTTGTTCTATTTCAGAATTAATTATACTTCTGTATTCTTTTTCTACTTTCTTTAAACTACATATTCTTTTAATTATCTACCTTTTAAGTTTCTGTTCGTCTCTGTAAGCCACAATGCCTCATGCAATGCATATGTCACGACCCGTCTTATTGTACCTCTGTAAATCATTATTATCGTTCTGTGACTAATCTTCTTGTTTTTTGAAAATAATTATACAAAATAGGTTCTTCCAATTATCACGCCTAAATATAAAACTCCAAAGTCCCTATTTTCAGTTTTTCTGGCTCAGTACTCTTGCCCCTAACGTTTTAGTCAGCACATAAACCTGCCGTACTCCTTTATCTAATAGAAGCAGGGTTATATTATTTCTTTTGGTGTTATTACTTTTGCACGCAAATTCTCCATAGCCGTCTGTATCAGGCTTATAAGTCCGTGTGGTTGTTCCGTTGGAACTTTTAGAATCTCCTATCTCTCTAAACTATCAGAACTCTGTCTAAAATCTATAAATACAATGTACAGCAGAATATTTTTTAATCAAGTATATCCATCATATGCACCGCATCTATCGTTGATCTACCCTCTCTAAATCTACACACTCTTCCATTTTTCTCCTGTATATGCCCTCTGTCGATTGTTTGTTTAATAATGAAGTTAATATTTTAAATGCAGTGTTAAGTAGATACCTCTATAGTTGTTGCATTTTGTAGTGTTCCTGTTTTAAAGATCGGCGTTACGAGTACCAGACATCCTTTCCTGAGTCCATATTTTAGTTATTAGGTTATTTAGTCTTCTAAGTTTCTGTTCTCATGCCGTTGTAACCCCGTTGTTATTCTCATTTGGGCTTGGCGTTTTACTGCTGGTAGTGTTTGTAATGTGTCACAAAGTTAGGTACTGTTTCTTCCCTCCGTCACAGGCTTCCCTCCTTCAATCTGTGTTAGCACTCTTGTTCCTTATTCTTGTGACGGCAACGTTATAAAAAATGATCTACCTATTTATTTTTGTCTGTGTAAATTTTTAGTTCTTGCTCTTATCGGACCTGCTTTATACTTCAAGGAATAAAACAAGTTAATCTATTGTGTTTTCCACTTGAAAATTTTAGCCTCTTCTTTATTGGCTAGCTTGTTCTGTAGTCTGTACGCTGTCCTGTACGGATTCTGTAGTCTGTACGCTGTCCTGTACGGAGCCACTTCATTCTTCTTTATTTTTTATTATATCCTTGTATTTAATGTCAAATAATCTATTTCATTTTGGGTTTAGTGTACTGTCTTATAATATGCTATAATGATTTTATAAATATAAGATTTTATAAAGAATTATCCTAGTGGGAGAATTATCCCATTTTTCATCTATACATTTATTTCCTGCTTATTAACCAGGTTTTAATTAAACGGTTCTTCAAATTCTTGTTTCTTTCCCTCTAACTTCAAGTCGTCAATTCTCCATTTGTGTTGTTTGATATCCTTGTTATACTCTTTTATACTTTCAGTTTCAATTTATCTATGTCTAGAATATGATCCATTTCATACCTGCACAACCTAAACAACCTTACATGGTGTATCATAACTTCTGTTTTCCTATCTATCAAAACATGGTCTCTTTGGTTTTTATGTCTTTCCTGGGGGAAGCCACGTAATTTTATGTTTCTTCATACGCTTGAATTTTATGGTGAAAACGAACGCGTTTATGGCTATTGGTAGTTTACATAATCTTATTCCATCGTCATTTGTCTCCTCGTGGATTATATATTTCTCGGCAATTCTCTTTTTAAATTTTTGCGTATTAATTACTGTATTTTATTCTTCACATATCACTTGTCGTTCTTCATCCGGATCCTCTTCTGTTGGTGCATATTATTATCGTGACTGCTTGTTTATTTACCAACCTTATACATGCGGTTCTACCGTTGTTTGGTTTAAATTCTGTTACTTATTTCTAATTTGTCTTTCAACTTGTATGCCATACATAATTTTGCTTCTCGTTTTTATTATATTATGCCGTATTGGTTGTTGTCTATTTTTATATTGCCTTTCCATCTTATCTGCTGGAGTGCAAGTACTTTGATCCTGCACTGGGCCATCTCTTTTGCTATTCTTCCATTTTTTCTTGTACTTCACATTCTACATATTCCCGTAGGTGTTCCCACCTTCTTCATTCATTTTAATTTTTTCTACTCTTTTAACAGTCTCAGTCTTTTCTTCAATTTTTCTTTGTGCTGTTTCTGTTCTACTTAGATTTCGTGCTATCGTTTTCGTAATTATCCTTTTTATATTCTCTGTGCCTTTGCTCCGTTTGTTAGTCAGTATGTAATCCATTTCTCTTGTGTTCCTACGTGGGTTGGTTTTTGCTGCTGTACTATTTCTTGTACTTACATCAGTTTACATGGGCTGCCTTCAGTTAACATGTGTCAAGCTGTCTTCTTTCTGATGCGATCTGATTGATGACATTAATTTTTATTTTCTGGAAATTCATCCTAACCTCTGCAGCTTCGTTAATTTCATTTTTGCGATTTGTGTGTGCTTGCATGTGCGTGTGTGTGTATGGCACACACACCTCTTATTATATCTCTAATTGCTAGTATCTCTAATTCCAGTCCCTTTATTACAAGATTTTTTCCTATTATTTTATCCGGTTTCTCTAATCTGCTTCTGCTTTGCGTTTTTTCAATTGATTTAATAATTTATTTCTCTTTCTTCTGTTTCTCTCATATCTTGGTGATCTCTGCTGTCATTTGCTGCGTCTCCTCATTGGTACACTTCAGTCCATTGGTACATCCTTTATATCTCCTTTTAATTGAGGAACATAGTTTTATCTCCTCCAAGAACCCTTTCTATGATCCTTCCCCTCTTGTTGGTATCAGATTCTCCTGGTGACGTTCTGTACAATTTCCTGCTTTTTCTGAACACTTCTTGCGCCTTCACGAATGTTCTGTCTTCAGGTTTAATTCTCTTGTTTCCTTTGTCTGTATCATTCTGTGTTTCCTAGTGATTTATCAGTTCATAAATCGTCTTTAATTCACTTGCTTTATTTCCTGTAGATGCCTGCCTTTTGTGGTAGAGATAATGTACTACTATCTTTCCTTTTAACTTGTTCCCACCCCCTTTTCCAATTAATTTATTTTAATTTACTTAATTTATTTTTGCTCGTTTTTGTCTTTAAATGTTATTATTTTCTACTTATTATTTGTTATACATTTTTTAATTGTCATTTTTGCTTTATTCATTTTGCAATTACCCAATTAGTATGGCGATAGGAACTTCATCCGAATTGATTTCTCGGAAGCCTAGTCCCTCTCCGACCGTGTATGGTAGTGTTCAATGTTAATTTACTGTACTGTTATTAATTCACTCAAGTGATTTCAAATTTCGCTACTAGATGCCGCGCATACGCTTCATCACATTAACTGCTGGATGGCGCTACCAGCAACTGTAATGTACTGCCCCCTTTAACTTCTACGTGTTTCAAATACATTTTACTTATTAGTAAAAACTATTTTACGAATACGTCAACATTATAGCTGTATTCTCGTTGTTTATTTATTTTTTATTTAACAATAATCTAATCTATCAACAAAAATCCGTACAATACAGGCAGGCAGATATCGTAACATCTACAAAGCATTGTGCATATTCGTCTCTTTATCCGTCAAGTGTTCACCTTTTTTATTTCTAAGTGTTTATTGATAATTTGCTTGGAAACACTGTTGTAGCTGGACACACACACACACACACACACAAACACACACACACACACACACACACACACACACACACACACACACACACACACACGCGCGCGCGCGCGCGCGCGCGCACGCAAACCATTAACCTACACACAATACAGTCTAGTACTCTATTGCACCGCTTTATTCACTAGCCACTGCACCAGCATCTCACTTCACACCACACACACCCTTTAGACTGTAGCATAATATCAGGAACATAAATTGTTAAATTGTGCAAATTATCACCTACAACCTGTATACGACTCCCGCCCATTCTGGAGAGTTGACTGCAACATCTGCAACAATTCTATCAACCAAAGTCCAACAATACGCTGGTCATTTTCCCCTTACTCTCATTTTCTTGTTCTTTATTTGTAACATTTAGTCTAGGTCACATCTGTAAAATCTTTCCTACAAATCGTAATGATAATAAGTGCAGTAGAAGGATTTATGTATTTAGTACTCATTTTAGCGTCTTCCAGATGGTTTCCAAGTTCTCCATTGCGCTTCACCTAGAGGCACAGACCATTATCTTCCGAGCATTATTGATTGTATGGTAAAGGCCCTCCCACACTGTCGAAGCCCTTTTTAGCAAACCGTTCTCTAAACTGATTCCCATTCTTCTCAGTAACTCTGATAAACATCCTGTTAATCAGAACGTTTTCTCTCAGGGTCGGTCCAATATCTTCGAAACCCGTTAGTATTGGCCCGTCGTTTTGTGTTGTCCGACTGTCTCCCTTGATGACTTCTACCTGTTCGTTTACGTCCTGTTCCTCCTTTTAACTATCTGGTCACAGCCTTTGAGATATCCGTTAGGATTATTAAGTGGACTTCTCTGGTTGTGGTATGAGATTGTGTTCTTGTAAATATTCCAGTAATCTCGACAATCATCCTTTCATACTTTTGATTCTCAGGAGTCAGGCGAGGGCAAAGTGTTCTGTTGTTGTTACAAATTCATCCCGTATAGGTTAGATTAATTAGGTTAGGTCCCCCAAAGACAATGTATTATTTTTAACAAAACGTTGCATGTAAAGGATTTTACCGTGAATTAATTTTTATTTTCATAAGATTTACACAGGTGACGACACGATTGTCAAATTCTTAAATTTGAAGGATTTCCGGTTGTTCTTCCATTTACTTGTATCTCTGTATGCAGAGAAATACCTTTCCACAACGCAGGACCGACGCAGCGAACTTACAAAATGATAACTCATTGGAAGAAAGTTCTGGATCTTCTATTCAGTTCAGTAGTTTTTCCATTATTGGATAACCAATTTCAATCAAGTGTACTTGCGTGACATACTTTCACTATTTTTCAGAATTTCTAACCCAATAAACGAAAATTGCCGACCACAGTTTCAAACCGAGTAATAGATTTTCGTAATCATGAGAATTTTATTTACAAGAAGCTAAGTATCTTGACAACGTAGGCCTAGCTGAAATAACTTTTGAGGTTCATCGACTTTTTAAATTTGCACAATACTACATGTGGAGTGTAATTAATAAATGAAACACTGTTATCCAGTGAAAAACAAAAAATATAGTCGATATGGTACAATAACATGCTTTTACACATTTTGTATGAAATATGACCTAAACGTAAAAAAGTTAAAATATGGATTTATATGACTTTATACAACATATCGTATAAATCTTTCCTCGACTTAGGCGTATGTGTATCACAACGTTTTGTCTCACCTTCACAGGGCCTCCTGTAGCAGTTACTTAAATTACAAGAACACAAAGTAGGTTCAAGGGTGCTCACTACATCGTTAAGTACACTGAATACTTAGGCTCCTATATAAACTGCAATTGCGATGACAGGGTATGATTTGTAGCTTGGTGCAGTTGCACAGTTTGCATAGTTTAGAGAATTCAGCTTCCCAAACTACAGTATGGCAACTCTTACGAGAAACAATGAAGAGAGATTCCTGAAGAGATAAGCATGTGAAGGAACTCAGTAGGATTATAACAGGTGTCCTTCACAACAGAGTCCACTTTCTATCTCTAATGTAGCATTGTTTATACTCGAGTCATTTGTAGGTTTTATAACTGTCTTTTCTTTCAACCAAAATGCTTCTTTAGTCTTCAACGTTTTCTGCTTCTGGATAAATTCAGGTTCAGTAACATACCTGACTAAATTACCCGATCATTTAAGTACTCCTGATGTGAATAAAGTGCTGACTTACAAAAAGCCCTGAATCAGGTAGAAAATTTATAATTTTATTCTAATTAAATTAATAAAATAGTTGTATGATGTATACATCTCGTACGTTTCTGAAACATTTACGCGCTAAAATGCTACGAAAAATGAGCTGACAGGGATATGGTAGATATATTTAACAACAATTTTCTAAAAATGCATTGTTATGTTAACAAATACGAAGGCCGGTCAAATATAAACGAGACTTTTGAACACAAGTTACTTTAACGCTTGTTAATTATTGCAAACAGTGAACAGTGGACAGTAGTGCCTAGATACGCGCAGAGCTCCGCGCTTGTTCCTGGTCGTTTGTTTAAATGTTGTCTCGCTAAGTGAACAGGGGGTGCATGTACTCGTTGCGCCGCGTGTAACATAAAGTTATATATGCCAAGGTGTTAAACCAGCTGAAATTTTGCGCAAATTGCGTGAAAAATTCGGCAATGATACTCTTTCAAAGGCTTAAGTGTAGAAATGACATAAGTTTTTCTGCGAAGGTCAGAAAGAAGTTTCTAACCTCACTCGCGCACGTCGTTTCAGAAGCAGCATTGCGCCACAATACATTCTGCAAGTTGAAGACTTTATTCACGATGATCAACAAATTGTTCAACAGTTAGTAAGCTAGACAGCACACTTTTTGAAAAGAAAGAATTAAAGTTACGCAAAATCCTTCCAAGATGGGTGCCAAAAATTCTGAATGTAATTCTGTAAGAGATGATATTTCTCACAGGTTTTTGGACCTCTTTACAGCAGACGTAGGATCATTTTCCCTCTCATTTGATGCGCATCGTCACACGTGAAGATTACTGGGTACACCACTGTACTTCTGAATGGTTGAGTAAAAAGACGAAACAGTTCCAGTGAAGGTGAAACCACGTTTGTCTGGAGCAAGGATAGTTCACGACTATCTTCTCAGACGCTAAAGGTATTGTGTAGATAAGTTTTTAATATGAACAAAGAACAATGAATTCTGCATACCAGTCTGAACTCTTGAGCAAGGTTAGAGAGGGCTATCGGTCCCACAAGCACCTGTGTGTGTGTGTGAACAATTTATAAAGACATTTATAGGCGCGCCGCACCTTTATCGCACACTACACGTTTTATATATTTTGTTGGTGAAACAAGGGTAGTCAGTGTAATTATAATATACGCAGAGATATTTAGATGCTAATATTTATACATTCATTTACAAAGGATATAAAGTCTTAGTGTGCATGTGGGTGTAGAGGCATGCTAATAATCATAACAACATAATCAAAGTAACAGAAAAGGAAATTAATATTAGTAAATTAGGAATGGCTATATCAAAAGACAGTCAGTGCATGTTATTTATAATGAAGGAGCAATGAAGGGGCAGTCTCATGTGCTTAGTAACTCCGAGTTTCAAGCATAAAGCATTTGTACACTCCAAGTGCATAATGGACTTATGCACTATTCGTAAACTTAGTAGTAATAGTCCTATTTTTCAACAATATGAAAAGTCTATCTAAACTTGAATTTCCTAAATGAAACAATAAGAAAGAAGAACTTCATGAGGACATCATATACTCTCGTTGACTGTGTCATTAAACATTAAGAACTTTTATGCTTAGAAATGACAGGACGTCTCTCATGCATTGACATGTTTTATCACAAAAATTGTAATCATGACCGTTTTAAGCCTTACCTGTAAGGTATTCCAGGTACTGCAACACAGCTTCAGGCTAGTAGAATTGTGCAACATTAAAAAGTCACACTAGGAAGATTATACTACAGTGGAGATGTTCCGCTAACAGCAAGTTTGTATAAATGGTATCGGCTTGTACTATCGGCAGTGATGATGAAGCTCGTTCAGTTTTGAACTGCATAAAAATCGCTTTCAAGCAGTTTGCTCAACCACACTTCTAAGCGATTATTCGTAAGCCCACTTTAATGTTTAAGATTAATACGTGATTAATATTTATATACAAATACTCTTACTAAACTATACGTGGTCTCTCAGTTATATAATTGTTATAAAACTGTTAAAAAATTGATTTGCTTTACTTTAAATGTATCAACAAAATTTTAATACAAAGAGTGGTCCTTCCTTATCATGAGTAGGTATATACACTTTTTGTGGAGCACTGCGGAGGACAGTTTATGAATAGAAGATAACGTGTTATTTTCGAAACAGTTCGATTCTACTCTTCCGTTGCATTTCTGGGATATTTTGCCAATGCAAAGTCAACGAAGGCAACTCCTCGCGAACCACTGACTGCTGAAACCAAGCACGAAAACTGGTACGATCCGACTTTCCTCGTTTTGCGACTTATTTAACATTGTGTAGCCTAATTTTTAAACGTTTTGCCTATCGATAATAACTTTAGGTATTACCTGAACTGTTTACGTAATTTATACGGAACTGTACCTTCGCAACAGGTACCGACGAGTTGTCAATACAGTGACAAAGTTAAATAAATTACAATGTCCGCAGTACAAACAATTAAATAATCGACATTTTCATTAATACTGCTTTCTAATAACAGTATCTTAGCGTAAAAGTACGTACGTGCTTAAAACATTTAGACTTGAATTTTCAAAATACAGAAATTACAATACCAAACAACTAGTTGTGTAAACCGAACTTCTTAATTTTCTCAAAACTCTGATAATAACAGTTTTTGAATCCGTTCAATTTGTACTATTTGTAATTTCGGGAAGCCAAAAGAAAGTGCATTGATCAGGAAATTCGGAAATGGAAGGTACACAGTAGTAGGAAAATATTCATCACAGAATGTGAATGCACATTGGATCGATTTCTGTAATCATGCTATTATTATTATTATTATTATTTTTATTTCTATTTCCATTCGACATACCAAATCTTTAGATTTTCTGTGGCGTTATTTGATGTTGCCAATGCTTTTGCCAAAGAGCTCACCAGGCGCGTTCTCATAAATTACATTTTTCTTGTTGAATTGTTGGAACTTAAGCACTGGGACACGTATTGACTTGTATTCAACAAACGCAAAGTTGTATACAGCAAAAAATCCAGGTATTGACCTGATTCAATTATAATTTCTTGACTACAACAAAGATATATCAACTGTTAATAATGTGTATTGCCTTTGGTTATAGTAAGTCCTTCTCTTTGTATGTTTTTTAACTAACTGAAAACATTATAATTAAACAAATTGTAGAAGTCATTTTATCCACTGTAATTTTGACCCGGGGGGGGGGCACGTGCCCTGTACCCCCTTCAATTCGCTACTGGATACCTGGAGAATAAGCGGGAGGCGAAAGAATTTTTAAGTGTTAACTAGTCTTTGCAGGGCGGCTCTAGGACATCGTCTCTACTACCGATTCAGCACTAGGTGACTAATTTCACGATTCATTATGTTAATGTGGCATAGGTTTTACAGTTTTTCAATGAAATGTTTACTAACTGCATTTTAATTAGCTTTGTTGGAATATTTTGATGTTTTGTTTTCTTTTGACATGGGTTAGGAGTTTTGTAAGGAAATGATTTTGTTTTGTGTTATTATTTTTGCATTTATTTTCACTTGAAAATTTGTTACACTTTCTTTAAACGTTTTCAGTAATATTATTATGTAAACTCAAAAATTTGTTCAATAATTAATAGAAATGTTCAATAATATCAATGTCAACAGTAATATTAATAATAAACAATAATATTGTTAAGACTGTCACACAGATCGTCGTGGGTACAGTGGAAACAGAATTACCGACACCTATGAAGTCACTTAAAAAATTATTACCAGCTTTAATTAGTTGCAAACAATTTAAAATCAGCAGGACACTCTTATACAATAATTTAAGTTAATTTTGTTCAACATACAGTAATTGTTACATTATTATAGTTTTGCACTAATTAACCGATGAGCAATTCTCACTAAACCGCCGCAATAACTAACGGTCCGCACTCTAATATCGCCAGATCTCAACTGAACTTGAGCCGCTTCAAAATCCAGTATTTATGCCTCCGCCGCATTGCGTTGTATAGAGTTAGCGGGCCTGGATGCTGGTAGAGTAGTCGAGTAAACGTCTAGAAGGGGCACGAACAATCTCGAAGAATCAAGAAAGTTGCGCAACTCTGTCGCGCAGAATGATCTCCAAACTAGTGGAACAGCCTCGCGTGCCCCGGCATACCAAGAATCACATAGGCACCCAGCGATGCGATACTATTTATTTCCTCAACGTTACAATAACAATAAAAATATCGGTAATATCAATAATACTAAACATTTAATATTACATAATTTAATATAATATTTATAAATAATTAACTTGAGCATAACAAAATTATATAATAAAATAAATGAGCTACTCAACATTACAAATAAAGCACGAGATTACAATGAGTCAGACTGTCAAACAAAGTGTCAAAACTGTCAAACAAAAATACAAAATTTATCATAAATATCTATGATGGTGTTATTCAGTGAATGGTAACGACATCTGCATTAGTAATAAAATCAGTCTAATTCAATAAACACTCACAGTTTTAAAATCACATTCTAAATAAATAAAAAATATAATGTAGGGATTGTTTGGTTTTTCTTCCTCTCCGTACTTTCAGTGGCGAAAACTCTGTGACGGTTTCCTCACGGTTACGTCGGTAGGTAATTGAGTGGAATATGGTTTAGTAGTACCTCATGACTGCTTCGTGGGGAGAGATATGGACGGAAGTGCTTGTGTCACGAGAGCGTCAGAGCTACCTAGCTTTGTTAGATTTTAGATATCTGGTAAAGTGGTATAAAAGAAGTTTTATATTTTACAGTTTACATGTTGGTTTAATAAACGTTTTGTCCAATAATGGAAAACTTTTAAAAACTATTGTCACGTATCTTTTATCTTTCTGAACAAAATATTGTACTGCGTTATTAAATCATCTTTCATATGTATATGCATACTATAATATTTGTATTACAAGTGTTTGATGACGTCTGGATCGTCTAAAGCAACAGACACATCAACATTTATGTTAATAGATTTATTTGCAATAAAAATAGTCGTAAGGTTTATAACGAGTACGTTTTAGAAAGTAGTTACGTTACCTCTATAATAAAAATTATCTTTAAACATTTGTAAAAACCTGTTCTGTGTAAACGATGCATTTCTTATAGTCATAATTAACTGCTAGGTAAATTATGATATTATTAAGTGAGAAAAACATGGCGCTGAGAAAATGAGATAGTCCTACGCCTGAACTAAACGAGATAAGAGAAAAATGTAACTTCACTGAGGCTCATGTAAAAATTTAGTATATTCATTATTCAGTGGTAAATAAAACATATCCACAGATAAAAATTTTTGTTCTATTCTATATAGCTCATGCAGACCTTGCGAAAGCGTTTGTCTGTTCTGTATCGTGCTTGGATACAGTGATTACATTTATTTGCAAGTATTACGTGTATGTCTCACTTCTCACATTTTTTCTGTAACTATTCACTAGATCACAAAAGCATACACGAAAATGTTTGTGGCATGTAAATAAAAGAATTTTATATTCATACTTAAGTAATAACAGAGATACTCGTATGTTCTATCCAGATAAATAGGTGTAGTTTACTTTACTTGTAAATTTTCTTCACACGTGTAATACTTTGGCAGTACATAAAAGTAATAGATGTTATTAAAACACGCTTCAGAAAACGTGTAGAGACTTACGAGTTTCCTGTTTACTACACCATTAATTTAAATTTGGTAATAACGAAAGTCATTTAGCGTTAACCTGAACCTGTAAGGGGCCTGTTTGCTGTGCGTGTTCCGCTTAGTTTTATAGCGCCGTTATTTATATGGTTTTACCAGAGATCACAGGTGCGGTTGATTACAGTCAGGCAAAACACAATGTTAAATGATCATCAATCATTTCAGTTAAAGGAAAGTTGTAAAATAAAGGTAGGTACGAACTCAGGACACGACTAAGCTCTCCCCACACAATAACTAACATAGCGGGTTGTGCTTTGGAGGACCTATAACGCTTCCTGTTGTTTTATCTCTGTGCCCAGACGATGAATTCGCCATCACAATTTTAGACTAAAATCCTTATCACCCCTTAATCAATAATGCATAGCTTAAAAAGTATTTATATTCGCGACAGTAGGCATATTTGAAATTATGTGTACCTTTGTGTTTATTATTTTAAATTTTATGATATTTAATGACAACATTTCTGTTGATAATATTTAGGAAATATGCTGGAAACGTTTTATTTAGCCCTTTTGTTAAAGTTTAATCTACGTTAAATCTACAACTCAGATGTATACAGTACACTTACATTGCTTTTTGACGTCATAAAATTTGACGTCTTACTTCGAATTTGCTAGTATTAACGAATAGCCTATATATTTTATTATTGGAGTTAGAATGCGTCATTTAGGTGTTAAAAATAATACTTATTAAAACTATGTTATGACTTTGATACCATTTCAGTTACAGGATGAATGTAAATGACTGTAATTAAATCTGATTTTCTAAAAATATATTAAATCCGATTGAATCTGAATTGCTTATAAAATAATCAGTACATAAGGAAAAGAAGGGCGCATTGAATTTAGTTGTTCTGAAGCAGACAACTTGGTAATCATCAAGGTAGATGTAAAATTGTCCTAAATTGACTTAATAATTAATGACTACACGAAGCGATATAATTAATTTACTAAAATTACATTTGCATTTCGGACCAAAAATTGAATTGCTTGATTGTGGGTTCATTTAAACGACTGTGTTGGCAAAGGTATTTTTGGAATAATAATTAATTTGGAATAATCAAACGCAACACGGGTCCTGAATATGTATATATTAGGTAGATGAAACAGATATTTTACAGCGCCCGTAACAAAATCTTAAGTAAAACTGACACCGTGATTTGAACATCATCAAATAACATTAATGCTGTTAGATGACACAAAATATTATGTTTCCTATATTGTGTCTGCGAGTTGAAAACTTTCTTCGTCCCTTTGTATGTGTTAATAAAAAATATTTCATTCTCACACAGTCAAAGATATAGGGCAATTAGTTTTAACTGGCACGTTTCAAAAGCTGTCACAAAATTGGTGCTAACGAGAATAGAGAGAATAATGGAGGACAATATGGGAAAGACAAATTTGGTTTTAAAAAGGTAAAGGGACGAGAGATGCAGATGGACGTCTGAAGATGTTGGGAGAAAGAACATAAGAAGTGAATAGGGAGATGTTTGTTTTTGTTTTCGATTAAGAGGAAGCTTTTGACAAAGTTAACTGGAATATTTAACTAAATATTTAGAAAGGCTAATATTTTCTGTTTTCTGTTCTGTACGCAAAACAGAAAATAGTTGTAGGGTAAGGGTAGATGAGGGTGGAACGGAAGAGATGGGCGTTGGAAGAAACGTTAGATAAGGATACTGTTTGTCACAAACACATTTTAATATCTACGCTGAAAAGTTGACAGAGAAGGTGTTAGAAAATCAAAAGGAATTTTAGTGGAGGAGAAAGAATAAAGATCACTAAATACGCGAATGATCGAGCAGTGCTGGAGGATTCAGAAAAAGAGCTACAATTTATGATGCAGAATATTGTAAAATTGGGGAAATAGTTCGGAAAGATAAGTGTAAGAAAGCTAAAGTCATGAGAAGTATAAAGAATGAATGTTTCGTTAACATGGAGGGAAAAATTGTTGAGCAAATGAATTCTTTAAATATCTGTGGAGTACGGTGCCGTGGAATGGAAGATGTATGGAGGAAATCAGAAGTAGGATAAGAGAGCTTTTGAAAAGGTAAACTCATTACTGGTGGCACGAAGGATCACGACTGAGATGAGGAAGAAATATGTTACATGTTTTATTTGGAGTGTGGTTGTATATGATAATGAAACATGACCATCAACATAAACAAGAAAGGCACCTAGACAGCTGCGACTTGTGGTTGTGGAGAAGAATGATTAAGATGAAGTGATCAGATAGAATGAAAAACGATGAAGCATTAACGAAAAAACCTGCTGACAGTAATAAGAAAGAAAAACATCTTGGTTGGGCCATTTATTGCGCAGAAACTGTCTGCAGCTAAGGATCATACAGTAGAAGGAAAGAGAGGACGGGAAGAAGAAGGCTGGAACGCTTGATGACGTAAAAACGGAAGGAGCTTTAATCAGATGAAGACAAATGAACAAAGAAAAAGGAATCATCCAGTTGAAACCTGTCGTAGGCAGTTTTACTAAAGAAGAAATACAGTCAAAGAATATACAATGTGGACGGTTATGTGTGAAGAGAGTGAGATCAGTGTAAATTACGATTGACTGAACCACGATTGGCTCTTTATTTCGCAGGGAGGATGCAAATGAGACATTTCTCGGAGAACTCGGAGATAATTTTTGTTCTAACGCCAAGGTAGAGTATTTTAAATGTATTCTTTTTTTCATCATTAATATTTACAGGATTGTCGATAAATTCTCTAGTCCTATTAACGCGTGATCCATGTTCAGTACATATCGAACGCATAAACTGTCATAATATTACTTTTAAAAGTTTATTCAAAGTTATGAATTTCTCTTAACTAAACACTTTTTTTTACGAGGGAGGCGGAAAAATTTGCTGTACAAATGGCCGGAAGGGTGAGCAGTTCCGTGGTCTGTGGGTTTATGTATTATACCCGACCCACTAAAAGTCACCTCCCTTTCCTCTTCTAAGAGACTAACTAGGAACTGTTTTACTCACTACTTCTTACTAGGCCTATTGTTCTTCAGCCCTCGGGCTCACATCTGATTTGTTATTCTTTTATATTGTATTGTCCAAATCTGCCTTCTTTGCCTGTTACAGTTAGGAAACACAGTTACAGGTATCCTCCCTTTTAAGCTTTGTTTCAACAATGTTAGCCGGGGAGATCTCCTGCCTAATTTCTTCTTGCAACGATCTTGCATGTTGATATGTTGTTCCCATTTGTTGCAGACGAAGACTGTATGGCTGGCATCGTCCGCAGCTTCCGGGTAGTACAGGTATTCTGGTGGCTCGGCCTTTGCAACTTTCTTCAGGTAAGATCGAAAATACCCGTATCCAGTCAAGAACTGGGTGATGTAATAGTGGATCTCCCCACGCTTTCCCTCTGCCCACGGCTGCACGTGCTTCATGAACCTTCTTGTCCAGCTACCTCGCTCTTCCTGCCTCCAAGCTTTCTGTCAGCTCTCCAGCATCTGGCTTCATGCCTCTCGGTGTGCAGCTTCACCACTTACCTCCTTCTTCCTCTGAAAGACGATCTTACGTTCCTTGGCGAGAAGGTCGCTCAGCATCACTCCGGCAACGACCAATAGAAACTATACCAGAGATACCCATAATAATAATAATAATAATAATAATAATAATAATAATGATGAATTTTTCGTAAAAATGTTTCTAAGAAAATCCATTCACAGTACCGCAACTAACATACAACACCCAATACCTTTTCAAATCAAGCCACACACAATTTCTTCACCAGAAAACCAGTAACCATGGCTAATGATGGGCGTACAAACTATCGCCCGTAACTGTATCTCAAGTCAAACTGACACTGTTATTTTAACATCACCAAATAACATTAAAATATGTATCACAGATTTTTTTTTTAAGTTACACAGGACCGTTGTCAAAAGATGAAACAGAATATCAACGCTACAATGAGATGTTTCATAATGTTTTTTATATGCTTTCTAACATCTGTTGTTGATAAATTGTTATTTTAACATACAAATCACACTTTGTACGAAATACATTTTTTTGTAGCTAAGATATAAAACGTATGGATGTTGGTAATGTAATTATCTGATAATATAATTTGAAATAAACGTGTATACTGGAGATCTAAATGTCAGTTTTTATTTGACTACAATTGTTTATTTGAAAAAAAAATAGGATAAAGGTCTTAATTTATTGGTCTTGATTTAATTTTTTCTGATGCAGACAAGTTTCTTGTATCTTCAACAGAAATAATCAACAAAAATAATCAAGTATCGATAAGACTGTTAACTAATAATATTGTTAACAAGACTTTTAGGAAATTACTTCTGAAGCATTAAGTAAGGTTATTATTCGATTACATTAAACACATACTGTGAAATATTATTTGAATTATATTACGCGTACAAGTTACGATTGTGAGTCTGTTAATAATTCTAGTATGTTGGTAACCATTTAATGAAAATATTAAGGTCTCAGTAACAGGTAGTGAACAATCAGCTATTTATTTATTGATAACTGACAGTTGTCGATTAATAACTGGAGTTAATAAATTAAGAATTGTCAACTCGCAGGAATCAGAAATTGATAATTGACTGACCGTAGAACTAAATCTATGCTTCTTTCGTGCTGTCTCTAACAAATTAATTAAAGTATCACTGTTATTGTCATATCACTGTCGCCTAATACTAATTAAATTTACGTAATTAACGTTAATCATATGATTTAAATTTGGCAAGAAAAATAAAAACCCATTTATGCATTACGTTAATATTTTTGCAGTTTCGGGAAACAGTATACACATTACACATTGTATAATGAGAAAATTAGTTTAACATGTGAATGGTGTTTATAATGGACAGCCATTGTGTTGTCTAATTTTTTTTAACCAATCAAAATTTGGATGAGTGCTTTATTAAATTTTCTGCGTACGCTTTGTAATATCTATTAGCCACAATAAATATAACGCGCAGTCGCTCGTTTAATCACAGGAATGGAGAGATTTACTGTTTGCATTGCATTATGTGTGATCTATTTGCGGAATTAATTGCGGTAATTATGTGTGCGTGCGTGTGTGTGTTTGTGTGTCTGCACACGCGTGTGGGTGTGTTTTAGGATCTCTGATTATAACACGCTTGTGTGTGTTGTTAGGTCTTTTTTACTACCGTTAGGCATTTTTGAGTTGTGATTTTGTACGATAATTTTTTTGCTGCTTTTAAAAACATCAAGAAAAAGATACTACCATGTTCTTTCCTAATCGGAAAGTTTTACCATCGAATGTGAGGCGACTTACTTGTAAAGACAAGATTTTTAACTACAACAATTTTGGTATTAATTAAACAAAAACCGTATACATCCTGTGTTTGGCGTCTAGCATTTATGTTGACTAATGTTTAATATTTAATATGGATTGCTGAATTAAAAAATATCAAAGTATTAAAGTGAGTGTTCTAATTGGATGTCAGCTTTTTAAAAACGTTGAAAAAGTAAAAAGAGTTTGTTTTACTTTTCTAAATTTGTTGTTTATTTGGGATTCTGCGTCGCAAAAGTGGGATCTTAAGGAGGAATGTCGGTCATAAAAGTAAGGATAGTAGTTTAGAATTACAAAAAAATGTTAAAATTCTAAAAATTGTAGAATGCACCAAAAAAGGAAAGTTGTATACATTCGAATGGATAATTTTATAACGGAAATATTGTACTGCTGTTAAAATGCAACACAGTACATAAGAGGAAAATAATAAATTGTAAAAGACAAAATATATATGAATTTATTAGAATTGGAACATATGTTTTAAAATGTAAACAAAAATATTGTATCGACTCACCCATCACCATAGAGGTAGATTCCTATATGAGATAAAACAGTATAAAGATATATGTTATGAAAAGAATATATGAAATTTGAAATGAATATTATAATAAGAGGAAATAGTAAGAAAATTATCATATGTTTTCTTATAGCGCGTTGCCTTAATATGTTTAAGCGCCTGTACAAAAGATAGCCTGCAATCTTTTTTCAACTCGAGTATTTTGAACGCAACTTTGCAGTTGTACTATGAATTGGCTATTCATCCGATTTTCAAAATTTTTTGGATATAGATACTTTATGATGGGTTCTACAAAATTAGCAAGTTGTTTTGAGTCTGCTGGCATACTGTAGGATTTTTAGGCCTCCTGAAAAAAGTGGTTTTCAAAAATTAAGACTGAGTGTACAGATTTATCCAATAAAGATAGAGGGCTAGTTGTTTTTTAAGGATGACCCCCTTACTTTGGGGTTATCGGCACAGCAAAAAGTTTCGCCAGATCTTGCACGGTTGTGGAATAAATGAGAAAAAACTTGATTTTTTGATGAAAATTAACTGAGTTTTTTCAATTCAAATTAATACTGTACCTCAAGTAATGATCGGATCGGAATAAAAAAAAAATCAACCCAAGAAAAACCCCTCTAGTTTCTTCAGTAAAAATTTCAGCTTAGTTGCACTGCTCAGTATAGAGTAGTGCCGAGAAACACTTTTGTACCAAAAGCTGAAAAAATAGTAGGTAAACAATAGACTACATGTCAGGACTACTTTTACCCATGGATTCGCTTCCGGGTCGGACTTAAACATGAAAATACCGTTCCCGTTCATGTTTACCCACAAATTAAGTTTGCGGGTCAGATTAAAAATGAAAAATACGGTTGTGGACCCCTGATCAGCCACTGTCCCCAGAATAGAAAAAATAGTCAAAAAATTGGCAAAAATAAGTTAAATCCATACAAACCTAAAATCAATTTTATTGCATTTGAATAATGGGATTTGTGATGTCATTTTTTAATGTGTCATATATTTTTTGTATTAATTATCCGCACACATTAATCTATTCTATACACATTTGTGTTCATTTTGTTGTAAACTGCATATTATATCAAATGTTCTAGTTTTTGATCATCCGTTTGGTGTTCTATGCAAATTTTTCGCAGTTTACACTATTTGTTATTCACATTGCGCTTGTGTCAATTTCAGTTTGTGATTTTGTTTTTGACCAGAGTGGTTGGGTAGTGCTTTTGTACTAGAATTGTACTGTAGCTTGCGCGCGGGTGGTTTGTATTCGCGGCTTTTAGTCTAGACTGCATTTTCTGTGATGAAAAAATAATTTCGTTTCTCTTCTTTTTTAGAACGTGACTTCTTACGCCCGCGTTACCGTTTCGTCATCGCATCCTGCGTTACCTCCCACTTTACTGCCTACATTCCCACTTCGTCAACTATTTCCTGCGTTCCCACATGCATTTTGACATTATGGGAAGCAAATATGGACATTCAATACGTTGGTTAAAATAGCTTGGTATTGAACAGATACATCACTAGCTACATTACAAAAGGTGAAAAAAGTGCAAGTGATGAAATTTGGGAAAGTATTAATGAAAACAAATCACTTGCAGCCAGGTTGTTTAAATATGCCCGAATGAACATGCAGAAAAGAGAAACTGGTGCATACGAAGCAGTGGCCAATTTACTTGGATATGAATTTTTTACATCGAGTGATACAGTAAAGTTTGTTAATACATATCCTTCACACCAAAGAAAAAGAAAAGTAATGAAAATGAGTGAATTAAAGGAAAAAGAACCAGACTGTGTAGAAACATGCTGTCACAATATGATTGATGATTATTACCCAAATCGACCAGATGAATTAGAAGACACATGCCTTTATGAAATATCAAAATGGTATGAATATGAAAGAAAAGAACCAAAATCAAAAATAAAATTTGAATTGAAGAATAATCTAGGTTGGCTAAGAAAACGTGCTACTAAGCCTGTAGTTATCAAAATGCCCAGTTTTAACCAGAAAATTGATGCACAAATCGAACTATATTATCGTTCACTGTTAATGCTATTTAAACCGTGGAGAAATGAAGATTCATTGCTTGCAAATTTTGCATTGTATCGCGAAGCATTTGAAGATTTCATTCGAGACTGCCCAGCAATGCAAGCATTTCATGAAATGAAGCAAAAAATTGAAAATGCTGCAGAACTTGCAAAAAAGTTAAGAGAAGATCAAGAAATTGAAAATCAAGTAAATAATAATCAACAGCAAGATGCAATTGATGAAAATGATGATTTGACCTCGGTGAAAGCGAAAAAGTTGCAATAGACATGGTCCAGTTATCAAATAAAATTGGTGAACTAAATAAAGATCAAAGAAAGATTTTCAACATAATAACTGCTAAGATTCAATCACAAAAAGATGGACAAGATATAAGTGCAATTAGATTATTGGTCAGTGGTGTAGCTGGAACTGGCAAAAGCTTTCTCATTCATGTTATAAAAGAAAAAGTTCAGTCAATGTATGAAAACAATTCCTTATCAGTTGCATTAATGGCACCAACAGGAATTGCAGCTTTCAATATCAATGGATCAACAATTCACAGATTTTTCAAATTGCCTGTCCAACACAGTGCAAAAGGTGAAGCAGAATATTGGAAGCTTCCTCCAGACGATAGAAAACTGTTTAAAGCTCAATGGTCATGGCTTAAACTTATCATTATTGATGAGTTTTCAATGATATCAAATACAACTTTGGCAACAATCGACCGTCGATTAAGTGACTGCTTAGGCTATTCAGAACCATTTGGAAACAAAAATATCATAATGTTTGGGGATCTACTTCAACTAGCCCCTGTAAATGCAGCCTTTTGCTTTGAAGAATTAAATTTGAAACAATCTAAGAAAATTTTAAAATCAGAAACAAGATATCCAATATGGAAGGTATTTGAATACAGTGAATTAATAGAAAATATGTGCCAAAAGGAAGACTCTAACTATGCTCAATTGCTATCAAGAGTAAGAATTGGGTCGCCAACTGAAAAGGACATTGAGCAGTTAAAAAGTCGATTAATTGATCCAAATCGTAAAGGAATTTCATTGAAAGAAGCTGCAGCCTATTTCAAGAAAAATTTGTTTGGTGGAAATTGCAATGCTGTATGCTTATTATACATGAATGAACAAGTCGAAGTATTTAACAAGTGTATGCTTGAATCAGAAAATATTGTCATTGTTACAAGTTCTGCAATTGATAGTGATGCAGGTGGAAAACAGAAGACTACTAAAAACAGAAAGCAAATTTCAGCTGCAAATAAGGAAAAAATGAAAAAGCCTCAGATACAGCTGGCCTCGAAACAGAACTGGAAATTGGAATCAGTGCAAGAATTATGCTAAGGCGAAATATTGATGTTAAAAAAGGCCTTGTAAATGGTTCATTAGGAACCATCATTGGAATAAAGAAGCTGTATGGAATTGCATATAAATTTGAAATTCAATTTGATCAAATAACAGGAAAAACTGAAATTGAACGCATCAGTGCTGCATATGAAATCAGCAAAGGAATCACAATGATCAGAAAACAATTTCCGATTTGTTTGGCATATGCTATCACCATTCATATATCACAAGGACTGACTTTGGACAGTGTTTTACTTGACTTAGGAAAATCATGTTTTGAAGACAGCATGATTTATGTAGCATTATCCCGCGTTAGAAAGCTAGAAAATGTCCATTTAATTGATTTCGATCCTGGCGCTATACGATGTAAACAAAAAGCTGCAAATGAATACAATAGACTTCGGGTTTCAATTTGTTTACCTGAATTACCAAGATGGAACATTTTGCCTCTAAAGTATTACAAGGAAAAACAAAATGAAAAGAAGAAAATGACAATGATTTTGTCAGCAGATGTCCAGGCTAAACAAATAAAACAGAACAAAGCAGATAATCAAGCAAAAGATGAATCTTTGAAAAGAAAAAAACCTGTTCAAGCACAAGTAGAACCATATGTGCTTTACTTGGAAAATAATGGCGTTTCATGTTATGCAAACTCGCTTGTGCAGTGCTTAATTCGACTACCTTTATTCATGGAAAGAATAAATGAATTTATTACAAGTGGATTTTATGCTCAAAATGACCACTGTTCAATTTCTTGTGCCGAATTGTCGCAATTTAATGAAGCTAACAGCCAAAGGAGCCAGAATCATATGGAGGCATACATATTGCGAGAAGCTGTCAGTAATGAATATGCTCAACCAACACAGCAAGATGCATTTATGTTTTACACCTCATTAATGGAATGTTTACAACCAGCAAATGTTCACATGTTGTTTTCATATACAATGCTAAGAAATTATACCTGTCCAGATTGCCAACATTCTGAAAATCAAGCACCCAATACAATGAATTTTCTTCAACTACATCCGAAAGATGAAAAGCAGACATTTCAGAGCCTTTTGAAATATGAAACATTAGTCAATGGAACATGCACAAATCCACATTGCAATAGATTTACAGAATTACGAAAAAGGGAAAATATCACATATGGACATGACCAAAAATACTTAGTTGTCCAACTTGGCTTATTCAGAAATGGAACTGATCGCATGCTCAATAGACAAATTGTTGGGTATAATGTACCAACATTACAATTTTTGGTACTCGATTCAAAACAATTGGAGCCATATTGCATACTGGACCAACCCCACATCGTGGCCATTACCGTTGCTGTGTAAGATCCACAAATGGATGGATGATAATTGATGATCTAAACTATGGAAAGATAGCAAGTCAAGCAACATTCATCAGATGTTTAGAAAATGTCTACATACTGATGCTTGAAAGAATCTGAATCAACAAAACAATTATAAGACTAAAATTGATGTTACAAATGCTTATGCTGTTTTATTTCGATATAACTGTATCTTGTTGTTTTCATGCCCGATTACACTTAGGGGTATTTTAGTGCCGTTAAGTGCATTCGATGTTATACTTCTGATTACATTTTACAATTATTTTCGTGTGTTATTATTCATATTTCGTATTTTACTTCATTTGTCATAAGATGATGGTGAGCATAGAGATCCCATTTTAATGTACAGTATACTTCCGATGAAACCTAGGGGTATTTTAGTGCCGTTAGGTGATTTGGAAGTATACCAGATTGATGAAAATTATGTATGTCTGCAATCCAGTCTAGGGGTATTTTAGTGCCGTTAGGCTCATTTGCATACATACAGCATGATAAAGAATTGACCATTCTGCGCCTAATATGTTCATCTTGTGGCAAATTTCACTATACATTGTAATTATTTTTGTGTGTTGTTATTCATATTTCGTATTTTACTTCATTTGTCATACGATGATGGTGAGCATAGAGATCCCATTTTAATGTACGGTATACTTCCGATGAAACCTAGGGGTATTTTAGTGCCGTTAGGTGATTTGGAAGTATACCAGATTGATGAAAACTATGTATATATGCAATGCAGTCTAGGGGTATTTTAGTGATCCCATTTTAATGTACCGTATACTTCCGATGAAACCTAGGGGTATTTTAGTGCCGTTAGGTGATTTGGAAGTATACCAGATTGATGAAAATTATGTATGTATGCAATGCAGTCTAGGGGTAGTTTAGTGATCCCATTTTAATATACCGTATACTTCCGATGAAACCTAGGGGTATTTTAGTGCCGTTAGGTGATTTGGAAGTATACCAGATTGATGAAAATTATGTATGTCTGCAATCCAGTCTAGGGGTATTTTAGTGCCGTTAGGCTCATTTGCATACATACAGCATGATAAAGAATTGACCATTCCACGCCTAATACGTTCACCTTGTGGCAAATTTCACTATACTTTGCAATTATTTTCGCCTATTATCTTTGTGTTCTTATTGTTTTAATTGTTCTTGTTGTTTCAATTGTTCTTACTATTATTTCGTATATCTGTATGTATATCGTATTATTTTTGCATTAATGTACCTATATATCGTATGTAATAAAAAGGTTAAAAATCAGTGTTAATCTCTTTGTTCTGATTTCACATTTTGTAGGTAACAATATACTTTTCCATACATTTTAAAACCAAAATTAACTTTCATTGAGATATTGTCATGTTTTCACCTTTTTCCATAAATTTAGAAACATGAAAAAAATCGAAGACTAGCCAGAAAAATGCTCCAAAAAGCAAAAAAGGAGAATATGTTTAAGCCATCCAAAACGTTAAGGGCTGAAAAGTAGGGGACAAGAAAAAGTTTCCCTCGCAATTTCTCACCTACAAGTTTCCCACGCCTGTTAATTTTGGCATTGAAACATATTTGCGCTTTTTCTATGTACGAGTAAAAACCAGAAGCCAATGAACTCCCATGGGAAGTGTTTCTCTCAGAATGCACCCAAATGTATGTCTCTTATGTGCTGATCATACATAGGTGCAGAGGAAAAACCTGTTAGCACACGTGTATAGGATTTAGTGGGATGTGAGGGGTCCACTGGGTTCTGGGGTTCTTACAAATGAAGGTACAGGCCAATCTAAGGTGTAAGTCAGACATTCAAACCCCACGCTTTTCATGTATGACCATTCTGCTGATACGAGTCAATTTATGTAAATGGAGGAAGCAGGATCTACAGCACGTAGTACATCTGCAGGGCAAAAATTCTGGTGGGGTAAACCTGTAGGACTTGCTGGGGATTTAATCGGGTAACCAGATAGCCACATAAAAAGTACTGTATAGGCGCCCAAAAAATTTGATGGGGCAAGCCGCCAGTCTGTGGGGGAATCAAAACCACCTCTAAACCCTCCCCCATACGCTTTTGTATAATCTAAATACTACTGTAGTTAGTCTGTACTTTGCTAATCTGTTTGAGGAGTATTTACAGTACAACGTCTGGGTGTGGTTCACAATAATATTTTGGGTGCTGAGCATACTGAGGGTGGGCAGCAAAAAAATTATACGTGTGCGATTCGTATACTTGGTGGGCTACAAGAGGGTACGTCTTGATCTGGGGAACTGCCTTGTATGAAGTAAATAGGCGGTCAAAAAATCTGGGGTCCAAACCTCCAGACCTATTACTGCACGGGATGGTGTGCAATGGGTCAGTAAAATTGCAGGGATAATAACTACTTTAATAATTCATAAACTTTGCGTGTAGTCCGTCACCATTTTTAAACTCCAGCTATACATACAGTATCATGCATGTACATTGGCTTCGTGATTTTTACATAGAAAAAGCGCAAATATGTTTCAATGCCAAAATTAACAGGCGTGGGAAACTTGTAGGTGAGAAATTGCGAGGGAAACTTTTTCTTGTCCCCTACTTTTCAGCCCTTAACGTTTTGGATGGCTTAAACATATTCTCCTTTTTTGCTTTTTGGAGCATTTTTCTGGCTAGTACAAACTAGAATTAAGAATATTAGAAATAAAATAAATATATTTAATAAGAAGTAGAAAAGTTATATAAGTTTTTAAGAGGTATATGATAAAAAGATGTAACGAAGGTAGGGAATTATCATAGTGGCAAATTTGTAAATTGTTAGAGATTGTGTTTTGAAGAGTGATGAAGAAAAATGTATTAGTCTAAATTTATATCTAAGAAAAGTAACATCATGAGTCTAATTTTATATTTAATATTATAAAGATGAAACAGAGGAATTATGTAAATAGAAGTCTAAATTTTAATGCAATCAGAGTCACATTAAGAATCTTAAATTATAATAACTGTTGTACATCATAAAATTAATGTAACTTGGAAAAGAAAATAAAGCAAAGGATTTTGAATAGTGATACCAGAGTTTGATTATAATATCGAATAAATAAATAATCATACAAAAAATATAACCATATCCTGAATAGAACGATGACAGAAGAGGAAAATCTTGGACTGGAGAAGAGTTTCAGTGGCCCTAACGAATAATTAAGTGTTCAAAGGAGACATCGGTGTTGCAGTAATCTTGGAGAGTGGCATTCAGCGGTAAGAGCAATAAGAGATTAGTGTGAAGAAACAGATTGCCAAGCTGAATATTGCTGTTGAAGAAAGGTAAACAACAACCAGAAGTGAACCCGTGGCAGCTAGAAGAATTCAGAGACGGTTAAGTTACATTAATACGTTAGTTATTTTTTACATGGTTAATTACCAGAGTACTACCTATTAACGGAATCTGGGTTGGTTTAAAGAAAAGAAATTAATAGATATAATCGTAAATACGATAAAATAACTTTATAATCATTAACCCTGAGAGAAAGAGTTTCTTTACATGTACTGGTAAATAAAAAAATATAATAACAGTAGGTACAGATTTAATTACAATGCCTGTAATAAAAAATTATTACAGCGCAAAATGGCGCCCATACGTGAAAGCAAAGATTTTCTTTAAACCAGCACCAAATAACACAATTTTGTTAAATTTAATTAGCATAAAAATGTTTTTTCCTTGTAATTAAATTAAGTTCAATATTGTAAAATGGCTAACAAACTAGAGCAACGATATGAATTAAGGAGTAATAGTGTTGAAGAGGTTGAAACTGAAATGGAAATAATAGTAGAGGATGCCCAAGGGGACCAACCAAAGAAACCAAACCAGCCAATGGATGCAAATTTCCAGGAGATGATGAGAATTATAATGGAAGGGAATAACAAAACCAACGAAAATTTTAAACAAATGAGACTAGATAATGAAAATTTGTTAAAACAAAATAATGAGGAATTAAAGGAGCCATTCAACAACAAATCAATGGGGTGAATAATAAATTAGACCAGCAAAAGGCTGAAGTTGAGTTAATGTTGAAAAATTATGAGGAAGGGAATATTAGACAATTTGCAGAGGTGAAATTGAATATGGAAACAATGGAAAATAGGTTAGACAGTATAGAAACGAAACAACAGTCACTGAAGGAACAAGTGGAAGAGAAATTAGGAGAAAATAAACAAGAAGTCATAGAACAGATGACGAGAGAATTGGTAAAACACAAACAGGAAGTAACGAGCAATATTCAATCCATGGGACAACAGTTAGACAGCAATAATACCAAAATAGAGGATACCATGGGACAATTAGTAGTAAGGGTCAATGAAATAGAACAAAATGGTAATCAAACATGTGTTATACGAGAAGACAAGAATATTAGTCATGAGGTGCCACATATGAAAGGATATATAAAAAATCCTATGGAGTATTTAAATAGAATGAAGGAATATTTGAATAGTACCAAGGAAAATAGATGGGAGAGAATTAAGCTAATGTTAGATCAAGGGTTCCATGAAATGAATGATTATTGGTGGGATGCTGTTAGAAACACCTTGAATAGCTACCAGGAATTTGTGGACAGCTATAAAAATAAATATTGGACGCGATCTATACAGACAAGGGTGCGGGAGACTATAGTATATGGTAGATACAATCCAAGTATAGGACAAACACCAACCTCGTATTTTTTATCGCATGTTTGCAGGGCAAGATATTTAGACCCACCCATGGATGACAGATATGTGGTGGAAGCTTTGAGTAATCATTTTCCTGAAACGGTAAGCTTAGCACAATTCGCCAGTCAAGCCAATACTATAGAAGCGATGACATTATTACTCACTGATTATGAGAGGAAAATGAATTATGACAATCGCGCTAAACAAGGGAATATGAGAAGAGACAGCTACCCTAATAGATATCCGGAAGAACAAAACCGTAATAGGAATCAAATAGTAGAAAGGAACGACCAAAGAAATGTTCCAAGATACCAAGATAGGGAAGGTGGAAGAAATTACTACAGAAACGATAACCGGAATGACCGGAGATATGATAGTAATAATTACAATAATAATTATAGGGGCAACCACTCTTCAAATAACTATCGAGCAAATTTTATACGCCGAAACTATGATTCCCGAATTTACAATAGTCGTTACCCGAGGGAGACTGATCGAAATGGATATTCTCGCAATGAGGAGAGACAGAGTGAGGTGAACAACAACTATGAACAGTTAAGAAATAGAGAGCAACATAGTTCCCTTTCCCAATCAGAAAATAGTCAACAGGAAGGAAGGAGAGAGGAGAGAGTAACCATAAATGAAAATCAGGAAAACTAGAGAAGACTGTGAGTGAGTGCAGTGGTCAACCACAGTCAAATAGCCGATCACTGTCTTGGATAACCAGTTTAGGTCAGGATTTTATGGACAACGAGAAAATCAGTAGAAATATAATTGAAAATATGTGGTGTCTGTTACCGGTCAATATGGGAAAACCAATCAAAATTTTATTATTGATACTGGTGCTGAAATATCATTGATGAGTATGACTAAATACCATGAATTAAAAGAAATGGAAAAGGGAATCACGTCATTCGAAGGAAAGGCCAACAGAATTTATGAATTACCTGTGAGCAAAATTACTATAATGGGTGTAACAGGACGAGCCAATCGAACTGCTCGCAAACAAATAATGATGAATGTACAATTCAATGGAAGGGTGATACCATTAACATTTGTGGTATATCAAAATATAGAAACAGAAATATTAGTCGGATGTGATAACTTGCGGAAGTATGAAACTATTATTGATTTAGAAACTAATCGGGTGGTATTTACATACGATAAACAAAAAATACCTATAAAAATTATAAATAGAAATGAAGAGGTAAGGAAAATGGTCAATTCAACCAAATTAAGTGATAAATTTGAATACTCATATAAGGATAGACCAATCAATAGAAAGTCACTACAGCAGTTAACACTAAATAATCCAGTGTGGGAGGAGAAAATGCAAGAAATCAGACAATTCTGTAATCATAATAATCAACTAAACAAAGAGCAAATAGATCAGTTAACGGAAATTTATTTGAAACATTATAAAGTATTTTCAAATAAACCTGGAAAAATAGTAGGAGTGCAATGTAAGTTACCACTAAGAGAAAATGTGACATTTAACAAAAGATCATATCCCATACCCTACAAATTAAGAGAGCAAGTACAGGAAGAAATCGACAAAATGCTTCGTGAAGACGTCATTGAACTAAGTCAGTCAGAACACACTAGCCCATTAGTAGTAATTCCCAAAGAAGGTAAGTCCTTAAGATTGTGTTTAGATGCACGTCAAATTAATCAGATGATAATTGCTGATAAGACGTCGCCTGAGAAGATAGGAGAAATTTTAAAACGTTTTAATAACGTACAATTTGTTAGTAGTTGGGATGCTGTATCTGGATATTGGCAAGTAGAATTGCATCCAGAAAGCAGAAAATATGTGAGTTTCATAGTAAACGGTAGGAATTATCAATTTAAAAGATTACCTTTTGGTCTGGTCAATAGTGTGGCTATATTTATAAAATGTCTTGATGAAGTATTGGGTAAGGAGATTTTGGAATTTACTACAGTATATGTCGATGATTTGGTAATTGCATCAAGCAGTTGGGAAGAACACTGTCATCGAATTGATAAGGTACTTACCAGATTGGGAGAACATGGAATTACGCTAAAATTAGACAAGTCAACATTCATTGCCAGCAAGATTAAGTTTTTAGGGTTTATAGTTTCGGATACCGGCATATCGGCGGATCCTGATAAAATACAATCAATACAGAATTTCCCATGTCCAAAAAATGTAAAACAATTACAAAGTTTCTTAGGTCTTTGTAATTATTACAGAAGTTTCCAAAGTAATTACTCCGACCTAACACATCATTATCAACATTTAATTTGTAAGAAGAATAAGTGGAAGTGGACCGAAAAGGATGAGGAAGTATTCAAGGAAGTGAAACAGAGATTTTTACAGTGCGTCATGTTAAGTCACCCAGATTTTAGTAAAGTTTTTTATTTAAATTGTGATGCCGGTGGAGTAAGTTTAGGATCGGTGTTATATCAAGAAAATGACAAGGGAGAACCAAAGGTAATAGCTTTTGCAAGCCGTACACTAACTAAAGCAGAATTCAATTATACAATAACTGAAAAAGAGACATTGAGTGTTGTATTTGCAATAACTAAATTCAGAACATACTTATTAAACAGTGAGGTAGTAGTACGAACAGATCATCAAGCAATAACCTTTTTTAAAAACTGTAAGATGTCACATGGAAGGTTTACAAGATGGATGCTCCAGTTACAAGAGTATCATATAAAATGGGAGTACTTACCAGGCAATAAAAATATAGTAGCGGATATATTATCCAGAGTAAGTGATCAAGAAGAAATAATGGCCAAAGAAGCACGTAAAATTTTGGCATGCTTTAGCGAATAAAAGAGAATTAAAGCTAATCGTGGAAGAAATAAAGAAATTACAGCCAACCGATATTAGAATACAAAAGTTGAGGAAAAGGATGGAAAGAACTTCCAACATCACATCACATTATATGATTCATGAAGGAATGATGTTTAGAAACACCGACAAAAGAAATACTGATTGGAAAATTTTAGTGCCAGAAGAGGTATGTAATAAATTAATTGTTGATTATCATGAGAGATATGGACACCAAGGACAGAAGAAAGTAGTGTCAGCACTTAAGGAACACTTTTACATAAATAAATTAGAAAAGAAAGTAATTCGATCCATAGAAACATGTGATATTTGTCAAAAAGTCAAGTTAGCTAATGTTAGATATGAGGGAAGGTGGATAAATAATCAAGCATTCAGATCGCTAGAACAAGTTTTTATTGACATTTGTGGACCATTCCCAACTAGTGGTAGGAGACGTAGCAAGTACGTATTGATTATCATGGACAGTTTTACTAGATTTACAAAATTATATCCTATCACTAAGGCCAATACTTACACTATAGTTAAAATAATTAAAGAAAAGTTTATAAAGGAGGTAGGATTGCCTAATAGTATTATATCTGGTCATGGAACACAATTTAAAGGTGTCCAGTGGCAGAATGCTATGAGAGCCATAAAAATTCGTACGTACAAAACATCGGTTTACCATCCCAATAGTAACCCGGCCGAAAGAATGCTCAAAGAAGTGGGTCGTTTATTCCGCACATATTGCCATGATCAACATAATAGATGGAGCGAATATGTTAGTAAAGCAGAGGAGTTTATAAATTTAGCCAATCATGATAGTACTGGTGTGACACCGTATGAGGCAATGTATAAGAAACGCCCACCCAGAATTATCGAAAGTTTAGTTGATTTTACATGGTTCACTCAACCACAGAAGGACATACAAGTTATTATGGAGAGTCGGATTAAAGTGAAGGCAGAGGAAAGAGCTAGACGACAATACAAGAAGAGATATAAGCAAATAGACTATCACATAGGAGATTTAGTACTGGTTCGTAACAGACAACTTCCCAGCAGTAAGGAGACGTTGATGAAAAAATTATTTTTATGTTATGTAGGCCCATTCATAATTAATACCGTGAATGATAACAATACGGTAGTAATAAAATACCCGGATGGAAAAATTAAAGGAACCTACAATATTAATCAACTTCGCCCGTATAAGTCAGATAAGAAATTAATGAATTCTGCAACAAAGAAGAAATGAAATGTATGCCCCGGATTGTAAAGGTGAGGTCCGAAAGAAAGAGAATGTTTAGTCATGTTTTTGAGTTTTTTAGCCATGAAACTAGGCACAATTGTTATTTGATACTTATTATTTTTGATGTGAAACCAGTTGGTTTAATTAATGTTATTTTAAGCCATAAATGAGTGTGTAAGATACGGTGATTCTTGATAGTGATGAACCATACTTGTTATGTTAATAAAAGAAAAAACCAATTTATGAAATGAATTTTGTGATATACAATTAGCGAATTAATCATATGTTTTCAATATTAATGTTCGACCATGTTTGTGATAAGAAATTAATTATTTCAAAATCTCATATCAAGTTGTATCTGAAATTATGAAATAAGGGAAGGTATTATGTACTGCTGTTAAAATGCAACACAGTACATAAGAGGAAAATAATAAATTGTAAAAGACAAAATATATATGAATTTATTAGAATTGGAACATATGTTTTAAAATGTAAACAAAAATATTGTATCGACTCACCCATCACCGTAGAGGTAGATTCCTATATGAGATAAAACAGTATAAAGATATATGTTATGAAAAGAATATATGAAATTTGAAGTGAATATTATAATAAGAGGAAATAGTAAGAAAATTATCATATTATAAATACAAACTAGAATTAAGAATATTAGAAATAAAATAAATATATTTAATAAGAAGTAGAAAAGTTATATAAGTTTTTAAGAGGTATATGATAAAAAGATGTAACGAAGGTAGGGAATTATCATAGTGGCAAATTTGTAAATTGTTAGAGATTGTGTTTTGAAGAGTGATGAAGAAAAATGTATTAGTCTAAATTTATATCTAAGAAAAGTAACATCATGAGTCTAATTTTATATTTAATACTATAAAGATGAAACAGAGGAATTATGTAAATAGAAGTCTAAATTTTAATGCAATCAGAGTCACATTAAGAATCTTAAATTATAATAACTGTTGTACATCATAAAATTAATGTAACTTGGAAAAGAAAATAAAGCAAAGGATTTTGAATAGTGATACCAGAGTTTGATTATAATATCGAATAAATAAATAATCATACAAAAAATATAACCATATCCTGAATAGAACGATGACAGAAGAGGAAAATCTTGGACTGGAGAAGAGTTTCAGTGGCCCTAACGAATAATTAAGTGTTCAAAGGAGACATCGGTGTTGCAGTAATCTTGGAGAGTGGCATTCAGCGGTAAGAGCAATAAGAGATTAGTGTGAAGAAACAGATTGCCAAGCTGAATATTGCTGTTGAAGAAAGGTAAACAACAACCAGAAGTGAACCCGTGGCAGCTAGAAGAATTCAGAGACGGTTAAGTTACATTAATACGTTAGTTATTTTTTACATGGTTAATTACCAGAGTACTACCTATTAACGGAATCTGGGTTGGTTTAAAGAAAAGAAATTAATAGATATAATCGTAAATACGATAAAATAACTTTATAATCATTAACCCTGAGAGAAAGAGTTTCTTTACATGTACTGGTAAATAAAAAAATATAATAACAGTAGGTACAGATTTAATTACAATCCCTGTAATAAAAAATTATTACAGCGCAATATGTATCAGTAGTATTCAAAAGGCTGAGAAAGAGTAAACCGAAGATAACACGCGACGATCAGGTAATTAAAGACGTAAAAAGAATGAAAGTAATAGGATAGAGAAAACAAATAAGTGTGAAATCGGGGAAGGTGGACGGAAATAGTGGAAGAAGCGACAAAGTATGAAGTGAAGGCTGTGAGGAGGGAAACAAATAGTGGAATGTCCCACTATAGGACACTAAACGTTTATGGTTCCAGACAGCTTATAACGTGACAATCCCATTTGCTGTACTAGTAAAGAGTTTGATGAAAACTCCAGTTCTACTGGCAATAATATGTTTATTATTTGAGAAAAGTACTTACGATTACGTAAAGGAATTGTAAATAACGTTTCTCCCTTTTAGTCTAGCTGGTGATAATGTTAACATGTGAAACGCATTAAAAGGAAACACAGTCAAGGGTAGTTTTAACGTACAATACTTGTTGTAATACAAATGTTAACAGAACATTAAACATGAATTGGGCCTATTGAATGTGAAAGGCTGTTGACTGTGGGCTATGATGCGGAGTGAAATTTAATACAAAACAAAAGCTATTGTTTTTTATGAACGGGTAAGACTTCTCTTCATATCTCCCTTGTTTCCAATTTTATATTGCTGTTAAATTTGCATTTTTGCCTTTTGTGATGGAGATTCTATTTAAAGCTCGTCCGACATACACTTCCTAATTTAAAAAAAAATGTATTAGTTGTTTGGTCGACATTTGTTTTTTAGATTAATACAGGTTCAGTGCTATTTATATCGTTACTGCTACACGGCATAAAAATTGTTTACCAGAGTTGAATGTGCAGTGATATTGTTTTCTTATTGTTGTATTACGTTCTTCAACGTGTTACGTTTGAACGTAAACATTCTTGCAAACGGTTCTAACATTATTAACGACAAGACGACAAGGTCTGTAAACGAGATATAAGCCAATTCTTGCCTGTCCACTTAAGTTACTGACGTGTGCGAACTGGTCCTGTGTACTGTAGACAATTTTTAAAATTTGTATTTAAAATATTCCATGGGTTATAAAAATTAAAATTATAAAATAAATCCGAAAAGTATAATAATGTTCTAATTTCAAAATAACCGACATTTCACTTAAATAGCCGTGGTGTCCTAAGACGGATGCGCGTAGTAAAATGGTGAAAATGAAATATTTTTTGTGCGTAAAACAAATATTTTAAACTTAAATGTTTTGTTACATATTACGTAATTAAATGTTTTATGTTGTAATTAAAGTGATTCAGGAAATATTATGTACGCAGGAATAAAACATACTAGTACTTTAACCACTTGAGATATAGAAGTGTATTTTATTTTGGACTTAATTTTATTTTTTACATATACCTGGCAACAAAATTCCACTTAGAAGTCATAAAAACATTTGTAGAATAAAATGCAAATCCAAAAAATTATAAATCTCTTGTAGTAGTGTACAGAATCCGCATGTTAAAAATGACACTTCGGTACTTTCTCAGTAACGCTGTACCCACACTACATTTTCGATGTTTTGAGATAAGTGATAGTATCGATACGTCAAGCTGTGAAGAAGAAGTGTGTAAATTGCGAAAGGTTTTATTAATTTCAAGCAAAACTGCATAATGTCTTCATGCTTAAGGAAGAATGTTTTGGTTATTAGTTTATTTTGTAAAGAAAAGAATACTAATGCTATGACAAATTAAAACATTTATTAACTAAATGTTAGTAAACTCGCTGAGTTGGAAATCTCGCTCAGACTTTTAAAATTTTTGAATAATGTAGACTTCTATTTTTAGATCGTGGTGCTTATAAAAATAAAAATTTTTAAAGCAGGCAGTACACATTCGGATTTGGGCTAACATCGTTTCCTTTATTCTGATGTTCGAGACAAAGTTCTACAATGTTTCAAAATTTCAATTCAGTTTTTGGTGTCCTAACATTTTTAAATTTCAAACCTAAACACTATTCAAACTGTGGTGAAAATCATCTTTAATTTGATATTCCACTTGAATTTTTGCGATTTTAGAAAAAAAATTGTACAATTTTTAGATCTTGAAATTTGTATGTGCCCGAAATCTTGCCCCAGATTTTGAAATTTCCAAAACTGAGCACTGTGGTTAAAATTCTGTTTAATTGGATACACCACGTTTTTTCAAACGAATTTTTTCAAACGCATTTTTGCACCCTGCCACCCTGCCTGCCATATGGGGGGCACCGATCTAAAAATCAATAGGGCTCTGTAGATTATATGTGTGGATACGCATGCCAAGTTTTACGAATATCGGTTAATGAATTCAAAAGTTATCGTGATCCGTACCACAAATAAACAGACACACACATTCCAAACGATCGAATTAAAATTGAGAACTTGCTTTGCTCGTTTAATGATTGTAACAGTGCGACATTTAAAAGCACATACAACAGAACGGATTTAACAAATTAACCTAATACAACAGAACGTTTACCTATTAAAACATTGTTTGTAATATAGTGGAATAGGTGAGTTTACATATAAAATAATAATTTCACTCTTAACATATGATAGCATGTTACAATGAGAATTGGTTGAAGTAAAGATTGCAGGTTCAGACATTGTCAAATAGACAGGAAGATTCATGTCAAAATTGTTAGATTAAGTTGATTTCTGACTGTATAAAAATAATGAGTGTTGTGAAGTAGCGCGAACATATGCATAGGCATATGGCGAGTGCGCGTGTGCGGGCGTGAATAACTGTGTTACAAAATAACAATAAAAATACAGATTTAATTAAATAACTGTTGTGTAAATCAAATGTCTGACATAAGACTTACACCAGAATGTGCATAAAATAAAGACCTATCTGGTAGTAATATTTGTTAATAATATAAAGAACGAAATATATGAGTTTTTTCATAAAAAAAGGTTTTATGACCCAAAAGAAAAGCAATAAAATTATACCGGTTTTGTTTGCACATTTTACATTGTTAACAGACAATATGTTACTTGAAGAATGTTATTTAGACTGTAGCCGAAAGGGTGAGGGAACGTTTTGACCAATGAAATTGGCTAATATATTAGTTGATTTGATCCGCGATGGGATGTAGAGGTCAGTCTAGCTTAGATCGCTGAAGAAACAGTCTCGTTAAACTTAATAACGTGTAATCGTTTCCTCTGATTTAGGACGATAAGACTGTCAAGAGTGACGAGCACATTTAATAAAGTTCGCGACTGAATTAATCTCGAGTGCACAGTTCAAGATTGTCCGTTTAGCTATTTATGAACACGTCAAGTTAGCCGGAGCCATATAAATCATTAATAATTAGTAATTCAACGCTGTTCGTAGAAGTACCCAACCCGGAAACGACCCTGAGAGCTGGAAAGCAGGAGGAGATCCTGAAGTAACAGTAAGAGGAACAGCAGTAATCCTGAACGTCTATCTGAAAGAAACTTCTATCGACGATTATTAGGAACAAGTGGAGTAACACCGCATCGTTCATCGAACAAGGGAAGTGAAACCATTCAGGGCCTATATAAACTCAATTAATAAAACAATTATAAACTAAAAGACACAGAAAAACTTGTAGAAATTAAGATTTTTGTATTTAGAGTGTAGGAAAGAATTATATTAAGTGTAAAGAATAAGGTCAACAGAAATTGTTAATTAATTTATTTTGCAAAAGGAACTGTTAATTAATTTTATTTTAGAACAGAAGTAGTAATTAATTTTATTTTGTACAGAACGATTGATTAATTTATTTGTATTAGAAACAGTCAATTAATTTTTGTGTTATGATAAACATTAGTAAAATATTTGTGCAATTTCAAAAAATTAAGGAAAATCTTTAAAAAACGGAATCATTCTATTATCAAAGATCGACTACTTATTCTATGCGACCTTGTACATCGCAGAAGTGACATTAAGAAATTCAAAAAGGGTTTTAAAAAATTAACAACTTAAATTGTATTATAAGTTAAATGACCGCACCTAACCTTGCCCATGAAAAAATTACTTATCTTTACATATACGTACCATCTGGCAACTTAAAATATAACTTTATGAATTGTATTAAAACATACGTACATACGGTATAAATAAAAGAAATATCTCAAAATATAATATGGGACCAGGAAACAAGCGAAAACCAACAAGTTGGTTACAGTGAAAAAATTTCTGTAAAATTTGACGGTTAAAAGGGCAGTCCGAACTCCATTTAAACTCAGTGTTAACTATATGTCAGATATCTCAAAAACTATAAACCTAGAACCTTGCAGTTTATTTTATTATGGAAAGGAACTCTTTTGATAGTTCGATACACAAGCTCATTAATTTTAGTGCAAAATTAAAATATTTGTAATTTTTATTTTACATGTTTTTATACCAACAAATAAATTGAAAACAAAAATTCCTATTTGGTCTGTAATATAAATATTTTGAAATCCCTATGTACGGAACTAGTATTTTATACCATTGAGCTAAAATAAAAATTTGGTAAACTTATCTTTAACGGTTATTGAAATATCTGACATCTAAGCTTAAAAAAGTCAATTTTCGAGATCAGTAACTGCTTTTTCAGCTTTTCGGATGCGGACAATGTCAAGTCGTATCACTGCTTCAACCAAATTTCGTCCCACTTCTAATCCTAACTGTTCTACAATTTTTAGTTTTGTTATATAGCCATCATTGTACAATAAAACTGCTTCAAATACTCCAAATTTTAATGTTTCAATGGAAACAAAAGTTCTTTTTGGTATGCGTGACCATATCAAATTATTAGCAGACTCATTTGGATTTTGTGATTTGCCTTTCAAACATTTTCCCAGTAGATTGGGGCCTGACAACTGTTGAAAATGGGTTTAATTTCCTTCATGATAACTTCAGGCAAGTGAAAATGTTCTGTGTGATCATAAACTTTATTTGTTAGTTGAGATCTGTTATACTTGCACCACGTATCCAGATCTTTTACACATAGTTGGGCATCAGAAGGTTGATCCCAACGCACTGCAAGGTGATAGAAAAGAATTTTTTACACCAGCAAATAATTTTGTTATATCAAGTGTTATATACCATTTTAAAGAGCAGATTTCAGAGAATAATATTTTACCAAAGCCCAAAAATCGATTAAAAATTTTTTTTTGCCGTTTGGACAAGAAGTGAGTTGTGTTACACTATGGGAATCTTGTATAGTAATCCGCAAGGGGTTAGGCCGCAAAGTTAGGCCACCTCGCCTAACTTTGAGGTGGTTATCTTTGTGAATTGTAAATTAAAATGTAGACCTAAGTATTGTTTTCAAGCGTACTGGTTTTTGTGTGGTCTTTTGTTTTGCGCCTTAATCTTACAACACCACGTTTTGCTGACAGTAACACAGATTTACCCTACAATGTTATTAGAAACACTTCGTGTAGTAATTAGTTGACAAGGAAAAGAGATAACTATAAAAAAACTATTTAATTGTAGAAAATAATGAGTTAGCCCGCTTTGTATTATTTTATTAACATATCAGCGATATTCACTAAATATCAAGACATATTATTGGATAATCAAAATATCGAATAGTATTGCAAGTACGATTATTGGAAAGTACCAAAACTTCTTTTGTTTGCTCACACACCGTTACATTAATTGTATCTAAACTTCGTTACCGATCTTTTGTGACCTCTTCGATGTTCTTGATGGTTTTCATTTTTTTTACTTTTCCTTGCGCAATTTGTTAATTTACAAGTTTTTTCGCGCACGTAGTTCGCGGGCCCGTTCCGCAGGAATATTTGGGATTCTTTTTCGTCCAAAGGTACAATATTTGCTATTGAGGCATCGCCATTTAACGATTTTACCGTACTAAACGAACAAGTTAGTTTCGCGACACTTTGATTAAAATTTTTATTATTTTGATTAAAATTACATTATGATAGTCTTCGTTCTTTTCATTTACAGAAAATGAGTAATTTTTAAAAATATTATTTAGACTCTCAGATGTTGCGCATGTGTTAGTGTAAGGCTTGTGAAAGCTTTATTAAGTAAATTAGATATTAATGTATATCTGTATACGTAAATTTGTTCAGTTTTACATGATTTTACATACCACTCGATATTTGGTTTACACCCAGTAACCAATCTAGTTACGTGGTTTACACGTTTGGTAACCATCTAGAAACCTCTGGTACTGAATGTAATCATGACATAGGATTCTTTTTGCACCAGTAACGATTCTTGAATTTTGTAAAATATGTAATATGACTTTTTACAAAATTAATTTTGGGTTGATTACAATGGGAATACTGGCATTAACTTTACTCTTCTTCAAATATCATTATATATCTTCTTCAATAAAACTTGTTTTTTTTTTACAGTTCAACACAATCACTTAAATTGGTATGATTAGGTTAACACACAACTAGTATTGTTGGTAAGCAGAGAAGTATATGGGTACATCTTGTATAAATATAGACGTGATTTTCTACCTCTTTGCTTTTGAACATAACTGAAAATAAATGGTTCATAAAGTAAATGGTTGTTTCACCTATTAGTAATTGCTGTAGAAAATGAGAATACATATGTCTCTTTGCCACTAACAGTGTAGGAAAATATTAAGAAATGCCTCTTTTCTTTTAAAATCCGTACTACCTTTTTACGATTTTCAATTTTTTGAACATACACGACCCACAATTAAAAAAGGGACAAATTTAAGTCTTCCGATACCTTGATTTTTCTGAAAATTTCAATTTAACGTTTAAAAGTCTACAAATCAAATAAAAATTGTGTTTTCTTGTGGAGAGATAGTATAAAGAAATTTCTGTGTAAATAAGAACGTAATTTGCAGATAGAAAAGTACAAGCGGCTGATGTATTTAAAAAATTTGGCATATTGAACAATTAAGTCAAGAAAGAAGCATGCGCGTATCTTGTGAATGTGAAAACTCGTCAGTTGCATACAACAAAATAGTTTCCAAAAACTAAAGACTACGTTATTCCCAGTGCTCGCTCCTATAATACTATACTATAAATAGTATAATACTGTAATACAATACTATATTTTATTTCACATAATCAAAATGAAAACATTTTAGTTTTCCGGAATTTAAAATTTGAAATAAAGGTGTAGATAAACTTTGTCGAACAATAGTAATTATTTAAAATAAAATAATTCTTTTACCAGGAAATACATCTAGGCTACACAAATTTTTCATTTTGATTTAAATCGTCGACGCATCAAGAGATACTGTTTTAGTTGGTAAGTACATATCATCTCCATCTACGTACTATCTTATGTAATGTTTACGTTTTATTATTTATGATCGTCTCCATGACAAAATGCAGGCAGGACACACACACACACAAACACAATGCCTTATTTCTGGTCTCTTTTTTAGTTATTTGCTTACGTTTGCACGCAGTTCAAATTAAATTTCCGTTACCTATACAAGTACCAACGCGTACAAAAGGTAAAGGTGTCCAACTTGGACAGAGATTTGGTCAGCTGGCCATTGTAACTGCACGTGTTACAGAGGAACGGTTCACAGGCATTTTGTAATGAAAATTTAATTTTTACCCTTACTTGGGTCTAACTTGAAAATTTATGTTTAATATAATTTGATTAACGTAGTACAGACTAATTTTTCTTTACATTCACGTTGGAAATTAATTTTTTATGTTTAACTCACGATTTAATATGCATTTTAGATAATTTTAAAAAATGGTTAATAATATAAATAAACAAGTATTAAATAAATGACAGTTATCAAGTGAGCTTCTTTTCTTAGTAATAGAATTTTACAACCATTATAGCGTTTATTTTATAAATTCCTTAAGTCAACAACATTTAAACTATTGTTATAATAAGATGAAACTTTTTTATTAAGGAAAGTAATGGTCTTTCTATAGTAGAAATGGTCTTTCAATATCACTGTTCTATAGTAGATTATACATACATTTTTAGGAATTTTTGCCGTCTGCAGGTATCAAGAAAAACCCGAGCATTTGTCTCTTGCAAAATTTGCACGTCATGTTTTGTCTATGTTGATTCAGAAATAAGCTATTAAAAATCTCTATTAATAAAATCATAATTTTTTGTGTGGTTCGGTTAATACTATTTCATATACTATATTATTTTTACAACATTACATTTATGTTCTTAAATTATTTAATTAGTTAATAATAATTAGAATAACAATAGGAATATGCAAATATTTACCTACAATGAAAGTACATAGGCCTAACTACAGTACTTTCTTGCTTAAACTGTGTAAATTGTTTATAAAAAATTAATAAAACAAATTGTTTGTTAAATTGTTAATGTAAATAATTTTAGGATGTTGTTAAATATACTTATTTTTATTTTGGCAACCGTACGATCTGTATTGTGCCGTACGATGGATCGTGTAATTGCTTAAATGTAATTAACTCAACTACATAGACATTACTTTTTTCTTCTTCTTCTTCTTCTTCTTCTTCTTCTTCTTCTTCTTCTTCTTCTTCTTCTTCTTCTTCTTCTTCTTCTTCTTCTTCTTCTTCTTCTTCTTCTTCTTCTTCTTCTTCTTCTTTTGTGTCAAGTGGCATGCAAATTACAGATGTAATTATTTCTCAGATGAATGAACGCGTGCGCAAGTGTCAACCATGTGATTTCCATTATAATATAAATACAAAGTAGTAATGTTGTTAACTGAGTATTGCATAAGGCAACGATGATCTTCAGAACGCTGAATGTCACACTAATGTCGTAAAAACACGCGCAAAGAAAGTGTCCTGTAACGAGACGCTGGTGAACGTTTTGCCGTTGGTAGCTGCATTTCCAGCAGCATGGTTCATTATGTCTCTGCGAGTTCATTCACTACTATAGGTGGTCCGTACTTTCGGACAATCGACTTTCGCACATTTCGCTCTTTCGGACAGTAAAAATTGATACCCTTTATTCAAGTTTCATACTACAGCTTCGGACTTTCTAACACCGACGGAGGTGTGAGGGAGTGAATAAGCGTTAATACAAGTGCGCAAATTCATTATTCCCGCTAATATGGTTTTTTATAATTAATGTTAGGCTATTACTATAAAGAATGCAATGTGTTACAGCGATTGATTTGTTTAATACAATAAGAGTGTGCTGTAGGGTGTTTCACAAACCCTACTTATAAGCTTTACTAATGTACGAAAATGATTAGTTTATTAGCATATTACTGTATTATGAAATTTTTGTAATAAGAGTGGTCGTATTATATAAATTTTAGCGAGAATAATATCCGATTTCATTACAGTACAGTGTATTCAGTGTATTACAGTTCAAAGAACCAATGGTACTGACTTCCGTGCACAGAACGGCTACAGTAAATACAGCCTACTGTACGTACTGTACAGGACAAGTCGAGCTTCGAACACGTTTTCAGAAACGCATTATGTTCGAAAGTCGAGGACCTCCTGTACACCGTTTTCAGTAGAGTGTATGTACCCATTGGTTTTATTTGATACGGTGTAAAGTGTGTAAAATAATAGCCATAATGACAAATTGGCTGTGCTGGCGGCAGCTGAGTTACTGTTCCAACGACAACAGCCTAAGCACGGTCTCAAGTCACGAATGAGAAGCAACAAACGGAAGATCTTGTCGCCCAAGGTAACGAGAGTATCCCATGAGAAAACGACACGCCCCTGAGGAAGACTTCGGAGAAGAATATCGAAACGTGGAGAAGTATACAAAAATCGACATAGTAGTGCCCTGAAAAACCAAACGACTGCGGACACCTACACATATAGAGTTTATTAGTGATGCTACATGAATCAATATGACTTAGACGATTTATATATTTCGGGCTTTGAATTTAGTATGTGAGGAATATGGAACGAGGATTAATAAGGACAAAAACTAAGTGTATTGTGATTAGCAGAGGAGGAAAAAGGGGAAACATAAAGATAGGGCAGGTGGAGTTCTTTAAATATCTTGGAAGCTTGATAAGTGAAGATATGTCCTGCACTCATTAAATTAGAGCAAGAATTGCTATAGCGAAATAGGAATTTAATGGGAAGAAAAGACTGCTGTGTGACAAAATTAATAAGAATTTAATAAAAAGGCTGGCCAAATGTTATGTGTGGAGCGTTGCTTTATATGGTGCAGTGACATAGACACTGAGAAAGGAAGATGAGAAAAGATCAGAAGCATTTGAGATGTGGGTTTGGCAATGGAAAAAGTGAAGTGGGTTGATAAAGTAAGGAATGATGAAGTTTTAAGAAGAATAGGGGAAGAGAGTATAATCCTAAAGGTAATAGAAAATAGGAAAAGGAATTGGTTAGGTCATTGTTTAAGAAGAGACTGGTTGCTTCCAACTGCCATGAAGGGTGTCATAGAAGGAGAGAAAAGAAGAGGGCGTAGGAGAATGAAGTTAATAGATAGCATTAAAATCAGAGGGTGTTACGAAGAAACGAAAAGACTGGCATGCGATAGGACAGCTTGGAAAGCTTTTAACATTTGAAGACCTGCCTTAGGGCAGAACACCAAATAAATATAATAATAATAATAATAATAATAATAATAATAATAATAATATTTCGGGCGCAAGTTTTGTTTCTATAATCTATGACTTACAGCGTTTGGGTATTATGTAATATTTATTAATTAATACAGCCATAAGTTACACTACAAAGTTGTTTCGAATTAGCATGCCGAATGAAAACAAAACAAAATGCTAAATATGAAGCTGAACTGATAATTTAAAAGCTTCAAGATGCATTTTATTCTAATAAAAAAATAATCATCTGGCCTAATGGGATAATGACGTCACAAATGTGTAATGAAGTTTTTCACAATAATTTAATAATATCAGATTTTCATAACAAAGATTCATTTATGCTCATACACAGCCGTAGGCAACCCCGTCTGTATACGTATGAGCTTGAAAGATTATACTAATATCTGGCGCGCGTTAAATACAAAAGAGTCACGCATATAAAGCCGTAGTAGCTGCAACAAAAGCCGTCACACATCGCTTAAACAACACAATACCCACTGATAATGTTGTCTGCGCTTACTCAGATACGCTCAAAACGGATTGAGACTACAGGAATATTTGTATTGAATATAGTTTGATAACTTTTTTAAGAAGAATACTTAAACTTCTGAGGCCTTATTTTTAGTCTAAACGTTTATAGTATAAAACAGCAGTGAACGATATAAACTCATGTAGTATATAATTACTGAGATGCTAATAATATTAAAATTAAATTTGTCTACATTCTATTGAGTATGATTAATTGTACGTTATATAACTCTCCAAATAAAATTCAGCTTCATATTAAAAAGTTAAATAGAATATAGTTTACTATTACATTAAATGATATGGTACAACGACATTAAACATTATTATGTTACGAAAGAAACATTCTGTATTTTGTTGAACATTAAACAATAAATTCATCATTATATGTGTCTCTCAAATACTTTAAAACACTAAATAAGAAATACTGGTTACGTCAACGCCAATGTTATATTGACGTTGAACACGTTCGTACGAGACTATACCATACTTAATTTGTACGCGTTGTGTTCCGAGGTCTCTATTAAGACATGCATTTGCGTATGAATTATTTATAATGAAATACAATACAAAGTGCTGTGAACTGAACAATGTTTTGTACAGACGGAAGGTAAAATAATAATTAAAAAGTTTACAGGCATTGCACAAATGCAATGCACAGAGAAGGGCATTGAAAATGCTTCAATAAATCTAAAATATATATATATATATATATATATATATATTTATGTTCATTCACCAATCAATGAATTCATTCTTCATTCACCAATAAATGAATTTATTCTTCATTTACCAATGTACAGATTATAAGTTAAATGTAGTCGCATTCATAAGCGAAGTTTTATATGTGTACTACGTTATTGACAACAAAGAAGTAGTTTCTATGGAAACTCACCGGTTCCCATTTTCGATCACACACCAGCGATCGGCCGCAAATGTGCGACACGTCCTTATAAACATTTTCAATGTTAAAATTGAAAGAAAGCAGGTAACATTATAAATTTTATTCGTGCGGACAACTTTACGTGTCTCGTACATTTATTGGTTACTCAGTTATTAAACTGTCTTTTTTGCTTTGTACGGGTCGGATTTAGTTACGGTCATTTTGCTTTTACTGTTAATTGTTTGATGGGGTCCAAAGGGGGTGTGACGCAAGCATATGCTTTCATAGAAGAGAAATGCACCAGTCTTTCCACTTCAACTCCACTCTCATCTACACGTCGGTGGGCCCTGTTACACTGAGCAATCCACTCCAAGGTCGTGGTAACCAATCCCTTCGGCGGAGTGGAACGGTAAGCAAACAAGAGATGGGGGTCCTGTCAGGGCAGTCTGGGGGTATCCTGGGTCCTGGCCTGGCAGGATGGTGAAAATCGGCAGCAGGGTGTGCATCTAGTGTGGAGGCGGAGGAGTCTATAGTAGCCCAACGGCTGCACACATAGGCTGAGTCAGTTAGCCTACTGCGACCGGACAGAGAGAACTCGTTAGATGAGGTGAAAGCACCCGAAATCAAAGTTTCTGGTCCTCTAGGTTGGGGATTGGATCGGAGAGTTCACATATCCCATCTGTCAAACTCTTTTATGTGCAGAAATTTTAAGGAGGCCTTGACTCAGTAATGGGTTGTCGCGCCGCTGAAGAAGAAGATGTTATTTGTTTGATAGCAAAAGTTTCATTGGTAGCGCTCTACTTTTAACGGTTTCGGCTCGTTAGCATTCATTCTCATTTTCATTAGCAATAACAGTCATTTTCATTGCGGCAAAAAAAACCTATAATTTAAATTTCTGCTTGATTGACATTAGAAATATAAATTCTGTAAACTAGAATATTTCGGGTCTTCAAACTTAAATGTACTTAACATTTTAATGTAACTTTGTTTCCAAACTTCTAATTTTCTGCTTAATTGATTATATCTGGTTTAATGGAGCTTTTACTTTTATTTTAACTAAAATCATACACAAAATTCTAAGTAATAGATTTGAATTACAAAATGTACTTAATAACACTCACACTCTGAATTTATCGAACAAATTTAAAAGGACTATAAATGATACTATTGCAAATACTACTTGGTTATACTGTCCAGATAAAGAAAACGTCACTTACACTCCTTTCTGCAATCCACACCAAAGCAATACGCAAAGTGCTACATGCAGAATACAACCATTCCTCTCCTACACAAACAGAAACTGTCCCAGGATGTTTTTCACTCGGACTGGCATTGTACTATTTGAGTCTTAACCCTATGAACGTCACAGATCTTACAGTGTTACAGGGTCGTCTATACGCTGCTCACAAGGAAGTTCAGGAGCGGGTCGAGTCCCCGTGGTTACCCCTGGCGTTTATTGAGAGAAGCTTAGAGCAGTGCCAGCGTGTGCAATATGCCGCGGCACGTTGTACACGTCCTCCGCGTCAGTGAGAAGTCATTATTGCTATCGCGGTTTCCAGTGAGTCTACTGTACAAACTTCTACCTGCTAGAAAGCTCGCTTCTGGCGGACAGCTGCGGCCGGCGTGGCATAACAGGATTTTACTTGTCTGCTAGGATGTGTTGCTTCGCTGCGAGCCCCAACGTCTTGGGGGACGATTAGGTGGTTTTCCTGCAGTGTATCTTGGAGGCGTAGGGACTGGCTTCCGCCGAGGCACTACATCAGGGAACCAGACGACATCGCAACTGAGGCGGCTTTAGTTTTTTAGCTGTTGTCACACTATGCTACTTCACTAGCCGGGTTACTAAGTAGCCTAGTGTGACACAGATAGCGCTCGCCGGCGAGTGAGAAGTCGGTAGCTAGAAAAGTTAGACATGTTCAACGTTTGGCGCTACTAAGTAGCCAGTAGTCAACCTTGAGAACCACGTGACTCACTAGCCGGTACCGAATAGCAACATAGTCGCCCAGTGTGACAGTGCAGTAGCAGTAAAGTAGCGCCTCCCCTGTCACCACATGCTTGTCTCGGCGTTTGTTTTGGTTTTGTTGTTGTATTTTGTCTTTTAAGTGTTCTAATCTACATTTAAAATGAGTGCAGTCCGGTGATGAAATAATTACATTCCTTAATATATACAGAAAATATGATTATCTGTGGGACATTACGTCTGTAGAGTATTTGAAACGTGACGTGAAAAAACTGCTTTCACTCGGTTGGTAGATGAGCTGGAACCTGCCGGATTACCAATAAAGGAAGATACTTTAAAAAAGAAGATCAAAATACTCCGTGTCGCTTATCGTAAGGAGCTGAATAAAATTAAAAAATCTAAAAAGAGTAGAGTTATTAAGTATATTATTTTTATTACTATATATAATAGAGTAAATCTAATAACTAGAGGTTGAGCGGAACTCGTATTCCTGGGAACTTGATGTTCGGATCACACGAGACCAAATTCGAAGAACCAGAGAATTATCTTTCGCAAGGACGTCAACCTAGATCACCTGTCCAAGTATTACTTCAGATACGGTTTCCCAGTTCGGGACGAACAGCCTTGAGGAGGGGGCAGTGTAGTGTATGGTATCGAACCGCGTAGAACAGCTGAGAACATTCTTCATTCTCCCCGTCAAGTGTGGCAGGCGTTGCCTCATTCAAATAGGTGTTCTAGTATGTTCAAGAACACTTGAGATATGCGTTAAGCCGGCGTGCAGTAAGGAGGGAAAGGTGTACTGGACCTCTGCGCGACCTATATGAAGCCATAGCAGCCGGGTTGGCAGCTCAGTTACGTGAGCGATTTTCGCTATCGCGGATCGAGTGTTTGTCGAAGTGAAGAATTGTTGTGTTAAAAATCGTGTGGAACTCTATTAATTGACGTTGTTATTGTGTGTGGACAAACACAAAATCTATATAGGTAACGATATGGGAATGCTGCCCAGAGTGTCAATGCGAAGAAATGGTTGAATTTTTGACGGTACGACAAAGTACAATTCCAGGTGTAAATCATATGCAAAGAAGAGATTGTAAAAGGATTACCAAAAGAAACTTAGCTCTATTTATACTGACGTTTATTAAATATAAAACATGAAAGAAATGTATAAAATTGATAATACCTTGGGTCGAGAGTAAGAATGAACAGAATGTTTTGTTGAGGAGAAATCTACCCTAATTATAAAATTAAAGGTGTAAAAACATGGTGACACAAAAATAACAAACGTGTTAAATGTGCTGGGTCACACAAGCAACTGCAACAAACAAAAAACCGAAACACCAAAGGGTGTTAGTTGCCGAGAATCCCAACGAGCCAGCTGCCGAAGATGCTCTGTTGCTATCAAGCTACAAAAGATCGAGATGCCACGCTGGGTAAACGCAGAATGAATACAAATCAACTGTTCCCAAAGCTCATATAGAGAAGCGGAGATATATAAATAAAAATGGCGAGTAGCGAAATTTAAAAGTAGTAAAATTGTTTCAAAACAAAACCTGTATTAAAGCAAGTGACACTAAAAAAATGTGGAATGTGGAATGACACTAAGAACAATAATATCTTTCAAGAACAAGAGCAATAGGAATAAACATAAACAAAGCCAATCATAATAAATGACATTTTCTTAAAAAATATTTGTGAAGCTACAAAAGAAAGCAAGAAAATGATTCTCAAAAGGATCAGCAAACTAGAATTCAGCAGCATGAAAGCTGCAAAAAAAAAGGATATATAAATAACCCAAAATAATAATAATAAATGATCAGAAATTTGCAACGTGGAACGCCAATGGATTGTTGGATTGTTGAACAAAATCCAAGAAATAAAGGTACTCCTTTAGATCAGAAAATAACATGTGCTTGATCTTCGCATAGTGAAGCATAATTGGCGAAATAAATATCAAATTTTAATTGGAAACACAACGGTCATAGCAAAACTTTAAAATTGTTTTTCTTGAGTTTTCAGAGAGTTAATAGAGACCCTTAGAAATAAGAATACAGTCGCACTTAATATCCGTCCGAAAATATGTTACTCTGTATCATTCGTTAGTAAGAGGTAAAAAGTACCCTCTGACTTAGGTGGATTGGTGGGTTATATAACATCATCATTTGTTGTATGTATGGTAATCCTCTCAAATAAAATTAAAGTTTAACCACATTTACTATTTTAATAGATATGCGCAAATTTTTTTATTACCGTAACCTATAACAGTTTCGTATAATTTATTATTATAGTTTTATATATCTATTTAAACTTTCATTGTTTCCACTACTAGTACACGTTTTAAGTAACATACTTAACTGCAAAAAATGATGTTATTTTTTGTGCTTTTGGTTGGTTCAGCTTCCACAGGAGAAAGTAAATAGTTTAGGTAATGGTTGGACGTTAGTTGCAATTACTTGTATTAATTGCGATTATGTATTCAAAACTTATTGCTTGGAAAAAACAATTCCTTAAATAAATTCAAACATTTTTTAAAGCCTCACCGAAAAAATGAATACTCAATAAAGGTGTGTTAGTAGTTATAATCAGAAACAAAAATAACAATGTTGCACGCCACTATAGACATTTTTTCCCCGATTAGTGCTTTCAAGATTCACAGCTCATCATCAGATCGGAAATATCATATCATAGCAATATCAATATCTTATCATATCGTATCAATATTATCTTCCGATCAGATGATGAGCTGTGAAGCTTGAAAGCGCTAATCGGAAAACATTTTCTATAGTGGTGTGCAACGATGTTATTTCTGTTTGAAAAAAGATTAACTCAAATGTTATTTCGTAGCGATTCTTGTGATTACGTGTATCCAAAAGTAGGGCTTTGCTATATTACGAATGTGTTGCTCCTGGAGGTAATAGAATTTAGCACAATGCACGGTTATACGTTCATAAAATATACACAATACACTACGTGAGTTACAATGCATGAATTATACAGCGGGCGCTAATCTAAAGCGTACAGTAACCTTATCTACGGCAATTCTGCGGGTTAGTCGGAAATGTATTATACCACTGAATTATGCGCAACCTAGTAATATAAACAGAAACTGTAGTTATACTGTATTTGTAATAAGCAACTATCTAAATTATACATTCCAGGTCTTTATAAACAGCTGGAGGGTAGTACTGTTCTTAACATTCATACATCTAGTTGTGTCTTGCCATGGACGTGTGGAAAGGAAATGAATCAAATACAGTATTGCTTTACTATAAACATAATAAAATATTTCGGATTTGTAATATGTATTCCGCTTCTTCAAATTCATTACTCTTAGAGTGAAATATTGTTTCGTTCTAATCTTTTTCCCATATTTACGATTTAATTTTAGTTGAGCAACTCCTTTTCGTTCTTGTTATTGTATTTGTGTTGTCAATTTAGTGTCATAGATTCCAAAATTTTCTTTGTCTCTCGGATTGTTCTCGTTTAGTATTCTTTATTTATTAAAGCCTTCTTTTAGAATTTGCCTATAACGGATTTATTGTAAAATGTTTTCATTATTTCGTTCGGAACATTACAAGTTACTCATGCATATGTTATGTACAAAAATTTGAATAAGCTTGTCTGCACAACAGATATGTACAAAACCTTCTCTCACGCAAGTCAGTGTACTGTTTCACGGTTGAATATAAATTTATTATTATTCAATGAAATTATCATAACTAGTGGTCGCCCAGTGGTCGAAATTCGACCGTAATTCATTAAATTTTTAAGTTTGAACGTTATTGAAGTTCTTTTGTCAAAGAGTATACCTCTATAATCATTGCATATAATTTTTTTGAATTTTGTTCTATTACGTCAGCTGCGAGCGTGTACAAATACGTCATTAGCGTGTGTTGTTTGCCTTAATTCGCTGTAATACCTATGAAATTTAAAATTTAATGTTAGTAACAGTTGAAAAAACCACAATTACAGCTTGTATTCGTATTTATTTTTTGATATAATTCATTGTCAGTTTTAATTTTTTCATGTTATTATTGAGTCAAATAAACGCTAATAAAAATGAGACTTGACATTAATAGAAGTATAAGATACATTGTTTTCAATTCCAGTGGATTAGATTTCATTTTTGGTAAGGTACAAAATTCAAAAACAGTTTGAAGATTATCTGCTACAAAGCTTATATAATTTTTTAATTTTTTTTCTATGCATTAATTTTCGAGTTATTTGAAAAATATGAAAGATAGGAAAAATGAGGTTTAGCTTGGCTAAGCCATATTTAAAAAGCAATAACGCGTTTTTTGACATTTCCTTGGGTTTTTTTTTATTGCCACACTGACCAGGTTTCGCCAAGGCTACACAGTTATTTTGCCTATCTTTTTCGAATTATATAAAATTTAAATAAAAAATTAATAAAAAATAAAAAATACGTGCCTCGTATTTTTTCATATATTTTTCATTAAATAAAAAAAACCGGGCGGTTAAAAAAATAAATGTTGTCCATTGAACTTAAAATAGTTTGAAAGTGAATTTAATGATTCAGAACTTCTGTGTAAACGATGTTTTTTGTAAAAACTTTTTCATCATTTACTAAATGCCCTTGGCCATTATATTCGGAAATATAAAATCTCAAACCATCGAATGATCGAACTCTACTTGCTGCGACGTACAATTGACCATGTGTAAAAACTGGCTGCCTCAATAAAATTCCAATTTTTTCGAATGTTTGTCCTTGAGACTTATTTATTGTCATCGCAAATGCAGGTATAATTGGAAATTGGGTTCTTTGAAAGTTAAATGGTAAAACAGTACCGGAATATGTTAAATTTATACGTGGAATCTAAATTCTCTTATTGCGTGCGGTTCCAGTTAAAACTTCGCAATCAATAGCATTACGATGCATACACTTGATGCGCATTCTTGTTCCATTGACTAATGCTTCCTTTGTATTTAAGTTTCTGATCAGTAAAACGATGCAATTAACTTTCAATACTAACTTATGTGGTGGCAAACCACTAATAGTCAAAGAATTCAAAAACTCTACTGGATAGTTATTGATTTCATTGTCATCATCACAAATTATTTTATCGTAGCTGTGATATGTTTTCTGTTCACCTGGTATTCGATTAAGTATATCAGTATTAATAAAAGTACAATCATCATTTTTAGGTGCTAAAATAACTGACTTCAATATGTTATCTGAGAGTATGTTTTCGGAAATATTTCATACACCTCATGAATATTATTATTTTCATCTCCTATTAATTGCTGAGGTATTTCAATAATATTTTCACCAAACTGAGGGAAATGTGGGGCTTCATCATTACCAATTTTTTTCAAGAATTCGACAAATTCTATTTCACTTGGTAAGGCTCTCATATTTTGAGTAAACGTTACTTTATGAAAATAAACAAATTTATGCCAACTCGCGACACAATTTTCAATTAAAGTTGCACGTGATCCATGTGGGACAACTGGTAAGATTTGCCGAAAATCACCGCACAGAAGTACCGTTTTCCCTCCAAATGGTTTATGTTTATCATTTTCATCGCATAGATCCTGCAATAATCTATCTATGATTTTCAACACTTGCAGTGGGCACATAGAAATTTCATCAATAATTATCAATGATGATGAATTTATGTAACGTCCATAGCTACTATTTGCGGTAATATTCGCTACAGAATTTTCCAAAATGGGTATAGGCAATTTAAACACATTGTGTAAAGTTCTACCTCCAAGTAGCAGAGTTGAAGCTATGTCACTGAACGCTGTTGCAATGCAACTAAGATTAAACGAATTTAATTTGTGAATGATTGCTGTTTGTGAGAATGTTTTTCCACAACCTGCATGAGCGGTTAAACAAAAAACATTAGATCCAGTATCATGATGCGAAACTTCACGAATCACACGATCAATTAGATTACGCTGTTCAATATTTGCAGTTTCATAATGCTCAGAAAACAGAAACTCTTGTTCTATTGGATCAATAGCATTTGCTTCGTCTGTTCTCTGCGAATACGTGGGAACTGGTAAACCAAGTTCTTGACATGACAAATTATGAACATTCAAAATATCTTCAATTTCTAATAGAGCTGTATTAAAGGATACTTCTTCGTTGTAATCTCTCAAAAAAATCTTCACTAAGATATACTTTAAATTCATTCCATAACGGCAATGCATTGGCTGGCACATTTAATGCACAAATGTAACCAAATAAATTTCGCATTTGTTTTGGTGAATGTAATTCTTTTGCTTCATTTAAACATTAGCGCCATTCATTATAATTTGAAGCAATGCCGCGAGCATGGCACGCTTCAACAAAAGAAGTGTGTATAATTCCATTGTATGTTCTAATACTACAAATGATTTTGGACCACAGACATGTAATAAAAGCAATCGTAAATGGAAAAGTTCGATGTCTTTTGGTGATACTACATATATGCGTGTAATGATTTTATCACCTCCACGCCTTCTCTTCTTGTGCATTTTCGATCTCTCATACATACAGAATTTGGATTAAGTACACCGCATGGACCATGCATCATGTGTTTTACAACATATTCATGTAATGTAGGATGTGTTTGAATGTTAGGAGTCTCCGCAGATACAACTTTATCAATATCGGTAGCGTTAACAATTTTATCTTGCTCATTTAAAGAGAGTAAAATGTGAGCATGAGGCAATCCTCTCTTTTGAAACTCAATTGTATAAATGAGTGCTTCAACTTTACCGAAGATTTTTTTAGTGTAAGGCCCTCAATTAATGCTTTCAGTTTGGACTTGAATACACGCACAACAATATCAGGTCGAAAATTAGCTGACTCACCTACACCAATATTGCTAACTATTTCAGGCCAACTTGGATTGTAAGTCATTGTAATAAACAAAGAAGGCTTTCCGAAATGTTGTACAATTGACATTGCATCTAAATAATTCTGATACATATTTCTTGGAGATCCATTTAATGAAGATGGTAAAATTACTCTACGGCCAACATTATTGGCATTGGGGTTCAGTTCTAAATAATCTGTTAAATTGTTGTAAACTTCAGACCTAAGACTTGTTTGATTTTGTCGAATGAAATGTAATCTTGTGCCCTCTATTCTCACACACATATCAACTATCCACTGCAGAAATAATTTTTGTGAATGGTGCAACATGCTAGAATCTTCTCTAATTGCAAGTCGATAGGCTGCATACTGAAGCATGGTTAATTTATTTCTGGGCGCTCTTGAATTAGATGTAGTTGGTACATTATGAGAAATATTGATATGCCACCCAGTATCACCATTTGGAAAAAGTAATGGATACGCTAAAGGGTCCAATGATGAATCCAATACAGAGATATTTTTAATGGTACCATTAACTTTTGAAAACGAAACCATATTTCGTTCAAAGGGTGGGTCACCATCAACTGTACTAAATATTACTGCTACATCAGTTTGAACTGCATCATTATAAGGGCGTAGATCTAAATCACGATTTACTTTAATGAGCATACAAATTTCTTTATTTTGTTTTCAACTCTCTGACAATGATCTTTCATTGCAATGAATGACAGAACGAAAGGATTAATGCGTTCCAATTCAAGAGAGATTTCGCACATTATATTGTTATTGCATTTATCTAAAAATGAAACTTTTTCTTTTGAACTTACTCTTTATTCTCTTCTCGTCGAACGCGTTTCGGCGTACGTATTCGCCTTCTTCAGCTTAGAGACAGACTGCCATCATTTTGTAACGGTTGTTGTGTGGAATGTGTAGTGGAGGTGGTGCGTGGTGGAAGGGGATTGGCGCGGGAATTCAACTTAATGTTTGTTTTTTGTATAACTGCAGAATGCACATTTTGTATAAACATTAAGTTGAATCCCCGCGCCAATCCCCTTCCTCCACGCACCACCCCCACTACACATTCCACACAACAACCGTTACAAAATGATGGCAGTCTGTCTCTAAGCTGAAGAAGGCGAATACGTACGCCGAAACGCGTTCGACGAGAAGAGAATAAACAGTAAGTTCACAAGAAAAAGTTTCATTTTTAGATAAGTGTTAGTGCTTTGAAAGAAGTGATGAATAATCAAGACAACTGTTATTGCATGTTTGATTATAGTGTTCACGTAATCTATAATTGACAGCAGTGTCAACATCATAAAAATATAATTGCGCATAACATGGTGAGCGACCATATCCAGCAGTCGTTGGACCTGATCTGTGATAAAAAACATCATGTATTTTAAAATGATACACTCCACGCGTAACTGTATCCGAAAATTTAGCTTCTGAGCTAACCATGGCAAATGATGAATTGTATTTACGAATGTTTTCAAAATAATTTTTTGACTTTCTTTTTATTGAAGGTTCATTTGAAGTAAGTCCATCATACAATGATTTAAAGTATTCATTTTGACTTAAGGCCGGTAATATTGCTTTACCCTTATGACAACATGAAGTGAGTGCAGTCTTTTCACCTAAAGTGACCTCAGGTTCGAAATGTTTTGCATTGCAAAACCTGCATTGTAAATGCATTAATCCACAATCAAAAGTATTAAAATTTCTTGGAATGACATTCAGTGCGCATTTAAATGTATCCCTCAAAATAATTTCATCATTTTGTATACTATTTACACTATTTAAATTTGCATTTGGTCTATTATCATTTTGACTTTCACGCGAATATATATTCCTTCTTCTTTGTCTCTCACTCCGACCCGTCAATGTTCTATGTCGAGGCATAATGGAAGTAGGTGCAAATATCTGAATGTAAAAAAAACATGTAACGAAATTACTGAAACTAAGATTAGACAGGGTTTAATTTAAAAATAATAAAATGTACTCACTTTTTTGAAACCACCAATACCACCAATAATAATTAGGCGAGAGTAAGTCAATTCAAATTGTTGCTACAAAATTTTCCTTTTGCAACAGGTGTATATTAAGCAAGCTGTATTTCACTTTCAACTGCACATTAATATATAAAACACAGATATCTAATATACAAAATATAAAATAAACGCTTTTTCGCCTTGACATACACTCCACAGACTATTGGAAAAGGAACATTTGAAATCACACAAAATTCACAGCTCATTTAGTCAATCTGTCAGTATTAAGCAAGCTGTATTTCACTTTCAACTGCACATTAATATTGTAACGAGTCAGCTCTGTGCGTACCTGTAAAATGTACACCAATTTTGTATGTGTAATAATGATGAGTGCGTTCGTCTCGCACCGGGGTCGTTACATTAATGTTCGCTGCTAACGATGTCCGTAGCGTTGCGGTAATCACCTGTATAACACGGCAGTAACCTTACCTGTTGTTTATAGGGGTGTGTTAATCCCGGGTGGCGCCAAGTCGTTATTTAAAACAACTAAAATTATTGTGTGATGAGTTATCAGCGGTGACGGCCGGGGCATTCAAATAATTCCCGCTCGCACTGCCGTCTAATTGTCGATGCTGCTACGCAAATGACAACTTGTTCGCTTCTCGTCAAATCTATTCTTAACTAAACACTAGTGATATATAAAGCACTCCCTATGAAATAATAACGACGGTTACTCCCTGTAATAGTTATTTTTAATAGGTGATAATTAAAATATTCAAATTGACAATAATATAATGATAAATTTGCACCGACTGATTACATGAATCTCTTGTTCTCTGGGCTTGACGAATCGATCAAGGAAACAATTATCTTCTGTATGGCTGTGTACATTGAAGTATTACAATTATTTTTGTTTCCAAAATCGTGGATTCTTGTGACTATGAGCTAAAGAATTCCTATGGTTACAATAAAAATATTTTACCTTATTCTACGTGTACATAAATAATAATGCGTGATGTTACAATCTGTTCTGTGGTGTCGTTATATGTGTTTTGTAAGTTCGTGTTTAACTAATAGGTTATATTTAACGTTAACAAGTTTTTATCAAGTTTTATTTTACTTAAATAATCTGTGAAAGAGAAATATTTGTTTATAGTGAGATTAATTTACCTTTAGTAAAATTTAGAGTGATTAGGGTTTTGGAAAATAAGTAATTTAATTGTACTTAACACCTCAGCATGACTCGGTGTCTTCGTTCGTTTGATCGGGTAGGATTTGGCTGCAATAAGTTCTGTTTTCATTAATTTTGGGGCTTCAATGGGTTGGGCATCTTTTTCATAATGTATCTGGATGTTCTTTTCGGGTAATTTTCCGTTTAATTGCCTTGGATCTCGAGTTGGCTGCTATAAATGGTCGTCTGCTTCTTCTGCTGTCCTGGTTATGTGACGATTTCATTAAATAAAAAAAATAAAAAATAAAAAATGTGTTAGTTGATAATGTATAGGTTGATAAATTTTAAGTGTTTAATAAAATCTCACATTTTAACCTAAAGCGTATAACCATTAAATAATAATAATATTTAAATAAAAAGTCTAATAATATATTAAAAGGAATACGATTGTACAGAAAGGGTAAAGCTTGTTAATTAATCCTGCATAAACAGTCGCCAACCAGAACCAACTTGTTTTCCGACCCCTTAACTAACTAAAAATAATTGTAAATTGATTATTATTTAAATAATTAAACTAGATCACTATAATGTACTTTGATAGCAATTGTAACTAAGAATCTCTCTACTTAATTATTTAATCTAATTTTAGTCCTTTAAATAAAAAAGAAACTTGGAACTACTTTTATGTTGAATTGAATTCTCGCGAGATTACTACTCTCTCCCCTAACTATTTTCGCCCACTTGGAATGCAGCGGTCAACCAGTAAGCTGTGTACTGCCGATATGTGCAACGTTAAAAATAGTTTATTACAAAATGTAATTAATCCGTCAGTTAAGACACAGAGGCATTCTTTATACTATTAAACAATGTGTTGCGTTAATGTAGTTGAACCGCGACTCATATAAATATGGTGTAAACGAGTGAGAATGAATAACTAAAATTTAGCGCCGGTGACTTCTCTTCAAAATTCTTAAAATATAATACTTATGTAATTAAAACATACCATGAAGTGAAGTGCTACAATCAAACAATCATGTGAAGTGGATACAGGTGAATGAAACTTTGTGTTAATCATTCAGATCAACGAGCTATTACTAACCATTAGCCAAGAGCAGAGAACCAGGAGCCACCATGATCTAAAAGACTTCAGGACTACACCATCCCCGGATACGAAGATAATGAGAGATACCTGACCTACTTCAAACATGCTGCAACCGAGGACCTACGACTGGAATAACGCAGAGCTGGAGGACATCAAAAGAGGTGACACGGAGGCAAGCCTTCCGTGCTTATGAAATACTAAATATTATATTCAACAAAAGACAATTAATTTAACCACATTAAGACATTTTAAGTACTGACAGTAATTGTATACTTATAACTTGTATACTTATTTCTAGTAAAAGAGTTGTAGCTCTAAACTGTAAAGCCTTATTGTTTAAAAGATTAATAAAGACCATTCTTCAAATGGCAAAATTTTAAAGCTTTATATGGCGAGGTAACCATTCTTAACGTATTAGAGTAAATCCCGGATCCGGGGACTTAATTAAATTTGATGTACATCTTATTTTGAGGGGGCCTCGTAAAAGAATAAAATATAATCATCATGTAACCTGTAAGCTATTGAAGCATATGTGTCGAGAATTTAAGTAGAGCAATTAATACAATATGTAATAAAGAGATGTCATCAGGAGTACCGACTATACTGAGTGCATGAATCAACAGTTTCCCCTTCCCTGAATCCTTTTATATTTATTGTTTGTTGTTCTGATTAATTTTCAGCTCGTCACAAATAAGGCAGCCTGAATAATTGGCAGAACCAATTATTGCGGGTTCCCTAAGTTATAACACTAGAGAAGATGTTATAGTTAGGAACTTTAATTACTTTTTTACATTATTTTAACAGAAAATCGTTCTTCCCAACATTGGCTTCTGTATTCTCTTAATGACGCTTCGCTTTTTTCTAACGGTATTCAACGGTAATCCTCTTCAACTGCCGTTTCCATGGCAACTGCATGATTTTGATTGGTTGATTTTGAGATGATGTATTGTTATCAAAATTCGAATTCTTCGAATATCTTCTGATTGCTGTTATTCCTCTATCTTCCTTCCTGGTTATTAAATATTGTCACTATAGTATTTATTTCCTTTCATAGATTATTTTTATACCCCACAAGTTTGGGTAATTTTAGATTTTATATTTTTACAATTATGTTAATGCTTGTTAATTACATTTCTTTTTGTATAGAAATGCTTATTATAATATTTTGTTTTACAAATGATTTACAATTTATTCTTGGTGAATCCTTCACCTCAGATTTGCTAATTTCTTTGTTAATTTGTTATAATTTTTAGTTGTTTGGTTCTGACAGTTATGCCCTTTCATAGGCCTGAGTAGCCATTATGTTATTTGACTTATTTCATTTAAATCACATTTCGTTTCAGCCTAATGGGCTTTACTTTGTTATTATTATTGGTTGTGTTGTATTTTGAGTCTGTTGGGGTTTTGATTACATGTCAATATTGCTTTCTCTATCTTAATATTTAAAACATAACAATTAGGCTTATGGACTGCAAGTTTCTTTCAGCCATATCCTATTCATAACATTAAAACGAACAATTCTTTATAAGTTATTAGAGTTATTATTTTGAGTGAGAAATATCATCACTTCCTTCCAACTTATTATTTGCTAATTTTTTGTTTACAATACATATTATTTTTATTGTGATAAACAACATCTCTTTTATGAAATTTATAACTATCCCTTATAACATGGGTGTCTTTGATTTGTCTCTAATTTCTTTATTTTTAAACAATCTTTACATTCTCTCCATGTCAACACCTTCAATTTATTCTTTCCTGGGATCCTCCCTTTTAATTACTATCGGTTATCATTAAACTTAAATCTCTTAAACATCTTTTCTTAAATAATAATGTCATCATCACTTTCCAGTGTTCAGTATATCTTATTCTATAATTCATACTTAATACTATTTTTCACCATATATTTATTCACTGTTATTTTTCCACTTTTAAACCTTTAGTGTTTTTTACAGATTTAATAAGTGTCTATTTTCTTTATTATTCACTATTTCTTATAATAGTTATATTCTATATTTTACACTATTCCCATTTATACCTCACCTTCACTTTTAAATTATCTATAGTTAATTATAATTTAATTAGCGTACCTTCCTTATCACTTCACTTTGGGGTTTTTACACATACACTATTGCACTGTATCACTGTTTATACTATGTGTTTTTTAGTGGGTAATCCCTATACTTATTTCTCTTTCATTACAATATATCCTTAATACTATTAACAATTTTATTTACAATTCTATTTTTACATCTAATTCTCAATTGGGGTTTAGTTTGCTTCTTTATCATTTTAATCTTTAACCTTTTTTAATAGGGTTCCTTCCCTAAATTATTATTGTCCATTAATGGGTAATAACAGTTACTTTTTCCTTTCTCACAGGATAATTATTGGTCTTGGTTCCAATATTATTCTTGAGTGCATTATTTCTCCTTCTCCTATGCTTTATTACTTGTTTGTGTACCATTATTGGTTTTCATTTCTATCTATTTCCGTCCTTCTTCATTTTCATCGTATTTGGTTAATACTTTGGTTTTTCCATCCTCTCCTTTGGGTACATTTCGACGTGTTACATTGGGTCGTTTAATTCCTTGAACTTGTTTTTACTTTTTGTTTGGGTTTCGGATTTTTTTCCTTTCTTCCTTTGGTGTGGTTAATCATCTTCTTCTCTTCTTTGGTTGTATTCTCGTTGGTTTTTTCGCGGATCCCTTCTTCATTTGTTTCCTTTTGTTGGGTCAATCACTTGGGTTAGGTCAAAGTCGTCGTTTGTCGAGTCATAGTTTTTATATTTTGTTTAAATTAATCATTTTTATTTAACATGAAGTATTATTTTAGATTCAATATTGTTTTGTTCATCCCTGGTGTTGGGTTGGCTTATTTGTGTTTTAACAATATATAAAATACAGATATCTAATATACAAAATATAAAATAAACGCTTTTTTGCCTTGACATACACTCCACAGACTATTGTTGCCTGGCAACAAAATTATTTCATTTTTAACAATTACCATTGTTTGAAAAAGTTAAAATGAATTTTCAAGTGCAAATGAATGTTTTATTTTATTTTATTTAATGTATTTGTAACACATATTATATATAAATTTTAGCTTTCTGCACTCCTTCTCCATATAAACTTTAACTATGCCAAATCTCACACTCCTCCGTGCGCGCAATATGCTTAAAAAGGGGTACAAAGTTTTCTCTTCACGTATTAATATATAGATCACGGATCATACGATTTTAGATTACGATTAACAGAAATAATTTTATACTGACTTAGAAAGTGAGGAGGTTTGAATTATTAAATAAATCTACAACAGCTGACTTCACAACACAGTTCATTACTGAGCTGTCACTGGTTATGACCGCTGATTCCCTGCCCTCGAAGCGAGGATCTACCCAAAGAATAGTATGTGGACAAGTGACATATTTGAGGTCTGCAGCTGTCTAAAATTATACATTACAGCTCCGACTCTATAAACAGCTTACAGCGTAGTACTGTTCTTAATATTAATACATTAATATGCGTATTACATTTAGCTGCGTATTATTGAATTATTGCTGATAGTAGGCTTAAACCTACAGGTACGAACGCTCTTCCTGTATAGAATATATAGAATTATAATATAGGCCTAGATAAATAAATAAATAAATATATATATATATATATATAAATATATACGTAATAAAGAATTACTATAAGAAATTTCAAGAGTTATTGCAAAGAAAGAGCACATTGTGTGTGTGTGTGTGTGTGTGTGTGTGTGGGGGGGGTGTTTAATTTAGTTTGTTTATGTTCTGAGTATTCAGGATCGACTGTTGTGATTCGAAATGCCGTGTGAGGATATGACATACTTGTTGCTCCTTTTGTAATTTATTATGTAGTGTTTCTTGGATTTGGATAGGCATATGTGTTTAGTTTTCTGGTTACACACGTGTATGTGTTCATTAATGCCGTACACATACGCGCGGGCCCGACTATATGTTCCTATTAAATAAATTATCAGTTATTAATACTTTGTAACACATAATAGGCCTACCTATTTGAATAGTATATTCTATCATTATCAAATACGGTGTTACCTTTTTTGGCGTTCTATGGTACTGTGAAATATTAAGCCTAGCCTACTGCTGATGCTACATTCAAGAATACAGTATCTGATGATGACAATACGTATATTGACATTATGCGTAATGTGTAATTCATATTATCAAAAACTATACCTATTTCGTATAAAAACGTTTCCACCCACTTATTAATCTATATATATAAAAGAGAAATACCACTGACTCACTCACTGACTCATCACGAAATCTCCGAAACTATAACACCTAGAAACTTGAAATTTGGCATGTAGGTTCCTTATGTGATGTAGGTATCCACTAAGAAGGGATTTTTGGAAATTCGACCTTTAAAGGGGGAAAAAGGGGGGGGAAGTTTGCCTGACTAACTGACATAGAATCAACGTAGAGCAAAAACTACTGAATGGATGTCAATGAAACTTTGAACATAGCTTCATCATGGGTCTTAGGTGCTCACTAAGAAACGGTTTTAAAAACTTTCACTCCTAAGGGGCAACCCCCCCCCCCCTATTGTATGTATGTATCTATGTATGTATGTTCCACATCTCCTCCTAAACCACTGGACCGATTTCAACCAAACTTGGCACAAATATTTTACGCGACGGGAGAACCAACATAGGATAGGTGTTTTTTTCGATGGGGTCATTTGGGGGGTTCTTTGGGGTCTTTCACATCTCCTCCTAAACCACTGGACCGATTTCAACCAAACTTGGGACAAATATTTTACGCAGCGGGAGAACCAACATAGGATATGTGTTTTCTTCGATGGGGTACTTTGGGGGTTCTTTGGGGTCTTCCACATCTCCTCCTAAACCACTGGACCGACTTCAACCAAACTTGGCACAAATATTTTACGCAACGGGAGAACCAACATAAGATAGGTGTTTTTTCGATACGATTTTTCGGGGGGTCCTTTGGGGTCTTCCACATCTCCTCCTAAACCACTGGACCTATTTCAACCAAACTTGGCACAAATATTTTACGCAACGGGAGAACCAACATAGGACAAGTGTTTTTTCGATACGATCCTTTGGGGGGTCCTTTGGGGTCTTCCACATCTCCTTCTAAACCACTGGACCGATTTCAACCAAACTTGGCACAAATATTTTACGCAATGGGAGAACCAACATAGGACAAGTGTTTTTTCGATACTATCCTTTGGGGGGTCCTTTGGGTCTTAAAAAAAAATTAGATCTGGTTACCATGGCAACCCAATAGAATAGATTCTGGTTACCATAGCATCGGTGGAAGTCTCCCGTGTAGGAAATAGCGCGGGAGTCGTCCGACGGGCCTTCCCCGGAGTTCATCCACGGAACCCGGGGAGTCTTAGGTCGGATCCCGCGAAAGACGGCGGGGCCAGAGTCCACGGTTCTTATAAATAAAGATATAGGTTACGATATCAAAGGTGGTGTATGCATCCTAAGAAACTTCTTAATAGTGTGTGAATTCAGAGTTGTTTCAGTTTGAATTTAAAAGTGGATTAGTTAAGGTCGAAGTAAGTTATAAGCGAGTATAAAAAACAAAGTTTTGGTAGCGAATGTACAGATCATAGTGTTCAGACAATATAAATGCACTTGCTTCAGTTTGAATTTAAAAATTGATAAGTTGAAATCTATAGAGGTATTGTATTGTTAGAATAAGTTTAGGAGACACTAATTTAACAAATGCTTTATTTCAACATTAACACAATGAATTATAAAACGACAGTGAAATACGCAGCGCATGCAAGTACTGTAGACATTTGATTGAAAACTAATTTAGCTGTTCGCCCTCTCCCAGAGTTAGAAATCGAGCAGGAGCATCACGTGCAACAGAATTCTTCTCCAGATATAAGAATACAGTTTATTACATGTTCTTAAACAGGTGTGCTACAGAGTATTCCTCCAGTGAGAATGCGAACGTAACAATATAAGGAAGATTATACAATATACAAGTAATATAACATTAGAACAAGAATAGGTGCCTATGAGCCTATGAATAAATTATGAACCCGAGCAACGCTGGGTAAATCGGCTAGATATAGATATCTAAGCCAAATACCACTGACTCACTCACTGATCACGATATCTCTGAAACCACTGAATGGATATCAATGAAACTTTGAACATAGCTTCATCATAGGTCTTAGGTGCTCACTAAGAAACGGTTTTAAAAACTTTCACTCCTAAGGGGCAAAAAACCAAATACTGAAATTTATCGCAGGAATTGCATACTTTGTAAATGAAGTGGTTGACATCTCAGGTTACTGGAAACCCCAAATACATTTAGTCCTGAGTTTTTAATCATTGTTTTAAATTGAAAAAAACTTCGTTGTTTGCAGGTTCTTATAGTCGAGAAAATTTCGAAGTTCAATTAATTAATAAATGTATGTCCTTTTTTTCTCGGAAACGGCTCTAACGATTTTCTCGAAATAAATAATAAATAGCTGTTGCTATGAATGTAAATAAACAAACTAAGGGTTGAAACTCCGTAGCGAAGCACGGGTATTTTGCTAGTAAACAGATAAAAAAGCTAAAAGAGCATTATTATGAATGTAGCATATAATTATGTACACGTATTGTTTGTAAATTATGCAGGGTAAATTATGTGTAGGTCTATCTTAGTATTTGGAAATATATTTTTAAATAAGTCAATGTTTCACAAAGTCGACAACTTATCCGACTTTTTTTTAATTTAAAGAATGAAACAAAAAGCAATATAAAGACGAAGAATATGTTGACTGAAATGAATAAGCAGCAATAGATACAGTCACTAAGAAACAACTGACTAATTGCTATTAAACGTAGCACTCGCATACACTCCGAAAACCTAATATATAGCTACAGTATTGCATTAAAAGGGTACTACACAAAAACAATTGGTGAATGCACAAGCGGAATTACGGCAAGTGAAGTTAAACATTAGAACAGCAATAAAGTACAAAGACACTACAGAACAATAATTCAGGAAATAATGAAATTATCCAATGAGTGTAACTCAATGGAAACGGCAAAACCAATACACCTTTTACATATTTTGTTACATACAGTGGCTTATTTTGACATTTTGCCGCCCTAAGTGGTTTATTCCCGGGGCCCTGTCTTTTTAAACAGAAAATTTATTACCCCTTTGTAACACATTTTCAATAGTTCTACATCTGTCGTCGTCTCCTTGAGCCTACGATTTCATCTTTTATTTCAATAAAAATAATTTATATTAGAATACTTTTGAAAAACTGTATACATTATCATTTAAAATAAGTTAAAGATAACACAATAAAGTTACAAAATTAATTAGTCAGTAAGAAACGAATCATAAATTTCCAGATGTATATTTCCTCAATTTTGAATCAATACCATTTTATTATTATGACGGATTTTAAGTAATAAAACTAAAACAAAAATAAAATAGTTTTTACTTTATGTGAAATAATAATGTAATAATTGTTATTACACAGCACAGAACTTGTTTAAGTAGTCCAATATTTAACACTTCATGGATAAATATAACTGTACAAGGTGAAGAAACCAACCTAGGATTTAGTGATATGTTCTAAAAAAAGGTTTATTAAAAAGTAAAAATGTTGAAACTAGTTTAATTACAGTAGTCTACTTTTTTGTTTGTTAATAATATTCAGTTAAATTATCATTTATTATGAATGAATAATTCATTTCATATGCGTTATTACTGTTCAGTCCTAAAGAATTATTACAATTTAACTCGACGTGACTTTGAAGAAGGAAAGTCTTGAATAACATCATTGAATTATAAATTTTAAACAATTTCAGGGTTTAAAGCAAGCTGGCTAAGCTTGAAAGTTTCTCTTCCGTTAAAGAGTTTCTCAGATAATTATCTATTCTTTGAAGTATATTAAAAGGCTTTTCACCAAATGAATTTGTAGTCATAATACAGAGAAATATTATCAATACAACTTCCAAGTTGGGAAAAATGCTGTAAAATTCTTTTTTACAAATAAATATTAAGACTTTCCTGGAAAAGGATGAGTTTTTCTTTCAGACCGTATGCTTTTACAAATTCTTTGAAGGTAACACTCCTCCTCACTTAGCTCTTCAGGTAAGTTATGTAGATATATTTCAACTAGGAAGTAACTTTTTGTAGAATTTCATCTCACATTTTAAGTAACACACATAGTACCGGTAATCCAAGTTTTTTATCAAATGTTGAGTCAAATCAAGATAATAATCTATTAAAGTGTATAATTGTAAGCTGTGTACTACAGAGTTTTTATATTATACGGGCTGTGTTAAATGTACTTAGAATAGAGTGTGTGAACAATATATTAACTGAATACATTTGTTTTAGTACATTATTTAGAATTTACAAAACATTTCGCAAATTGTAATTAAAGCGTATGTAAGTTTAAGATCATCTGTGACTGAAACAACATGTACCCATTTAACTGCCCCCCCCCCTCAACGTTGCAATCCTAAATGTATCGGACACATCCGCCGCTGGTTACATAAATGTATTAAACGCAAAAAGTACATTAACTTTTTGGTACACCGTGTTTTGCGCGCACTGCACAACAGCTGTAACAGTCAGTAGTGTGTATATAAAATCAAATAGGTTTTAATAATTAATTAAACGATTAATTAATGTCTGTGTCTGTGCAAAACGAGGAAGACAAAAAAAGTAATAAAATCGTTATAAAAAAATACAAAACAGTACACCCAGGTCAAATCTGAAACGGAATGCAAAATAGTGTATCGTCATCGATTATTTTGCAACAATTAAATTATATTCATTGCATGTATATAACTTACATTGCATCGATAACTTCACTTCAAACACTATCAGCCTAAAAATAAGGAAGGATCTATCTCCTCCCCCTATCCTCCTCCTATGGCGCTACAGCTCAAGTCGGGCCCTGGCCTCCACCAATCTCCACCTCCAATCTACTCTATCCATTGCAGCTCTCCTCCAGTTTCTTATTCCCATGCCCCTCGCGTCCTCTGTAACGCCATCTTCCCACCTCTTCCTCGGTCTGCCTCTAGGTCTCGTTCCCTCCCATGTACCCAGCAGAGCCCTTTTGGGGTTCCTGTCATCCTCCATTCTCATAACATGTCCGGCCAAACGCAATCTTTGCATTCTTATCAATTTTGAGACTGGTATCTCTTTATATATTTGATACAGTTCATTGTTGTATCTCAGTCTCCATGAACCATTTTCTTGTATTAGGCTTATAATGCGTCTGAGAATTTTCCTTTCAAAGGTCTACTATGACAGCTATTTTCTATGTGATTGTCCATGCCTCACACCCGTAGCATAACACTGGTCTGACGACAGTCCTATATATTTTCATTTTTGTTTCCCTGTGCACATCCCCAGACCTAAATGATGGCAGCAATGCGAAGTATGCTTTGTTAGCCATGGTGGTCCGTCTTTGGATCTCCGGCTCCTCTGATCCAGTCTTTGCTAGGTTCACTCCGAGATACGTGAAATTGTCCACCACTTCAATTGTGTTCTCCTCTATTTCAATGTTGTTATGAACCTGGTCCTTTCTTGTTTGGATAAGCATTTTCGTTTTATCTATATTTATGGCTAGCCCAACTTCCTTGGCTTTGTTTTTAAGATCCAGAAATATTTCTTTAGCTGCCGCGATCCGTCTTGACATGATGTTATTGTCATCTGCGTAGGCGGCTATCTGTACAGTTTTATTTGTTAACAGATTGGAGCTATTTATTGATAAGCCTCTAATTACATATTCCAATGCAATATTAAATAGTGTTGGGGCTAACCCATCTCCTTGCTTTAGTCCTCGTGTGATATTTATGGGTTCAGTTAGCTGGCTATCCACTTTTATTTGGGCTTCAGACTGCTGCATGGTCACTTGCGTTAATCTTACCAGCTTGCCTGGCATTCCAAACTCATGCATTATGGTGTAGAGTTTGTCTCTATTAATAGAATAATACGCTTGCCTAAAGTCCACAAAAATCTGGTACACATCAATATCACGTTCCCATCCGCATCTTAGTATATGTTTTACTGAGAAGAGTTGGTCGATTGTAGACCTTCCAGGTCGGAATCCAGCTTGGTATTCCCGTATTATATTTTCTGTGAGGGGTCTCAGCCTTTGGTTCAAGATATATGTAAAAACCTTGTAGGAGGTGCGCAGCAACAAAATGCCTCTGTAATTTTTACATTGAAGTTTGTCACATTTTTTATAAATAGGGCATATAATGAATTTATTCCATTCCATGGGTATTTGTTCCGTTTGGCGTATGTCCATAATTAAGGAGTGCAGTGCGACTGGAGTGTTGCCCTATACGGGAGTGAATCTTGGAGAATTGGAGAAAGTGACAAGAAAAGACTCCAAACATTTAAGACCTGGTGCTACAGAATTTTGTTAAGCAGAATACTAAAATTACAAACACGACCTTGACTTTGGAGTCTGTAAAATAATTTCTATCATGTTTGAGACAAGAGTACATTACTTGTGTAAACCAACTGCCAACTTAATAAGTTCTTCAGACCGAGACAAAGTAGCCTACGTGATGTAAATTAGTTTGTGTGTGCGTGTTTTGTAGCATCTATACGGAAAACTGGCGTTTTTATTACTCAACCATGCGTACGTGTAGTAGACGTAAATTCTTTGTTGACATAAAATGAAAACAATAAAACTTCGCTGTTTAATCAAAATTTTCTACCCGACTACAAGATATGGAGATTCACGTTCGCCTTGGGAAACTGCAGTCGCGGAATGAATCCAAGTGTCTTGATTTATTAAATTAATAATTAAACAGGCTTACATTTAGTCTCTATTCGCCGCGGAACGCAAACTCATACAGAAAAATCGCATAAAGAGAGTATTTTCCATAGGTTTTCTTTCTTAATATGTCTTTCAGTTTATCTCCCTTATAATACCCAAAATTTTTATGTACAGTTAGTATTATACATTCCACAATTTGAAGAAACTAAACAAAAATTACTGAAGAAATTTTTCAGAAATCGAGATCTCTGTTAAGCATTGAGCTGTGCTTATTTGTATGTTTTCAGTTAGCTTTTCCTTCTATTAAATTACAAACTATGAAACTCGAAAATTAATTATATAGTAATGCGGTGTTAGAGCAGATTTATATGGGAATGTTAATTAGAAAAAATCTTCAGCGTAATGAATTTCGAAGGTACTGATTGCCACGTAACAAACAATCGACACGTCACCGCACACAATTCTTGTTTTCTTCTGTAGGCGGTGCAACAGAGATAATGCTACAAAGCAAATAAAGAACTTACCTGGAACAGCACTGAAGATGGCAAACAAACGAATGTAATCACGATCTTAGTCACTCTTTTCTGTCTGTTTGACTATATCTATCTTTCTATTTATGCATTTGCCTATCTATCTGGCTCTCTCTCTACCTATGGGTCTTTATTTGACTATCTGTCTGTTTATCTACCTCTCTGTCTGTCTCAATACGCGTTTAAGCTTAGATTGAAGTCTACTTGTTTATTTTAATTTGATATGTGTGTTTATCTGACTGTCTGTCTCTTTATCTACCTTTCGGTCTCCCTACCTATTAAACACATACTGACTCAATACGCGTTTAAGTTTCGATCGAATTAACTTGTTAACAAATTAACTTGTTTATTTGAATTTGATATGTGTGTTTATTTGACTGTCTGTATGTTTATCTACCTTTCGGTGTCCCTACCTATTAAACACATACTGATTCAATACGCGTTCAAGTTTTGATCGAAGTCTACTTGATTATTTGAATTTGGTATTTATTTTCCAGAAATGTAGAAGTTAATATAAATAACTGAAACTAAAACTGTTATCCTAATTTTTATATTTTTTTAAAACAATATTTTCTATTACAAATTGTATTATAACAAATATATTTACATGTATCTCCTGATTCATTCATACGTCTTTGTTCCGTTTGCACAAATCTGTTAAACATCGCTTCCTCTTACTAAATTACGGCCACTTTTCCATTCAAACATTTGAAATAAGCGAGTGAAAATTGAGGATAGTGCAATCTATTAAATTCAAGGTGTACTTAATTTTCAGTTAGCTGTGAAGCAAAGATCAGAGTATGTGTAGCTGTGTGTGCGTATGAGCGTGTAAGTTGAGGTTTGTTTTCCGCTACAAGCAAAACGGATTCTACGAGCAAATGGCGAAGATTGCCAAAGCTATTAAATCGCTGACCGCACACTAACGTGGTGTAATCAATAAACAAATTGGACTTTTACAATATTCTCTGATGCCACTGCTCATATTGCAAACGTCCATTCCATCGTTACAGTTTTAACTATAACGAACTATCTACGAACTGTTGTCCACGTATTTTTATTTACGGTTAAATACATTTTTTTATGCAGTCGATCAACAATTCTCAACAATACAAAAGTCGCCGAAGTCGCATCGATAAAAAATAACACTAAAAAAGTACATGTTACCATTTTCTCATGTTACTTCTCTCTAGTTTTACAATAAACTCTTTGTGTGATGCTTTCTGTTATGCAGTGGAAATGAGAAACATGATATAGTTGTGATGTGACTGGTATATTTGTACAGTGTGAAGTCTTCGTAATCCGGGATACAAACAGTACATGTATGGCAGTAGTAGGCTTGTACGCAGCACGTCTACGTTTTATATCCACACAACTTTATCACTGTAGTTTGTTTCCATAGTCTCGACAACCTGTTTACACTCTGTTAGAGAAATACAAATTGTATCCGACCTCTCTCCATCTCTCTCCCGTTCTGTCTTTCTATCTTTCTCTGTCTTCCCAACACGTTTTGCTACATGAAATTTTTTGTTTAAAAAAATACTTTTTATTCAGAAAATAACCTTAAACCCGTCTTTTAAGGTTAAGTTGTGACTGTATTCCACTGTACGTTGTGACTAAGTTCCATCAAGAGTGAACAATATATGGTTTGTTTTGGAGAGAAGTAGATTGATTTAAGATGTACACATGCATAGACCTATAGAAGTAACAAGTACTAAACGATTAATCCAACATATTAAGAATTGTTTTGTATTTTCAATGAACAATATTTTTTTTATAAATTTTAATTATACATATATATTGTACTGCCGTAAAATGTACCAGTACGTACTGAGGCAGAAATTGCAGTAGAAATTGCAATCTGTAGAATAATATTGTCAGCCATATTGGATGTATGTAAAAAGTCTAGGGACCAAAAAGTTAAAAACCAAAAATTATTATAATTATGTATGTAATTATTATATTGTTATAATTATATTGTAAAAATTATTATACTGTATTAACAAGTTAAAATTAGGATTGAATTGTTTTAAATATTTTGAAATAGTCAAGTTACAAGTTGTATTCTGATCGAATGTCATATAACAAATAGAAACCATTTACGGCTAAGCAATCGACTTAACCTAGAGTTTATGAACACATTTTGTGTTTGATAAGTCTGTGTTTCGCCTAATATGTGGAAATCATACGTAAAATACCAATAATTATGTAAAAATCGGTTAGGCCAAGCATATTTAGTGAGTCAAGAACCATAATAAGAAGCCAAATGTGCTAAAATGTAAAAGGTGTTGGTGCATTGTTAATAATGAAGAGGAAGAGAAGGTAATTCCGGGACGCAACCAGAATAGACGCGGCTGGACAAGAAAGCGTCACTTTTAGTTTGACCATCACTGAGTACAGACGCGATCCGCTCGATAATGAGATTAATATATGATTTAAAGATAAATCGGTAAACATAACACAAATAGTGAGTGCGGGAGTACACTAATTGTCAGATCGTTAATATTCCAGCAAGGTACAATAAGATATAAGAACGAGAAAACGGAAAACGAAAAATTAAATACTCGTAACTGATAAGTGTTAACTCACCTGCCAGGTAATAATTGTGCCTTAGTTATCCAATCACTGTGCAAAAAAAAAACTTGTACAGTTTCACAATTATACGAAAGTATAATTTAAATCACACACAGATTAATCCAAATTCAGTGTTTTACCAAAGACACTAATTATTTTAAGAAGACAAAAAACTCGATTTCAAGTAACTTGAACCGAATTCAAGTAAATGTTTTTAAATATATTGTACGTATTAGAACATTGAAGTCATGTATGGTTCACCATACCGATATTTTATTTAAATTCGTCAAACTCATTAAATCAGTAGCAAAAGATAAAAACGTTGCAAGTAAACTACCCCTCCCTCTTAACCGATATTCACCAAAATGATCAAGCATTGAGTCCTCTACAAATTGGCCACACATGCAAAAAATTATTTGATTCTGTTTGAATTTGCGGCAGTTATCATTCGCTATAGAAAATATTCTACACACAAACACTTTTCGGAAAATGACTTTTCTTCCTGTTTTGAGGGTAGTACAATCAAAATCAGCCCTCAACTTGAACACGATTTTTTTCAACTTCCTTACGGAACATGGAAGTAAAAATGACAACTAAATGTGGTCAAATTAACAGAACTGACAAATTCAAACATCTAGGAGAATTAATTAAACAAAACGTCTCAGAGAATAGACAGTCGATCGGGATTTAAAATATCGGTATGGAGAACCATACAGGACTTCCATGTTCTAAGATTTATATGTAAAATCATATTCGAAATGAAATATTTCCATAGAAACTACTTCTTTCTACTTATTGGTTCAGCCTTAAACCACAGTACTGTGGTCACTAACGTATACCACCTCACGTTTTCGCACTCGATTTTCACTGAGATGGAAGTCGATGGCACTGCCGAAAAGTCTGGTTTTGCAGAAAACATTGGACTATGGCTAAACAGCCCGGGAAGGAATTTTAACAAAGAACTACTTCTTTGTTGCCGATAACGTAGTACACATAGAACATTCTCCCCTCCCCTTTCAACTATAATTTCCATTTATAGAAAATTATCCCCACCCCGTTCACCTAACCTCTTCATTTATAGATATTTCATCTACGTTTCTACAGTCGATTATTATGAGCTTCTTATCAAGATACTTTATTTATCAAAATTAAGTACTTTACTCTTGTTAAAACATAAAACGTTGCAGGTAAACTACCCGTTTCTCTAAACCGATCTTCACCAAAATCAATAGACCTTCAGTCCTCTACAATGCAGGGATCTATGCAAAAAAATATTTCATTCTGTTTCAATTTTCGGCAGTTATCGTTCGTCATGGAAACATTTATCTTGTTACAACATAACATGTTTCAGGTAAACTACCCCTTTCCCTTTACCGATCTTCAACAAAATCAACAGACCTTGAGTTCTGTATAACTCAAAAAGGTATGCAAAACAGTAGTTGATTCTGTTTTAATTTACGGCAGTTATCGTTCGTCATAGAAAACATTACCCTTGTTAAAATATAAAAGGTTGCTGGTAAACTACCCCATTTCCTTAACCCATCTTCAACAAAATCAATACACCTTTTACGGTATAATTAAAAAAGGTATGAGAATGACTAGTTGATTCTGTTTGAATTTGCGGCTGTTATCGTTTACCATAGGAAAAAATTACCCTTGATAAAAACAAATGTTGCCGGTAAACTACCCCTTTCCCTTAACCGATCTTCACCAAAAACAATAGGTCTTGTGCACTCTACAAATCAATGTTGTATGAAAAAAATTATTTGATTCTGTTTGAATTTGCGGCTATCGTTTGCCACAGAAAAAAGTTACCCTTGATAAGGAAAACGTTGCTGGTAAACTACCCCTTCCCGTTAACCGATCTTCACCAAAAACAACAGATCTTGAGTACTCTACAAATCAGGGGGCTGTATGCAAAAAATTGTTTGATTCTGTTTGAATTTGCGGCTCTTATCGTTTGCCATAGAAAATACCCTTTTAAAACATAAAACGTTGCAGGTAAACTACTCCTTTCCCTTAACCGATCTTCACCAAAAACAATAGATACTGAGAACTATACAATTCAGGGCGGTATACAAAAAATTGTTTGATTCTGTTTGAATTTGCGGCTTTTATCGTTCGCCATAGGAAATACCCTTGTTAGAATACAAAATGATGCTGGTAAACTACCTCCTTCCCTTAACCGATCTGCAACAAAATCAACAGACCTTGAGTTCTCTTTAATTGAAAAATGTATGCAAAACATTATTTGATTCTGTTTGAATTTGCGGCTGTTATCGTTTGCATTAGAAACAAATTACCCTTGATAAAAAAACGTTGCAGGTAAACTACCCCTTTCCTTTAACCGATCTTCACAAAAACCAACAAGTCTTGAGACCTCTACTATTACGGGCTGTATGTAAAAATTATTTGATTTTGTTTGAATTTGCGACTCTCATCGTTTGCCATATTAAATACCCTTTTAAAACATAAAACGTTGCAGGTAAACTACCCCTTCCCATTATCCGATCTTCATCAAAAACAATATGCCTTGAGAACTCTATAATTCAGGGCTGTATGCAAAATATTATTTGATTCTGTTTACATTTGCGGCTTTTATCGTTTGCCATAAAAAATAGCCTTCTTAAAATATAAAATGTTGCTGGTAAACTATCCCTTTCCCTTAACCGATCTTCACCAAAACCAATAGCTCTTGAGAACTCTATAATTCAGGGATGTATGCAAAAGAGTAGTTGATTATGTTTGAATTTGCGGCTGTTATCGTTTGCCATAGAAAGAAATTACCCTTTATTAAAAAAAAAACCGTTGCCGGTAAACTACCCTTTTCCTTTAACCGATCTTCACCAAAGTCTACAGATTTTGAGTACTCGCCACATCAGGGCTGTATGCAAAATATTTTTTGATTTTGTTTGAATTTGCGACTCTTGTCGTTTGCCATAAAAAATACCCTTTTAAAACATAAAATGTTGCAGGTAAACTAACCCTTTCCCTTAACCGATCTTCACAAAAAATAATAGGTCTTGAGTACTCCACAGATCAGGCTCTGTGCAAAAAATTATTTGAGTCTGTTTGAATTTGCGGCTCTTATCGTTTGCCATATAAAATACCCTTTTAAAACATAAAAAGTTGCTGGTAAACTACTCCTTTCCCTCAACCGATCTTCACCAAAACCAATAGGTCTTGAGAACTCTATAATTCAGGGCTGTATGCAAAAGATTAGTTGATTCTGTTTCAATTTGCGGCTGTTATCGTTTGCCATAGAAAAAAATTACCCTTGATTAAAAAAAACCGTTGCCGGTAAACTACCCCTTTCCCTTAACCGATCTTTACCAAAAACAACAGGTCTTGAGTACTCTACAAATCAGGCCGGTGTGCAAAAAATTATTTGATTCTGTTTGAATTTGCAGTTGTTATCGTTTGCCATAGAAAAAAATCTACAGATAGACACACAGACAGACATACAGACACACACACAGACACTTTTCGAAAAATGACTTTTTTTCATGTTTTGAGTGTAGTACAATCAGAATCTGCAATAATCTCGAACACGATTTTTTTTGCCATCACCATACTTCCATTTCCTTAAGGAACATGGAAGTAAAAATGTAAACAGCTTGTATCTTAACCAAGGATATCTATAATAAGAAATCAATATCCATTAATTATAAAGTTAGGTATTAGACCGCGGTAATTCCCCAAGAAGCACTGTATGTTGCGGAATGTCTGACTCTAAACAAGAAAATAGGAAAAGAATATTAAGAAAAATATTGGAACCAGTTGAAGATGAAGAACAATACAGAATACGTCGTAATGATGGACTTTGTACACATACTGGAAAAATTACAGAAGCAATTATGAAAAAGAGAATTGTTTTTTATTGACGCTTTCAAATAATTAATCCCAACAGACTCGTGGGAAGACTTTTTTCAACTACCTTGAAAAATTGAAAAGGCCTAGTACTTGGATTAAAGAAACCAAAGAAGACATAGAGAGGAATTCCAAGTTACCAAAAAACAGGACACAAAGAACGTTCACCATATGTATGTGCGATTGATTACAATATAACAAAAACTCACTCTTAAGGTACCATCTGAGTTGAAAGAAAGTTTATAAGAACATTAAGTTAAACAAAATTGACACAAACTAAAGACATGATTAAGCCTCCCACAAACAAAAAAACATAGGCGGTGTTGTTTTGAGGAGATATAACATTCTATAGTTTTCGTGCATATTTATGTGGACGATATTATTAAAATATCGGTATGGAGAACCATACATGACTTCCATGTTCTAAGATTTATATTTAAAATCATTTTCGAAATGAAATATTTCAATAGAAACTACTTCATTCTTCAGCCTTAACCACAGTACTGTGGCCACTAACGTATACCACCTCACGTTAGCGCACTCGATTTTCACTTATGATGACAGTCGATAGCACTGCCGAAACGTCTGGTTTTGCAGAAAACATTGGACCACGATCAAACAGCCCGGGAAGGAATTTTAACAACAAACTACTTCTTTGTTGCCAATAACGTAGTACACATATAAAAATTATACCCTCCCCCTTCAACTATCATTTTCATTTATAGAAAATTACCCCCACCACTATCAAATAACCTTTTCATTTATGGATATTTCATCTACCTTTCTACAGTGGATTATTATGACCTTCTTTTCAGGATACTTTATTTATCAAAATTAAGTACTTTACTCTTGTTAAAACATAAAATGTTGGAAGTAGACTACCCCTTCCCCTTAACCGATCTTCAGCAAAAACAATAGGCCTTGAGTCCTCTACAATACATGGACGTATGCAAAAAATTATTTGATTCTGTTTGAATTGGCGGCAGTTATCGTTTGCCATAGAAAACATTCTACACACAGACACTTTTCGAAAAAATGACTTTTCTTCATGTTTTGAGGGTAATACAATCAGAATCAGCCATTTATCATTATACAATTTATACATTACAGCATTTATACAATTTATCTCGAACACAATTTTTGTCGCCATCACCATACTTTCATTTCCTTATGGAACATGGAAGTAAAAATGGAACTTACGTTCTGAATAACCCTCGTAGTTAGTGACAAATATACCTTAAGTCAAAATGGTACTGTGCCGGTGTGAAGCCGGCTATCGAAGATTTTAGTTAAAGTTTTTTTTATTGTAATATAACGCGAACGCGAGTATGCTAAGCCGAACCTTGTACGACGAGATAAAGGGACGGTTGCGCGCGCAGCTTATGGTTGGGGTCGACTTGCCTGGTCGGGTGCAGCGACAGACTACACTCCGCCTGGCTCAGAGAATTAACCGTCTCTCTCTTCGAATATTACGACGCAGTTTTCTGTCTCCTTATGGCTGGCTAAGGCTTAAACGACTCCCGGGTTCTCGAACTAAGCCGGATACCTGGCTTGCTGATGGCCGTACACCTGCCTAAGCTGCGGACCATGAACAAGATCCTGTCTGAAGTCTGAAGAGGGAGATGGTAACTCGTTCACAATGTAACACGTGTCAGCTGTGATAAGGTGATATGTACTCTATTATTTTTCTTCGGGGGCCGGGCCGGCAGTGCGCCTGTTCATATTAAATATCTCTGCATCCATGTGCCCACGTGTGCAGACTCTCTGCTAGAATGGGAAACCGCTGTTCACGACTCAGAACTTTACTAGTTAAATTCAAGTACACTTTTTATTAACTGAATTACATAACGCTAAGTGCACTGCCTGTAAGTGTGTGCTGCACTGGGGGAGCGTGCCAGAGATATTTTCACTCTTGCACATTGCACAGTTTGCTCATCATTTTCATTTTCGTTTTACAAAATGTATTGAACAGGTTAGCATCTCTGTTCCGGCTGGAACAGAGATGAATATTTTGACTTCACTATGGGTTTCACATTTAAGGGCTGGGGGTTTTCCTGGGTTTTTTTTTGGACTTTCTCTGGGGTCTAAAAAGGGGACTTAGTTTTCTCTGACTCATGCTGGTGCAACCTCAGACAGGTTGGAGGCCGGTCAAATTTTGTCAACTACATGCTGGCGCGCTGCCACAGATGCTAGAGCACCACCACCTTATTGTCTTTTTATTTTAATTATATGTATATAGCCATTCGGGGTTAATAGAAATAATTTGCTATTTTTCTGGAAATATATTAGTTGATTTCGCTCCTTGCACAAGGGCTATACTGATTGTTTTTTTTTAACTGGCAAAACACATGTTGATTGACTTTCGCTGGTAGTATCTGCTGTTTAATTTTCTTTAACTACAAAACATGTACTCATTATTTTTGGTAAAACATTTTGTCTAAATTTATCTGAGATTGTAAAGCCTCGAGTGATTAATTTCTGATGGTTAAAGTACATATTGATATTTCAATCCTTCTGAATTTGTGAACTAAAGTAAACGTTTAGAATTCTATAATCACTGTTTGAAATCTGGTGATGTAGTTCTGTCATTTTTATTTAATACTGTGAAGGGAACTTAAAGTTCATACACTCATGATGGGTTGTTGATCAGTGGAATGCTATGCAAATGGGCGGTCCGGTTTTATTTATGAGTTATAATTTTCTCATCCTTTCCTGGGGGTTTTGGACCTTATGTAATTCTGCAAAACGGTTTGTGGATGGGCGAATATTTTATCACTGCTGGGTTCCGAGTATTGTAGTTGCACTGCCTGGTAGTCTGGTGCATTCCAGGGGCATCCGTGTAAAAAAATAATGTAATTGTGAGTCTATGTGCTTTATGTTTCTGTGTGTTGTTGTGTTTGTTCGTGTCTAGCTAGCCACGAGATGGGGAAGAATTTTATAATTATAAATACATGTGTTCATGGAGTTTATATACACTTGTTGTGCTTAATATTTATACACATTTGTTATGCTTAAGATTTATACACACTTGTTATGTTTTATATTTATACACACTTGTTATGCCTTACATTTATTCATACTTGTGATTAGGCACACATGTTGTTCTAGTTTAATAATGTTAAAGCAGGGCATGAAATAAAATAAATTGTTATCGTTCTATTACGGCTGAGTTTCATTGCAAGTCCCGTCATACTGGACCCAGCATAATTTTTGCTTCTCTAGGCTCCGGCCTAGTCCTAATTAACTTGTGGCTTCTCTTTCAAAAAAAAAAATATTAAAATAAAATAAGTTATTTTTATACTCATAAAAAAGACATAAAAGGAAAGAGGGGTTACAGTACCTTAAGTAAAACAAGACATGACAGGTGCAGAATTTTACGTTTGTGTCTATAATATATATTTGACAAGAAGTAGAGTGACAAAACATCAAATAAGTGGATGCTTGAGTTCTGAAGTAATGATGTATCAGCTAAAATTGTACCCCCTTGTCAGGTGGGTGAAGACTATCCTCAACCTTCGTGAGGAAGGACTGTACTTTTGGATAAAATGTTTGCAGGTCAAAAGAAGAGCTGGCCAAAGGGAGCTGTGATCTGATTCCTGTAATGAAATTGGACTCTCGCTGCGAGTTATCGGCCGACTGTGAATGATGCCTATAGTGTTATCAAAGTATTTCCTGTCAATACTATACTAGACATTTTTATTTTTTTAAATCGTGTCTTTCTTTCCATTCGCTTTCTGATTTCCTGAACGACGATTCTGTTCACCCGTATAATTACACATTTCTGATCAAAACATTTCTTCCTTAATACGTTTGTGTCCTCTGTTTAACTCCCACCATTCTGAGCCATGTCATGACGCTATATTCCACACAGGGTAGTAAATAACTAGCCATCAGAGAGATCAAAATATTTTCCAGGAGGGGGCAAACAATTTTCCAGAGGAGAAAAATATTTATATATTTTTCATACATACACGTATGCACATATTAGTTTGTAATTCTTATATCATAATGGAAATAAGTACACAGAGTGTATTAATTTATTAAAACATTTATTGCTTCAAAATATCCATAAAATTAATGGCTTGTAAAAGTTAATGTTTGATTTTCATTAAGTAGTGCTCAAGTTTACAAAGATTTAATATTTTGATATCTGTAATCAAAACATCAGAGCAGGTTTTAGTGTGTATGAGTGTACACCGTGGACAAACATTTTCAACATTCCCTATGGAGCGTTGCTCAGAGTAAAGCTGCGAATCTACAGTGCACGTTTCACAGAACAAACACGCGGAAAAGAAGGAGCGCTCCGAAGTCTCTCATGGACCCTGAGCATCTTGCAGAGGGTTCATTCCCTAAAGACGAAAAGTCAGTCTATGAACCGTTCCTCTGTAAACACGTGCAGTTACACTGGGGATCCACAGGAAGCAAATCTCTGTCCACGCTGGACACCTTTTCGGCTTGCACGCGTTGTGTTGGTTTGGGTTTCGGCACTTTCCATTTAAAAAGCGTGCAAACGTAAGAAAATAAACACGAGTCAGGCCAGAAATAACGCGAATTGTGTGTGTGTGTGTCCTGCCTGCCTTGTTATTGCGGCAATTACAATAATAAAACTTGTTAACGTAAAAATTACATAATGAGATATGCTTGCCTGCTAGGAACGATATATTTTCAATCACACATGATTTAAATTAAAATGAAAAAATTATAATTTTATTGCCTGGCAACAAAATTATTTTATTTCTAACAATTACCATTGTCTGAAAAAGTTTAAAAGAATTTTGAAGAAATTTACTCTTGTTAAAACGTAAAACGTTGCAGGTAAACTACCCCTTTCCCTTAACCGATCTTCACTAAAATTAATAATGAGTGCGCGGTCAATCTCCATACGATGTACATCGGTAAACCTTCGCGCTCGCTTTAAACATTTAAGTATCATATTGTTTTAAGTTATTTGTTTCATATTGGATTTTAATGTTTTAATTGATTGACAAGTGTATCAACTTTAAATGATACGCGATTGTTTTAAGTTCTGATGATGGGACAAGTGTCCCGAAACATGTCAACTTTGTAAAGACGTTGTTTCTAAAAGCCGCAGACGGTAAGTTGCAATATATTTGATTGAACAACACGTGGCTTGGTACTAAACATTTGGAATTTATTCCTTTTAAACATAAAATTAATAGGTCTTGAGTACTCTAAAACTCAGTCAATTATGCAACAAATTATTTGATTCTGTTTGAATTTGTGGCAGTTATCGTTTCCCATAGAAACAATTCCACACACACACACACACACACACACACACACACACACACACACACACACACACACACACACACACACACACACACACACACACACACACACACACACACACACACACACACACATTTCGAAAAATGACTTTTCTTCATGTTTTGAGGTAGTACAATCAGAATCAGCCCTTATCTCGAACACGATTTTTTTCGCCATCACCATACTTCCATTTCTTTATGGAACATGAAAGTTAAATATGGGTATTGGTAAAAATATTAATATAGGAACACAAGTAATTTTTTTAACAAGTTTTTTGCTCCCTATTTTTAAAACTTTTAGTTCACTGTCGGAGAGCATTTGATTCTAAGATGGGTACAGCATAAGTTACGTTCCATGAAAATTATGTTGTGGTACATGAATATCATTTTAAGATTATAGTTATCAAAACTATATATTTGTAGTAGCCTATTATTAGTGTTATTCTCCGTATTTTTGACTATACAGTTGATAAGGTTTCACGTATCATAATATAAAATTGTTACATATAACAATGCTAGAATACTTATTAATTTTGTTAGTTTTGTAAGCTGGTTTTGCAGTACAGTGTAAGGTAAGATATGATTCGGGGCTATCATAATGGTTCTTAACCAAAACCTAATTTTTGCAAGTTGAAATTTTCTTCGTCTCTTTGTAAGTGTTAGTAAAACATTCTATTCTCTCACAGACGACGAATATATAATGTAGGCGGTTACTGTTATGTATGAAGAGGATGAGTTCAGTGAAAATTACGATTGACTGAATAACGATTGAAATTTGTTTTGCCAGATCGAATGCAAATGAGGTTTTGTGTTTTTTCCAGAGAACGAATATTTGCGTTTTAGGACTTACATACCCAACATCGAGGTACTTTATTTTAAACGCATTCTTTGTCACTACTGCGACGTTGTGTTCTTGTTCGTGCGTGTGTGTTGAACGGATCTCTAATACGTTTAATTACCCAGCCAAGCTTATTTTAGTTACATCCAAACACCACTTCATGTAGAAACGAGTGTTGTAGAGAGGAGCGAGTATCGTAAAATAAAACAATTTTATAGATTTGAAAAAGAATAAAACTGTCTTTTATTAAAAAATAATTCAAAAACCTATATGTCTCTTTTTATCAGTATGTATGTACATCAGATATGCATGTAAGTAATCATAAAATTAGGGAATTAAATTTAGAATTATGAACTTCAAATTAGTATATAATCTAAAGAAAATTGAGTTTACACTTTGTAACTCACAAATATTAATAGAATACATAATTTAAAAATACTGAGAATAGAAAATTGTTCAAATAAAAATGAGCCTACTGGAAACAATATACACCCCAAAAATTCTTTAAATACTTAGCGTTTTTAAGCTTAATGAAAACTTCATATGAAATGTCTCAGTTTCCATTGTTGTTTAAAAATTATACATCAACTATAGTATTTACAATTTACATGAACTATTTATCCTGGAATTATTGACGTTTTTGTGTATGTACTTTTATTTTTTAGTAAATCAGTTTATCGTCACCTGATGCTGTCATTCTCTCTTTACGTGTGTATCCTCGGTGGTCCAGGTTCGAATGACGCCAACAGCGTTACCGAATTGCGATAAACGACTCCCACAACCCGATCCCAGATTGTCACAACATGTTAGGCGTTATTTTCAACACTCTGAAAAATATTTTTATATACCTCAGCGATTTTTATGATCGTGAAAACACTCACACAAAATCCAAAAAGTTGGACTGAAGTCATAATATTTTGCGCTATATGACAGTGTTTTTATTACTCAGAAATTATGTTAGTAACGGAGTAGTTAATAACGTCAATTTACATATAAGTGCATTCGTACAACCACGAGTCTACGGGCATGTAACATCGTGACTATCAGTTGATACAATTCGTTTTCGTGTCGCATTAGCCAGTTTTACTATTTCGCAAAACCCTATAGTTTTGTGGAAGCCGGTATAGGTTTCACGCGTACAAACGATTACACTGTACACACATCTTTTAACTTTCGTGACGTCACATCAGGTGACAGTCACGTGTCCGAGATTGTCAGTTTAAGTTGTACAGTGTGTTTAATAAATGTTTTCCAGTTGTCCACTTTCTGGTTGCTATAAATTTACATGCTCGACTTTGTACATTATTCATTCAATTTGTATTATCGCATCACTTTCGTTTGCTGTATTTTAACGTATGTTAGCATACATATTCCACAAGTATTATTATTCTGACAAAACTTAATCATGTCATGGTTAACAAAAATTTAATACTTGAGCCTTATTTCTAAAATCTGCGAAAAATGAATGCTTTCTCAAGCCGGAACATGCAGTGTTTCATATAGATATGCAGTCTGCTGTTTTATAGAGGGAGCAACATATTACACACCTCAATAATAATAATATGAAAGATAATTTTATATGTAAATTTTATTTGACTAACACTTAAAATTTATGTGGACAACAAATGGTTTATAAAACTAGACATCGGAAGCATTCATGAAATAAAAAATATTAGCCAAACCACAACTAACTCACTCCAGTCGACCTCAGTATTACAAATCAAACCACTCACAATTATATTCTAACTGAAGACTACTAAACATGATAGAAGAGAGGCGTACAAATTACCGCGCAAAATGTGTAGCCTGTATATGAAAACTTGACTTGAACATAATCAGACAACCAGAATACCAGTTATTTTTATAGATTGAATTTGATGAAATAGTTGTCTGTAAAATCATCCGAAATTAACGCGTATGCTGAACATTGAAAACCGGTTTTATTTTGAATTTGTTTAATTGAATATAAATTTATGTGAAACATATTTAATCATCTAATATGATAATTACCATTTAATTTAGTTACCCTTTTATTAAAGTTATAATAATTATTACTAAACTATTAACAAATGATAATAATTATTGATAACCGAAAATTGTCAGTTGATAACCTGCAGCAATGAAATTAATGCAGTGCAATGAAACTTGATTTCCCATAAATCAAGGTGTGTACTTTTTTTACCGTAAAAGAATATTAACGTTTTTACATAGAGATATATATTAACTAAATATAGTGTAACTAATGTGAACGATATGATTAGAAAGTGGTTTGAAGAATAAAGATTTTTCTGTAAATAGATTTAAATTCTATCAATTTTGGGAAAACAGAATTACTCATTACAGGAAAATTAAATTGAGATAAATATGTAACTGGTGATTTAAACGGCATCAATCTTGTGCTGTATAATTTATTTATTCATTAAAATATTCCGGTTACTGCTGTAATAAATTCTCAGCGTAATATATGTGCTCTTCATTAACTGCAGTCACAAATATAAATATGGTAAGCGGTCCATAAGCCACCCTTCTCTATGGACATAAATGTTGTCCCTTAAGTATAGAAAAACTTCAAATATTTGAATTTAAAGAATTCATATTAACTATTTTTCTTAATTAAGATTTTGCATCATAAAAATAGAGTTATAAGAAGAAACAATCGGCAAAGAAGTTTGATAAAAGAAAATAACTCAGGATTACAAAAAAAAGAAGAAAAATACATACAATTCTAAAAGAGAGGGAAACAATGGAAGCAATAAAGTCGCAAGAAGAGCATATTTGTATTATGGTCACATAAATAGGAAGAAACATGTATCAGTGTTCAAAAGGATGAGGGAATCTGGAGGTAAACTGAAGATGAAGTGGGGAAATGAGATAACTAAGGACATAAATTTATGGGAATAATAGAACTGAGAGGACAACTGTGTTATGGAAAAAATGGTAGAGAAATCGACAACATACGAAGGTGCAGACAGGGATATGGAATGGCTCCTAAGTTGATAATCTCACTAACTGTTTAATAAAGAGTTTCACAAATCCGCTCCGAATTGAATTTACCTGCAATAATTTGTTTATTGTCGAAGGAAAACATTTACGATTAGCGTAAAAGAATTGTGTAATTGGAGTTTGTCTCCCTTCATCTATGTAATAGTAATTAACAACAATTTTGACATATAAAATGTTTGAAAAGAAAATATAATTAATTGTTATAGGGCGTGACGAAATTGTAGCATACTTTGTAATAGTAATGTTCACAGTACCTTAGACATGAACAGACAGTCTAGTGAGTGTGAAAGAGACTGTGGGTTGTGATGCTGACTGAAATTGAATACAAAGTGAAATCTATTGTTTATTGTGAACGGCACGAGTACTCTTCACGTCCCCCTTGTCTTCTACTTAAATTAACACAAAATTTACACTTTTTCCAGTTATGGAAAGTCTCTATTTTACATGAGCGCTCCTGAATTTTTGCCCGGTATTTCTTTCCAGAGGAACATAGTATCAGTGCTGTCTCTGTCGTTAATACGTCACAACATTGCTGTGAAATTGCAGCAGTTAAACGTTCACTTTTATTTACTACGTTAATATTGACATATTTTACTGAAATTATGATTTCCGCGGCTAGTTTCGTATCCTGCAGAAAAGTTTCCTTGGATTATAAAGAAAATTAGAATATTCAAAGACAGAGCCGAGTAATACTATTGTATTTTTTTATAAATACAATAGACCATTTTTCTAAGTTACTGTGATTCTCTGAGATAAGTACATGTCTACATGAATATTACTTAACGTAAATATTTTCATTCAGTACGTAATTTGTATATTCAAATACATGTAAAACGTAAGCATAGACTTTAATTATTAATTTATAATCCGAACAAAGTAGTAATAAAGGCATTTAAAAAGTGCATTTTATTTTGGTAAGGTTTTGCGTATATTCTATGAATTTGAGATTAACTTTGTACAAACGAGTCAGAAAACATATTTAAAGACTAAAAACAAAGAAAACTTCCGCCGTAACTTTGGCTTGAGTACAAAATATAGAATACTCTTAAAATCAATGAAATAATAAGTTGTTATCAGAAGGACTAGGTCGGACAATAACCATCGTAAAATATATCACCCAACATTTCGACTACTAATCTGTGGTCACTTTCAGGTAAAACAAAAACTAGTACATTAAATATAAACTTAAGCCTACCTGAGATTCGTCCACTAACAAGCGTAAACGTCAGAAAAAATGTCGGTATGGAGAACCATACATCTTCCATGTTCTAAGATTTATAATTATAATCATTTTTGATATGAAATATTTTCATGGAAACTATACATCCTGCAGCTTTAACCACGGTACTGTGGCCATTAACGTATACCACCTCACGTCAGGGCACTCTGTTTTCACTGATGATGGCAGTCGGTGGCATTGCCGAAACGTCTGGTTTTGGAGAAAATGTTGGACCACGACCAAACACCCCGGAATGGAATTTTAACAACAAACTACTATCTTGATGCCGATAACGTAGTACACATATAAACTAGCCATCAGGGAGGTCAAAATGTTTTCCAGGAGGGTAAACAATTTTCTCATATATTTTTCATACATATTAGTGTATAATTCTTATATCATAATAGCAATAAGTACACAGATTAAATTACTTTATTAAAACATTTATTGCTTCAAAATATGCATAAAATTAATGGGTTGTAAAAGTTAGTATGTGATCTCCATTAAGTAGTGCTGAAGTTTACAAAGTTTTAATATTATGATGTCCGTAATCAAAACATCAGAGCAGGTTTCAGTGTGTATGAGGGTACACCGTGGACAAATATTTTCAACTTTCCCTATGGAGCGTTGCTCAGAGTAAAGCTGCGAATCTACAGTGTAAGTTTCACAGAACAAACACGCGGAAAATAAGGAGCGCTCCGAAGTCTCTGATGGACCCTGAGCATCTTGCAGAGGGTTCATTCCCTAAAGACGAAAAGTCTGTCTATGAACCGTTCCTCTGTAAACACGTGCAATTACACTAATCAGCAATCCACAGGAAGCGAATCACTGTCCACGCTGGACACCTTTTCGGCTTGCACGCGTTGTGTTGGCGTAGGTTTCGGCACTTTCCACTTAAAAAGCGTGTAAACGTAAGAAAATAAACATGAGTGAGGCCAGAAATAACGCGAATTGTGTGTGTGTGTGTGTGTGTGTGTGTGTGTGTGTCCTGCCTTCCTTTTTATTGCGGTAATCACAATAATAAGACTTTGGAAACGTTAACATTACATAATTGAGACATGCTTGCCTGCCAGAAACGATATATTTTCACTCATACATGATTTAAATTAAAATGAAAAAATTATTGTCTGGCAACAAAATATTTTATTTTTATCAATTATAATTGTTTGTAAAAGTTTAAATGAATTTTCAAGTGCTTTACTCTTGTTAAAACGTAAAACGTTGCAGGTAAACTACCCTTTCCCCTTAACCAATCTTCACCAAAATCAATAGGCCTTGAGACCTCTACAACTCATGCAGGTATGCAAAAAATTATTTGATTGAATTTGTGGCAGTTATCGTTTGCCATAGAAAAAATTCTACACACACACACACACACACACACACACACACACACACACACACACACACACACACACACACACACACACACACACACACACACACACACACACACACACACACACACACACACACACACACATTTCAAAAAATGACTTTTATTTATGTTTTTTAGGGTAGTACAATCAGAATCAGCCCTTATCTCGAACAGGATTTTTTTCGCCATCACCATACTTCCATTTCCTTATGGGACACCACCTAAGTAAGTAATTAATGATAAGCCACCATTACCTACAAAGTTAAACACAACTAACTAAAAAATATATAAAATAGAATCACTACTTACTCTGTAAGTCCGCTGGACAGAACTGGGAAGCACAACGACACTGACGCAAGTTTAACAACGAACAACTTGTTGTTTTAAACTTCAGCTATGAACAGTTCCTTCAATTGTTTTAAGTAATTGTTATTATTGTTTTAGTTTGTATTTTTTTTGATATTGTAATCTCGATTATTCGTTTCTATTAATTTCAGGTGTCGTTTGCTGCCTGTTTGTTTTTACATTTAAGCTTTACCCTAAAGTAATTCTGAATGACTAGCCTATTATCTTTTCTGTTATCCCGTTTAATCATTGTCATTAATTATGCAATCTCTAAAAGCCAGCTTCAACATGATCTACCTTACACAATGTAATGTTTTGCGATAACAGTTAATTCGAAGATTGCATATCTTCATACGTCAAGTCAACGTATAATTACGGAACTAATGTGTTGAGCTTTACGTGACAGACTGAATCTCAAATAGAGTAATATGTTCAGGAGATATTATTAAGATTCATAATTTTCAGTATGTTCTTGATTAAAGTTGGAGATGGAATATAATGCATATAGGTATTTGCGTTCTGTGTGAATTATTTGTATGTTCGTCTTTAAGAACGCGAATTTAGAACCACGTCAATTATCTAGATTAACTGGGGTAGGAGACAATGGAATAATAAATTTGTCTGCTAACCAACTGTCTGAACTGCTTGTTTTTAAAGGAATGTTATGTACAGTAACGCATAGTAACGTAACTTATAAATCTACAGGAATTGTTTTGCTTGCCTCTAAAAGCTATTCTACAAACAATCAATTGCAGAAAAAAACGTTGAAACGCATCTGACCATTTCTCAGACAAAATTATAAATTTTGTTTTGCTTGAGTGAATCGACTCTTCTCCAGCCGATGAATTACTTCGCATAGTAATAGGCCTACATGGTTAATATACTTCATTACAAACAAAATAATTCAACATTAGAATCTTGGAGTAAATTATAACAAAATATATATATTTTAAATAACAAACGTGACTTAATTTTAAGAAAAATAATATTTTCTTGATAATGTACGAACATTGATAAATACATTACATTTAAAATTTGTTACGGCAAGTCCACAATGAATATTACAGTATATGCAAAAAAATTGCAGATTTTGCGTATAAAAACTCCTAACGAAGAGCGCACTTGAAAGACTATCTAAAAAAATCGGTATGGAGAACTATACATGACTTCCATGCTCTATGATTTACATTTAAACTTGAATTCAGTTCGATAATTTCTAAAAAAATATTCCCCACCCTCAAAATATTTTCAATATTTATAGATATTTTTGTTATTATGGGGTAGTCGTTTAATGTAATGTTATTGTCGAGTCACTTTATCTATAACAATTAGGTACTTTTTTCTTATAAAGAAACTGAACTACACAGATAACCACTCATTTATATAATTATGTAATTATGTGGCAAAAAATTATTTTGTGGCCTGCTGGGCCGTGGTTACGGATCTTCACACATAGATGATTTAAATTAAAATAAAAAATTATAAATTTATTGCCTGGCAACAAAATTATTTTATTTTATACATCACCATTGTTTGAAAAGATTAAATGCATTTTTATTTAATTTTGTCAAACTCATTAAATCAATACCAAATGTGAAAAAATTACCCCCTTCCCTTTTAACTACCCTTTTCATTTATAGATATTTCATGTACCTTTCTACAGTGGATTATTATGATTTTTTTCTCAGGATACTTTATTTATCAAAATTAACTACTTTACTCTTGTTAAACGCAAAATGTTGCAGGTAAACCACGCCTCTTCCTTAACTGATCTTCACCAAAATCAATAGGCCTTAAGTCCTCTACAACTCAGACACACATGCAAAAAATTATTTGATTCTGTTTGATTTTGCGCCATAGGAAAAACCTACACGCGTACACACACACGCGCGCGCGCGCACACACACACACACACACTTTACGGAAAATTATTTTTCTTCACGTTTTGAGGGTAGTACAATCAGAATCAGCCCTTATCTCGAACACGAATTTTTCATCACCACACTTCCATTTCCTTACGGAATATGGAAGTAAAAAGAATAGTTATACAGGAACTGCCAGATATGTTGTTATCTTTTGATGTGACATTTTCGGAGTATAACGACGCTAGTTGTACGTAAAATGAAGATTAATTACGGATTTCTTTCTTTCCGTAACTGCAGTATCACTTGCTATTTGTTTCAAGATTCTCCGGTTGTCTAAAGTTATTATGTTTTGCCACTCACTGTCCTGTTTAACCATTAACGTTAATTGTACAATCTTTTCACCAACATAATCTACACTGTATTATTATGTCACTTGTTAGAGAATTAAATATAACATTAATGTAACTGCATATTTCCTGTCCAAGCAGGGACTTTTTGCCTAAAAAGAATGAGTAGTTTTAAGTATGATAGCGGGGATAATGCATTGTGACTTAGAAGTTAAGAGACTTAAATAGGGTAGTATGTCAGTATGATAAAGGGGACAATGGAGTTGTTTGCTGGGGGTTGCTGGAGCTCTGATTTGCATCAGTATCCGCTGGAATGCATAGGCTACGTGACATAGACAGGGTAAAACAGGTGGTCGACTGCTGGTCTGGTGTGAATTATAATTGATAAAACTTGAACACTGCAGTTTGAAAGTCGTCAGATTACCTACAAATTTATTTTCAGTAACACTGTTAATATGTTTCAAATAGTTTTGCAAGGGGACATTTGGCCGGGCGCCCCACGAGCAGGCGCCAAAATTACAAAATAATATTTGTATTATGAATTTCTGGGAACTTCCATAAGTTTCCAATATAGTGAATAAGTAATAAAACTGGGTTCAGACACTAGTTGAAATTAATGACAAGTTTAGCTTTCTTGAGGATAATACACAACATGGACGTAATAGATTAGCCTCATAAATAATAGAGGCATAAATAAATGAAGTAAATAAAGACGGTTCCTTAAGGCAGTTGGGAAGATTGAAACACCATGCCTTAGCAATGTTGCCTTACACTTTTGAGCGTAATTTCTCAACACAGAGTTGAAGAAGGATATTCAAACTCGATCACCGCCTTAAAGATATTTATAATTCTTCCAATAACATTGATTCAGACAAAAGAAATTTTAGTAAATTGAAAATCATTTAAAATTACTTAAGAAGCAGCATGGAGCAAGACAAAAGAGCGCAGCCTATTTACATGTCAAAAAACCTTTTCTTCAAAAATGTCGCTAGTTGAATCTTTGAAAGACTTGTAGAATCTTTCAAAGCAGGCAGACAACTTTGAAGATATTAAATTACAAAGAATGACTTTTAATGTAATTATGTAGGCTAATTACAGTACTAACAAATAATGTTGTAAGGTACTGGGACCTTATTTTGTCAGTCCTAACCTAAACAGATGTCATCTACAATAATTACCATAGATTAAAAATTGTAGACTGAAAATTTTTGTGCGCTTCATGACTGTAATATCGTGGAGTTATTGGTAAATCTACCCAAGTCCACTCATGTGAATTTACGGAAAACTGAAATTAAAGGGTTTTAAGTGCAATGATACAACTGATTTTCAAGGTTAATTTTTATTATTAATAGAGTTTTTTGGTCATTACATAGCTGTTAAAAAATAAAAAGAAACAGAGATATTCATAAACATTTTGAAACATCATTAAAACTTGGACTTGTGTAGTTTTTCCACTTAGCCCTCGATATATTGCTGTAGCTTAAATGTTTAAGTTTAAGGGAATTAGAAACTGATTTAAAATCATTTTCATTAATTTCACGTATTATAAGATATAATTTATTAACCACGAATAATAAAATTGGTTAACGCCTATTGAAACCCCCCCTTTTATTTTTCTAAGTTTTGTAATTTTTTTTTTGAATTTTATTTAATTTTATTTTTATTAAGTTTTTTTTGTAAAAGGGGAGAGACATCATATTTAGAACTAGGTAAAGAGAAACCTAGAGGAAGCAAAAGTGTGCAAGACCCAAATACAATTACAGACATGTCCCCCCAGGTGAATGACAGGACTTGCAAATGAAAAACTCTTTTAACCAACAAGCGTGTGCTTTATTCAACCTGTAAGATTTTACATGAATAACAAGTTCGTAATTGTGTGAGCACACCATTAAAGGCAGACTTATATATATCTATGTATTTCCATTAATTCATAATGTCACAAAGTAAGTGAATTGATATTACTAATTGCAAAAATTTCTGCCTGATTATGCATGAGTCAAAGTTGGTAATAATCTCATTCATAAAGCAATACTAATCTATCAGTGTTGTATAATATCAATTAGGCTAGCCTGTTGTCTCAGCGAGCACATTTATGGTTATTCTCTTGTTTTAAATCAGTTACATATTCCCCAAAAAAATATATATATATAGTAAAATTACACACACAAACACATATACGACATGAATAACAAAACATCCCTCATTTCAACACTAACCTCCACATAAACCGATTTCCACTACAGTAAATAAATGAAGCCTAATATGTATAGCTAGGTACAAATATAAATGATAACGTAAATGGAATATCACAGCTCCTAAGCATAGATTTGCTAGTATATTCACAAGCATAGTTCACACCAGAGAATGTAAGTTACCGCCCCGAAACTCAAACAGCCAAACGAACCCTTAGCTTAATCATTAAGCATTAAGTATGTGTGTGAAAGAAAATCGTTTCTCATCAACAGCATCAGACAACCCCCAGCTACGTTATTAAACTCAGCCATGACCAGATGACTTGATAGCACGAGATAATTAACTCCCTAATGGTCTTAATTAGATGAAAGTTAGATCTTACAGTAAACTGCGGATGTGTGTGTATGTGTGTAACTTCTTACACATTATACAGTTATAAGATACTTCATTAGGTGTACTGTGGTAATGTTCACACATGCAATAACATGATGATCACACATAATTGAACATGAGAGTTTGTGCTAGAGTCTAATTTTCAGAACTTCACGAGTGAGCTTCTGGCGGCTTCTGTGCATTCACATGTTGTAGAGAGAGAGAAATAGATAAACAGAATTTTCCCACCTGGATAGTCCGGTGTAGTTAGTTCGTATAGGCGAGGATCAGTGATGTCACAGTCATATCACCCGTCCCTGGTGCAGCTTAGCGTTGGAAAAGTTCTTGGTTCAGCTTAGCATCGAAAAGTCCTCGACTGACGGCATTGTGGCTAAAGATCGTCTCTGCTATTAGGGGGAACAGATGTTCGTTCGCCCCTGACACCCATCTCGTCCTTGGTCGAGCACCTGGACATACAATACTTGTAGAGGGTGTCATAAAGAAATTCACGCCACTTAGGCCGTCCACATTAAATACCAACACTAACTTTAAGCAGCAACAGCGCATACACACATCGCCACTAATTCAGATTAAACAGTACTAAGCTCGTCTAGCAATTATTTTCTTAATGTTTTATTGAGATATTCAAATTGATTTGCTGTGTCTATCGTTGTTATTAATTACATCAAAACAGCTGAGTGCAAGATACATTAACATATTCTCTATTGAAATTAACTTGACCCACGACTCTCACATTCATAATTTAATTAAATATAATTTAATTTGATTTTGTAACAGCGTTAATGCCCAGATTAAAAAACTGCTCTATACGCACACACACACACAGGCATAACTCATAATGAAAGCTGAAACGCAAAATATATTTGGGGTTAGAATATTTTCAGAACCCACAGACTTGCACGTACCTGGAGCACGCTTTATCTAGCCTATCATAGTGATAGGTACGGAAGTCCTGGTTAGAAGTTCGCCGCCAGCCGAGACCAGATGAACAGCTTGGAGGATGAAGCAGAAATGAGAGCGAATCAACGTTTTGCTCCAGCCAAGTAACCTCCGAAAGCAGGAATGTACAGACACACAGCTGGCTGGCAGCGCCAGCAGTATTGCGTAGCAACACAACCTTTTGTGTGTATAACTGACCGGCAACAAACAATCTTAACAGAGTGGCAGTGCGTGACGTCAGCGGCGCTCGTTTTTAAAATACTAATAATGCGTTGCCGAAGCCAGTTCGGCACACTATTTCACCTGAATGTTTCCTTCCCTGAAGGGGGGGGGGGTGGCGCGGAATAAACTGGTGACACAGATCCTGCTTGCGCAATCGGCTCTTTTGCACTAGGAAAAGTGACCCAGTTGCAAAGCATTGTACTGTATAAAGTTAACCCTCGTGTGACCAATCCGTTGTGTAAATGTCGACTTCTCTGTCTTCTGTTTCCCTTGGAGACAGTCGTCATCAACACGACATACAACCCTGTATGCCTCGGCAGTACTATTGTGCTTCTAATCTCATTGAAGAAATGTATTGTAGCAGGCCTAAGGTGTAAAGTCTTTTTGTTCTCCGTTAACTTTTTCCCTTTTAAATAAAAGTATGACGTCTTTCAAGTCAGTGAACAATTCTTCACTGTTTAGGTCATGGGGATACAGTTTTGTAAGCACTGTGCACTTAATGTTGATTTGGGAAAGCTGTTCCTTGAAATGTATATCCCCAACATTTACGTACGCCTCAAATTTACAGAGGAACCCAAAGCGTTTTTCTAACGCTTTTATTTTAGAGAAACGGCTTGAAATTTCAACTGATAGTTTGTCCAAATTTCTATTAGAGAACGTCCCATTTCCTGCCGAACGGTTAATGCAGAATCGTCTGCATACTCCCCTGGCATCGTGCGCTTCCTACTTATCCTTTTTGTTATAGTGACACTCCATTCACTGGTAGTGATGCTCTGCTTTAGTAACGATATTGTCACGCAGCTCATTCCTCCAAACTTTTAATTTGTCTGTTAGCATCTGCAGAAGAGTCGATGTTTTATTTATCCAAAGCATAACAAAGTATTTTAACACGTTATGCACAAAGTATATTTTTATACGCTAAAAATTTATCCAAGTATTTTAACAAAGCCAGAGAGTTTCCAGGTTTTGGCTCGTTAGTAATTAACTCTCGATGTCCTATCAGTGCCAGTTTTTGTTGTGCAAGAGTTTGTATTGTGGCAATGACCCGTTCGAGGATTTCTTTCCATGTAATAACTGCTTTACTCATTTGTTCCTGAAGTAGATCATCAATAAGTCCCCCTTTGTTTAAAGAACGTTCCAATTCCTTCCATTCAAAAAACGCAGAGCGATGAGCAGGACTATTTTCATGATCCTGAATACGGGGATTTAGCTTTCGCCACTACAAAAACCCATTTCTACCATTGAAATGGCTTTTTTGATAGATTTTCGTGGAAATAAACCGCAACAAAAGCAAAATAGGGACTTTTTAGTTGGAGAAAAACACATCCAAGTGCACTTTACCTTTTCGCCATTTTGCAAGGTTTTGTCAAACCAATACTTGTTTGAGGATCGTCCACCTTCATCTTCAGGAAAATGGCTGTCCTTATTCTGCAACTCACTTATTCCTTTATTCACCATTATATCTCGGAAGGATTGAGATTTCTCGCTTGGCAAAGCTCCCATATCTTGTAGAGCAGCACCGGGAACACGGTCTACATTGTTGCTAGTAATGTTCTGTCCTTCATCGCCTGTAATTTCAAATCTGTACGGTGCAATATCATCCATGGTACTAGAACCAACTGAATCTTGTAACCGTACTTTTGACACTTTCACAGTTTGAAGTATTCACGTCGTTGACTTTATTGTATTTATCAACAACCTCGTCGCTAATAACATCCATTTTATGATCGCAAGTTGCTTCCTTATTAATTGTAATATTTTGACACTCAGGGTTCGATTTTCCTTGAATAAAAGTTCTTAATCTTATATTAAGAAAATCTTATATTCCTGTAGTACTTAAGGAATTGTCATATCGAAGAAACAAGTTGTTTGTAGTTTTATAAACTAAAAACAATTTTTTCAAGTCTATGCTCACTTTGCCGCCCTCCTGGCTATGTCGCGCCCGTGGCGGCTGCCCCCTTGGCCCCCCCTAGCTACTCCTCTGCGACCAGCCGACCTGGCCAGTCCACCCCTGATAGTTACTATGCTTTGTTACGTTACTAACATTACTGGGGGTACTTAGAAAAACGAGAGGAGCTCTTCAACAAGCGGAATAGGCTTTTCACGCCGAGGTCTTGAGAAAAGGAGAGATAGTGAAATTGTTGAAGAAATTTTTTAACAACAAAAAGCGTTAGCGGGGAGGACAGCTTTACAATTACGAATGCCGCAGAACTCTTTTCGTCAAAAGAGGGCAAACAAGCGAAGAGTAAGTTATTAAAAGACATTAGCCTATATATTGCTGAAGGACAATTATATTCATTTTTCCTGGACGTCAATGCGTAATTTGTATAATCTTTAGTCGTCTCTCTTCACGGTAGGCTATGTTCTTACGTCTTCCGCATTCGCCCACCGATTATATCTGCACTGTCTGGAATTAAATCTAATTCAAGCTCAAGTTAACTGATTCTTGCTTGTAGAGAAAAAATTACCCAGGAAAAAGTATCATCAGAGTTCCAATTGTTGTGATTGTTAAAAAATTAGACTGTTCGTTTCTAGGCAGTGAAATGGAAAGATATTTGGTTTATTCAAATATTTTACATTGGTACACGTTACATCATCATCTTCTTCTTAACGGTTTTAGGCTTTAGCGGCCTGTTCCTATTCCACAGTCTACCTTTTCTTAGGTCTATCAAATTTTCTTCTGCCTCCAGGGTTGTAATCTTTCGCTATCTTCGGTATTCTACTTTCTTCCATTCTGTGTATGTGTTGAACCCATTTTCTTCTGTATTCTTTAATCCTTTCATTAACTGCAAAATATCTAAATCACTTCTTATCTGCTCATTTTTTATACGATCTCGTCTATTACATCTTTTAACTGATCTCAGAAATTCATTTCTGCAGTTTGTATCTTCTGTTCATCGTTTTCCTTTATGACCCAAGTTTTAGAACCATACAGTAGTGTAGGTATTGGCATTGTTTTAAAAAATTTTATTTGAGTTAATTTTCTACATTTTGGTACACATTACATTGGTACCAAATACACTGGTAGACGTATTCCATCGGAGTCTGCAGGTAAATTCAGTTCGTAGCATTTCCCCATTACCATGTGTTTAAGGTACACAGTGCTATGTTCACACGCTCGTTTTTATTAATATTGTTGTCATGGTTAACAACACACACACACACACACACACACACACACACACACACACACACACACACACACACACACACACACACACACACACACACACACACACACACACACACACACCACGTTTCTACTTTTTGAACGAGAGAAGCAAGTTTTCAGTTTTAACTCGACCGTTTGGCACTTGTCTGTATGTCTATTTACCTGTCTGTCTGTCTAACGGTTTGCGGTATGTCTCACGATAACGTTTGAACGCATCAACCGATTTTCGTAAAACTTAGCGTGCGAGTCCACAATTTTACCCTGCGGGTCCCATTTGTTTTGAGATTAATTACCTAAAAATTAGGGGGCGGGAGGCAAAAATTTTCGGGGTCCAAATTTAAAATAAAAAAAGGCAAAAGTCCAAGTAGGGTAACAAATTAAAAGAAATTTTAACTTACATATGAATTTCGTGTTCAATTTTGACATTTTAAAATTGCCGGGCACTGCAGGACCATCGGGAACTATATATATAATTACAGGGTATGCAACAGGCGTACTATGTTAACATCAGAGTATTGCGAAGCAAACACAAAAAATCGGTATGGAGAACCATACATGACTTCCATATTCTAAGATTTATATTTAAAATCATTTTCGAAATTAAATATTACCATAGAAACTACTTCTTTCTACTTACTGCTTCAGCCAGTACTGTGGTCACTAACGTATACCACGTCACGTTATCGCACTCGATTTTCACTGATGATGGAAGTCGATGGCATTGCCGAAACGTCTGGTTTTGTAGAAAACATTGGACTACGGCCAAATATCCCGGGAAGAAATTTTAACAAAAACTACTTCTTTGTTGACGATAACGTTGTACACATATATATATATAAAAAATATGCATAAAATTAATGGCTTGTATAAGTTAATGATTGATCTCCATTAAGTAGTGCTCAAGTTTCCAAAGTTGTAATATTATGATGTCCGTAATTAAAACATCAGCGCAGGTTTAGTGTGAATGAGGGTATACTGTGGACAAAAATTTTCAACATTTCCTATTGAGCGTTGCTTATAATAAATCTGCGAATCTACAGTGTACGTTTCACAGAACAAACACGCGGAAAAGAAGGAGCGCTCTGAAGTCACTCATGGACCCTCAGCATCTTGCAGAGGGTTCATTCCCTAAAGACGAAAAGTCTGTCTATGAATCGTTCCTCTGTAAACACGTGCAGTTACACTGCCCAGCGATCCACAGGAAGCAAATTGATGTCCATTTTTTCGGCTTGCACGCGTTATGTTGGTGTGGGTTTCGGCACTTTCCATTTAAAAAGCGTGCAAATGTAAGAAAATAAACATGAGTGAGGCCAGAAATAACGTGAATTGTGTGTGTGTGTGTGTGTGTGTGTGTGTGTGTGTGTGTGTGTGTGTGTGTGTGTGTGTCTTACCTGCCTTTTTATTGCGGTAGGCATAATAATAAAATGGAAACGTAAACATTACATAACTGAGATATGCTTACCTGCCACGAACGATATATTATTTTATACATGGAGGAGTTCAGTGACATAAACACGTACAGAAGAATTATGTATATAAAGATATTAACTCATACATAATTTACATTAAAATGAAAAAATTATAATTTTATTCCCTGGCAACAAAATTATTTTATTTTTAACAATTACCATTGTTTGAAAAAGCTTAAATGAATTTTCAAGTACTTTACTTTGTTAAAACGTAAAAGGTTGCAGGTAAACTACCCCTTCCCCTTAACCGATCTTCACCAAAATTGAAAGTCCTTGAGATCTCTACAATTCAGGGAAGTATGCAACAAATTATTTGATTCTGTTTGAATTTGCGGCTGTTATCGTTTGCCATAGAAAATACGCTTAATACAAAAATGTTGCAGGTAAACTACCCCTTCCCCTTAACCGATCTTCACCAAAAACAATAGGTCTTGAGAACTCTACAATATATGGGCTGTATGCAAATAATCTTTTGATTCTGTTTGAATTTGCGGCTGTTATCGTTTGCCATAGGAAATACCCTTGTTAAAACATAAAACGTTACAGGTAAACAACCCCTTTCCCTTAACCGATCTTCACCAAAAACAAAAGGTCTTGAGAACTCTACAATTCAGGGCTGTATGCGAAACATTATTTGATTCTGTTTGAATTTGGGAAGTTATCGTATGCCAAAAAAATATCGGTATGGAGAACCATACATGACTTCCATGATCTAAGATTTATATTTAAAATCATATTCGAAATGAAATATTTCCATAGAAACTACTTCTTTCTACTTATTGCTTCAGCCTTAATCACAGTACTAACACTAACCACAGTAGTAACGTATACCACCTCACGTTTTCGCACTCGATTTTCACAGATGATGGCAGTCGATGGCACTGCCGAAAAGTCTGGTTTTGCAGAAAACATTGGACTACGGCTAAACAGCCTGGGAAGGAATTTTAACAAAGAACTACTTCTTTGTTGCCGATAACGTAGTACACATATAATAAATTCTCCCCTCCCCCTTCAACTATAATTTTCATTAATAGAATATTACCCCCACCTCGTTCACCTAACCTCTTCATTTATAGATATTTCATCTACGTTTCTACATTGGATTATTATGAGCTACTTATCAGGATACTTTATTTATCAAAATTAAGTACTTTACTCTTGTTAAAACATAAAACATTGCTGGTAAACTACACCTTTCCCTAAACCGATCTTCACCAAAATCAATAGGCCTTGAGTGCCCTACAATATAAGGCCGAACGTATGGAAAAAATTATTTTATTCTCTTTGAATTTACGGCAGTTATCTTTCGTAAAAAAAATAAATTACCCTTCTTAAAACATAAAATGTTGCTGGTAAACTACCCCTTACCCTTAACCGATATTCAACAAAGTCAACCGACCTTGAGTTCTCTTTAATTCAAAAAGGTATGCAAAAACGTAGTTGATTCTGTTTGAATTTACGGCAGTTATCGTTCGTCATATAAAAAATTACCCTTGTTAAACCATAAAATGTTGCAGGTAAACTACCCCTTTCCCTTAACCGATTTTCAACAAAAGCAACAGATCTTGAGAACTCTACAATTCAGGGCTGTATGCAAAACATTATTTGATTCTGTTTGAATTTGCGGCTGTTATCGTTTGCCATAGAAAAAAATTACCCCCGATAAAAAAACGTTGCCGGTAAACGACCCCTTTCCCTTAACCGATCTTCACCAAAAACAATAGGTCTTGAGTACTCTACAAAACAGGGATGCATGCAAAAAATTGTTTGATTTTGTTTGAATTTGCGGCTGTTATCGTTTGCCAAAAAAAATAATCTATAGACAGACAGACATACACACAGACACTTTTCGAAAAATGACTTTTTTTCATGTTTTGAGTGTAGTACAATCAGAATCTGCAATAATCTCGAACACGATTTTTTTTGCCATCACCATACTTCCATTTCCTTAAAGGAACATGGAAGTAAAATAAAATGTTGCTGGTAAACTACCCCTTTCTCTTAACTAATCTTCACCAAAATCAATAGACCTTGAGCTCTCTTTAGTTCAAAAAGGTATGCAAAAACCTAGTTGATTCTGTTTGAATTTACGGCAGTTATCGTTCCTCATATAAAAAATTTCCCTTGTTAAAACATAAAATGTTGCTGGTAAACTACCCCTTTCCCTTAACTGATCGTCACCAACACCAATAAGTATTGAGAACTCTACAATACAGGGCTGTATGCAAAACATCATTTGATTCTGTTTGAATTTGCGGCTGTTATCGTTTACCATAGAAAAAAATTACCCTTGATAAAACACCGTTACCGGTAAGCTACCCCTTTCCCTTAACCGAGCTTCACCAAAAACGACAGGTCTTGAGTACTCTGTAATTCAGGCCTGTATGCAAACAATTATTTGATTCTGCTTGAATTTGCGGCTCTTATCGTTTGCCATATAAAACACCCTTGATAAAACATAAAACGTTGCTGGTAAAGTACCCTATTCCATTAACCGATCTTCACCAAAAACAATAGGTCTTGAGAACTCTACAATTCAGGGCTGTATGCAAAACATTATTTGATTCTCTATAAATTTACGGCAGTTATCGTTCGTAAAAAAAATACCCTTGTTAAAACATAAAACGTTGCAGGTAAACTACCCCTTTCCCTTATCCGATCTTCAAAAAAATCAACAGACCTTGAGTTCTGTATAATTCAAAAAGGTATGCAGAAGAGTAGTTGATTCTGTTTTAATGTACGGCAGTTATCGTTCGTCATGGAAACATTTCTCTTGTTACAACATAAAATGTTGCAGGTAAACTACCCCTTTCCCTTAACCGATCTTCACCAAAATCAATAGACCTTGAGCTCTCTGCAACTCAGGGGGTGCAAAAAATTATTTGATTCTCATTGAATTTTCGGCAGTTATCGTTCGTCATAAAAAATTACCCTTTTTAAAACATAAAACGTTGCTGATAAACTACCCCTTTCCCTTAACCGATCTTCACCAAAATCAATAGACCTTGAGCTCTCTGCAACTCAGGGGGTGCAAACAATTATTTGATTCTGTTTGAATTTACGGCAGTTATCGTTCGTCACATAAAAAATTACCCTTGTTAAAACATAAAATGTTGCTGGTAAACTACCCCTTTCCCTTAACCGATCTTCACCAACACCAATACGTATTGAGAACTCTACAATACAGGGCTGTATGCAAAACATCATTTAATTCTGTTTGAATTTGCGGCTGTTATCGTTTACTATAGAAAAAAATTACCCTTGATAAAAAACCGTTGCCGGTAAACTACCCTTTCCCTTAACCGATCTTCACCAAAAACGACAGGTCTTAGGTACTCTACAATTCAGGCCTGTATGCAAACAATTATTTGATTCTGTTTGAATTTGCGGCTGTTATCGTTTGCCATATAAAACACCCTTGATAAAACATAAAACGTTGCTGGTAAACTACCCCTTTCCCTTATCCGATCTTCAAAAAAATCAACAGACCTTGAGTTCTGTATAATTCAAAAAGGTAGTTGATTCTGTTTTAATGTACGGCAGTTATCGTTCGTCAAAAAAAAAAAATTACCCTTGATAAAACATAAAATGTTGCTGGTAAACAACCCTATTCCCTTAACCGATCTTCACCAAAACCAACAGGTCTTGGGAACTCTACATTTCAGGGCTGTATGCAAAATATTATATGATTCTGTTTGAATTTGTGGCTGTTATCGTTTGCCATATAAAATACACTTGATAAAACAAAAAACGTGGCTGGTTAACTACCCATTTCCCTTAACCGATCTTCACCAAAAACAATAGGTCTTTAGTACTCCACAAAACAGGGCTGTATGCAGAACATCATTTGATGCTGTTTGAATTTGCGGCTGTTATCGTTTACCATAGAAAAAAATTACCCTTGATAAAAAACCGTTACTGGTAAACTACCCCTTTTCCTTAACCGACCTTCACCAAAAACGATAAGTCTTGAGAACTCTACAATTCAGTGCTGTATGTAAAATATTATATGAGTTTGTTTGAATTTGCGGCTGTTATCGTTTTCCATACAAAATACCCTTGATAAAACAAAAAACGTGGCCGTTAAACTACCCCTTTCCCTTAAACGATCTTCACCAAAAACAATAGGTCTTTAGTACTCAAGAAATCAGGGCTGTATGCAGGAACTTATTTGATTCTGTTTGAATTTGCGGCTCTTATCGTTTGCCATAGAAAATACCCTTTTAAAACATAAAACGTTGCCGGTAAACTACCCCTTTCCCTTAACCGATCTTCACCAAAACCATAAGGTCTTGAGAACTCTACAATTCAGGGCAGTATGCAAAACATTATTAGATTATGTTGAATTTGCGGCTGTTATCGTTTGCCATAGGAAATACCCTTGTTAAAACATAAAATGTTGCCGGTAAACTACCCCTTTCCCTTAACCGATCTTTACCAAAATCAACATATCTTGAGAACTCTACAATTCAGGACTGTATGCGAAACATTATTTGATTCTGTTTGAATTTGCGGCTGATATCGTTTGCCAAACAAACAAAATTACCCTTGATAAAAAAAACCGTTGCCGGTAAACTACCCCTTTCCCTCAACCGATCTTCACCAAAAACAATTGGTCGTGAGTACTCTACAAATCAGGGCTGTATGCAAAAAATTATTTGATTCTGTTTGAATTTGCGGCTGTTATCGTTTGCCATAGAAAAAAAATCTACAGACACACAGATAGACAGACAGACAGACACACACACTGACACTTTTCGAAAAACGACTTTTTTTCATGTTTTGAGTGTAGTACGATCAGAATCTGCAATAATCTCGAACACGATTTTTTTTGCCACCACCATACTTCCATTTCCTTAAGGAACATGGAAGTAAAATTTCCCTTGATAAAAAAAAACCGTTGCAGGTAATCTATTCCTTTCCCTCAACCGATCTTCACCAAAAACAATAGGTCGTGAGTACTCTACATATCAGGGCTGTATGCAAACAATTATTTGATTCTGTTTGAATTTGCGGCTGTTATCGTTTGCCATAGAAAAAAAATCTATAGACAGACAGACACGCAGACACACAGACACACAGACAGACACACACACAGACACTTTTCGAAAAACGACTTTTTTCATGTTTTGAGTGTACTACAATCAGAATCTGCAATAATCTCGTACACGATTTTTTTTGCCATCACCATACTTCCATTTCCTTAAGGAATATGGAAGTAAAATGAAAGTATGTAAGACGTTCACTAGACTGGTTGTTGCTTATAGAGGTGAGACGTGCAGGTTTGAAAGTAAGATTGTACGATGTGTTTATAGCCTATAGAAGTAACTAGAATACAGATAAGGTATTGAAGCATGAGGACATCGTAATGTTTGTAAAGGCTGAATGAATGCAATTGCTAGATCACCTAGAACGGATGGATAATCAGCTAATGAAAATCCCGAGGGCTCAGGTTTAAAAAAGCAGAAAGAGCGATCAACCTAGGATAAGATGGTCGGGTTATGTGCTAGAACATCTCAGAGAAATGAATGTGAGGGGTTACGCTGAGATGATAACGGATAGGCGACGTTGGGGAAGATTGGGGTTGGAAGCCAGGGCTCACGTTGGGCTTTAGTGCTGAAGAAGAAGAAGAAGAAGAAGAAGAAGAAGAAGAAGAAGAAGAAGAAGAAGAAGAAGAAGAAGAAGAAGAAGAAGAAGAAGAAGAAGAAGAAGAAGAAGAAGAAGAAGAAGAAGATTTCGTTCGAGATATTTGCGTCCAGCCAATCGAGATGATTTTTTTTTAGTATTTCTGATATTTAAATGGAGGCGTTTCACTGCAAGCGGATCGTGCATGTCATTTTCAATCAATCGTTAGTATTACTGATTACCCTTGCTAGGTATATTGTAATACAAATTAAAATTCAATAAAAAATAGATATTTTGCTAGTTTTCCTGGTTTTTTTACTTTTTATTGATAACCTTAAATGTAATTTAGACCAGCAAAATCCAAACCCTGGTCATAACACATCAGTCCAGGCAATACACGCACGCGCGCGCTTATGCGAACTTGGGTGTGAGTTCTCGGTTGAATGCGAATTTCTACAGACAGGCATACAAAATAAACACAAATAAGAAACCGCAGTGCAAATATAGGGGACTGCGATTTGTTGGGCGCATTTGTATAAGGGATGTTTCTTCTCGTGATTAAAGTCCGGACAGTGTGAACGTTTGCCCTCAATGTGTCATGTTTACTGCTACGGACTAAGTAAACACTTTACTTAATGAATTTAATCTTCCTGCATAACTTATATACCGTACATTCATACATAAGTACGTGTGTACATACGTACTGCGTACATTATGCACATGTACGCGTATATGTGTTCATATACGTATTGAGACAATATAAAGGTTAATTATTGACGCGATTACGAATCAGGTAAGAGGTCACTGATCATCTAATTACGGGTTTCAGTCGGTTACTGTGACGTATTACGTCCATGTTCCATAAGGAAATGGTAGTATGGTGACCGAAAACAATCATAAGCCATATATGATTAATAGGATAGTGTTAACCAATTTAAGTTATAATCAGTTGTTTTGGATTTTACGGATGTTAGTCAACAAAGAGATAAAAACTATCATCCATATTGTAATACAGGAATAAGCATTATCGGACGTACCACGTGTTTCCCTGTTTGCAGTGGACTTACCTCCTTTTTCCCCCGCATAAAGTTTTTTACTTCCATGTTCCGTATGGTGATCGAAAAAAAATCGTGTTCGATATAAGGGCTGATTCTAATTGTACTACCCTCAAAAGATAAAGAAAAGTCATTTTCCGAAACTCGCGCGCGCGCGTGTCTGTCTGTGTCTCTGTATGTAGAATATTTTCTATGGCGAACGATAACTGTCGCAAATTCAAACAGAATCAAATAATTTTAGCATATGTGCCCAAGTTGTAGAGAACTCAAGGCCTATTGATTTTGGTGAAGATCGGTTAAGGAGGAGGGGTAGTTTACCTGCAACGTTTTACGTATTAACAAGAGCAACGTACTTAAAAATTCATTTAAACTTTTTCAAACAATGGTGTACGGTAGCGCGATGATTTTATTTTTCTAGGTTGGCTAATCTGCGTTATACTTCGCCTCAATATTCGCGTTGTTGTACTTTGCACAGTGCTTAGCTAGCTATCTCGGCGTTCGGTTCGCCGAATCCTTTGCTGTCAATTAGTGTCGACATTAAATGTAGGCTTTAGGCCCTTATATTCTCGATTATGGCCGACTAGGCCCGCTTCATGTTTATCTAAATTCTTAATACTTCGCAACATGCAGTATTAGCCAGCCTTATTCAAATTAACAGCTGTAATGTGACTAGTTCAGATATTAAAATTATTCGTATACAGTCCACTTCTCGTCATTTTCTTCCTGCAGAATCAATTCATGTATTACATATCGTTTCAATTACTATGGAAGATCAGCCGACAGAATATTTAACTCAAGAAGCATACATTTAGCCACTTGGGCCCACTTTCTTAACTTTCTTGTCCACACATGTTGGATCATCATTCTTATTCAATTTTTCGGTCCACGTGGACCGGACACTAATCATTTTTTTTGGTCCACCGTGCCTGGATTCTAATTAACATTTTAGTCCTCACGGTGCGCATCAACCATTTTTTTGGTCACTCCGGACCTGGATTTCCATTTAATACTTTTACATCTGTTTCTGGCCATCACGGGCGGATTAGCACGTCAGCTAATGCGACCGTGGCGTGATTTGCGTCGCCATTTCGCTCGTCATCTTCGGACAACGTGGTAGCAAGTTCCTGCCGGCTGCAGTGCTTATTCAAAGTGGTCATCTCTGCCAGCTGTTCACCATCTTTACCAAGGAGCCGACGCTGCGGGACGTCGCCAACCAGGTACCACCAGCAACAGTAAAAAAGGTGCGTAAAAATGTCTGAAGAAGGCCTCAAGGTGCTGACCAGAAAGAGAGGCGGATTAAAGTCCGCGATAGTGCGGATACAATCCGCCGTAAATTCATTCGATATTAATTTAAGCACAAAACATTTTCTGACTGTAAGACTGGAAAGTCTTAAAAGCTTGGCCTCGAGGTACGACGAGGTACAGTCTGAGATAGAGCTTATCAGTAAAGACACGAGCGTTGCTCAGGCAGACCGAGTTGAGGTTGAAGAAATGATATACTCAACTGAGGCAAACATTTTACAACTTCTTGAAACTTTTAATACTCAGACTGTGCCTCCTGTATTATCGACGCCTATGCATTTAAAGCCGATAAGTTTGCCCTGCTTCTGAGGCAACATACTTGAGTGGCAACATTTTTATTCAATTTTCAATGATCTAGTGCATTCGAGATCCGACTTAACACCAGTGCAAAAACTGCATTATTTGCATTCTTCTGTGAAGTGTGAACCATTAGATTTAATTAAATCATTACCCATTTGTCAAGAAAATTATGTAATAGCGTTGAACTTGCTGTCCGAAAGGTATAACAACCCATTTATATTAGCCAAATACTATGTACAAAACCTACTTCAGGTTAAGTCCACAATAAAGGACTCAGTCCAAAGCTTGGTGGAGTTTACGAATACAATAACGTCTTCCGTTAATTCACTGGCGGCAATGAAGCTGTCCGTGAATTCATTTGAATTTATTACCATACAGTTGCTCTCCACCAAACTTGACCCTATTACTTTAAAACTTTGGAAGGAGTCAATAGACCCTGACAACTTGCCCAGCTTTCAAGACTTTACGCATTTTTTAAACTTACGCCGACAGCTTTTAGAAAATACAATGCCTATTGAATCCGGACAGCAATTCAACAAACTTAGCGTAAAACCCAACAATAAATTTGAGAAATGTAGCTTAAGAAATACTGCTGGCAGCAATACTTTTAAAAACTATCACGCAGCGGCAAAGCATTATTCATGCGTGTGTTGTAAATCTGACCACCCGCTTTACATGTGTAATAATTTTCGCATATTAAGTGCCGCTGAGCGGGGGCAATTGGTTGCAAATCATAAATGTTGTATCAACTGCCTTAGAGCAGGTCATCTGATAACGAATTGTAAGAGTAAACAAGTCTGTAAAATTTGTTCAAAGGGTCACCACACATTGCTGCACGCAAATTACGTGCCGAAATCAACAGCTGCCAGCAGCAATTATTGCTCATTTAAATTGCAGTGTAAAAACAATGTTCTTTTATCCACAGCGGTTGTATATGTCGTCGATCAGGCTGGCAACACGCATAAAGCTAGAGCGCTTCTGGACGCCGGTTCCCAGATCAATTTCTGTACGAAATCATTTGCGAAAAGGTTGCACCTTAAACTAACCAGATCTAATATTCCAATCACAGGAATAAACAACACAGCGTGTTGCGCTACTGACATTGTTTCTATACGTATTATTTCTCGCTATCAGAGACATAGTTTCGAGGCCAAATGTGCCGTCCTATCTAACTTAACTCACAATCTGCCTTCAATCTCGTTTGACATCAACCGGTTCCACATTCCAAATAAAATTTTTCTCGCCGACCCAGATTTTAATATATCTTCACGGATCGACATACTATTAGGGGCACAATTTTATCTGGATTTAATATTAGCCAATAAATACACACGCGGACCCAACTTCCCTATCATTCAGGAAACAAAACTAGGTTACAGTCTCGCCGGCAATCTGCCCAAACACTGCCACACCCAGGGTCCTGCTGTTTCGTTCCTGGCAAGGAACAATGACAGCCAAATTCTGCAATCTCTCGAGAGATTGTGGGAGGCAGAAACAATCCCTGACGATACCCCTGATAGCGAGTCGGCTTGCAAAGAGCATTTTGTGCGCTCTACTCAGCGCAACCACGAGGGTAGATTTATAGTGTCGCTCCCATTCAAGTCTGATAATCCCCATCTGGGGGAATCTTACACAAGTGCCGAATCAAGATTCTTAGGTTTAGAGCGTCGATTTAGGCGCGATCCCAAGCTCGCTCGCGACTACGCGGACTTTATCAGGGAATACATGGATCTTGGGCACATGACACTCATCGATCATGGCGCTATCAATTTAGTAGCGTCACACACTTACTACATATACTTATATGTATACTTATACATACTCATATACTTAATCTGGCTTTGCAAGACTGGTTGGGATGAACCAACCTCCGGTCAGTCACGTTCGGATTGGCATTCTTTGTGCTCTAAATCTCGCGTGGCTCCCCTACGCCAGGTGTCATTACCTCGCATCGAGCTCTGCGCTTGCTTGTTATTATCGCGACTTGTATCTAAGGTTATTCCTGCTCTTTATTCGTTTATTGATGGTGTACATTTGTATTCTGATTCCATGGTTGCTCTTTACTGGATTCATGCGCAATCTACGCGTTGGAAAACATACGTCGCTAATCGAGTTGCTGAAATTCAGCGTCGTACGCAAACATATACCTGGCATCACATTGATTCGCGACGCAATCCTGCTGACATTATCTCTAGAGGGTGTTTCCCTAACGTTTTGCGCGATTGCTCGCTTTGGTGGCACGGTCCTAGCTGTCTGTCTCAATCGTCAGAGTTCAATTCCTTCCCGTCTTTCGTACCGGCCACTCAGTCGTCCTCTGAAGTTACCGCGGAAGAGAAAACTATACATAACCGGTCGCTAATGTCTACCCTGGCTGTTGACTTATCTTTGGACTTTTCCTCGTTGCACCGGCTGACACGTGTATACGCTTACTGTTTTCGTTTCATCAGAAATATTAGGCACTCATTTGCGGACAGAATTTCGGGCGATTTGACCCCTGTAGAAATTCATCAGTCTCTCAATTTCTTCATGAAACAGTCCCAGTCGATCCATTTCGCAACCGAAATTAATTGTCTTCGGAACGGATCTTCTGTTTCCGTTAGGAGCAAGTTGGCTTCTCTCGACCCGTTTCTTGACGATTCTGGAGTGATACGCGTGGGCGGACGATTGCAGCATTCCCAATTACCCTACGATTCGAAACATCCTATTGTATTACCCCCATCGGCGCATATTACCCGCCTTATCATCGAACGTGAACATATTCGTTTACTTCACGCTGGTGCTCAACTCGTGCATCATTCACTGCGTCAACGTTGGCGGATTGTTAATGCCCGGCTGGTCATCCGTTCCATTATTCGTAAGTGTCTCAAGTGTAACAGGTTTAGTGCCACACAGCAGGTTCAGAGACTTGGTATTCTGCCATCCCCTAGAGTCACTCCTTCAAGGCCGTTTCTATTTTGCGCGGTTGATTATGGTGGTCCCTTCATGATTCGTCATGGCGGGCAGAAGTCTAGAACTCTTACTAAGGCATATGTATCTTTGTTTGTTTGCTTAGCGACTAGGGCTATTCACTTGGAATTGGTGTCCGACCTTACGGCCAGCGCATTTATAGCCGCTTTACGTCGTTTCATGGCACGTCGGGGTATACCCAGTCAACTGTACTCCGACAACGGCACAAATTTCAGGAAGGCCCGCACCATCTTACATGATATTTACAACCTTTGGCACAACAAGGATGCCATCTCCTCGATTAAGTCATTCACATCCTCTCAGGGGATATCATGGTCATTTATTCCGCCCTCCTCACCTCATTTTGGTGGCCTTTGGGAGAGCGGCATAAAGAGTTTAAAATTTCATCTGCGCCGCGTGGTAGGCAAATCTATACTAAACTTCGAAGAGTTCACAACCGTTTTGTCTCAGATAGAGGCATGTCTGAACTCTCGACCTTTATTTGCTATCTCATCGGATATTAACGACCCGGTGCCACTCACACCGGGCCATTTTTTTATTTGCGCGCCCTTAACGGCGATTCCGGACCCGGACCTTTCTCACGTTCCTGTTTCTCGCCTTGGTCGTTGGCAACTCCTTCAGAGGTTTGTCCGGGGCATTTGGAAGGCGTGGTCTCGCGATTATTTGCACCAGTTGCAGCAGCGTCACAAGTGGAAGTTTGCCAAAGATAATGTTTCCATTGGTGACTTAGTCCTGCTTATTGAGGATAACTTGCCTCCATTAGCCTGGAAATTTGGCGTGATCATCGCCACATTTCCCGGCCCAGATAACTTGGTTCGTGTCGTGGACATTCGCACGCCTACGGGTGTTTTGCGGAGACCCATACATAAATTATGTCTGTTGCCAGCGCGAGACGAGATTTGACATTATGATTACTTAGCACAATGCTACTTTATTCAGCCATTGGCTTACTACTTATTACGACCATTTGGTCAACACAATCGTGATGAATCATCACAATATTTTCTTGTCAATTTTGCGTCATTGCACGCTTCTAATTATCACAGTTTTGGTGGTATCTTGATATTTGTATTGTATGTTAATTTGTGTGGCATACTATGTCTTACACATTTTCATTTGATGTTATGGGGTATATTGCATGTTTTTTGGTGATCTCATTTATAAAATGTTATTGCATAACATTTGCATGTCTTGCTGTTAGCAATCATGCATTCATTTCTTTATATTGTTGCTGATAAATATGTACTATTCTGTGAATGTCTTTAAATTGTTAAATTGTCTCTGTAATTTCAGTATTGTATTGTTATTTGACATTGCAATTATTTATTTTGTAATTATTCAAATTATTGTTACCGTATTCGCATAAATTATGTCTATGCAAAAAACTATTGTTAGCGTCTGCCGTATGTAACTGCCACGTCTAGTTTAATTGTATATTGTACTTTATATTTTATTCATTTTGCAAGTAAGCATGCACAATTCTTACTTAAAATTATGACCTACATGTCATAACTGGGCTTGCATTCAGCATCTAGCTTGTTCATATGTCATTATATTGTAAATTCCTGAAACATCAGGAATATCATGTCTAGGTCAATACATGCCGCCCTGCTGAATATACAATAGAACATGTAACTACAACATGTTCAACAACAATTTTGTTCATGTAATAAACTCTCTGTACAGGTCTACGGGCCTCAAGTAACTTAAGGTAGCCGTCTATGACTTGCATAGGACTACCAGCGATCGGTCCATCATGTGATGAGCTTCCGATCATGCATTAAACATTATATAATTATGTATTTTCTTTCATGTTTTATAATGTTTTAGACTGCACACACTTGTGTCAGTAATACTGGTCAACCAGACTTATTCATATATGAAACAGCTGTTCGCCAAACTTGGCCTACAAGCGCCTATCTCTAGGCTTATCTTATGCATGCTTATCTCTAAACTAGTAACGGATTGCCGTTATCTAATCTTATAACTCAAGGTTCAACTTGGCCTTGAAGCTAACCATTGTTAGTAAGAACTGTACTCTTTAAATCAAATTGTAAATGTATTATAATTTATTAAAAAATGTATTAAAAAATCTTTTTGATTTTTGACGGGCAGCTTATGTACGGTAGCGCGATGATTTTATTTTTCTAGGTTGGCTAATCTGCGTTATACTTCGCCTCAATATTCGCGTTGTTGTACTTTGCACAGTGCTTAGCTAGCTATCTCGGCGTTCGGTTCGAGTGTCGACATTAAATGTAGGCTTTAGGCCCTTATATTCTCGATTATGGCCGACTAGGCCCGCTTCATGTTTATCTAAATTCTTAATACTTCGTAACATGCAGTACTAGCCAGCCTTATTCAAATTAACAGCTGTAATGTGACTAGTTCAGATATTAAAATTATTCGTATACAGTCCACTTCTCGTCATTTTCTTCCTGCAGAATCAATTCATGTATTACATATCGTTTCAATTACTATGGAAGATCAGCCGACAGAATATTTAACTCAAGAAGCATACATTTAGCCACTTGGGCCCACTTTCTTAACTTTCTTGTCCACACATGTTGGATCATCATTCTTATTCAATTTTTCGGTCCACGTGGACCGGACACTAATCATTTTTTTTGGTCCACCGTGCCTGGATTCTAATTAACATTTTAGTCCTCACGGTGCGCATCAACCAAATGGTAATTGTTAAAAATAAAATAATGTTGTTGCTAGGCAACTAGGTTGTTCGGTTAGAAAGGAGGGGTAGTTTACCTGAATTTTTTGTGTTTTAACAAGAGTAAAGTACTTAATTTTAATAAATACGTGCCCCGGAAATAAAGAGATATAATTATCCACTGTAAAATGGTAAATGAGATAATTATAAATGGAGTGGGGAGTTGAAGGGGAGGGGGTGATTTTTTGAAAATTGCTGTACTGAAATCAAGTAAAGTACGAATATTTAATTTTGAAGGATAGGGGTCATTCCCAGTTACGCGACACGAGTGATAAACAGTGACGCGAGGGGTATAGTGGGAGGGGAAGGTACAGGCAGGAGTACGTGGATGGGGTTAAAAACGGAAGAAAGTATACAGTGATCAAGAGGCTGTCCATAAAAAGGAAGGAATACCTTAGAAATTACATATGATAAAACTATTACTTTATGAAAGTGTAAATATCATTAATGGTGGGGATCGGTTAAGGAGGAGGGATGATTATCTACGTAGTTCAGTTTCTTTATAAGAATAAAGTACCTAATTTTTATAGATAAAGTGACTCGAAAATAACATTATATTAAACGACTACCCCATAATAACAAAAATATCTATAAATAGTGAAAATAGTTTGAGGGTGGGCGATACTTTTTTAGAAATTACCGAACCGTATTCAAGTAAATGAGTTTAAAAATAATCTTAGAACATGAAAGTCATGTATGGTTCTCCATACTGATATTTTTTAAATATGTCAAATTCGCTATTGTTGGATGGTTTAACATGTGTAACGGTGAAGCGAACTGAGCGATTTAATAATCAATTTCGAGCGCCTGGACAGATATGCTCGTACGTAGAGTACACGATGAAGGAGTTCATGGAAACCAGCGACAATGGCGTGTGTTATAAACCATCCGTTTCACAGATGGGAGTGAACTTTCAGGAAATAATGAGGAAGAACTACAGAATGAACTTCACCAAATGAATCCTAAAAGATAAATGCGGCACGATAAGTAAAGAAACAACAAAAGTCATAAAATATTCCAGAACTGGAAAACGGATAGTCGAGATGTTTCTGGACGGTAACAAGTAGAGGTGTGCTAAACTAGTATTTGAAAATAACAGGTACAAACGAAACCGTTAAAAAAAAATAACAAGTACAAATACCTGTTATTATAATTTGTTATAAGAAATAAATTGAAACTAAAAGTATTAACAGTGTTACTTTACACTGTGACTTTATTACGCTGTTACTGTTTAAAAGAAAATAAGAAACAATAGAATTTATCTCCCTTTGGGAATACTAATATAAGTTTTCACTAGGAGTAAACAAACTGACATAGGTTTAGTATTAAATTATTGATTCTATTTTGGTTAGACAAATCAGTTGTAAAACTCAGGCAATGAAATTTAGAGTGCACGTAATGGCACAACAAATAATGTAAAAAAATTTACGTGAGACGGCAATAAAGTTAAAATCGTCTCCAAAATCACATTAACAAAAAGTACTATATGGCCTATCAACTATCAGCCACTCTAAACATTATAACACAATATAATTCGCTTTTTCAAAATTTACCAAATTGGTGACTAGTATAATATATATAAATTTGTTATTAAGTTATAATCTGTATTATATATCTGCATAACACACGAGAATAAATGTAAATCAGTATGAATTTTTTTCATTGACTAAAACAGCTTCGTCTCTTTGGCATAGAGATATTCTGAACCTCGCTGTTTTGCTTCGTTTCGTGGCAATCGGCACATGGGCAGAATCAAGTATTCATCATCAATAACTGTGACTTTGTACTCGTAATACTCGTTTATTCGTTAGTTGCGTAGGGGGGTCGGTTCCGCGAGGCCGCGAGTAATCGGAACTGGTATTTCCACTTTTCAGTTATCGTTGAATCGGAACAGGTATTTCAACCTGTAAAAAGTAACTTGTAAAAAGCTAGTGAAAGTTGATTCCTTTAAATATTTTTGAATCTGCGTTACGTCAGAGAGGAGATGCTCCAGTCACACAGAAAGTAGAATTGCAGAAGCAAGATGCACATTGTTTAAGTAAAAAAGTCTCTTATGCCGTCCAGAAACGTGTCCCTGGACACCAGGAAGGTATTTATAAAGAGTTTTATTTGGGGAGTTGTGCAGACGTGGCTCGGAAACTTGGACTTTAAGGATAGGAACCGCGTTGACGCTTTTGAGATGTGGTGCTGGAGGAGTGCCTTAAGTCTCCTATGGACGGAAAGAGTACCTAAAGATAAGGTTCTGAGGAGAGTGGGTGAAAGAAAGATGTTGACTGGATCCAATATGGAAAGCAGAATCAATATGGTTGGTCACCTGGTACGTCATTCAAACTGGTTCACCGCCCTGATCGAGAGGCGTAGTGGGAAGGGAAGGCCTAGGCAGGAATACACGGATAGGCTTAAAATAAGAAAAATGATGTGGTAATCAAGAGGCAGTCCATAGAAAGGAAGGAATTACAAACCCACTAACATCTCGGTTGAGGAGGAGAAGAAGAAGAAGAAAGATATGAGAATAAATCCTTTGTGTTATTATTTTAAATAATTTTCAACTTTTGGGGTTTTATCGGGGGGGGGGTAGGCACAGTCGTATCGATTTGGGACTTTCACAAGCGGGTAGACCCCCTCACACCACGTAGAACTTGTCGTATCAACTTTTCAAATCGTTTCAACAATGAAATATATTTTAGCAGGTTTTTTTTTTTTTGAAATTGAACCACTAAACCTGGAAATAGTGAATCAGTTTAAATATTTGGGATGTTAGATGGCAGAAAACAATGAAGAAATAAATGAAATAAGGAAAAGGATACAGGTCGCAAATAGAACATATGCTTCGTTGACATCTATATTCAAGACAAGGAATATCCACCATCAGACCAAGGTCACATTCTATAAAACTTATGATTAGACCGGTGATAACGTATGGCAGCGAGACTTGGACTCTGAACAAACAAGCCGCTAACATAGTCAATAATTTTGAAAGGAGAATTTTGAGGAGAATATATGGACCAATCCAAGTAAACGGGATATGGAGAATGCGTCACAATGAGGAGCTATACAAGCTGTATAAAGACAATGATCTGGCCACCACCACCCGACTGTGTAGACTGCAATGGGCTGTACACATCATTAGAATGGAAGACAACCGAATACCTAGGAAGGTACTGTTTAGTCAGATCGAGGGTAGAAGGCCTGTCGGAAGACCTAAGGCACGCTGGATTGACGCAGTGGCGAGGGATGCTGAAACGATGCTGGATGCTCGCAGTGGCGAGGGGTACTTAAAATAAAACGATGGACATCGATCGCCAAGGACAGGAAAAAATGGAGGCGGATGATTATGGAGGCTAAGGTTCGACTTCGAACTGTGACGCCATAAAAGAAGGTTTTTTTTTAACCCTTCCTATAAATTTTTGCAGTGAAATACAGTGACGTAAGAGACAGCTTTGAGGGTTAGTAACGTTTATTTCTATATACCTTAAAAACCATTAAAAGTGTTTGTAAAATTCCGATCATATTGATCCACATAAAGACGCATTTTTATAAATTTTTATTGTTTTTTCACGTATGTAACGAGACAATTTTTACAGTTACATTTTAAGGAAAGAGTGTTAAAATTGGCTGTTGAGATACTACTTTAATTTCAAGAACAATTAACAGAATAATTTACACATACGTAATAAAAGCTGTTGTGTAATCCGTATGTGAGAAAACGTTGACTTACACGTTCTAATTATGGCCGAGTATAATTTTAAAAAAACTGGGGATTAGTAGAACAGTAGCTCGTGACTACTGATTTATAAGTGCCAGCCCGCCAGGCACCATGAAAACAAAATGTGTTTTCCAACATCACTTTGTGTACAGAGGAAAACCGGGTAAGGCCAAAATAAACACCAACGAAAAACTATAATTAAACATTTTTCGCTCACAAACTAATTGTTTCACTTGGACAATTTTATTTCTAGCCACAATAACCATCGTTTATGAAGGGGAGGTGAGTAACTGAAACACACCCGCGCACCCGCAACAAACAGACGCTCTCAGTACTCTGTTTGTCTGTCTACCTATCTGCCTGTCTGTCTGCTCTCTCTATCTCTCCCTCTCTTTCTTATTTACTTCCTATTTATTTCCCAATTTGTTTGTTTGATTTTTTGTTGACATTTATCTTGATGTGCAGTTTGCGTCACTGTTCCCAATGTTTGACACTTAAAATTATACCCTGACTCCGCTATATGGCTGAAGATATGTCCAATACTGTCATCTCTGGGCTACCCAAAAGGGACACTTCAATTTTCGCGGAAAATATTCTATAGATTCATAAGACATATGTGATTACTAGGATAGTACTAATTAATTTAAATTCTAATCGGTTGTTTTAGATTTTATTCAAGTTAGTCAACAAATACACGAAAACTATCATCCATACTATAATAGAGGAATAAGCATTGCTGGACACACCTCATGTTTTCCCTGTTTGCAATAGACTTACCTCCTTTTTCCCTGGATAAAGTTTTTTACATCCACGTTCCGTAAGGAAATGGAAGTATGGTGATCGCGAAAAAAATCGTGTTCGAGATAAGTGCTGATTCTGATTGTACTACCCTCAAAACACGAAGAAACGTCATTTTCCAAAAAGTGTCTGTGTGTCTGTATGTCTGTGTGCCTATCTGTGTGTGTGTGTGTGTGTGTAATTTTTTTTTCGCAAACGATAACTGCCGCAAATTCAAACAGAGTCAAATATTTTTTTGCATATGGGCCCTAGTTGTAGAGGACTCAAGGCCTATTGATTTTGGTGAAGATAAGTTAAGGGGGAGGGGTAGTTTACCAGCAACGTTTTATGTTTTAACAAGAGTAAAGTACTTAAAAATTCATTAAAAATTTTCAAACCATGGTAATTATTGAAAATAAAATAATTTCGTTGCCAGGCAACCAGGTTGTTCGATTAGGAGGAAGGGGTAGTTTACCTGCATTGTTTTATTTTTTAAGAAGATTAAAGCACTTAATTTTAATAAATAATTGCCCTGAAAATAAAGTCATGTTAATCCACTGTAAAATGGTAAATGAGGAGTAAAATTATCAGTGGAGTGGGTAGTTGAATGGGGAGGGGGTGATTTTTTGAAAATAGCTGTGCTGAAATCAAGTAAAGTTCGAATATTTAATTTTGAAAGGTAAGATGCCTTAGAAATTACATATGATAAAACTATTACTCTATGGTAGTGTAAATACCATTAATGGTGGTGATCGGTTGAGGAGGAGGGGTGATTATCTGCGTAGTTCAATTTCTTTGTAAGAATAAAGTACATAATTTTTATGGATAAAGTGACTCGATAATAACATTACATTAAACGACTACTCCAAAATAAGAAAAATATCTATAAATAGTGAAAGTAATTTGAGGGTGGGCGATATTTTTTAAAAATTATCGAACCGAATTCAAGTAAATGATTTTAAATATAAATTTTAGAACATGGAAGTCATGAATGGTTTTCCATACCGATATTTGTTGTATTAAAATATCTCTGTCACTTGACTCCTTCTTACCCAGAACGTTGCAGCATTATACACTATCACATTTAAAAACACAATGGTATACCTAACTGAATCTGGACAAAAAGTGGACTTATCGTCTTCTTCCCCTATTGTCTTTGTTGTTGATAGTTACATTTGCTACTGTTTAATTTTATTAACTGGCCTAAAGACGATCACAGATTGCTAGTAATTATTATATTAATAAGATAGCGAGTGTCTGGAACTTTATTGAACCAGCGTAGCAAGTTCTCAGTTTTAAATCGATGTTTGGCATTTGTCTGTCTGTCTATCTGCATATTTGTGGCGTGTTTCACGATAATATTTGAAAGCATTAATCGATTTTTGTAAAACTTGGGCACATGTGTCCACATTTTTACTCTGCAGAACCCTATCGTTTTTGCGATTGATTCCCTCAAAATAGGGAGCGGGAGCAAAAATTTGAGGAGTCAAAATCGTAAAAAAATCACAAAAGCTCATGTAAAAGTATAAAATTAAAAGGAATATTAATGAAAATTTGAATATAGTGTTTTTTGAAAATTAAAATTTTTTTAAGATGTCAGAGTCTAAAAAGTGGGTGAAAATGTTCATAAATTATCAAAAAATTATGTAGGGTGTCAGATTAAATAGAATTTTAACCAAACTCTGAATGTAGTATTAAGTATTGAACATTTTAAAATTTTGGGGCCCCAAGTCTATAAAAATATATTAAAAACTTAAAAGAATTTGAAAATTGAGCAGGTGTCAGACTGAAAGGAATTGTAACCCAAATCCGATTGTTTCGAATTTTTAGTGTTTATTGTATACGATTGTATACTCTGCAGTTGTTACATTGCTAAAGAAATAGTTGAGAAAACGAGATTTTTGTAATTTTTTCCATAATAGAAAAGATATGTGATTTCTACATTTGCCCAATAATAAATGTACTTCGTTCGAAGTAGTGAACGAGTTTTGCATCTCAGGGACTTCAATGGTACTTAACATCATGCTACCAAATCTTAGGTCCTTAAGGTTGGTATTATGTTTTTAAAATCTTCACCCGATTTCTCGCCATTAATTATTTTAGTATGTGTATTATTAATTTTGACAGATTTTAATACTATGACGGGTAGGAGTGCATACTTTCCGTCATATTAAAGTTTGTTTGCGACAAGTATGTGTGTATAATACTTTCATACGAAATTTAACTTACTTTTTTTATCAAGTCGAGCGCGTAATATTAACGAAGTTTATAAATTTCATTACACACAATCTGCTAATTGTATCGAGTCTTTCTCGTGAACAACGCTTTACGCTTCGTTTTACTTCCATATTCCTTAAGGAATGGAAGTATGGTGATGGCAAAAAAAATCGTGTTCGAGATTATTGCAGATTCTGATTGTACTACACTCAAAACATGAAAAAAAGTCGTTTTCCGAAAAGTGTCTGTGTGTGTGTCTGTGTGTCTATCTGTGTGTAGATTTTTTTTCTATGGCAAACGATAACAGCCGCAAATTCAAACAGAATCAAATAATTTTTTGCATACAGCTCTGATTTGTAGAGTACTCACGACATATTGTTTTTGGTGAAGATCGGTTAAGGGAAAGGGGTAGTTTACCGGCAACGGTTTTTTTTATCAAGGGAAATTTTTTTTTTTGGCAAACGATAACAGCCGCAAATTCAAACAGAATTAAATAATGTTTTGCATACAGGCCTGAATTGTAGAGTTCTCAAGATCTATTGTTTTTGGTAAAGATCGGTTAAGGGAAAGGGGTAGTTTACCTGTAACGTTTTATGTTTTAACAAGGGTATTTCCTATGGCAAACGATAACAGCCGCAAATTCAAACAGAATCAAAAGATTATTTGCATTCAGCCCTAAATTGTAGAGTTCTCAAGACATATTGCTTTGGTGAAGATCGGTTAAGGGGAAGGGGTAATTTACCTGCAACGTTTTTTTTAACAAGGGTATTTTCTATGGCAAACGATAACAGCCGCAAATTCAAACAGAATAAAATAATTTTTTGCATACAGCCGTGATTTGTAGAGTACTCAAGACCTATTGTTTTTGGTGAAGATCGGTTGAGGGGAAGGGGTAGTTTACCTGCAACGTTTTTTATCAAGCGTATTTTCTATGGCAAACGGTAACTGCCGCAAATTCAAACAGAATCAAATATTTTTTTGCATACGTCACTGAATTGTAGAGGACTTTTGATTTTGGTGAAGATCGGTTAAGGGGAAGGGGTAGTTTACCTGCAACCTTTTACGTTTTAACAAGAGTAAAGTACTTGAAAATTCATTTAAACTTTTTCAAACAATGGTAATTGTTAAAAATAAAATGATTTTGTTGCCAGGCAATAAAATTATAATTTTTTCATTTTAATGTAAATCTGTACATAGTATAAAGTAAAGTCGGTCCATTTTCTCTCTGTGTTTGAAATCGCTAATCTCAGGAAGTACTGAACGGATTTTATTCAAGTTTTCGCCAATAGATAGAGTGTCTATCGAGGAACATTTATGTGTATAATTAATACATATATGTTGTACATTAGCTTAGCTATCACGGTTTATGTCAAGTAAGTGGTATAGTTTACATCTTATATATAAAAATGAATGTTTCTTTGTTTGTCCCGTATGCGTTCCTATACCATTCATCCGATTGCGATGAAACTTCGGTGAGTTGTTGTGCGCACGTCCGCGAAGGTTTCTTCCACATCTCCTCCTAAACCACTGTACCGATTTCAACCAAACTTGGCACAAATATTTTACGCAACGGGAGAACCAACATAGGATAGGTGTTTTTTCGATGGTGTCCTTTTGGGGGTTCTTTGGGGTCTTCCACATCGCCTCCTGAACCACTGGACCGATTTCAACCAAACTTGGCACAAATATTTTACGCAAAGGGAGAACCAACATAGGACAAGTGTTTTTTCGATACGATCCTTTGGGGGGTCCTTTGGGGTCTTCCACGTCTCCACCTAAACCATTGGACCGATTTCAACCAAACTTGGCACAAATATTTTACGCAACGGGAGAACCAACATAGGACAGGTGTTTTTTTCGATACGATCCTCTGGGGGGTCCTTTGCGGTCTTAAAAAACTATTAGATCTGGTTACTATGGCAACCCAATAGAATAGATTCTGTTCTAAATATATTATCGCATTAAATTGAAGACCACGCGAACGAAGTTGTGGGCAACAGCTATTTATTTTTAAGAAGCCTACTTTAATTAAACTTTATTAATTAAACTAACATTTTCATTACGTACAACGTGAAACTCCGTAGCGAAGCACGGGTATTCTGCTAGTCATGTATAAGAGAAAATATATCCTGCGTGGCAGGCAAGCATATCTCAGTTATGTACTGTTTACGTTTCCATTTTATTATTATCACTACCGCAATAAAAAGGCAGGGAAGACACACACACACACAATTCGCGTTATTTCTGGCCTCATTCATGTTTATTTTCTTACATTTGCACGGTTTTTAAATGGAAAGTGGCGAACCCATACCAACATAACGCATGCAAGCCGAAAAAGTGTCCAGCGTGGATAGCGATTTGCTTCCTGTGGATCGCTGGGCAGTGTAACTGCACGTGTTTACAGAGGAACGATTCATAGACAGACTTTTCGTCTTTAGGGAATGAACCCTCTGCAAGATGCTGAGGCTCCATGAGTGACTTCGGAGCGCTCCTTCTTTTCCGCGTGTTTGTTCTGTGAAACGTACACTGTACATTCGCAGATTTATTCTAAGCAACGCTCAATAGGAAATGTTGAAAATTTTTGTCCACGGTGAACCCTCATACACACTAAACCTGCTCTGATGTTTTAATTACGGACATCATAATATTAAAACTTTGGAAACTTGAGCACAACTTAATGGAGATCAATCATTAACTTATACAAGCCATTAATTTTATGCATATTTTTTATATATATGTGTACAACGTTATCGGCAACAAAGAAGTAGTTTTTGTTCAAATTCCTTCCCGGGATATTTGGCCATAGTCCAATGTTTTCTACAAAACCAGACGTTTCGGCAATGCCATTGACTTCCATCATCAGTGAAAATCGAGTGCGATAACGTGAGGTGGTATATGTTAGTGACCACAGTACTGTGGTTAAGGCTGAAGCAGTAAGTAGAAAGAAGTAGTTTCTATGGTAATATTTCATTTCGAAAATGATTTTAAAAATAAATCTTAGAATATGGAAGTCATGTATGGTTCTCCATACCGATATGTTTTGTTATTTACCGAGTTATAATTTGGTAGTGGGTTAAAACAACAAATCTATCCCGGTTGAAACAAACCAAGGCGTAAAACAAGGTTGTTGTCTGTCACCATTACTTTTAACCTTTGTCTAGATGATCTCCTCAAAAAATGGAACGAACAATCACCTGACGGTATTAAAACCCACCGAAATGAAAGCTTGAAAACCATTCTCTTCGCGGATGACCAAACTATATTCGCCACTTCGGAAATGGATTCAACACATCAATCGAATGGAAAAAGTAGAATACCAAGATGGCGAAAGAAAAGGTGGACTGTGGAATAGGAACAGCCAGCTAAAGCCTAAGACCGTTAAGAATAAGAAGAAGATGATGATGATGTGGCTTTTGCCACATACTTTTGTAGTTCTTTATAATATCTTTCCGTCTCGTCATGTTTTCCTTCCTCTGAGGCATAGGTACTTATTACTGTCAAATATCCTCTATCGAATTTCAATCTGTCATTATTCTTTCACTAATAAAGTTATATTCACGCATCTTACCCTGCCATCTTCTATCTATAAGCACAGCCACCTCACAGCAAGCTCGTCTTGTTTGATCCACACCACTGTGCAACATCACATAATCTTCTAACTCTTTAGGTCCTTTAAGGTTCTTTTTGGTTTCTGTTATCGTGCCAATATTTATTTTGTATTCTTTGAGGATGTTATTGAGCTCCGTTTCATTATTTCTAAGACCCTGAACATTCCATGTTGCAACATATAATATATCCGTTATTCCATTATTCTTGTTCTTGTCCTTATTCGCGCCAGGTCGTATACCTTTAATGCCAGTCCTAGTCCGAGGCATCGTGTGAAGCACAGGAGTATATCAAATTTTACATGGGTTGGTTACCAGCCAACCGCATAACTCCCACACCGGGAGAACCAGGGAGTTTTCTGTCGGGGTTACCATACCTTAGCTGTTATCAGCGCAGGATTTAGAGTGTGCGAGCCCCTAGGCTGAGGTTGTGGTGCGGGCCTCCTACTTTTCAGACGTGACAAATTCTGGGGAACAGATTTTTTTTATAAACTTAGGGAAAATTTACCAAATTTAAGTCCGGGTAAAAAGTGTATAGAGGAATAATAAATTAACTCTACTAGGACACTTGGACAGCTTGTGTTGCGGGCCCCTAGGCTGCAGCCTAGTCAGCCTACCCTTAAATCCGGCCCTGGCCGTTATGTTCCAGTTTTGAGGCGCCGGAAACTCGCCTTTCACCCTCTCTCGTTTGCCACATAACGCACACCCACTGTACGCCATGCATTGCCCGGGGGTTACGCGACATACAAGTATGTCTGATGATAATGTTAAAATAAAAAAGAAAATAGCCCATTTTATCCAACTGTCAGTTTGGCGAAATGTGTGAAAAGATTTTTTTAAACCTATTTTTTCAAGTGCCGGACGATATTTCATTTGAAGTTGAGCAACGACATGCTGCGAAAGTAATATAATACGGGAAAATTTATTGAAGAATTATAATACGTGCAGTAAAGTGCATTATAAACTTTATAATGAGACGTAGTTTATCTGTTCGAAGGTACGACAGTTATTAATCGCTGTGCAGTCGCTTTGTGAAGATTCGCAGTGCAATAAAACCACTGTGATGGTGTGGTTAACGGGCCCAAACGTACAGGGCGCTGCCCGCCGGTTGGAGAATATTTACAGTCCCATTTGCTAACACTTGTCGTAGACTACATTAGTTTTTCTTCCTACGGTGAGAAATTGGTTCAAGTTTAATCCAGGAGTTTGTTAAAATTCCTTTTTCACTTCGGTTTTGTCTAGTATATTGAACAGACTTTATAATTCTTGGTAAATATATAAATGGCGATTCAATACACTAGGCAGCTCCTGTCCTGCAAAACTCGCTCGCTTTTCTGAACGGAAGGCTGTTAGGTTACATAAAATTTTTTTTAAGTTAATTAAATAAAATTTTTTAAGTTTTTGAAGTTACGAATAAGATTTTTTGTATGCGATGATTCTTATCACTAGAAACGTCTGTAGGAGACTTTACATCGTTTCTTGTACCGTAAGTTTTTTGTTTTGTATTTTTACTTCCATGTTTCATAAGAAAATGGAAGTAGGGTGATGGCGAAAACATCGTGTTTGAAATAAGGGCTGATTCTGATTGTACTACCCTCAAAACATGAAGAAAAGTCATTTTCCGAAAAGTGTGTGTGTGTGTGTGTGTGTGTGTGTGTGTGTAGAATTTTTACTTCCATGTTCCATAAGGAAATGGAAGTATGGTGATGGCAAAAAAAAATCGTGTTCGAGATAATTGCAGATTCTGATTATACTATCCTCAGAACATGAAAAAAAGTCATTTTTCAAAAAGTGTGTGTGTGTGTGTGTGTGTGTGTGTGTGTAGATTTTTTCTATGGCAAACGATAACAGCCGCAAATTCAAACAGAATCAAATAATCTTTTGCATACCGTCCTAAATTGTAGAGTTCTCAAGATCTGTTGTTTTTAGTGAAGATCGGTTAAGGGAAAGGGGTAGTTTACCTGCAACATTTTATGTTTTAACAAGGGTAAATTTTCTATGGCAAACGATAACAGCCGCAAATTCAAACAGAATCAAATAATGTTTCGCATACAGTCGTGAATTGTAGAGTTCTTAAGACCTATTGTTTTTGGTGAAGATCGGTTAAGGGAAAGGGGTAGTTAGCTGCAATGTTTTATGTTTTAACAAGGGTAATTTTTCCTATGACGAACGATAACTGCCGTAAATTCAAACATAATCAAATAATGTTTTGCATACATCGCTACATTGTAGAGAAATTAAGGCTTGTTGATTTTGGTGAAGATCGGTTAAGGGAAAGGGGTAGTTTACCGGCAACATTTTATATTGTAACAAGAGAAATTTCTTCATGAGGAACGGTAACTGCCGTAAGTTGAAACAGAATCAAACATTTTTTACATATGTGCCTGAGTTGTAGAGGACTCAAGGCCTTTTGATTTTGGTGAAGATCGGTTACGGGGAAAGGGTAGTTTACCTGTAACATTTTTTGTTGTAACAAGAGTAAAGTACTTAATTTTGATAAATAAAGTATCCTGATAAGAATATCTTAATAATCCACTGTAGAAACGTAGATGAAATATCTATAAATGAAGAGGCTAGTTGAACGGGGTGGTGGTAATTTTCTATAAATGAAAATTATAGTTGAAGTGGGAGGGGATAATTTTTATATATGTACTACGTTATCGGCAACAAAGAAGTAGTTTGTTGTTAAAATTCCTTCCCGGCCTGTTTGGCCGTCGACCAATGTTTTCTGAAAACCAGACGTTTCGGCAGTGCCATCGACTTCCATCATCAGTGAAAATCGAGTGCAGTAACGTGAGGTGGTATACGTTAGTGACCACAGTATTGTGGTTAAGGCTGAAGCAGTAAGTAGAAAGAAGTAGTTTCTATGGAAATATTTCATTTCGAAAATGATTTTAAATATAAATCTTAGAACATGGAAGTCATGTATGGTTCTCCATACCGATATTTTACTCAGTAATTGTTTCATGAACAGAGTAATCAAGAAATACGAGGGTTATTCAGAAAATAAGTTCCGTTTTCAAATATTGCCGTGGTATCGATGCCGTCACGCTGTTGCAGTTTGTTGATTAATTGGCAAGGCAACAACGCAATTTGTAAACAACTGTACACTGAGTAAGCTTTGTTGGACGTGTTTATAATGTCGATGAAATTCGAGACGCCCGCCGCTTTTGAAAGTAGATTCGGTTCTTGAATGCGAAAGCCATTAACACAATTGAAATTCACCATCAGATTTTCTATATTTATGGAGAAGAAGCAGTAAACGATTCAATGGTACCAAGATGGATACGACTTTTTTGCTTAGTCCGATCCTGATTAAGCGATGTAGGTTGCTTACCCGGGACATTGCAATGAATCATGGCACACACACACACACACACACACACACACACACACACACACACACACAATACACACACACTGTCGCTGCAATGCAACATTTCCTCACAAAGATTGGCTGGCAACGCTTTGATCATCCGCCTAACAACCCAGACCTCACACCAAGCGAATGTCACCTTTTCAAGCATGAGAAATCCTTTCTTGGTAGCTAACGATGTCAAGGAAGCTGTTAATACATGGTTCAAATCACAGACGGGAAATTTCTACGACGAAGGTATACAACGCCCGGTGCCTCGATACGAAAAGTGTTTCAATAATGACGGAAACTATATTGAAAAAATAGTTTAAGGTGTGTACTTTAAATATCAATAAAAATGTTTTGTAAATATACCCTTAGTTTGCTTTAATACCCTGTCAGAACAAACTTTCTGGATACCCCTCGTAATTACTCTGGCAATTTGTGCATTTAGGTATTTATACAATCGCACGTACAATTGTGCGCCGCCCGTTGCTACAATTCGTTACGGTGTCACAATTGTCCAGTTTTGCATATTCCGAATAAGTAGATTTTGCGGTCGTCAACTTTTCAATCACTCAGTGTAGATTTCACGTACACCTACACTCAGTGCCGGATTTAAGATTTTTGAGGCCCTAGGCCAAGTTTTGTGAGCGGTCCCTCCACCCCCGGCTGTGACGTTGAAGTACAGTAATATATGTTCAGTCACAACGCAGGTAGACAATGATAACAAACAAGGGTGGTACCACGGTCGTTTAAAGTCGAGGGCAATATAGCGGACGTTCAGAATTAGCATATGCAGATTAGTTTCCAAAGATGCCAACATCTTAAAAATAAGCGCGCAATATTTAAATAAGAACTGTCTTCCATTTGTATTATTAAAAAAATTGATCATTAATTTCAAAAGATCATACTTAAATAAATCAAAGTGCCTCCGACGTTTATAAGAATACTTCTGTTAAAAAAAATTTCTGTAGCTTGCGGCCTAGTGGTACATCCGGCACTACCTACACAATCGACTAAACTGTACACACGTCTAAGCTCATAATGACGTCACACCAGTGACCCATCCGTCCCTGATATTATAACTTCAGATCGTACAGGGTGTGTAATAAATTTTTACATATTCAACTTTGTAAAAACATTCTACATACAATTTTTAACAAAACGACATAAATATATATTCCAAATATGTAATTTCTTGACATCTGTCAACGGCACGACTGTAAAATTGCAGAATGTTTTTATAAGCGTTGCGATTAATTTTACAGTCCTATTTACAATAAATTGTAATGAAACGTGTGAACAATAATTTTTCATGATCCACGAAATCAAGTCGCGTCTCCAAACACGATTCAACACGATTCCACATTATTAGTTTCAGAATCAATAATTATTGATATGATATTAATTGATGACTCTTTGGGCACTTGGTGAAACATATTAATACAAAGGTTTTTAAAAATATATAAACACTTGGTACGTTTCACAGATTTTATTTAACTCCGACAGCTGTTTCGACTTCTTAAGCCATTGTCAAAGAGATGAATGAAAACGCAAACAGAGGATCTAAGGATGGTGGTGGACATCTGTTTGGGGCGTGTATCGGAATATGTGTGAGGTGTAAAGATTGAGAGGGGGTTGCAGGAGCTAAGGGAAGGTCAGGTGTCTGTAAAAACTAAATATAATCTGAATACAAAATATAAAATCGTAAATTATATTTTATATTCATGTTCACACATGTTCCGATACACACCTCAAACAGATGTCCACCACCACCCGTACATCTTCTGTTTAGGTTTTCATTATTCTCTTTGACAATGGGTTAAGAAGTCGAAACAGCTGTCAGAGTTGAATAAAATCTGTGAAACGTACCATGTGTTTATATACTGCAACAATACATATATTTGCATATTTGCCAAGGGCGGTATGTTTTATATTGTAATTAGTATAAATAGAATAAGGAACAGTTTTATACAATTTTGTGCAGGAATTGACAATATCTAACCTGTCAAGAGGGACACCTGCTGTGGTAGCCTAAGTTACAGCGTGTGTGTGTGTGAGCACGCTACGACATGAAAATATGGGGTGATGCGAACGACTTATTGTTTTGTCTGTAATCATGTCTTAACAGGATTATAATAAACTAATTACTTGTGTTAAACCTGTAAGCAAAGACTTACGCCAATTATAAAAACACCATTACATTAAGGATTTTTTAACTAATGCAGTGATATAAAAATATTGCAGAAATTTGCAATATTAAAGACGCTAAGTAATTAATGTTAATTACGGGTGTAATGAAAGAGTAATGAACATGTGTGTTATATGTGCGTGAACAGAAAAAAATTACGAAAACAATGATGTCGCGCATGCTACAAGTGTGTTTATGAAATCGCTAAAATGAACAAAAAAGTGATTCGTAATTAAAAGGACGCTTTGCATGAACGTTACAATTTCTAACATGTCAAGAGCAATCCTGGACATGTCAGATTGAGTCCAGTACAAATAAGACCGACAATTTTGGGGCATTCTCAGACTCAAGAAATCTACAGACGACGTTACGCTGCCCGTTGCGGATCGACACACACACACACACACACACACACACACACACACACACACACACACACACACACACACACACACACACACACACTATCATACTCACACAAGACGTATGGAGGAACTCAGGAGCAACAACAACAACAACCCATAGAGACAGAGAACACAGCATCATCATCATCATCATCATCATCATAAAATTCTCAGGATTCAGGACGCACACACACGCACACACGAACACACACACACACACACACACACACACACACACACACAACGGTAACGGCAGCAGTATGCAGGTGATGACTAAATATTTATAATTTTGTTGTAAAAAGAACTTTCAGAAAGACAATTTTACATGAACAGTAAGACTTAAAAATTTTAAATGTAAATAATAGTTAAAGTCAATAATTTAATTTTATAAGAAAATTTGAAAGTTACTAAATCTTTTGTTATTTGTTAAAATTTTGGGTGTGTCAACAGAGTTAAATAATAGTTTGAAAGTAAATGTAATTAGTTTATTTTGTCTATAGCAACTAGTACTTTTATGCTTAAGTTTAATATTATTTTTGTTTCTTTTTAAATGAGTTGCTATTAGCATTTGAAGATTGAATCAAAGTCAGACACACAAAAAATGAAAGAATTTAGATGACTTAATTAACATGTCTGTTTAGTGAATAAGAGTATATGATTGTTTAGTTTTTAGATGTTATAAACAGCCTAATATGTGTGAAACTTATAAAAGTGGATATTTGATCTATCTAATGTTTGAATTTTTTAATATTGGAATATTTTTCTATTAATGAATAAATCTTAATATGATTATTTTTAAATGGTTTTAAATAATTATTTCATGTCAACAACATCTCACTCCTCTTTAAAATTTATTTAATTATTGTGCAACTACATATACTTGACGCAACAAGAAACAAAATCCTGCGACCTGGCCGGTGTACTACACTTAATAGTTGCGTTGAGTACATGGTTCTGTATTTGTGTGAATTTATGAAATAATCGTAACGTTGCAATATTTTTAAAAATATAACGTGGGGCTTTTAACGTGGTCAATAATAATTTAAATTTTTTGTTCATGAAAATTTACAAAAACATTTTTATTTTCTATCAAAATTTAAAAAACATGTTTTTCAGTCTACTACGCAAAATCGTTTAACACGTGACCCACGACGTTTCACATTTGTACACAATCTGTATTATTGTCACGACCTTTATGTAACCGTATTTTTCATACGACTTGCTGTAGCTGCATAAACAAACTTGTAAATTTCGAATTCCACTATCAGGCGGATTACTATATTTTACTGTATAATGTTTAAACAGCGAAGTAAGTACAGGCGAAGGCATTTTTTTATCTTTATGACCGTATAACTGCGCAATTTTCATTTCAAGAAAAACATTCCACTCAGTAAACAAAAAAATACAATCGGACAATCGTAACGCTTTATCTTTTTACTTTATTTTTTTGCGAATGGAAGGGGATCCATAATAGATATATAAGGACAGCCAACGGGTGTCGTAGCCAAGACATCAATCGTCGTCTGCTTGGTACGTACAATGAAGACCATGAAGATCGGTAACTTCATGTTGGTCTTGATAAGTTTGGCCGTGGCGGCAGTTCTCTTCCAATCGGCTGCGGCACAGTGCCCTAGTTCTTGTGTAGGACAAGTAAGTAATACAGATTTTTTTTTGTCACACTCTAAAGAAATTATACAATTTTTTTAGACTGAAGTGCACGTATATTTTTTTTAACTAACTTTAGATTGTTATTTCTGAAAAATATAAATGTAAAGTTTATATTATAATCATCATCATGATCATCATGATCATCATCATCATCATCATCATCATCATCATTGCCTTCCCTTCACATTTCCTTTTTGCTTTTATTTGGTTTTCTCTTCTTTCCTCTCTTCTCCTGCTTCTGCTATCTACGAGTGCAAGTGTAATCAAACTCTCTCGCCTTGCTTTACTACAACCCCAATCTTTCCCTAATACTTCCAATGGATCTTTAATTTGCAAATTCTAACTTGTTGTTTAGATCACGTTGACGAATGACATTCAAATGCCCTTCTGGAAACACTCTCGTTGCTCAGCCGCTGTACCACATCAACATACGTTGTTCAAGTAGATCACTATATTTTGTTCAACATTTGTTCATTTCGTAATTACTTCGTTTCTGACATATTGCAGCCGGGGATATCCGACAACATGTTTTCAGGCTCCGTTTAAATGGATTCCGTTTTCTTTATTGTGTTTTGTCACCTGCCAGCAATCGGCTTCATATGTTGTAATTGGGTGAACAGTTGTTTTATACAAATTAAATTTAACCGGAGAAGAGAGTTTAGCTTAGATAACTATTCATAATTATTAACTAATAATTAAGAACGACCTAATAATTAATATCTGTGTACCAAGTCATCACCATCATCAACATCATCTTCAAGGATTAAACCAAGGATGGTTTGTTCCGGTCTCAAATAGGCAAAAATTAGATATGGTCACTCCAGCGCTTCTTCGGACGTTCCACACCTCTCCGTGTTCTTGGCATATAGTTCCATAATTCTTTGGGGATGCCAGAGTCATCCATTCGGCAAAGATGTTCCCACACCAATTCAGCCGATACTGGGCGATCAAGTATACTCATAATATTCAGTTCCTGCCGTATATCTGTGTTTCTTCTATGATCATGGAGAGTATACCCTGCCACGTGCCTGAGAAATCTCATTTCAGCTGCTTGGATGCGACTGGCCTGGCCTTTCGTTTAAGTTCAAATCTCAGACCTATAGAAAAAGTTTGGAAAAATCCCCCACCTTGTAGAATTTTAGGCGTGTTCCTTTACTTGCTGACTTAAGGGTTCGCCTAATGGCCCCGCACATAAGGTTGAACTTATGTAACTATTCACAAATTTATAGGAAGTTTCATTGCTAATTACGCTTCCCACATATTTATATTCTTGGCAGACTCTTGTAATTCCACGTTGTAGCACGATATCCCTCACTTTTTCCCTACATATAAATACTCTGATTTCTTTATATTAATTTTAAAACCTCTCAATGAACATTCATTCAATAGCTTTCTTGCTACAAACGAGGTAACATATTTATCATTATCAATGGCAACCTGATCATCTGCAAACAGAATCGTGTGTGGACACTGCTTTTACGTAGAGACAATGATAGTATACAGGGACAGTAGTGTTAATACCACATCGTTACCTGGGGATAGCGCGACTTTTATTACAAAAAGTGTAAAAGAATATGGCGTTGAAATTTTGTGTGCTTCAATACCTCTTACCGCTCTACAGGTGAAACTGATTTAATTGAAATCACTTCCTTAACGTTTTCTAAAAATAAATACAACCGCTATGCAAGATCCATCTCTGGATAGAATTTTTGTAAACAAGAAATTTGGAATATAAAACTATTACCTAATTTGCTTACAATTACACTAGAGTCCCGAATAACCGAATCGCGATTAACTGAATTTCCAGATTAACAGCATGACGACGCGGTAACTTTCTTTTTTCAAGAAATTTGTATATTTCAAATTTTACAGCGTATATGCCTTAAATACGTGCTACTGTGTTTGAAAATGTCGTTTGAAAAATAGTTTTTAGTTTGATTAAAATAAAGTTGTTCTTTTAAATTTGATCAAACCATTTTTGCTACAGTCAATTTCTTGATGTAGATGATATATTTAATGTTATTTATAATGACTTTACCTCAAGACGTTTTCTCCTTATTAGGAACATGTTACGTGAAGCCTTGTGTTCCCATCTTCAGCCTTCCTGATTTTGAGTCTTGTGTGATTTTAAATTTGTATACAGTAATATTGTATGATTTAATTACAGTATATAAAGCCCGTTGATTTTAAAGACGTCTGTATTTTAAAGAAGTATGTAATAACGGCGCATGAGTAGCCCTACTGCTAGTTTCCCTAAATAACGATTAAATTGCTTGTTGTTCTTTACCGTTTTTTCTTAGTAAAAAAAATGTAAATTACATTACATTACTATTGTTCTAAGGCTTTCACGGCCGGTGTCAGTTGTATTACAAGTGTTTACCGGGCTGTTTGGCCGTGGCCTACGGTTTACAGACGAACCAAACCTTTCGACAGCACCACTGGCTGCCATCATCAGTGGAATTCGAAGAATTCGAGTGTAACCTGAACACGGATTGTTAAACGTCATAGTACACGTGAACTGAACGTCACAGTACTGTGAGCCTGACGTTTAACAACCCGCGTTCAGGTTAGATTCGAATTCTTCGAATTCCACTGATGATGGTAGCCAGTGGTGCTGTCGAAAGGTTGGTTTGTCTGTAAACCGTTGATCACGGCCAAACAGCACGGTAAACACTTGTAATACAATTACATTACTATGTTTCCGATTTAGCCGAATTTTCGTTTAACCGAATCACCTTTGGTCCTATCAGATTCGGTTAAACGAGACTCTAGTGTATGTGAAAAACACGAACTTTTACCAGTATACCATACCGATTATCACGTTTTACACTGGTATATCAAAAGGTACACTATTTAATATTATTAACAATATAGACAAATGCTGCTTCATTAATTTAATGAGATTGATAAGACTGATATATTGTTTGATTCCAGTGGTGCCACCCTGTTTGGTTCCCCTGTTGCAATACAACTTTATGTAAATGCTGTTACGGTCCTGTAAATACCTTAATAACAAAATGCCACTAAGTCTAGTAGCACTGCGACAACGCTGTCGGACACAGAAGAGGATGGAAGTGAAGATCACAATAATCACAATGTTCTATTCTAAGGTTTCGTCGAATTTCTTTTAAAATATTATAAAAAATTGTTTTACTCATTAAATAAAACTGTTAATTTGTATTTTTATTCTATTTGTATATTAAATATATATATTAAAATTAATAAAGAATTCTAATAAAATTCATATTTATTTTTCCATCACTCTTGTTAGTGCAGTAAGTCTAACCTCATAGCAAATTAAATGTGATCAAGGTATACTAGTATGTTGCATGAGTTGCAGTCCTCGCTCATTACTTTGAACGAAGTACGTTTATTATTACACAAATTTAGATATTAGATAATGTTTCAAATATCAAAAAGCTTAGAAAAGTTCCAATTTCCCTTCTATTTTATGAATAATATAACAATTGCAGAGAACACAATCGTACAACAAAACACTAGACATTGTTAACATTTGGACCGTATTGGTCTTACAGCCTGAATAATTTTTCAATTTACTTTTCAAATATTTGATCTCTTTTGTGTGCACTGGGGTCTCAAAATTAAAAATTTTTTTAAACCTATTACTCCATTAAGATGTTAGTAAAACTTTTGTTTAATTTTGAACCCTACATGACGTTTTTGCAATTTCATTAAAATTTTCACTCACCTTAAGGAAAATTATTTTGGAACTTATAGAAATGAAAACTATACTCTTTAAAAGACGTCAGTGATGGTTTGTTGAAGTTAGGCCTATTGTTATGTCGGAATTTTGGTATCGATGATTTTTTATTTAAAAGCGACGTTTTGGCTATGCAACAAATCTTTCTTCAGGCGAAAACAAAACTAAAAACACGAAAAATTAAATATAAAAATGCTCTGTCTTATAACGGATGAAATGTTATACGTTGAAAAGCTTTCAACAATCTCAATTTTCCTACTACTTCCTGAGTAATATAACAATTATAACAATTGCAGACAACACAATCGTACAACAAACAATAGACATTGTTAACATTTGTACTGTAGTCTTACAAATGTAATGTAGTGTTACCGAATTGTTAACATTTGTAACTCTGGTAACATTTGTAGTCTTACATACTTAATTATTTTTCAATTTGTTTTCAAAGTCTTTGGTCTTTTTTGTGTTCACTGGGGCCTCAAAATTTTAAAATTTTAGAAACGTAATATTCCATTCACATGTTAAAATTAAAACTTTTGTTTAATTTGAACCCCACATGAGGAGTTTTTTGCGATTTTTATTAAAACTTTCACTCGTGTTAAGGAAAATCGTTATTGTTATTACACAAATATTGAATAGCTTACACTTTGATATTACATAACGAATTGTGTAATATCGTTTATTATTACAGAATTATGAGACAATTTTTCAAATATTGAAAATCTTAGAAAAATCACGGTTTTTCTACTATTTCTTGAACAATGTAACAATTAAATGGGTGAGAAAAAGAAGGAACAGATTCCACTTTTTGTTCAAATTTAACTGAAATAGCCATTTTGTTTAAAAACTGAAAATACATCAGCTGGTGTACAAAAAACTAAACATTCCCTGACTTTTAATGTAGTAATCAACATGCTAAAAATTTGTCTGAGTGCAAGAAGGAAAACATTCCTGGAATGTGTCGCTTCTGACTCTCAATATGTTGTTACTGTACTGTGTACTTGCTACAGTACGAGAGCCAGACGAAAAGTTCGCGGAGCGACATCTGTAGCTCAGTGAGAGAACTAATATCTTTCGCGTGCTCCAAGACGTATATTTCGCGTGAACACCTGTTAATTTCCAGATATATCTGTCAATTTATTCACTTTTTACCAGTAGTTTGAAATTTTCCTGTCACGTGTGTTTTTAAAATGCACAAAATCAAACATAGTAATGTGATGAATTCTCTGTTAAAAACATTTTAGCACTAATGGAAAATCAAAACGAAACTGTAAATATGTTAGAAGACGCCTTCAGAAACGTCGGTAAATGGGGCACAAGCACTTTAAACGTGGTTGTACAAGCACTGAAGACTATCCCAGCAGTAGACGTACAAAAAGTGAAACAAAATATGGCATTATTGAAAAAAATGTATAGGGTGTTGGAAGACCGCAGATTGAGGAGTGGATGACGTTGCTGAAATCAGAGGCGTCTCATATGAGCATGTGCATCATACTTTAACTCAAGATCTTGGTGTGAAAAGCGTTGTGCAAGATGGCTGCCGCATCTGGAGTTGTTGCATTTTTTGGTCGTCTAGTGTAACCACGTTTTCAGTACTCGTAAACTCAAGTGCCTACTTTAAACTTTTCGTAAACTCTTAAACTTTTCGTACGTTTAAACTCAAGTGCCTACTTGCAAACCGTTGGTGTTGAAGTCGCAGCATCTCTTGACACATTTACAATTTAGTTCTGAATTTCCGTTGGCGCTAAACAATTTTTAAAAAAGAATCACACCACGATGTTTGATTTTGTCCGTTTTTTATAACATCGGTTTTAAACAGCTTCTGAACAATGAATAAATTGATAGATAGATTTGGAAATTAACAGGAGTTTACATAAAATACAAATCTTGCAGCACACAAAAAGTTTAATTTTACCGCTAAGCTACAATCGCTCCGCGAACGTTTTAACTGACCCTTGTACAGAGCCATTATTTGAAGTAAGATCTTAGTTTTACCGCTAAGCTACAATCGCTCCGCGAACGTTTTAACTGACCCTCGTACAGAGCCATTATTTGAAGTAAGATCAATATAAAGTCAACAAATATTAAATTTTAAATATTGGTGGACTAAATTTTTCAAAAGATCTATTTAAAAGCCTGCATGGTAGAGATATGATCAACATAAGCAAGCATCGACCTTTCGTCTACAATTAATAAAAAGATTCAATTGTGCTAGCACATGAGTTTATTGATAGTATTCAAAGTGAAGTGTTCAAGCTTTACAAGAGGGAGGGACACTTCCTTACTGTAGCAATTTTTAATATAAAAAGTTTCTATAAACGAGAAGAAGATGTGGCAAAAATTCATCAGTATACACCAGACGAACGTAAATAATTTTACAGACATATTATGTCATGACCTACATCAAATACGCAGGAAGAAAATGATGAACTACAAAGTGATTAAAGTGCTACAAATAGTGGAAAAGGCAAACACTAGTTACTTTTACTTTTTACATTCTTATTTGTTTTGATAAAGAAACAAAGTAATTACAAGTGTTACTAACTGTCAAGAGAAAAACACTGGTCATGTCAATTTTTATCTTTTTGTTGGTTATTTTCTAATACTCAAAACATTAAAAGACTTTAAATCTACAATATGTTGTCACCAGCAGTAAACTACTAAGTAAAATATTTAATTATGATTTTTTTAAAAATTTGTCAGTTATCAGTTAAAAATGAGGTCAAAATAGAAAGACTTTAGACAGTTAGCTATCATGTAACGGTTTACGTGTTAGGCCTATAATTATCATAATATTAAAATATGGGACGTTTATTTAACGTTTTAGAGAGTAACTTTATAATGTGAAGTTTTTCCGTTCAATCCCTTGTTTAGCTACAAAACAGTTTTTTATTCGTTTTCTGAAAATGATTATCTTTGGAATGTTTTCTTTGTTCTTCTCACCCATTCAATTACAGAGAACACAATCGTACAACAAACACTAGAAATTGTTAACAAATGGACCGTATTAATCTTACACTCTGAATAATTTTTCGATTTTTTTTCAAATTTTTTGAACTCTTTTTTGTGCTCTGGAGTCTCAAAATTTTTAAATTTTCAAAACAATACTTCATTCAGATGTTAATAAAACGTTTGTTTAATTTGAAACCTACACAAGATTTTGGCGATTTTATTAAAGATAGTTATAATCAACAGCACTTTAGAACAAGTGAGCTGTTTCAAATATCTCGGCTGTGCAGTGAGCTATGAATCTGAATATGACATAAGAGAGAAGATAAATAAATTTAGGAATATTTGTGGTACAATTCATAGAAAATCTTAGAAATAAATCAAGACACAGGACAAGGATAAAATTTTATAAGACAATTGCAATACCCACGTTGATAAATGCAAGTGAGGACAACAAAGAAAAGCGGCAAGATTTAAGATGCTGAAATGAAGTTTCTTCGAAATACTATAACTTATACATTGCAAGAATGAATAAGGAATGAAGATATCAGAGCAGAACTCGAAGTAAAGGACAGAGATGACATTTTTCACGATATTAATTGATGACTCGCTGAGCCTAGTGGTTGCTTTGCAATAGAAGAAAGCATCTTTTCGTTCGCATTCTCACATGTGATGGTTTGTGTTCGTCAATGTTTTACTTGAAGAAAACTAACAGTGGACGCTTCGTACTCCTCTCGCTGCAGTCCTGTCATCTATATTTATTTGGCCCCTCAACACAGTATAACGTAAATCAAGGAGTTACGAATAGTTAATTAATAAATTGACAATATCTGTAGTACGACACGATAAATTATTAAAGTTAATATAAGATTGTAATATATTATGAGAGAAAGTATGAGAGATTTTGTACACTGTACTGGTTATGTAAGCGGGTAGTTAAGGCGTGGACGCTGACACACTGTCGCCTGGCAGCGTAGAGATGTATTGTACATCCAAACTTTCTATGTCATAAAACTATAAAATGCTTTGTTTGCACAAGCCAGCAAAAAACGCGATATACCGTTAGAAAGAGGGTGTATCGGCCTTCAAAATACAATAGCTAACATACTGAAACAGGGTGTGTGTTTTAGAAAGCAGATTTCTCTTTTTATGAGTTAACGGCTGTGCGGGAAAATCTCAGCCCCGAAATCAATAGCCAATGAGGAATAGCGTCATCGTTGCGCGCGAGAATTTTGCAAGTGATGACTGGATATTTTCAAATTTACCGGCGACACTTTCAAAATGTGACCAATCGGGGTTATTGGAAGAGTGACAGCAGAAAGGGAAGTTTTGAAGAGACTATAAATGTGACTCTCGAAGAAGAACGGCACTCAATCGGACTCTCTCTAACTCGCAAAGTCAGTAACGGTGGTTCAAAGTCAGTAAGAGGACAGTAAAGGTCAATAAGTGGCCAGTCAGTCAGTAAAAAGTTAGAAAACGTTTAAGTCAAGGAGAAGAAGTACGAAGTTCGGTAGTGATAGCGGTCGGTCAATTATAGTATTTGTTAGTCAGAATTACGAATTATCGTAATATTTACATAATTAGAATGAACTAAAGCACGCAAGTGAAATATAAGAACTCGGTGATGTAAATGTGAAGAACTAGTGAGTATTATTGAATTGGTGAGCGGGCAGAAGTGCGAAGAAATATTTCTTTATAATATGCGCGGAAGAATATGTAAGTCTGAATCGCTAAGTGCGTGGCGTTAAGTAGTCATCGCGATCGTGTGAAAAGTAAAAGCAGAGCAATAGGAAGTGAAGTGATATGTTGTGTATAAAGTGGAAGGAGCCCGGAATGGATAACCATTTACAAGTAACTCTATCAAAGTATATTGCCTAAATCACATAATCTTGATATAGTAATAAATGTCTACCGTAAATTCAACCCGTTTCATTCTCAAAGAACCCATGACAACGTTCAGATCCTAAGGATTCATTTATATGTTATGACAGAATTGGATAAGAATTAAGTATATCTAATTTGTTAGACAATAAGTCGTGATGATGTAGAATTGAATGATAATTAAATATATATAATTTGTTAGATATTAAGTCATGTCTTTGATCAAAGTAAAGTATGAATGGAGAAAGGTAGATTCAAGATATCAAGAAGTTAGCATAATGTTATAAATGATTTAAATATGTTAAGGAATCTCTGATAAATTATTTAAATATGGTAAATAATTTCTGTTAAAGATTGAAGTGTGATAAGATTTTGTATCTATTGATAAATCATTCAATTTGCACAATTAATAGTAATCATAATGTTATATGTTGATATTACCTAATGTACATACAGTTGATAAATATAACGTTGTGTCATTTAGCATCTGAACAAAGTGTTATTATTTAACAATATTCCCTGAGATTAATAATTATCTCTGGTGCCCAACAAAAATCCAGGCAGCAGTTAGAATATAGATGACTATGTTCGTTGCCAATTAATCAATATAATTAAAATTAACCAAAAGCAAGTAAATTTCATTAACGACCAATTAGAGTTTAATATAACTCTAATATTAATTAGTGCGATAGCTAATATAAAAGAGTTTCTTTTATAATTGGTGCAGCTAAGTACCAAATTACCAAATTATATTTGACGCCCGAAAACGTGGGGCATTCAGAAGTTTTTATTATATTTGGCACACGAACGTGGAGCCCTTTTGAAATTTTATAACAGACAAATAACGAGGTCCAATTGTTGAATGACAATGAGGTTTAAGACTTCAAAAATCCTCCAGCCTGGGTATACCCACACGCCTCTGTGTTCTATAGATTTGTGTTTTCAGATTTGTATTTTCAGACTTGTTTGGCTAGTCTGGAGTCTGGCGTTATTTCTGAGTATTCTTTCCATCGTTATTTGTAATCTTCTAAGTTTTCATTCAAGTTAAAAAACTTGGAACTGTTTTCTTATATCCTCATTCCTTATACGGTCAAGTTTAGAACACCGTCGTTTAATACCTATTAAGAATGCCATTTCCGAGGCCTGTATTTTACTGTTTTGTTTCTTTGTAGTTGTCCATAACTCACATCCATCCACAAAACTACACACACGTGTCACCCCCTCATGACGTCACATCCAGTGACTCATTCGTCCCTTTATATTATCCCTTCAGATCGTACAGGGTTTGTATTAAAATGTTTACATATTCATCTCTGTACATTCTGCATATAATTTGTACTGAAAGGACATATATATATATGTGTGTGTGTGTGTGTGTGTGTGTGTGTTTTATACATATATATATATATTCATTCTAAATACGTAATTTGTTGACAACATACCACTGTAAAGTGTCAGTATGTTTAATATGAATTGCGATTATTTTTACAGTATTTCTCACAATAAAGTGTAATCAACCCTGTAAACATTATTTTTTCATGATCCATGGAAACAAGTCGCGCCACAAAATTACATCCAACCCGACTCCCCATTAGTAGTTTGAGAACCAACGATTGGTGACACAAGTTTTCTTTGGTCAATAATATGGTCAATAATAATTATAGTGTTTTCTTTTTGTATCGGACATCTGAGGACCCCGTGCCAATTTCAATTCTTTATTCCATGTTCTTTTCTTTTTTCCTCCAATATTTTTTCTTCTTTTCACTATGTCTCTTCTTCCTGTGTTCAGTCCACTTTGAACCTGCGTTTTTCTCTCTTCTAGCCTGGACTCCTTCCATGTTTAAAACTTTTGGCCGAAAAACCTTTCTTTCAATTGCTTCTTCTGTGTTTATAATATTATTTTTTTCCAAATCCTTTTTGACTTTTTTAATCCAACAGCTTGACTTCTTTCCCCACAGATATTTGAAGATCTGTTTTGTTAACTTATTGTCGTCCATTCTATATAAATGTCCAAAAAATACTAATTTTCTTTTTCTCGCTGTTTCTGTTATATTTTCTATATTTTGATATATTTCAACATTACTTCTTAATTTCCAACCTTTTGAAGTTTGTCGTGGGTATAATATTTACCTAATAATTCGTCTTCAAAGTATTTATAGTTTGTTTAAATTATAATTCAAGACATTCAGTTGCATATAGGCTTTCTGGCTTCACTACTATACTATAGTGCCTTATTTTCGCATATTTAGATATGCATAATAGATCTAAATATTATTTAAAATAATATTTAGATATTTTTGTTTTAAATATCTTTAGTTATACCATACGGTCTTTTCATTTTATGAATCCTTTCTTCTATAGCACATTTTTCTAAACCATTTTCTTAAATTATTTCCTTTAGATACTTAAATTTTCTAACCCTCTCTATTCGACCAATATCTGTTTAGAGTGAATTCATTTTTCAAATTAGAGTGTTTTATTTTTCATACAAATTTTCTAAAAACATCTTTACTCTACTGCGCAAAATTGATGAAAACGTGATCTATGACGTTTCACCTTGGTACATAATCTTTATTATTGTGAGGATTTTTATATAACCATATTTTACATACTATTTTCTGAAATTGCATAAACCAATGTGTAAATTATGGCATTCAGAAAAATTTTTTTTATGATTTTCTACCTTCACGTGCGTATACCTACATGCGTATAAGTAATTTCATACTGCATTTTCCTGAATAATGTTTAAAAAAGCTTTAGCACATCATTTTTGTACAAATAAAGAAAATTTTTTTATCTTTATGGCCTAATAAATGAATACTTTTCATTTCAAGAAAAACATTGTGCATGGTAAACAAGAAAACATAATCAAACCATTAACTCTTTACGTTTTTATTTTTTTTGCGAATGGAAGGGGATCCAGATAGAGACATACAAGGACTGTCAACAGGTGTCGTAGCCAAGACGTCAATCGTCGTCTGACTGTGTACAATGAAGACCATCCAATCCATCCATCCTCCGTGGCGGGAATTCTCTTCCAATCGGCTGAGGCCGGGATGTGCCCCTGCGGAGGCGTATATGTATTCTTATAGCGTATTGTAAAGAAAATTACAGGGTGGTTTTTGACTAGAGTGCACATAAATTATTTTTTAAACTAATTTTAGATGGTTATTAATGGTCCCAAAAATAGAAATATAAAGTTTTTTTATTGTTATCATCATCATCATTATCATCATCATCATCGTTGTCTTCTCTTCAGCTTTTTCTACTTCTCCTCCTTTTTCTTCTGTTTATATTCTTTCCTTTCTTCTTCTTCTTCTTCTTCTTCTTCTGCTTTCTACAGGCGTTATTCTATTCAAAATCTCTCGCCTTGCTTCACTACACCACCAACCTTTCCCTAAAACGTCCCAAGAATCTTCTACAAAGCGGTTTGCAATTCTAACTTGTTGTCTACATCACGTTGCTTATGAGTACCTTCAGAAGGTGTTGTCGCCGTCGGCGCAAAGGGAGGAAGCATTTTGGGGGAGCGGGAGACATGAATTCATAATTTTTTTCGCTCAGCTATCTTTGTGATTTTGTTTCAATTTCTCAAAAAAATACCTTTTGGAACAAATATTTATAGGTGTTGTCGTATATTTTCTTAGACGGCTTTTGTTTTTCTTCTTTTCTTACAGTCCGTGTTTTCGATACACATACAACAGTAGCTACAATAAAAGTATCACTTTACCGGTTTCTTAAAAAATAAAATTCTATCTAAAATTGCTGACTAACAATGGAAACTTTTAAAGAATGCAGTTATTGTCAGCTGCCCACGATAGTTGTTAGTAACTAGACTTTTGAACCAGTTGAACTGATCAACGATTTGTTGATTTCCTACGACAATCTGTAGCATTATTGGGTTGTTTACATTTTACAATACTATTTCCTTATGTGTAATTATTGTACTTCTTCTTCTGATAGACGACATCCTTTTGGATGTTGGCTATCATACAGGCTATTTTAACCTTCCGGACTGGTGCACGGTGTTGTAATTGTCAATTGTACTTACTGTACTTGTAGCATAATTGTTAATTAGAAGTGAGAATATAAGAAATTCTTAGTTGTGTGGAGAAACAGAGACAGGTGTCGGGTGTGTATACGAGGCTGTAGCATATGTTTTGAACATAAAAATAGTTTTAGGGAATTTTCCCAGGGTTGTGAATGGTACCTCACCCTCTTTCTCAATAATGTCCAGGAAGTGATAATCGTAGGAAATCTGGCGAGACACATCAGATAAGAATTAATGGTGACAAGGTCTAGACAGGAAATATAAAATGTCACACAAAGTTGATATCCTTTTGGGGGAGTCAAGTAATGGGTCACAAGTGTGAACCCAGGTGTACTCCGTGTGAACATTGGTGAAAGCAGGTGTTTTATTCCGTGAGAACTTTTAATCTAAAGTAGTAAAAGACCCCCAAATCGTGACGTAGGGTTACGTGATAATCTATTTGACGAATAATAGAAAGTCTTATAAAAATTGTATGAAACTACCCTTACTTCAACTAGTTTTAGCCTATCATAGTTAAGATTTTAGAATTAAGAGGAGGGAACAGTCCCACCACTAAAACTAAGTGTTACACCCACGATGATGTACTATAAAAACTCTAGTATTCGCTGGAGAAGACAGATCTAATTGTGTAAGCGGTCCAAGAGAACTTACTCATCTTTTCTCATTTTTATTTTGACATTGATCTGTGTTGGAAAGTGTTCTTAGAGAGCCGGAAAACCAGATGTTGTCAATAGTTTGTTTTTGTAATTTTTGAAGTAACTAAAAGTAGTTACATTAATTTGTGAACTAAGTACTAGTAACTGAAGGTACTTAGAGTTTAAAAGAGTAATTGAATTAACTGACTTATAGTTTGTCAAGAAGAGTTGTATAAAGTAACTTGTAAAAGTTCGTTTGTATTTTGCTAATCACAGTAAATTGTCTTCAAGAAGAACGGTTCATTCTAATGATTCAACTTCACCTCCGGAAACACGTCAAACAAACAGTTGTAGCTTAGCAGCCACTCGATAGGTTACAACATTAAAAGCTGGTGTCAGTTGTGCTGGGTTCAAGAGGTGACCAACGGATTTCAAAGAGGACGAAGGTGATCAGCAGTTGTGGACATTGGAGTGCAGCATCGTTAAGCAGCTTCAGGGCATTCACTAGACTAGCAGCAGTCTTAGGACGAGCCAAGCAGTCGTGTTGCAGAACCAAGGAGCAGTTGGAGCAGTATAGCAGTGTAGCAGTTGAGATCGTCGCTGGACACAGAGTGCAGTTGAGATCGTCGCTGGAAGCAGTTGTAGCAGTTGAGATCGTCGTTGGAAGCGATCATCGTTGTAAAAGAAGACTTCAAGTAGAAGTAAGTGAATAGCGTCATTTTATTTACTCTAGAGAAATGGCTACTGCAGAGTTAAATTATTTTGAAAGCTCTAATAGTAATTCTGACTCTGAATTAAAGATTATGCCACAAGTAGTAAGGTAGATAGTGGTGATAGAAAAAGCAGTAAAATAAAAAGTAAAGTAAAGAGTAGCTTTGATGTGTATAAAGAAAATCATAAGAAATTAAAACTTGACCAAGCAGCTAAATTTGTTCCTGAGTTTAATGGTAAAAGAGATGATTTAAGTAAATTTATTAGCTGTGGTGATTTTGCGATTGAGAATGTAAGTAATTCATATAAGTATTTGCTGTTTGAAATTATGAAGTTTAAGTTAATTGGTGATGCTTACAATATTGTTAGATTTAAAGATGTTGAGTCATGGGAGCAGCTTAAAGTAGCATTACACGATAAGTACGGTGAAAAGAAAAGTATCGCTCATTTGCAGTTAGAAATGTCTAGTGCAAGACAAAATAAAGATGAAGATGTTCGGGCCTTGTCTGAAAGGTTAAATAGTATTTTGAGTTCATTAGCTATTCAGATGACGGAAAATAAAGATAAAAGTGTTAAAAGCGCGATTTATGATGTGCTAGAGCAACAGAGACATAACGCGTTTATTGAAGGATTGCGTCAACCAATTAAAGTTTTGATGAAAGCGAAAAATATTCGTACGTATGAAGATGCTGTTGAAGCAGCTGTTTTAGAAGAAATAAACATATTAAATGATAGGGAAACTCAAGAGTATTTCGGTTTAAAAGTAAAAGATTATAGGGAGTATAAGAAAGATACTCGCCCTAAATGTTTTAATTGTAATAAGAGAGGACATGAAGCTACTAATTGCTATTTTAAGAAAACCTCGTTTCAAAGTAAAAGCGGGTTTAATAAAAATAATTTTGCTAAAAGAGATAGAGACGTACATGTTAAAATAATTACGTGTCATTACTGTGGTAAACAAGGGCATGTTATTGCTAAGTGCTTTAAGAAGCAGAAAGACGAAGAAAATAAAAATAATAAGAAACCGAGTTTTAAGCCGAAGAGTACGGATGCTCATCCGAAGGCAAGTGATTTTAAAACCATTCAAGTAGTGTAACCCCTCTATGCTCTTTAGTGTTTATCTTACTTCCTTTTAAATTTCTATCGCCTTGCTTATTGGCTTTCAAAGAGAGGTTACAAGTTATATAGAACTAGGCAGGAGCCTAGAGAAGCAAAATTATGCTGGGTCCAGTATGACGGGACTTGCAATAAAACTCGGCTGTAACAGAACGCTAACAATTTATTTTATAATAAATTGTAACAATATATTCAAATCAGAATAACATATGTGCCCAATCACAAGTATGAATACAAGTCAAAAATAGCAAGTATGTATAACTCTTAAGAATAACAAGTGTTTATAAAATTAAGAATAACAAGTGTGTATAAAATTAAGAATGACAAATGTGTATAAATATAAAACATCACAAGTGTATATACATCAGTGGACACATGCCTATATAATTATAAAATATTCTCACATCTCGTGGCTAGCTAGACACATAACAACACACACAGAACACAAGGTACACCCACTTACAGTTACATTAGTTTTTAACACGGATGCCCCTGGAGAGCACCCACCCAACAGGTAGAATAACTACAATCTTATAACTCGGAAGTGATAAAATATACGCCAATAGGCAATCCGTTCAGCAGAATAACAAAAGCCAAAACCCCCAGGAATAATGATAATAATTCAGGGAGCACAAACAACCGGCCCACCCCTTTATCCAGCATTCCATTGATCAATGACCCAAGATGAGTGTGTGAACCTTAAGTTCTTTTCACATCATTAATAGAAACTGACAACTATGTCCTCTATATTCAGAAGGTATTTATAAAATTCTAAACAGTTATTTGACTTCAAAAAAAATTACAGAAAAGAATCCATCTCTATATACATTAGGAAACAAAATTAATTGTTTGAGGCATTACAATTTCTGAAGATTTTGATAATACATAATTTGCTCAAAAAGAAAATGATGAATACATGTTTTATAGTCAAAATAACACAGCAAGGCTATAAATGGGAAGTCAACCCATATGTGTTGGCCAGTTAAGAAAACAATCAGTTTAGCCGTTGTACAAGCAGGGGCGCATCCCTGAAGTAGACGAACCCCACTGGGACTGTGGGAAACATCTACCCGCTACCATATTCTTCTCAATCTCGCCCCCCCCCCCCGGAGCACACCCTCTCAAAACCGAAAACATCCCCACCCGCACAGAGACCGCCATCATTTACCCCCCCTTTGTTTACAGCCCGTTTACCCTTTTCTACATAATTTCAATTTAGAAATGTGTGTGGTAATCTCTTTGGGACTACTACCCTGTTCTTCTAATCGCGCCGTCACCGGTGACGTAAACCCGAGGATACGGTATGGTCCCGACCAACGATAGCACAATTTAGCGGCTCTTTTGTCCGCGGCTGAGCTGATCGGGTGGCTCTGGCAGTAGACCAAATCTCCTACCTTAAAGGGATTTGGAATACGCCCCTGATTATACCGAGCACGGACGCGCTCGTGCGCACGGAGCAAATTCTTCCGGGCCTCTTTCCACCTATCTGCCGTCCTGATGTCTGGGTTACTCGGCAGAAGATCGTCTATATTCCATAAGTTGGCCAAGGGAAGCGTGGGCGAGAAACCAAACATAACTTCAAAAGGAACGGCCTTATGACTGTCATGCAGGGCCGTATTGAAAGCTAGTTGTAACCACTTTAAGTTCTGGTCCCAGGTAGTCTGTTGCTCAGCATGATAGGCAATAAGTGCGGACCGTAGATTCCTATTGAACCTCTCCGCATGGGACGGCTGCGGGTAATACGGGGAAGTGGTTACATGCTTGATGCCATTGGCGAAGCACATTCGCCGAAAGTCGCCAGAAATAAATTGTGGACCATTGTCCGAGACAATGATGGCCGGAAGACCGAAGTGCTGAAATACATGACTCTGGAGCGCGTTTATGGTCAATCGAGCAGTTGCCTGCCGTAAGGGCAGTAGCCAGGCAAACTTCGAAAAAGCATCCACACAGACAAGTAGGTAAGCATTACCTGACTTGCTACGCGGGAAGGGTCCCACGTAGTCGATGAATAGCTTCTCCATCGGTCTGCTCGCCACATCAGATGACAACAGCCCCAACTTTGTGTTTTGGGCAGGCTTGCTTAAGCCACAGAGATGACATGCCTTCACCCGAGTTGCTATGTCCCTATCCATGCCCTTCCAGATGAAGTTTTTCCTAATACTGGAAATGGCCTTCGAAATTCCCTTATGTCCACCTACCGGGGAATTGTGATAGTAGCTGAAGACCATGGGCACAAGTTTGCTAGGCAGCACTATCTTCGGGGCCCGTCCTTTCTTCTCTCTGCAACATAGGACGCCCCTGGACAAGAAGTAGGGGACCTGCACGTTACCCTCTTTTAGATTTTGGATGATCGGACCCAACTCTTCATCATTTAACTGATGGGGCAACACATCAGTAAAAGCTAACGGAAAGTCTAGTAGGACAGAACAGGGTTGCTCCGGCTGGGCTTCGCTGGGCTGGGAGAACATACGGGACAAAGCATCTGCAACCACATTTTGAGTTCCCCGAATGTGTTGCACCTTAAATTTAAAGGATGAGATTTTAACCACCCATCGTCCAATCTTACCCAGCTGCCGGGGATGAGCGAGAAGCCAAGAGAGAGCCTGGTTGTCGGTCTCGAGCAGGAACTCAGCGTGTTCCAGAAAACGCCTGAACTTATCTAGAGCGTATACAACACCCAAACACTCTAGCTCATACACTGAAGACTTCCGTTCTTGTTGGGTCAAAGTTCTAGAAATGAAGGCCACAGGCTGCCTAGCACCATCAACCACTTGGGACAGAACCGCCCCGAGCGCCACCGAACTCGCGTCCGTCTGTAAGATAAACTGTCTCGAGAAGTCTGGCATTCTCAGTACTGGGGGGGAAATAATGGCTTCCTTCAGAGTCTCGAAAGCCCTCTGTTGCTTTTCCCCCCATACAAATTTGGCGCCCTTCTTCCGGAGTTCATTCAGAGGTGCCGCAATCTCCGCCGCGTTTGGGATGAAACGCCGATAGAAGTTGACCATCCCCACAAATCTCGCGATGCCTTTGGCATCCTTTGGTGGGGGAAAGTCCCTGATCCCCTGTGTTCGCTCAGGATCCACAGTGACACCTCTATGGGAAATCAGGTGGCCCAGAAAAGAAATTTGTGTCTGGGCAAACTTCACCTTTTCAGGATTGACAGTGAGGCCGGCACCCCTCAACCTGCACATCACCTCCTCAAGATGACTCAAATGTTCCTCATACCCCTTGCTGTACACCAGCAAGTCATCAAGATAATTAAAAACATACTTGAACTTGACATCGTGAAAAACGGTGTCAAGCAAACGGGTGAGTGTTTGGGCCCCTACCGCTAGACCCATAGGAACCCTAGTATACTGATAGAGGTTCCACGGAACACAGAATGCCGTGTAAGGCCTACTTTCTTTCGTCAAGGGAATCTGGTGATATGCAGAGTTGAGGTCAATGATGGTAAAATACCTCGCCTCACTGAACCAATCGAACGCGGAATGAAGGTCAGGAAGTGGGACCGAATCTACCTCGATGTTAGCGTTCAGCTTGCGGTAGTCGATGACCATCCTGTGCTTACCTCCAGGCTTGGGCACTAGGAACGCTGGACTGGCATAACTGGATTGAGACGGTTCAATCACCCCTTGATCTAATAATTCTTGAACCTTCTCCCTCAAGATGTTCATCTTCGGAGGGGCAAACTTATAAGGGTGGGAGCGCACCACCTTGGAGTCCGTTAGGCGGATCTTATACTCCAAGAGATGTGTGAGCCCAAGGGCCGGAGTTAATACAGTGGGGAAACGCTCACACAACTGATCTAAAGCGGACCGCTGGGACTGGGAGAGGTGGTCTCTAGATGTGTCGGGGCACTTAACCTCTTGGATATCTTGCCTGGTCCCCTGATATCCAAGGAACGGGATTACAACTCCCCGATTGAATTTAAAATAACATTGGTGCTCTTGGATGCCAATAACGAGACCACTTTTGCAGATGAAATCGGCACTAATAATGCATTCAACTCCCAGAGCAGGAGAAACCAGAAAGCTCCACACCCAAGAAAATCCCTCGATTTTAAACTTGAATGAAACTACCCGGGAAATGGGCAGAATTTCCTGGGATGCCGTCCACCACACTACGGAAGACTTTTCTGACCGTTTAATCAAACCCTGTCGCTCAAGGTCCTCGCACACTTTAGATGAAATGATGGATCTTGCTGATCCGGAGTCAACTAATGCTCTGAGTTGACTCTTTTTCAACTCCAACAGCAAGAAGGGGCATACGGAAGTGGGTCTAGAGATGGTTTGGAGGATCTTGCTACCCAAAGACTTGGGACCTACAACTGGCCTAGAGGCGCGTACCTTAGAAGACCCGCGACAGGTAGGGGAAGACCTCCGACATATCTTCCCCTCATTGAGCCTTTTCTGAATGAGCTTGGGCGCCCTGGGGAGGGACGTTGGACTCGACCCAACCCCGGTACAAAATCGTCTGACGTGGCCCAACCTACCACACTTAAAACAAGTCACATTAGGCGAACGACGGCGCCTCTCGCTACAAGAATTTGCAATACTATTTTCATTACCGCATGAGGATGGAACAATTCGCCCCCCATGCCTCTCGTGTCTTAACTTATCATGGGTCACGTGCTCACGGGACTCGTCAATCACCTGGATCGTTTTAGAAAACGCACATAGCCGTTCGAGGTCCGCAAAACAACGTGGACGGTCCGCGAACACCAAACGGGATCTCTCTTGGGGCGTCACCCCTTCTAAGATTCTTCCAACGACATCCTTCTCGGGCAACCCTAACCTCAAAACCCGAGCACATTTACGGATATCCTGCACAAAATCCCCCAACGCCTCTCCGTTGGCCTGTGCACGATAGAACCGGCTAAGTTCCAAACGCCAACGTCGCCGACGGGGTATGAAAGAGTCCAACACCTCCCCATGGAGAGAGTCGATACTGCCACCACGACGCAGAGTGCGGGTGACCAGCTCAGCCAATAAACCCCGGCAGTACGGATATATAACGGACAAGAGGACCTCATCGGACAGCCCCAGAAAATCCGCCAACTCCAGGACGATGTCCAGAAAAACCAACAATTTGCCCTCATCTTCTCCATCCACTACCGGAAGTCTCTGGAGGATGCCGGAAATAGGATTGGGTAGTCCTTGATACCCTACCCCCGCCAGAATCACACAATACACTGAACACAAAACATAACCCACAAAAGCATATTTACAAGAAACGGAAAAACTCAAGTACTGTCCTTCCTTTGAGTAGACCCCCGGGTTCTCTAGCGCTGCGGAAACCTGGCCTATTCTGAACCATCCAAACCCCCACGAAAGGCGACAAGAGACAACAACAAAACTACACACACATAACAGCAAACAGCAACTCGACACACACGCCGTACCAACACATAAATCACAACAACCCACTAACAATCAACTACAAATCCTAATTCGGGAATGTAAAATAATTCGACATCAACCGGACACAAGTCAGTTCCGGTACCGATTTCCGATCGGGCCATACCGCATCCCATCAATATACCACGTTAAATACCGACCCTAATGAACATTCCATATTCCAGGCCACGCTTGCGACTCCCTGCCGTACAAGCTATCAAAATTTTTAAACACCATAACTACCTCAGTGGTGCGACCCGACTCACAAATTAAACAACTTACAATTAGCCTACACTGGCATATATCAACTATGTTACAACTGCATTAATATTTCCGAGTCTGCAAGCCCCGTCACACACCAGGACCCAAGGGTTCAGGCCTAGAATGAACCACGCTCCGGCTACCATTTGAAACCCCTCTATGCTCTTTAGTGTTTATCTTACTTCCTTTTAAATTTCTATCGCCTTGCTTATTGGCTTTCAAAGAGAGGTTACAAGTTATATAGAACTAGGCAGGAGCCTAGAGAAGCAAAATTATGCTGGGTCCAGTATGACGGGACTTGCAATAAAACTCGGCTGTAACAGAACGCTAACAATTTATTTTATAATAAATTGTAACAATATATTCAAATCAGAATAACATATGTGCCCAATCACAAGTATGAATACAAGTCAAAAATAGCAAGTATGTATAACTCTTAAGAATAACAAGTGTTTATAAAATTAAGAATAACAAGTGTGTATAAAATTAAGAATGACAAATGTGTATAAATATAAAACATCACAAGTGTATATACATCAGTGGACACATGCCTATATAATTATAAAATATTCTCACATCTCGTGGCTAGCTAGACACATAACAACACACACAGAACACAAGGTACACCCACTTACAGTTACATTAGTTTTTAACACGGATGCCCCTGGAGAGCACCCACCCAACAGGTAGAATAACTACAATCTTATAACTCGGAAGTGATAAAATATACGCCAATAGGCAATCCGTTCAGCAGAATAACAAAAGCCAAAACCCCCAGGAATAATGATAATAATTCAGGGAGCACAAACAACCGGCCCACCCCTTTATCCAGCATTCCATTGATCAATGACCCAAGATGAGTGTGTGAACCTTAAGTTCTTTTCACATCATTAATAGAAACTGACAACTATGTCCTCTATATTCAGAAGGTATTTATAAAATTCTAAACAGTTATTTGACTTCAAAAAAAATTACAGAAAAGAATCCATCTCTATATACATTAGGAAACAAAATTAATTGTTTGAGGCATTACAATTTCTGAAGATTTTGATAATACATAATTTGCTCAAAAAGAAAATGATGAATACATGTTTTATAGTCAAAATAACACAGCAAGGCTATAAATGGGAAGTCAACCCATATGTGTTGGCCAGTTAAGAAAACAATCAGTTTAGCCGTTGTACAAGCAGGGGCGCATCCCTGAAGTAGACGAACCCCACTGGGACTGTGGGAAACATCTACCCGCTACCATATTCTTCTCAATCTCGCCCCCCCCCCCCCCGGAGCACACCCTCTCAAAACCGAAAACATCCCCACCCGCACAGAGACCGCCATCATTTACCCCCCCTTTGTTTACAGCCCGTTTACCCTTTTCTACATAATTTCAATTTAGAAATGTGTGTGGTAATCTCTTTGGGACTACTACCCTGTTCTTCTAATCGCGCCGTCACCGGTGACGTAAACCCGAGGATACGGTATGGTCCCGACCAACGATAGCACAATTTAGCGGCTCTTTTGTCCGCGGCTGAGCTGATCGGGTGGCTCTGGCAGTAGACCAAATCTCCTACCTTAAAGGGATTTGGAATACGCCCCTGATTATACCGAGCACGGACGCGCTCGTGCGCACGGAGCAAATTCTTCCGGGCCTCTTTCCACCTATCTGCCGTCCTGATGTCTGGGTTACTCGGCAGAAGATCGTCTATATTCCATAAGTTGGCCAAGGGAAGCGTGGGCGAGAAACCAAACATAACTTCAAAAGGAACGGCCTTATGACTGTCATGCAGGGCCGTATTGAAAGCTAGTTGTAACCACTTTAAGTTCTGGTCCCAGGTAGTCTGTTGCTCAGCATGATAGGCAATAAGTGCGGACCGTAGATTCCTATTGAACCTCTCCGCATGGGACGGCTGCGGGTAATACGGGGAAGTGGTTACATGCTTGATGCCATTGGCGAAGCACATTCGCCGAAAGTCGCCAGAAATAAATTGTGGACCATTGTCCGAGACAATGATGGCCGGAAGACCGAAGTGCTGAAATACATGACTCTGGAGCGCGTTTATGGTCAATCGAGCAGTTGCCTGCCGTAAGGGCAGTAGCCAGGCAAACTTCGAAAAAGCATCCACACAGACAAGTAGGTAAGCATTACCTGACTTGCTACGCGGGAAGGGTCCCACGTAGTCGATGAATAGCTTCTCCATCGGTCTGCTCGCCACATCAGATGACAACAGCCCCAACTTTGTGTTTTGGGCAGGCTTGCTTAAGCCACAGAGATGACATGCCTTCACCCGAGTTGCTATGTCCCTATCCATGCCCTTCCAGATGAAGTTTTTCCTAATACTGGAAATGGCCTTCGAAATTCCCTTATGTCCACCTACCGGGGAATTGTGATAGTAGCTGAAGACCATGGGCACAAGTTTGCTAGGCAGCACTATCTTCGGGGCCCGTCCTTTCTTCTCTCTGCAACATAGGACGCCCCTGGACAAGAAGTAGGGGACCTGCACGTTACCCTCTTTTAGATTTTGGATGATCGGACCCAACTCTTCATCATTTAACTGATGGGGCAACACATCAGTAAAAGCTAACGGAAAGTCTAGTAGGACAGAACAGGGTTGCTCCGGCTGGGCTTCGCTGGGCTGGGAGAACATACGGGACAAAGCATCTGCAACCACATTTTGAGTTCCCCGAATGTGTTGCACCTTAAATTTAAAGGATGAGATTTTAACCACCCATCGTCCAATCTTACCCAGCTGCCGGGGATGAGCGAGAAGCCAAGAGAGAGCCTGGTTGTCGGTCTCGAGCAGGAACTCAGCGTGTTCCAGAAAACGCCTGAACTTATCTAGAGCGTATACAACACCCAAACACTCTAGCTCATACACTGAAGACTTCCGTTCTTGTTGGGTCAAAGTTCTAGAAATGAAGGCCACAGGCTGCCTAGCACCATCAACCACTTGGGACAGAACCGCCCCGAGCGCCACCGAACTCGCGTCCGTCTGTAAGATAAACTGTCTCGAGAAGTCTGGCATTCTCAGTACTGGGGGGGAAATAATGGCTTCCTTCAGAGTCTCGAAAGCCCTCTGTTGCTTTTCCCCCCATACAAATTTGGCGCCCTTCTTCCGGAGTTCATTCAGAGGTGCCGCAATCTCCGCCGCGTTTGGGATGAAACGCCGATAGAAGTTGACCATCCCCACAAATCTCGCGATGCCTTTGGCATCCTTTGGTGGGGGAAAGTCCCTGATCCCCTGTGTTCGCTCAGGATCCACAGTGACACCTCTATGGGAAATCAGGTGGCCCAGAAAAGAAATTTGTGTCTGGGCAAACTTCACCTTTTCAGGATTGACAGTGAGGCCGGCACCCCTCAACCTGCACATCACCTCCTCAAGATGACTCAAATGTTCCTCATACCCCTTGCTGTACACCAGCAAGTCATCAAGATAATTAAAAACATACTTGAACTTGACATCGTGAAAAACGGTGTCAAGCAAACGGGTGAGTGTTTGGGCCCCTACCGCTAGACCCATAGGAACCCTAGTATACTGATAGAGGTTCCACGGAACACAGAATGCCGTGTAAGGCCTACTTTCTTTCGTCAAGGGAATCTGGTGATATGCAGAGTTGAGGTCAATGATGGTAAAATACCTCGCCTCACTGAACCAATCGAACGCGGAATGAAGGTCAGGAAGTGGGACCGAATCTACCTCGATGTTAGCGTTCAGCTTGCGGTAGTCGATGACCATCCTGTGCTTACCTCCAGGCTTGGGCACTAGGAACGCTGGACTGGCATAACTGGATTGAGACGGTTCAATCACCCCTTGATCTAATAATTCTTGAACCTTCTCCCTCAAGATGTTCATCTTCGGAGGGGCAAACTTATAAGGGTGGGAGCGCACCACCTTGGAGTCCGTTAGGCGGATCTTATACTCCAAGAGATGTGTGAGCCCAAGGGCCGGAGTTAATACAGTGGGGAAACGCTCACACAACTGATCTAAAGCGGACCGCTGGGACTGGGAGAGGTGGTCTCTAGATGTGTCGGGGCACTTAACCTCTTGGATATCTTGCCTGGTCCCCTGATATCCAAGGAACGGGATTACAACTCCCCGATTGAATTTAAAATAACATTGGTGCTCTTGGATGCCAATAACGAGACCACTTTTGCAGATGAAATCGGCACTAATAATGCATTCAACTCCCAGAGCAGGAGAAACCAGAAAGCTCCACACCCAAGAAAATCCCTCGATTTTAAACTTGAATGAAACTACCCGGGAAATGGGCAGAATTTCCTGGGATGCCGTCCACCACACTACGGAAGACTTTTCTGACCGTTTAATCAAACCCTGTCGCTCAAGGTCCTCGCACACTTTAGATGAAATGATGGATCTTGCTGATCCGGAGTCAACTAATGCTCTGAGTTGACTCTTTTTCAACTCCAACAGCAAGAAGGGGCATACGGAAGTGGGTCTAGAGATGGTTTGGAGGATCTTGCTACCCAAAGACTTGGGACCTACAACTGGCCTAGAGGCGCGTACCTTAGAAGACCCGCGACAGGTAGGGGAAGACCTCCGACATATCTTCCCCTCATTGAGCCTTTTCTGAATGAGCTTGGGCGCCCTGGGGAGGGACGTTGGACTCGACCCAACCCCGGTACAAAATCGTCTGACGTGGCCCAACCTACCACACTTAAAACAAGTCACATTAGGCGAACGACGGCGCCTCTCGCTACAAGAATTTGCAATACTATTTTCATTACCGCATGAGGATGGAACAATTCGCCCCCCATGCCTCTCGTGTCTTAACTTATCATGGGTCACGTGCTCACGGGACTCGTCAATCACCTGGATCGTTTTAGAAAACGCACATAGCCGTTCGAGGTCCGCAAAACAACGTGGACGGTCCGCGAACACCAAACGGGATCTCTCTTGGGGCGTCACCCCTTCTAAGATTCTTCCAACGACATCCTTCTCGGGCAACCCTAACCTCAAAACCCGAGCACATTTACGGATATCCTGCACAAAATCCCCCAACGCCTCTCCGTTGGCCTGTGCACGATAGAACCGGCTAAGTTCCAAACGCCAACGTCGCCGACGGGGTATGAAAGAGTCCAACACCTCCCCATGGAGAGAGTCGATACTGCCACCACGACGCAGAGTGCGGGTGACCAGCTCAGCCAATAAACCCCGGCAGTACGGATATATAACGGACAAGAGGACCTCATCGGACAGCCCCAGAAAATCCGCCAACTCCAGGACGATGTCCAGAAAAACCAACAATTTGCCCTCATCTTCTCCATCCACTACCGGAAGTCTCTGGAGGATGCCGGAAATAGGATTGGGTAGTCCTTGATACCCTACCCCCGCCAGAATCACACAATACACTGAACACAAAACATAACCCACAAAAGCATATTTACAAGAAACGGAAAAACTCAAGTACTGTCCTTCCTTTGAGTAGACCCCCGGGTTCTCTAGCGCTGCGGAAACCTGGCCTATTCTGAACCATCCAAACCCCCACGAAAGGCGACAAGAGACAACAACAAAACTACACACACATAACAGCAAACAGCAACTCGACACACACGCCGTACCAACACATAAATCACAACAACCCACTAACAATCAACTACAAATCCTAATTCGGGAATGTAAAATAATTCGACATCAACCGGACACAAGTCAGTTCCGGTACCGATTTCCGATCGGGCCATACCGCATCCCATCAATATACCACGTTAAATACCGACCCTAATGAACATTCCATATTCCAGGCCACGCTTGCGACTCCCTGCCGTACAAGCTATCAAAATTTTTAAACACCATAACTACCTCAGTGGTGCGACCCGACTCACAAATTAAACAACTTACAATTAGCCTACACTGGCATATATCAACTATGTTACAACTGCATTAATATTTCCGAGTCTGCAAGCCCCGTCACACACCAGGACCCAAGGGTTCAGGCCTAGAATGAACCACGCTCCGGCTACCATTTGAAACCCCTCTATGCTCTTTAGTGTTTATCTTACTTCCTTTTAAATTTCTATCGCCTTGCTTATTGGCTTTCAAAGAGAGGTTACAAGTTATATAGAACTAGGCAGGAGCCTAGAGAAGCAAAATTATGCTGGGTCCAGTATGACGGGACTTGCAATAAAACTCGGCTGTAACAGAACGCTAACAATTTATTTTATAATAAATTGTAACAATATATTCAAATCAGAATAACATATGTGCCCAATCACAAGTATGAATACAAGTCAAAAATAGCAAGTATGTATAACTCTTAAGAATAACAAGTGTTTATAAAATTAAGAATAACAAGTGTGTATAAAATTAAGAATGACAAATGTGTATAAATATAAAACATCACAAGTGTATATACATCAGTGGACACATGCCTATATAATTATAAAATATTCTCACATCTCGTGGCTAGCTAGACACATAACAACACACACAGAACACAAGGTACACCCACTTACAGTTACATTAGTTTTTAACACGCATGCCCCTGGAGAGCACCCACCCAACAGGTAGAATAACTACAATCTTATAACTCGGAAGTGATAAAATATACGCCAATAGGCAATCCGTTCAGCAGAATAACAAAAGCCAAAACCCCCAGGAATAATGATAATAATTCAGGGAGCACAAACAACCGGCCCACCCCTTTATCCAGCATTCCATTGATCAATGACCCAAGATGAGTGTGTGAACCTTAAGTTCTTTTCACATCATTAATAGAAACTGACAACTATGTCCTCTATATTCAGAAGGTATTTATAAAATTCTAAACAGTTATTTGACTTCAAAAAAAATTACAGAAAAGAATCCATCTCTATATACATTAGGAAACAAAATTAATTGTTTGAGGCATTACAATTTCTGAAGATTTTGATAATACATAATTTGCTCAAAAAGAAAATGATGAATACATGTTTTATAGTCAAAATAACACAGCAAGGCTATAAATGGGAAGTCAACCCATATGTGTTGGCCAGTTAAGAAAACAATCAGTTTAGCCCTTGTACAAGAGGCAAAATCAGCTAAAAACTTTCCATTACATTAGTAATTATTTCTATTAGCCTCACATGACCATCTAAACAATTAAAAGAATAGAATACTATAAGGTGGTTGTGCTCTGGCATCTGTGGGAGCGCGCCCACATGTAGTTGACAAAAGTTGACAGGCAATCAACATGTCTGAAGTTGTACCAGCGTGTCAGAAAAACTAAGTCCCATATTGTAAACCCAGAAAAGTCCCAAAGAAAAACCACCGGAAAGTCCCCAGCCCTTAAATATGAAATCCCTAGTCAAATTAAAAATTTATACACAGCTGTTCCAGCCGGAACAGAACTACTGAGCAAAAATTAAATTTTGAAAGAGTAAAAAAATTAGATGCAACAATAAAATGGTACAAGATTAAAATCTCTCTGGCGCGCTCTCGCAGTGCAGCACGCACTTACAGGCATAGCATTTAGTGTTATTTAAATGAGTTATAAAAAAAAGGTTTATGAAATTTTAAGTTATAGTGTTCAGAGTCATGATCACAGCTCAACTTCCCGGTAAACAGTCTGGACACGTGGTCCCATGGCATCTATGCAATTTGCAGTAAACGGGCACACTGCCGGCCCGGCCCCAAAAAATGAAATAAAGTATAAATATCACCTCAAGTGTGCTGGCGAGTGCAACATAGGAATTCGGTCTCCGTCTCCCTCTTCGTAGGCGATCTTGACATGGTTCACAGCTGGAGCAGATGTTCAGCACACAGCAAGCCAGGAACCCGGCTTAATGCGAGAACCCGGGAGTCGTTTTATTCTCTACTCCATCATGTAGAAAGATACAAAACTGCGTAGAACGATACAAAGAGCGGAGACGAAGGGGGAACAATTCTGTGAGCGAGGCCAAGCGTTGACTGACTTCCGCAGCACACAATTTTCACTGCACAAGCCGAGCTGCGCGCGCAACCGCACACCGCGCCGCTCCCCTCATACCGCGGACCGAAGTTCGCCCGCTGCCTCACTCACGTATATTACAATCACGAAAACTTTCTAGAATTTATATTTTGTAACCGCCGGCTCCGAACCGGCACAGTAGGTCGTATTACAGATGACCGTAAGCATGAATGCATAGAAATGCAATTATCCGAAACAATAAACAAAAACGTTTGTTTACTTTTAGACACGGGAGCGGATATTTCGATAATTAAAGTAGGACAATTAGAAGATGATGCTGAAATAATGCCAGATACCGAAAGAGTAATTACGGGTATTTCTGAGGAGCCTGTAACAACAATCGGTTTAATAAATTTAAATATCAAAATGAATGGTAGAGAAATTGTTCATCCATTTCAGGTGGTATATGATAAGTTTCCATTAAGAAGTAACGGTATTTTGGGTAGAGATTTTATGTCGAAATACAAAGCGAATATAGACTTTGAGAAAGGCGTTGTCCAGGTAGGAAAGACTAAATGGAAATTAGTTCTGCATATAAATAAAATTGTATTACAACCGCGATCAGAAACGGTTATTTGTACGAAAACGCACAGCGTAGGTGAAGGCGTCGTATACTCGTGTGAGTTACAGCCAGGCGTACAGTTAGTTAGTAGTCTGACTAAAGCATTTAAGGGTAAATGTTTAGTTCCAGTTACGAATATAAATGATGATAAAGTTGAAATAGAGATCCCAGAAGTGGAGATACATAAAATTGACGAGTATGAATGTAAACAGTTATAGCGAAATCGCGAAAATGAAGTTATTAAACAATTAAGGGTAGATCATTTAAATAAAGAGGAAAAAAGGCTTTGATAAATATATGCGTAGAGTACAATGATTTATTTTATTTGCCGGGAGACAAATTAACGGCGACTGATACGCTAGAACATACGATTCCATTGAAACAAGATACGGCCCCAATAAATATAAAACCGTATCGTATTCCGGAGCAACATAAAGAGGAAGAGCAAAAGCAAATAGACTCTATGTTAGAACAACAAATAATAGGACAGAGCCAAAGTCCTTGGAACGCGCCACTATTGTTGTACCAAAGAAAATGGACGCGTCGGGTAAAATTAAATGGCGTATTTGCATTGATTTTAGAAAATTAAATGAAGCGACTATAAGTAATTCATTTCCGTTACCTAACATTACAGATATTTTAGACCAATTGGGTAGAAGTAAATACTTTAGTACTTTAGATTTATCGAGCGGGTTTCATCAAATTAAAGTGCATAAGGAACATAAAGGAAGAACCGCATTTAGTACGGCATATGGCCATTACGAGTTTACTAGGATGCCGTTCGGGTTAAAAGGGGGTCCGCCAACTTTTCAAAGATTAATGAACACAGTACTTACAGGTTTACAAGGTATTAAGTGTTTTGTATATTTAGATGACATTGTGGTTTACGCTCAGAATTTAGAGGAGCATCAAATAAAGCTACGCGAAATATTTGAAAGATTAAGAGAACACAAGTTGCTATTAAATGCAGATAAATGCGAATTTTTACGCAAAGAAGTAAATTATTTAGGTCATGTAATTACAAACGAAGGGTTAGCTCCAGATCCTAAGAAGACGGAAACTGTAGATAAGTATCCAAAACCTAAGAACGCGAAAGACAGAAAGAGTTTTCTAGGGCTAGTAGGTTACTTTAGGCGATTTATAAAAGACTTTAGTAAAATCGCTCAGCCACTAAATGAATTATTAAAGAAAGATGTACCATTTGATTGGGCGCAAACACAGGATAATAGTTTCGAAATGCTAAAAAGCAAATTAACTAATGCACCGTTATTACAATATCCAAATTTTAAAGAGGAATTTGTAATCACTACGGATGCCAGTAATGAGGCCTGCGGAGCAATATTATCGCAAGGTAAGATAGGCGAAGATAAACCAATCGCGTACGCTAGTAGAACACTAAATAAAGCTGAAAAGAATTATAGCACAACAGAAAAAGAACTTGTTGCATTAGTATGGGCAGTGAAACATTTCCGACCTTAAATTTACGGTACAAGGTTCACATTAGTCACTGACCACAAACCTTTACAGTGGTTGTTTAATATTAAAGATCCTGGATCGAGATTGATGCGTTTGATCATTAAATTAGCTGATTATGATTTTAATATCATACACAAGGCAGGAAAGCGAAATACGAACGCAGACGCGCTTAGTAGAATAAAAATTAATATGGCAGAAGTAATTAAAGAGGATGTAGGAACTGAAGAAGAAAAGAGACGAATAATTGAGGAGTATCACGATTCAACGTTAGGAGGACATCAAGGTATATCTAGAACATATAATAGAATAAAATTAAAATATGAAGGGCCTAATATGAAAAATGATATTGAAGAATATATTAAAAGATGTGATAGTTGTCAACGTAACAAAAGTCACGTGAAAGACACACGAAGAGTTCCTATGCAAATCAGTAACGAATTGAGTAAGCCGTTTGAGCAATGCGCATGGATATAGTAGGTCAATTACCGGTAAGTCAAGGAGGGAATAAGTACCTTCTTACATTCCAAGATTGTTTCTCAAAATATGCTGAAGCGTTTCCTATTAGGGATCAAACCGCGGAAACTATCGCGAGAGAATTCGCTACGAAAATTATATGCCGCCATGGTGCGCCAGAAAAATTGTTAACTGATCAAGGGTCAAACTTTATATCTGAGGTAATGCAATCAATTTGCAAGTTATTAAAAATAAAAAAGATACAGACCACTAGTTATCATCCACAAGCTAACGGGTCTTTAGAATGAAGTCACAAGACACTTGTGGAGTATTTAAGACACTATGTTGACGAAGATCAACTGAATTGGGACTTATGGGTTCCATATGCGATGTTTACGTTTAATACAATCGAGCACACAGCTACGGGAGATAAACCTTTTTCGTTAATTTATGGAAGAGAGACCGAATTGCCTACAAGTATAATAAGAGATTCGCCTCAACCTCAGTATAATTACGACGAATATAAAGACGAAGTAAAGAAAAGATTACAAAGTGCTCACCAGTTAGCAAAAGAAATTTTAAAGAAAAAGAAAGAATCTAGTAAAAGTCAGTACGACAAAAATACAGCGGATAAACAATTTAGAGTAGGCGACAAAGTATTGTTACATGACGAAACCGTACGTAGAGGTAGGTCAAAGAAACTAGGTCCCCAATGGATCTGACCGTACGTTACAACAAAACGAAATTCCGAAGTAAATTACACTTTACGGAAAGGGAGAAAATTAATTAAAGTACATGTTAACCGAATAAAGAAGTATGAAGATTAATTAGAAACTGCATGTTGCAGATGGAGCTGTTGACCTTGTGTACAACAGTGATAAGTAGAGGGAAAATACCGGTTCTGACCAACAAAGGATGCCGCCGTTCCCACGGTCTAGATCAAAGAGATGCCGCCGTTCCCACGGTCCAAGATTTTTTCCCACGCTCTCCCCACCACCGCTGGACCACAGCATCCCAAAGGACCGCGAATTTCCGCGAATAAATTTTTTTATTTTTTTTTAATTTGATATTTTTATTTTTTTAATTAAATTGATTTGCATATCCGCGAATATATGCAGCCTTTCGCGAGCCTAAATCACTTTCACTTTCTAATTTCCGCGAATATAATTTTTTATATGCCGTCTTTCGCGAGCCTAAATCACTTTCACTTTCTACTGGACCGCGAATTTCCGCGAATAAATTTTTTTAATTTGATATTTTTATTTTTTTAATTAAATTGATTTGTATATCCGCGAATATATGCCGCCTTTCGCGAGCCTAGATCACTTTCACTTTCAATCAGCTGGACCTGCAGCATCCGCGAATTTCCACCAATAAAATTTCGCGCGCCAAGTTCAAATATATGCAGCCTTTCGCGAGCCTAGATCAAAGAGATGCCGCCGTTCCCAATTTTTTTATTTTTTTTATTTGATATTTTTATTTTTTTAATTAAATTGATTTGCATATCCGTGAATATATGCCGCCTTTCGCGAGCCTAGATCACTTTCACTTTCTACTGGACCACAGCATCCGCGACTTTTTCGCTGATCTGTGTCAAGATCCGCGACTTTTTCGCGTATCTGGACCACAGCATCCGCAATGTATATTAAATCTATATGATCAGGTTTACCAACCTATGTATGGGTTCAAACTTGATATGTGTGTGTATTATAGTGTATATTAAAATATATGATCAGGGTTACCAATCCTGCATTATTGTGTGTGTGTGTATAGAACAGATCTGTCAACATTTTTCTTCGGTGGGAAATTCAAACTATATTATAGTAAATTGTTGACGACGACTTCGATATCAACTCTCTCTCCCCTCCTCTCTCTTTGTCTCTAGACACAGTTGTCATCAGTTTTACATAAGCGTCATGCTACTTATGGATTATTGTAATTAGCGATACTAAAATGTAATCACCAGGAAATATATATTTATCACCTATCCCGTGGCGTCCTTTTTTGACACATGACAGTCATTGACTACGATTTAGAAATTAATATACTGCCAAGTCTGTGTGTGTGTGTGTGTGTGTGTGTGTGTGTGTGGTAAAGTGTTACGCATAAAAAAATCTCCTTGAAATAAGGTATTTTCAAAAGTTTTGTGTACACACACATTGTATAATAATTTTCGTAATTGTAAGATACAACCTGCAAATTATTAAAATGTCTCTCTCACACATTTCTGATTACTATACAAATAATTGGATGCATATTCGAAGATTTCCCTTATTCAAACGATTTGTATGTGTGTACACGAACTTAAATACAGACGATTGTAATTTTAAAAATTCATTTTTTGCATTAAATATATATCGTAAACAATGAAATAATAATATTTCGTCATTGTAAGATTTTAATAAAACAATTATCAGTTTAAATAATAATTTTCATGATTGTAAGATACAACCTACAAATTATTAAAATGTCTCTCTCACACACATTTCTGATTACTATACAAATAATTGCATGCATATTCGAAGGTTTATAACGAAATAAATTAAAATAAACCATAATTTGTTTTAAATAATTAAATATATTTACAACACTGTACACAAACATAAAATATATAGTTTACAAACCGCTATAATACAATTATTGATTAAATATATATATCACAAACATTGTTATATATATAAAATATTAATAATAATATTGTTTTAACTGATTAAATATATATTTACAGCACTGTACACAAACTTAAAATATAGTTTACAAACCGTTATAATACAATTATTCAAAATACATTTTACATTGATTAAATATACATATATCACAAACAAACATTGTTATATAAAATAAATATTAATAATAATTTTTTGACATTGTAAGATTTTAAAATAATAATTTCACGGCTGTAGATACAGTTCACAAGGAAGTTTATCTGTAACATAACAATACAGTCGATATTAGAATCACTGATACGATAATATTCAATTATCACACACACACACACACACACACACACAGTTAGTGGAAAGAATCAAATGCGTTAAGTAAGTAAACTTTTTCAAGTATATGTCATTTTTCATAAGTTAATGTACTTTCAAATAATTTCTAATCAAACCAAACCAAATATTATTCACTGGAAATTTGTAAATACTACTTAGAATCAATGATACATTTATCGCATAAAGGTAATGTACTTTCAAATAATTTCTAATCGAACCAACTATTATTCAACGAAACTTGTAGAATCAATGATACATTTATCATGTACATACAAATTCAATTATTAAAGTGTTAAGTACAGAGAGTTGAAACTACACACACGCACACACATCAATAAATTGTTTGTTAACACGATTGCTACTTACGACGTTAGGACTCAATCTCTACTTGTGTTGTTTGATTTCTCGTCCCTCGATACACTAAATGTAGTTCTTTAGGTTTGATATGTCTGAGCTCCTCATTCGTGAAGACACCTGCATACCTATTGGGAAGATAGACACGATACTGACGGTCGCCATCCTCCAACGTAGCAAGCACAGAGTTCCCATATTTTGTGTCCACATTTGTTAAGACCATGATGGGATATTTTTTATTCACTATCAATTCTGAACATCGTTTGTACTCGATAGCACTTACAGCATTAAACTTTACAAGAAACGACATTATTAGAAGACACTAGTGAACACGTCTGTATCAAACCAGAGAGAACCAAACAATGAAAGAATATTCGTCACAAAAGGACAGTAGAATGTGATAGTGGTGGTGGTGGTGGTAACGTCGGTGTCCCACTTTCATTTGCATGTATGAACATGTCCCACAGACGAAATTAGAGACACCAAAAATATAACAATGTCATTAGGAAAGTCCATTTTCATAAGAAAATAGTCACTGCTTACAGCTGACATACATACATACATACATACATACATACATACATATATTCATAGCTGCATGTATGTACATGTCCACAACAGAATGAGAGAGAGATATAAATGTCATCATTCGCGGTGACCTACTTTCTAAATTTGTTACATTAAAAATGTTTGTGTAAAGCAAAAATCATGAATCATCCATTCCCGAATAGCATGCACCTTATAGTTGGCACAACGGTCAGAAGAATTGAAATGTCTAAGACATTCTGTTCCATGAATTATATACGGTATGTTTTTAGGACAACCAAAGTCATCGAGATTGATGATATTATTGTGTATTATCTTTGATTGCAAAAAACGTTTTTTCTCAAAACCCTTCACAAACACATATTTATATATACGTGTATGTGATGTTAACAATGAAACAAGATTGTCGTATGGTGTCTCTCCTTCGCTCCATCTAAGTCTATGATAATTTGACATTAACCAGTGGTTTGTCCTAACGTATTTGGGATTCGTAACGGATGTAGCAGGCGGTGTCAAAATCCAATGTCTACCAGCAAATCTCAGAACGTCCATGATTGACAGTTCCTTCACAATATATTTTCCGTTGTCGTCGAAAAAGCACTGGAAGTCGATTATAACCGCAGTGTTATCCATAATACTGTAAGACAAAGAAACCACACACATTACAAACTCTATATATGTATATATATATATATATTATGTTTAAACATACAAATATCGTTGTGATATTAATATGTGAACTTACGTTTACAGACGTCTGGACTGAACCACCGAGAGACGTCAACTGACGAAAGAAACAAGTGTTGAGGGGGGTTACTATACATGGAGACAAATTTTTTTAGTAGGTGGGGAGGTGTCGTCGTCGTCGTTCTCCATGTTGATGCGTTGTCGTATCCGATAATGACCGTATGCAAGTGTATCATGACCATTGTCTAATATATAACGCTTATCATCATACGGTGACAACGCTTGCTTATTTACACGCATCGTGTACAGCGTATGATGAGCGCTACGTAAACAAAGCGCACTGGTAGAAAACTGACAATGATCAGTGAGACACTTGCGATACATATCGTGTCGCAGACTCCTCTTAATTGCAACTCGAGGCACACCTTTACATACACGTTTTTGACACTCTTGGATGGGATCTTCGTGGGCCACAAGGAACGAATAACATTTCGCTCGGAGACCCACGAATTCTCTAATAGGACGACCACACGTTTCATCCTTGAACAGGCCGACAACCTTTTTGTTCTTAAGGCTATAACAAGGATGAGACGTAGGGTAATCCGATGTGTCAAAAACGTGTAGGTCCTTCTTCATGTCTGCATACAAGTCTGATGTTTGAATGCTATACATCAGACTGTCTGTATCTGTCATTAATAATTTAACGTTGCGGCCGTACTTGGCGACAGCATAACGATAATGAAAGTCGTACATTATCGTTTTGCTAACGTCAAGCACCGTGAAGCCGACATACACGGGACGGGAAAGAACAATGGATTTTTTACGGAGTGAGAGCCCCACCAGATCGTTCGTATAACGAATCATACGTTTTAGCCTAGGTGTGGAAACTAGTTTTTGAAGCCGTCGTTCATTCGAGACTAGTTCAAAGTCTATATGTTTCCGTACGTTGTCCAGCGACTTACCGTATACGGCGTTGTTCATCAGTTTGAAAAGGTCTTTTTCAAAGCTGTTGACGGCTGTTTGCCTCTTGCGGGTGTTGAAATCGATAAACGGTTTCAACCAAGCGCTTTGCTTAAAACACAACACCCTATGAGTCGCTTTCAGCTCTAAGCCAAGACTTAAATACAATTTCAAATTTCGATAATGGAGAACGTAATTTTGTTTGTCCTCCAAAGTTGTTAACAACTTCTCTACGGATGACCCTGATTCGTTATACGATGATCTGTATATACTCTCGTGTAAACGTTTGGAAAAGGGAGAAAGGATATCGGGTGTTACGTGCTGGCGCACAGGTGCAAGTGGGTAGTCGGAATGCAGGTCGTGTAAGGTATCGGGATAGTGTAGGTCGACTTCGAGGATGTACCCGATGTCGGAATCATCACTCACATTACGTACGTCCAAGGACTCGATTTCGTTACGATCGAGCCATCGGAAGTCTGCGTAAGGGAGTGGTTGCGACATGGCTGCACCGTATAAATTATTACAGTCTGTATACAGAATGAAGGAGGTCGGTTTCGATACATCGTACTGATCTGGAATCAGAGGATTGTTAGCGACTGCGTGACGGTTGGATATCATCGCGCAGCCTCCGCGGACCCCAGACTCAAGGAACAGATGCAGATTTATCTCTGTTAACAGCTCTAATTCGACCCCTGTCATTTTTAGCATCGCGTTCCAAGCGAGTCCGGGAAGCGAGTAAAAATGACACGGGTCCAAGCAGTAATCGCGTAAGGCCATGTCTCGGAAACTTTTAAAGACATCGGCCAGCAGCATTACGTCTGTCAACAAATACAAATCGTGGTAATCTCCAAACGTACGCAGATTGAATGCACTCCACACGTTTTGTGCGTGCTCGTAATCTGCGTCCGAAATAGCCGATTCCAACAACCGGTTATCAAAGTGTTCACGAGCAGGTAGACTTGATTCGTTGAACCGATCAATGCTGTCAACGTACTCGTAAGGGTATACTCCCTTGCGTACGAGCAGATTGGTCTGTTCGTCGAAACCCCGTCTAAGCATTTCCTCTCTGAGCAAAGGAAATTGGCTCCCGGACGTGGACAGATTGGTAACGAGTGTGTCCAGAGAGCGATTAAGAAATTGAAAGGAGTCTACGAAACGCAAGGGACCCAGGGAGAACGACACGTAACGCTCACTGGATGTTGGAATGCAGGATACGTGTTGGTCCTTATATTTTCCTAAACCCTGCATTAAATGGTGACAGTCGTAGCCACGAAGGTTGTGAAAGAAGGCGGGGATATGACGAGGCATCTTGTAGCTTAGATTACAGCTATTGTGGGCTGCTCCCAAGAATTTCCCCGTAAGATGACAATGATTGCGTACCTTGTCATCGTCTGTCAAAGGGCGCTCACACAAATGACAAACGGTGGCGTTAGTGAACGCAACATTGTCATCATCGGACATAATTATTTGTACGTTATGTCGTACTACCTTCATCATATCCTCGGCGTCTTTCATCAACCACGAGAAGAAAGTGTCTACGACGTTTTCACCTCGATAAACTTTAGCCTCTCTCCAGAGTCTGTGTGTATGATCGACGATAGCATAGGAGAAACCTGACGGAATATGCATCGCTTCGTATGATGTGGACGATACAGGAGGAGAAGTTATTTTCTGACGGGCACCTTTGCTATCAACTGAGTAGAATTCGCCTAACTCGTGCACTGTCGTCGGGACGTTGTTACCAGGTGAACACGATTGAAGCGGAGTGATAAGGGACTCAAAGTCGGCGTAGACGGTAAAGGGTACTTTAAGACAGTGCGCGTAATTTTTAAATGACATAAACTTCTCCTCCTCTGTGGGCATTTTGGTTTTCTGCTCGCCGTGAGGTGTGCAGTAGGGGAGATGATCGGACAGACCATGTTCTGTGGAGAAACGATGCAGGCAGTAGTCGCAGTAAAATGATTTATGTTCGAATTTTGTTAGGGATGATAACAATCTACTCATGTTACTGATAAGACAGTAATGTTTTCGGCTATTTGTATCGGACAGAAGTAAAAGATTAACATGATGTAATCTGTCCTTATTGGGGGTAATTCTTAACGGATAAACCTCATTTTTTGATTCGTTTCTGATATTGTCGTCTATATCATAGCCGAAAACGTTTATAGAAATATTGGGATTCTGTGTTTCAAATTTAGAAAGTGAGTTTATAGAAACAGGGTACTCGATACCGGACATATTTATTGTGTTTTTGAATAAGATGTAGTTTGAAACAAATTCTTTATGCTTTTGTTGAGGGTGTATGTGGGCTAGTACGGACCATAGAAAACACATTTCATCTTGGGAGTTATTGATGTTGACTACTGCCTTGGTGAGTGCAAGTTTTCGCGGGGTTGGAAGGTAGGAGGATGCTGCTAGAGGCCGGTACCGTCCAACAACTAGTTCCAGCTTCAGTACAGCATCCACCGACCATCCGCTCCCGTCACGGGTAAAATTGGATATGCTATTCATGATTTTATCGTAGGATTCATCGAGTAGACAGTTCAACTCGTCGTTGTCGTCCGTGAGCAACGTACGACAACGTCCGTGGAAGACAGCGTCTTTGGTTACCACTTTTTCTTCGCCGCTGTCACCATCTAACACAGTTTTAGTGAAACGTATCCTGCACGCAATATGCCATTTGATACTGCGTAAACGTGCTTGTTCTGCCAGAATATCCTTCCACAATAAAGGTCGCACCTCGGTCATTATCGGTACTATATCTTGATCTTCTTCTTCTGTGTACACAGGCAGGTAATTAAAAGTTGTGAGACATCCTCTAATACTACTGTTTCGCACAATATAAAATCGTGTCATATCTGAAACAATAGAAACACATGTATTAGCTAATAGGAATGATGAATAACACACACAAATTCATGTTTGTGGTAAATAAATAGATAGTACACGTTAGTAATACGTTAGTTTATTGCAAACTGTGAAGATGGCAGCTACTCATGATTTTAGCATTGAAAGTGAAAGAAGAAAATCGTTCAAGTATTGGGAAGTGACGTTTGTCAGTCCCGACGAGTTAGCGTTTGCCGGGTTTTACTACTATCCGCTAAATTATGATGTTTGTGGACATAGTATGTCATTCATAGACGATAGAGTTAAATGCTTTTGTTGCGGAATTGAATTAGTTCATTGGAGAGAAGGTGACATACCTATGGTGGAAAATGAAAAATTTTCTCCGTCATGTCAATTTCTAAACGATGTCAAGAGACAGTACATTGGGGAGAAGGTGACAAACCTATGTCAGAACATAAAAAATTTTCTCCGTCATATCAATTTCTAAACAACGTCAAGAGACTATCTTATACATGTTAATTCATATCAAACAAATTTGGTTTGCTGCATAATTATAGAGAGAGACAATTGGTATTTAAAAAAATTTTTACCTTGTTGAGGATGTCCCTGTTCCTGCTGATGTTCTGGATTCTGCTGAAGGTCAGACATGGTAATATTCAGACGTGAGAGTGAATACTGAAAAACAAAGAAACTGTTATAACGCTGGTATTATGTTAGTGTATCTTAAACGCTTTATATCTCACAAAGTAAATTAGAATATCAATTTGTAACATACAATTTGTAGCACAGTAGTGTTCAGCAACACGAACGATTGTGAAGTTCACCGGTTATATATTGTGATGGCAGCGGTATGCGAACATCTGCTCTCCGGTACCAGCGGTGGACACAGCGAGCCAATCAGACATCAGCAGCCACCGAGACGTAACCAACTTCGTGTTCGGAGCTAGCCAATCAGCGATGCCAGTTAGTTAATAAAACCTGAGCCGACAGAAAATTTTGAAAGTTCCGCGTCAGCGATGGATTTCGCTGGGTCGGCAGCTGACTCTACAACCAGTGTCGGAAGAAGAGGAGGACTGCAGTACGCCGTGAACAGCAGGCGCAGCCGCCGAACATCTCAGCGCGGCACTACCAACATCGCCGTTCTCACAACTCGGTCCTTTTTAGGACCACCAAAAACACTAGAGTGTACGATTGGTGGCAGTTGTCATGCGGCAAGCCTTTTGTCCGATGAAACCTTCCACAGTTGAAACCTGCTCTACAAAACGCTTCACACGAAGCGTTATGTTAAGAGAGAGAGAGAACGCGCATGTAAGTAGTTGACAACACACACGCACACATAGTTAATATTTGTTAATTATTTAATACAATGAAAAATGAAGTCAACGTTTTGACGATGAGTGAGAGAGAGAGAGAGAGAGCGGGCGTTGTAAGTACGTACACAGTTAATATTTGTCGAATATATATAAACTTTACGAGTACGTTGACAGCATTGATCGGTTCAACGAATCAAGTCTACCTGCTCGTGAACACTTTGATAACCGGTTGTTGGAATCGGCTATTTCGGACGCAGATTACGAGCACGCACAAAACGTGTGGAGTGCATTCAATCTGCGTACGTTTGGAGATTACCACGATTTGTATTTGTTGACAGACGTAATGCTGCTGGCCGATGTCTTTGAAAGTTTCCGAGACATGGCCTTACGCGATTACTGCTTGGACCCGTGTCATTTTTACTCGCTTCCCGGACTCGCTTGGAACGCGATGCTAAAAATGACAGGGGTCGAATTAGAGCTGTTAACAGAGATAAATCTGCATCTGTTCCTTGAGTCTGGGGTCCGCGGAGGCTGCGCGATGATATCCAACCGTCACGCAGTCGCTAACAATCCTCTGATTCCAGATCAGTACGATGTATCGAAACCGACCTCCTTCATTCTGTATACAGACTGTAATAATTTATACGGTGCAGCCATGTCGCAACCACTCCCTTACGCAGACTTCCGATGGCTCGATCGTAACGAAATCGAGTCCTTGGACGTACGTAATGTGAGTGATGATTCCGACATCGGGTACATCCTCGAAGTCGATCTACACTATCCCGATACCTTACACGACCTGCATTCCGACTACCCACTTGCACCTGTGCGCCAGCACGTAACACCCGATATCCTTTCTCCCTTTTCCAAACGTTTACACGAGAGTATATACAGATCATCGTATAACGAATCAGGGTCATCCGTAGAGAAGTTGTTAACAACTTTGGAGGACAAACAAAATTACGTTCTCCATTATCGAAATTTGAAATTGTATTTAAGTCTTGGCTTAGAGCTGAAAGCGACTCATAGGGTGTTGTGTTTTAAGCAAAGCGCTTGGTTGAAACCGTTTATCGATTTCAACACCCGCAAGAGGCAAACAGCCGTCAACAGCTTTGAAAAAGACCTTTTCAAACTGATGAACAACGCCGTATACGGTAAGTCGCTGGACAACGTACGGAAACATATAGACTTTGAACTAGTCTCGAATGAACGACGGCTTCAAAAACTAGTTTCCACACCTAGGCTAAAACGTATGATTCGTTATACGAACGATCTGGTGGGGCTCTCACTCCGTAAAAAATCCATTGTTCTTTCCCGTCCCGTGTATGTCGGCTTCACGGTGCTTGACGTTAGCAAAACGATAATGTACGACTTTCATTATCGTTATGCTGTCGCCAAGTACGGCCGCAACGTTAAATTATTAATGACAGATACAGACAGTCTGATGTATAGCATTCAAACATCAGACTTGTATGCAGACATGAAGAAGGACCTACACGTTTTTGACACATCGGATTACCCTACGTCTCATCCTTGTTATAGCCTTAAGAACAAAAAGGTTGTCGGCCTGTTCAAGGATGAAACGTGTGGTCGTCCTATTAGAGAATTCGTGGGTCTCCGAGCGAAATGTTATTCGTTCCTTGTGGCCCACGAAGATCCCATCCAAGAGTGTCAAAAACGTGTATGTAAAGGTGTGCCTCGAGTTGCAATTAAGAGGAGTCTGCGACACGATATGTATCGCAAGTGTCTCACTGATCATTGTCAGTTTTCTACCAGTGCGCTTTGTTTACGTAGCGCTCATCATACGCTGTACACGATGCGTGTAAATAAGCAAGCGTTGTCACCGTATGATGATAAGCGTTATATATTAGACAATGGTCATGATACACTTGCATACGGTCATTATCGGATACGACAACGCATCAACATGGAGAACGACGACGACGACACCTCCCCACCTACTAAAAAAATTTGTCTCCATGTATAGTAACCCCCCTCAACACTTGTTTCTTTCGTCAGTTGACGTCTCTCGGTGGTTCAGTCCAGACGTCTGTAAACGTAAGTTCACATATTAATATCACAACGATATTTGTATGTTTAAACATAATATATATATATATATACATATATAGAGTTTGTAATGTGTGTGGTTTCTTTGTCTTACAGTATTATGGATAACACTGCGGTTATAATCGACTTCCAGTGCTTTTTCGACGACAACGGAAAATATATTGTGAAGGAACTGTCAATCATGGACGTTCTGAGATTTGCTGGTAGACATTGGATTTTGACACCGCCTGCTACATCCGTTACGAATCCCAAATACGTTAGGACAAACCACTGGTTAATGTCAAATTATCATAGACTTAGATGGAGCGAAGGAGAGACACCATACGACAATCTTGTTTCATTGTTAACATCACATACACGTATATATAAATATGTGTTTGTGAAGGGTTTTGAGAAAAAACGTTTTTTGCAATCAAAGATAATACACAATAATATCATCAATCTCGATGACTTTGGTTGTCCTAAAAACATACCGTATATAATTCATGGAACAGAATGTCTTAGACATTTCAATTCTTCTGACCGTTGTGCCAACTATAAGGTGCATGCTATTCGGGAATGGATGATTCATGATTTTTGCTTTACACAAACATTTTTAATGTAACAAATTTAGAAAGTAGGTCACCGCGAATGATGACATTTATATCTCTCTCTCATTCTGTTGTGGACATGTACATACATGCATAGCTGTAAGCAGTGACTATTTTCTTATGAAAATGGACTTTCCTAATGACATTGTTATATTTTTGGTGTCTCTAATTTCGTCTGTGGGACATGTTCATACATGCAAATGAAAGTGGGACACCGACGTTACCACCACCACCACCACTATCACATTCTACTGTCCTTTTGTGACGAATATTCTTTCATTGTTTGGTTCTCTCTGGTTTGATACAGACGTGTTCACTAGTGTCTTCTAATAATGTCGTTTCTTGTAAAGTTTAATGCTGTAAGTGCTATCGAGTACAAACGATGTTCAGAATTGATAGTGAATAAAAAATATCCCATCATGGTCTTAACAAATGTGGACACAAAATATGGGAACTCTGTGCTTGCTACGTTGGAGGATGGCGACCGTCAGTATCGTGTCTATCTTCCCAATAGGTATGCAGGTGTCTTCACGAATGAGGAGCTCAGACATATCAAACCTAAAGAACTACATTTAGTGTATCGAGGGACGAGAAATCAAACAACACAAGTAGAGATTGAGTCCTAACGTCGTAAGTAGCAATCGTGTTAACAAACAATTTATTGATGTGTGTGCGTGTGTGTAGTTTCAACTCTCTGTACTTAACACTTTAATAATTGAATTTGTATGTACATGATAAATGTATCATTGATTCTACAAGTTTCGTTGAATAATAGTTGGTTCGATTAGAAATTATTTGAAAGTACATTACCTTTATGCGATAAATGTATCATTGATTCTAAGTAGTATTTACAAATTTCCAGTGAATAATATTTGGTTTGGTTTGATTAGAAATTATTTGAAAGTACATTAACTTATGAAAAATGACATATACTTGAAAAAGTTTACTTACTTAACGCATTTGATTCTTTCCACTAACTGTGTGTGTGTGTGTGTGTGTGTGTGTGTGATAATTGAATATTATCGTATCAGTGATTCTAATATCGACTGTATTGTTATGTTACAGATAAACTTCCTTGTGAACTGTATCTACAGCCGTGAAATTATTATTTTAAAATCTTACAATGTCAAAAAATTATTATTAATATTTATTTTATATAACAATGTTTGTTTGTGATATATGTATATTTAATCAATGTAAAATGTATTTTGAATAATTGTATTATAACGGTTTGTAAACTATATTTTAAGTTTGTGTACAGTGCTGTAAATATATATTTAATCAGTTAAAACAATATTATTATTAATATTTTATATATATATAACAATGTTTGTGATATATATATTTAATCAATAATTGTATTATAGCGGTTTGTAAACTATATATTTTATGTTTGTGTACAGTGTTGTAAATATATTTAATTATTTAAAACAAATTATGGTTTATTTTAATTTATTTCGTTATAAACCTTTGAATATGCATGCAATTATTTGTATAGTAATCAGAAATGTGTGTGAGAGAGACATTTTAATAATTTGTAGGTTGTATCTTACAATCATGAAAATTATTATTTAAACTGATAATTGTTTTATTAAAATCTTACAATGACGAAATATTATTATTTCATTGTTTACGATATATATTTAATGCAAAAAATGAATTTTTAAAATTACAATCGTCTGTATTTAAGTTCGTGTACACACATACAAATCGTTTGAATAAGGGAAATCTTCGAATATGCATCCAATTATTTGTATAGTAATCAGAAATGTGTGAGAGAGACATTTTAATAATTTGCAGGTTGTATCTTACAATTACGAAAATTATTATACAATGTGTGTGTACACAAAACTTTTGAAAATACCTTATTTCAAGGAGATTTTTTTATGCGTAACACTTTACCACACACACACACACACACACACACACACACACACAGACTTGGCAGTATATTAATTTCTAAATCGTAGTCAATGACTGTCATGTGTCAAAAAAGGACGCCACGGGATAGGTGATAAATATATATTTCCTGGTGATTACATTTTAGTATCGCTAATTACAATAATCCATAAGTAGCATGACGCTTATGTAAAACTGATGACAACTGTGTCTAGAGACAAAGAGAGAGGAGGGGAGAGAGAGTTGATATCGAAGTCGTCGTCAACAATTTACTATAATATAGTTTGAATTTCCCACCGAAGAAAAATGTTGACAGATCTGTTCTATACACACACACACAATAATGCAGGATTGGTAACCCTGATCATATATTTTAATATACACTATAATACACACACATATCAAGTTTGAACCCATACATAGGTTGGTAAACCTGATCATATAGATTTAATATACATTGCGGATGCTGTGGTCCAGATACGCGAAAAAGTCGCGGATCTTGACACAGATCAGCGAAAAAGTCGCGGATGCTGTGGTCCAGTAGAAAGTGAAAGTGATCTAGGCTCGCGAAAGGCGGCATATATTCACGGATATGCAAATCAATTTAATTAAAAAAATAAAAATATCAAATAAAAAAAATAAAATTTGGGAACGGCGGCATCTCTTTGATCTAGGCTCGCGAAAGGCTGCATATATTTGAACTTGGCGCGCGAAATTTTATTGGTGGAAATTCGCGGATGCTGCAGGTCCAGCTGATTGAAAGTGAAAGTGATCTAGGCTCGCGAAAGGCGGCATATATTCGCGGATATACAAATCAATTTAATTAAAAAAATAAAAATATCAAATTAAAAAAATTTATTCGCGGAAATTCGCGGTCCAGTAGAAAGTGAAAGTGATTTAGGCTCGCGAAAGACGGCATATAAAAAATTATATTCGCGGAAATTAGAAAGTGAAAGTGATTTAGGCTCGCGAAAGGCTGCATATATTCGCGGATATGCAAATCAATTTAATTAAAAAAATAAAAATATCAAATTAAAAAAAAATAAAAAAATTTATTCGCGGAAATTCGCGGTCCTTTGGGATGCTGTGGTCCAGCGGTGGTGGGGAGAGCGTGGGAAAAAATCTTGGACCGTGGGAACGGCGGCATCTCTTTGATCTAGACCGTGGGAACGGCGGCATCCTTTGTTGGTCAGAACCGGTATTTTCCCTCTACTGTGATAATTTTTGGACTTCTATTAAGGAAAACAGACGCAGATGACAATCCATTCAGTGTAACAAAAGTAAGAAATAATCCTGGTGTATATTTCGAGAAAATTGGAAATTAATTAGGTATATAGATATTAATAATTATTTACAACGATTAGAAAATGTCAGAAACAGATATAATAAGCTTAAGAGATTTTGTACTAGAGAATACTCTGATTATTGTAGTAAAGTAAGTATTGCTATGCAAAAGACTATGAATGACATTAAAAAAAGTGTAACCAGTTAAAAATGCAATTAGGACATAACGAACCAAAGGATCGTAGATTTAAAAGAGGTATGTTTGACACTATAGGTGAAGCAGCGAAACTTTTATTTGGGACTATGGATCATGACGATGCCATGTATTATGATGACAAAATTAAAGAGGTTAGCTACAATCAGTATGAGCTATCAAAATTAGAAAGAGAACAAGCCGCTGTCAAGATTTCAACCATTAAGACTATTAATAAAACAATTAATGATGCGAATATTAATCAAGGTAAAATCATAGAAAGCTTTGATAAAATTATTGATTTTCAAAATTTGACTCGAAAGTATTAAATGAAAAACTTAATAATATAACTTTTCAGGCAGCAATAACTGAATATGTGGAATATATCCACATTGAAGCTATTCAATTAGAAATTGATGTTAAAGAATTGTTACAAGCTATTACCGATGCTAGACAAGGAGAAGTTCACTCCTCTGTTATTAATTTAAAAACTCTAAAATATGAATTAGAATCTATTAGAGGAAAATTACCTGCAGGACTGTCATTTCCTCTTGCGGTGAATGATGCAATATTCACTTATTCTTAGACTTATTTTCTATTTGTGTGTATGTAAAGGACAATAAGTGTATGTATTCGTTATTCCTTTGATTAACCATTTATTATTTGAATTGTATAAGGTATCACCATTACCAAAATATTTAAAAAATAATGAATACCTATTCATTCAACCCAAAACTGAATACTTGGGTATAGACGATGTTAAACAATATTTTATTTATTTAAAATCAGACGAATTGAATAATTGTAAAAAATTAAAAAATGATGTATTTGTTTGTCAACAAATGAATCCTATTTATCAAGTACATTTACATGAATCTTGTGAAGTAAAACTGTTTAAAAGTGATTATGATGCAAAGAGTTGCGATCAGAGAATAACTAGAATTAATAATCCTTTATGGCAGAGAATGATGAAATCAAACTCATGGCTTTATGTTTTACCAGAGGATGAGACATTGACAATTAGTTGTAAATTGGCTGGTATGCCATCCATTATACATTCAGTACAATTAAGTAATGTGGGAATTTTTAATTTAGCACCAACGTGCAGAGCGTATGGCTCAGGTATAATGTTATTGTCAAATACTAAATATGAAAGTAATGGTACAATACCAATTATCCCACCTGTGGATATAGAAATTGACTGTTGTGATGAATTGGATAGTGTAGTTAAAGATGATGTTAAACTACCTACGTTAAAATTACCAAAGTATTTGAAAACGGTGGCAATGCATGCTGACGATTTAGATGCAGCCAGTTACAGATTAAATGAAATTAGAAAAGCTATTGAGGAAGAGAATATGCATGAAATTTACAAGTCAAAGGTAACGCATCATTCAGTAATGATGTATATAATCTGTGGGTTAATAACAACAGGAATTTTATACTATGTATATAAAAGATTTTGTTCAAAATGGTTGTTACCATTGTTTGGTAGATGTTGTAGTAAAAGGTTAGAAGAGAAGTTTGAGGAATCTTTTAAACAGGTACAAACATTAAGTACCAAACCAATTGTAGTAAAGCACTACCAGTATGGAGCGTCAGTTCATGTATAAGATAAGATGAGAGAATAAGAGGAGAGAGTCCAACAAACGGTTGTACTCAGCTAGAGGATGAAATTGTAGAACTAAAAGAGTTTGAAAAGAAACTACGACCAAGGTCGAAAAGAACATAATAATGGAAAAATTGATGTAGTATCAAGTAAAGTCATACGGTGAAAGTACAGTAAGATGTAAATAGAATTGTTTGTGTTGTTATTAGTGTGAACAGTTCAGTAGTGATAGTAATGTATCATTGTAGGAATTTAAAATTTATAAAAATTATGTAATCACTTATAAAATTAGGCAAGATATTTGAATTGTAATAGTAGTTTAGTATTAAGCATTAAGCATTGTGTAGCTTAAAGCTTAAAATAAGGGGGAAGGTGTTGTAATTGTCAATTGTACTTACTGTACTTGTAGCATAATTGTTACTTAGAAGTGAGAATATAAGAAATTCTTAGTTGTGTGGAGAAACGGAGACAGGTGTCAGGTGTGTATACGAGACTGTAGCATATGTTTTGAACATAAAAATAGTTTTAGGGAATTTTCCCAGGGTTGTGAATGGTACCTCACCCTCTTTCTCAATAATGTCCAGGAAGTGATAATCGTAGGAAATCTGGCGAGACACATCAGATAAGAATTAATGGTGACAAGGTCTAGACAGGAAATATAAAATGTCACACAAAGTTGATATCCTTTTGGGGGAGTCAAGTAATGGGTCACAAGTGTGAACCCAGGTGTACTCCGTGTGAACATTGGTGAAAGCAGGTGTTTTATTCCGTGAGAACTTTTAATCTAAAGTAGTAAAACACCCCCAAATCGTGACGTAGGGTTACGTGATAATCTATTTGACGAATAATAGAAAGTCTTATAAAAATTGTATGAAACTACCCTTACTTCAACTAGTTTTAGCCTATCATAGTTAAGATTTTAGAATTAAGAGGAGGGAACAGTCCCACCACTAAAACTAAGTGTTACACCCACGATGATGTACTATAAAAACTCTAGCATTCGCTGGAGAAGACAGATCTAATTGTGCAAGCGGTCCAAGAGAACTTACTCATCTTTTCTCATTTTTATTTTGACATTGATCTGTGTTGGAAGGTGTTCTTAGAGAGCCGAAAAACCAGATGTTGTCAATAGTTTGTTTTTGTAATTTTTGAAGTAACTAAAAGTAGTTACATTAATTTGTGAACTAAGTACTAGTAACTGAAGGTACTTAGAGTTTAAAAGAGTAACTGAATTAACTGACTTATAGTTTGTCTAGAAGAGTTGTATAAAGTAACTTGTCAAAGTTCGTTTGTATTTTGCTAATCACAATAAATTGCCTTCAAGAAGAACGGTTCATTCTAATGATTCAACTTCACCTCCGGAAACACGTCAAACAAACAGTTGTAGCTTAGCAGCCACTAATAGGTTACAACAACGGAATAAGTCACTTGTATTCATACCAAACCAGGTCCATAAATATCTCAGCCATGAGATTCTACGTAGCTCAAATACTATTCCCTGTAGTATGGGCTCCAATAAGTTCAATCTATGTCCATTTCTCATGAGGTGTCTCAGATACTGAAGCTTTCTTATCTTCACTGTGTTAATAACTTCCCTTTCTTTATCTTTCTAAGAACTTCAACATTAGTATTAATTGCTGTCCATGAAATGCTCAGTACTCTACGTTAAAGCCACATTTCGAAAGATTCCTATTTTTTAGTTGTGGTTTCAGTCAAAGTCCAAGATTCTACACCATAGAAAAGGACCGAGAATACGTAGCAGCGTACAATTATCTACTTTATGTTTATTGTTTTTCGTGGCATTAGAATAAACTGCTCATTCTAGTGTACACTACTCTTGCCTTTTCAATTCTGCTCTTTATTTCTTGAGAGTGGTCCCATTGTTCATTGACTATAGTAACAAGATATGTAAATTTGCTTACACGTACAACTGGCCTTTGGTTTATATTAAGAGTACAGTTTGTACACTTGTTCTTAGATACAATCATTAGCTTTGTTTTATTAACATTGATGTCTAGACCATATCTACGGCTACTTTCTGTCACTCTATTCATTAGTTGTTGCATTTCTGTCACCTCTAAGCTATCTGCGAATATGACTGCATCATCCGCATAACGTATGATATTTATTCTTTCACCGTTCAGAGAGATTCCCACATCACATTCATTTAAAGCTTCTCTGAAAATACCTTTCGAGTTGATGTTGAATAAAAGTGGAGATAGTATACATCCTTTTCTTACTCCACGCAGAATCTGTATCTCTTCAGTTCTCTCTTTATCTACTATAACGACTGCAGATTGGTTCCAATACAGTGTAGTTATTATCCGTAGGTCTTATTTGTAGTACTACTATTAGCAAATGTGTGAGTATAATATGTATCTCGTAAAATTATGTAGCCAACTGTATTCATGTATATTAACAAGCTTTATGCACCACTTAAAATGTAAAATTTATTTTATTTCAGAAGCATTTATTGAATTTTGATCTTTTAGAAATATCCCTTTACGCAGAGTTATATAGTTTTGTTCATTTTAGGCACTAAAACAAGGATGACATTTAGCGATTAATTTTAGCCTTTTGATAGCTGTTAATCATAAAATGCGTCTATAGTTAAGTTTATATAGTTTCGCACATGTTAATTTACTAGATTTCATGACCCGTTTTCTCAAACACTAATTAACTGAACTGTTTGAAACTTTTACCATTGATTGATTGGCCCTCAGTAGATTGGCACTTTAACACCGGGGTTTTAGGATATGCTTACGTTGAGCCATTTTGATCCAATGCAATGTTTACTACTTCAAAAAAATCGCATATTATAATTTTTTATCGTCACAGGCACATTGTATCAATAAATCTCTGTGTCAAAAATTGTACCATTTTGCCCTACACATGTACAGAAAATTGAAGCTTTATATCTTTAGTAGTTTTAGAGATAAAGTGTCTTTGTGCAAAGAATACAAATTTTCGAGAAACAGCAATTGAAGATTAATCATCAATATAATGAATTTGTGTGCTTTACCTAATAAAGTCCTGCCGCATATAAAGGTTTATCTGGGTCTTCTGCAGCTTGAGATTCTTCTTCAAGCTTCCTTTTTGCCATTGCTCTCTTCTTCCGGGCTTCTTTCTGTAGTTCTACAGTTGCTTGTTCAGCTCTCCGCACTCGTTTCATATCAATACCCAACATAATTTCTACACAGTTATTTCCTACTGACATGCCTAGTTGTTTCAACACTAAGCGCCTGGTTAAGTAACATCTATTAAAGCATGAAACTGCATCATAAACGCCAGAATTCAATGTTTGTAGGGAAACAAAAACAGTGTTAGGAGTGCGCGACCAAATTATGTTGATTACCGACTCATTGGGTTTTTTAACTTTTACCATGAAGTTTAAAAGTTCTGGGTTAGCTAGGTCTCTACATATAGGTTTAAGCTCATCCATATGTGTAGTATAAATACAAAGAGAAATAAGAATGAAAAACAGTAGTTCTGCGTAGTATAACAAACCAAAATATGCATAAGCTCGAATCGGGGATATAATATTTAACTAAGTTTAAATCCCTGACATCATCACCTAAAAAAAGTCATAAAAAAGTTTTTAGTTTTCCGATTAATTTAAAATTATTATCAAATGAAAGCAGACATTTCACACAATATTTTGGAAAAAAATAATAAATATTGAATTTCTTGAGCAAAGTGCCTTAATGTCTTAATAGCAAGTTTCTTCTTGCCTAATTATCCTCCCCTGATATATATATATATTCTTGGAAGGCTCTTTTAATTTTACCTTGTAGCATGACGTCACTCACTTTCTCCACTACATATAAATACTTTGATTTCTATATAGGCTACTAATTTAAAAAATCCTCTATGCACATTCATCTGATAGCTCTCACTACAAACGAGGTATAATTTATTTTTTTTATCGTCATCAATGACAATATGATCGTCTGCGAACAGAAGCGTGTGGAGACTCTGCTTTTACGTAGAGACAATGATAGCATACGGGGCAATAAGTGTTAGTACCACATCGTTACCTGGGGATAGCGCGACTTTTATTGGAAAAGCTGTAAAAGAATATGGCGTTGAAATTTTGTGTGCTTCAATACCTCTTAGCGCTCTACAGATTAAAATGATATAATCAAATCACATCGTTAATATTCACTAAAAATAATTGCAAACCTACATAAAAGATCAATCTCAATTTTGACTTTTGTAAAAAAAATATTTGGAATATAAAACTATTATATTTAAATTATCTGCCGGGCTGTTTGGCCGTGGTCCAAGGTTTTCATTAAAACTAAACGTTTCAGCAGCACCACTGGCTGCCACCTTAAGTGGGTGTAATCATGTTAAACCTAACGCGGGGTGTCGTACGTCAGGCCCACAGTACTGTTGTAACCCCTCTTTCCTTTTATGTCTTTTATGTGTATAAAACAAACTTCTTTTTATTTAATTTTTTTTTTGAAAGAGAAGTCACAAGTTAATTAGAACTAGGCCGGAGCCTAGAGAAGCCAAAATTGTGCTGGGTCCAGTATGACGGGACTTGCAATGAAACTCGGCTGTAATATAACAATAACAGTTTTTATTGTATCCCATCATTCGCTACATGTAGATGAAACTTTATCACATAATTATCACAAATAAATCACAAATATATCATAAATAAATAAGCCCCATGTTTTAATAGTGTGAAAAGACAAGGTCTGTATATCAGTACAAGTATTTATATATATATATATATATATATATATATATATATATATATGTGTGTATAGAATGATGTTCAGTAAATATATAATTCTCCCCCACTTTGTGACTAGCTTAACATAGACAGAAACATAACAACATGTACAGAAACATAAAGGCACATATACTCACAATTATACACAAATATTCTAAACACGAATGCCCCTGGAATACACCTGCTTTGCAGGCAGTGTTACTACCATGCCCAGAAACCAGCAGTGATAAATGTTCGCCCATCAGTCACCGTCATTCATCAGTTTCTATTAATCTAAATAAATGCGAAAACCCCAGAAAGGATGATAATCACTCATGACCCATAAGCAAGACCGGACCGCCCATATGTATAGAATTCCACAGATAATTGCCCCATCATGAGCATATGAAACTTTAAGTTCCTTCAACAGCATTAAATAAAAATTAAAAAGGAAACTACATCACCTGATTTTAAGTAATTGTTATACGGTTCTAAAATGTTAATTTGTTTTACAAATTCAGAAGGATTCAATTAATCAGTATATACTTTACAAGTAGGAAAATTAATCAGTAGTTGCTTTACAAATTAAAAAAAAATTAAACAGTATATGTTTTACAAGTAAAAAAATTAATCAGTAGAGACCTTGGAAGGTACAAAATTAATTAGTATATGCCCAGAAAAAATGTGCAAATTCTTTTCTATTAAAAGCCGACTGGCTATATATATATATATATATATATATATATATATATATATAAAATGAATTTACCATAAGGACGGTTGTGCCCTAGCAGCTGTGGGAGCGCGCCAGCATGCGCTTAACCAAGTTGGACAGGAATCATACCTGCCTTAAACTGTATCAACATGTGCCAGGCAAAAACTATGTCCCTTTTTATACCCCCCAGAAAACAGCCCAAAAGGAAACAAAAACACCCCAGCCCTTAAATGTTAAACCCAAGGTGAATTTAATATCAACTCCATTCTGTTCCAGCCGGAACAGAATTCCTAACATGTCATATAAATTTTGTAGAGAGTAAGATGATGACTATATGCAATCTGTGAAAATGTCTAAGTGCACTAAATATCTCTAGCACGCTCCCCCAGTGCAGCACACAATTACAAGCATTGTACTTAGTGTTAGGTAATTCAGTTATTAAAGTGTTCCTTGAAATTAACTCATAATGTTTAGAATGATGTTCAGCTGACACCCTCTATAGCAGACTGTCTGGTCACGTGGGCACATGGATTCAAAAGATTTTTACGGTAAAACAGGTGCACTGCCGGCCAGGCCCCAAAAGGAAAATAAAAGAGTGCATATCACCTTAATTGTGCTGACTAAGTGTTACATCTTGATCTGGTCACCGACTCCTTCTCCGAACAGGATCGTTTCTAAAGGTCCATGGCTGATGAGGATGGAGGTCAATCAGCGAGGCCAAATCTCCGTCTTAATCGAGAACCCTGTTAATTCATAAAAATTAGAAAGATGTTCACAAAAAATGTACACCCAAGTTCAGGTAATTAACCTCAGAACGGGCCTTCAACCAACTCAAGATAAAAGCACAAAGTTGCGGTAATAAAGTCTTTGCAAACTGCTTAAAGAGTAGAAAAAAGTCTGCCATGGAATAATTAATTCCAACAATAAAAGATTTTATCAAAAGGCGTAGTGTAAAAGTCATCCGCACACTCTCAACACGCATCGACAGAAAGCAACAGGTTAGCTGGCCACGTGGTGACACCATTATTGCAATTTGCCCAAACTGATTAACTTCAAGGCATTCACAGTATTAAGAATGTTTCAATATTAATAATGTTTGCTCTACGGGTGTTCTCACAAGTTATTTTTACTGCAAAGTTAATTAACGAGAGTCACACAAGCGATCTGATGCATGTCTGAGCACACTTCCATTCCATAACTACGTACTAACTTTAGCTTCGATTTTATATAACATTCTATACATTTACCATGACAATGACAATTACAGTGACTCTTACAATATTATACTAATAATGAAAGAACATGGGCTATATACTGAACATTAAGTAATTTCTTTAATATAGAAACTGTCGGATCGCACCCACATGCATACGTCTTTTTCATACGGTCTGCATACATTTTGTTATTAATTATTTATTTAATTTTAATTATTTTTAACGTATACAATAATACAATCTCTTACCGGGAGTCTCGTAAGTTTCAGCCTGCCATAAGAGTGGAAGAAATAACTGCGCAGTAAACTATTCGGTTTCCGGAGTCGATGTTTCTCTGAGCCGGGCGGTGAACTGAATACAGCTGTTACAGTCTGACCAAGCCCAACCTCCCTACGAGGTGCGCGCGCAGCTCCAACGGTTTCGTACAAAGTTCGGTTCCGCCGACCCTTGCTCTAGCGTTATTTTACCATTAAGTATTCTACAATTTTCGAGGGCCGGAATTATGCCGGCACACCCCCACCCCGAAAGGGCAACCCGGTTGCCCCACTCTGAAACTCGGGAGAGTACCCTGCAGTGTACCCCCTTCCTAAAACAAGCTGGTGGACTTCGTGGATATGGTGGCCCGGCGGCACTTGCTCTCAGGAGAACAGAGGCCTCACAACTGCGTCCATTCCCCATGCGACCCTCTCCGCCATGCCAACCCCACGGGACCGCCCCAACACGTCACCCTCTCCGGTGACCATCACCTACTTCCACCGGTCCCACTCACATACTCGTCCTAAGACCAAACAAGGTATCTCCCACCTTGGTATGTGAGCGACCGCACTACTCCTCGTCCATCTCTTGGACCGACCAGCCACATGCACCCACATGGCATCTCCATCCTTGCCATATGGCTGGCCCACATCCCTACACAAGGGCAGACGGCCCCGCTTAGCCAGGCAGAGAAGACCGCCTCAAGGGCACGCTAACATTAATCCTATCTCAACTCTTACTCAACCAACAAGACCATCACTAGCAAGGGGTTCATTTTTCCACCGACGTCGATACAAAATAAATACCATTCTCTCTCTCTACAAAAACACACGGGAAACAACCGAAGAATGCGGCATGGCTCGACCACTACAATAACCCAAAAATCACAATCCACCACTATGTACAAGGAAACAACAGCACATTATCACTCTCTATCATAACCAAAACAGGGAACTTACAATCTCCAAGACCACGACACTCTGAGGGAACATTCTCTAACTCCTAACTTTCTCCATGATAACCTTCCACATCCAAATGATAATCCAGGACCACAATCTAAATGTGCACTCTCGGCAAGTCTCTCTCCTTATTGATAGGTTTTTTTTTTTTTTTTACTAAGGGGAGGGATAGGAAAATCGGGAAGATGAAACGGGGCAAGGATCATTAAGGGTCAATAGATAGGAATAAGGGTAAGGACCTGGCTCCCTCCGAAAATAAGGATGAATGGAGGAAACCAAGGCTCGCGTGGGCAGGGGCGCAACCCTGAAATAGATGAACACCACTGGGACTGTGGAGAACATCTACCCGCTACCCGTTAACCTCTTCTTCTTACCTTTCTGTGACGGACCTTGGGTACTCGTTCCTTTCGGACACCACTCTCTGAGAAATTATTCCGTGTTGAGCTGTACTCGCTGGTTTCCTCTGAATCAGAATCAAGGCAACCTACCTCAATACCTTCACTCCGCTTTGGATTATGCTCGTCGTCTAACTCCTCGGCTACAATTTCTTCTTTTTCTACTTCTTTCTTTTCTACAATTTCCCCTTCTTCATCCATATAATCCAAATCAACCTCCTGATCCTGCACCTCCTCAGCATCTTCCAGTTGCTCCTCTGATCCATCTTCAACCGCATCTTCCCTCAGCTCCTCACCAATTTCTTCATCACACTCATCGCCAGCTCCTTCACGAACTTCTTCACTAAACTCTTTTCCGATCTCGTTTTCCTCAACACGTTCATCATCAACATCCTCGCCATCACGTCCACTCCCACCATCAGAACACTGCACATCCTCGTCCTCCTCTAGTTGCTCACCTGGTCCACCTGAAACTTCTTTTCGTTCTTCGGAATCCTCAACACTACTTACAGAAGGCGTCTGCACATCTTCACACACTACATCATTCTCACTTACACACTCTACAACGCTGCCACAAAATTTCTCCTCAACTTCTACCTCACTTGCGGCATGGACATCCCCTTGTCCATCCACAACCTCAGAAACACTCGCAGCCCGGACATCCCTGTGTCCATCTGCAACTTCAGACTCTACAGTCTCCCTAACACCTACAACTATACCTTCCTGTGCAGCATCCGCAGACCGCTCTTCTGCCTCTTCTGTCGATTCCACTCCTTGACCACTCTCAGCAACTACAACATCCTCAACATTTTCCACCCTGGAATCCAGCTGTCCAGGTTCATGTGCAATGATTAAATTAATTTCTACTGGCGATGGTAAAGCTACACCATCCAATGACTTCTCATATCCCTGCGTAGGCGATGATGATGTTACAGGATCTGGATCCCTCACGAACCGAGATGGAAATACCGGAACAAATTCTGCGGCCTCTGGATTCAACCATGACGTCCTCTTCGAGTCCTGTAACTCAATATCCACAGACGTTTTCTTGTCGTGCTGTATCGATCCACACAAGTTATTCCGCTCTTCTACTTCTGCTTCACCTTCTTCATTCACTACTCTATTAGGCACAATGTTTGTCCTTTTTGGCTCTTCCTGATGAACTACTGCAGTATTGGACATCTGTAGCATCTCTTCCCCGGGATTCGGCAACCTCCTGGACCGTTCTGGAAACCACACACAGCCGTTCAAGGTCCGCAAAACAACCTGGACGGTCCGCGAATACTAACCGAGATCTCTCTTGGGGATGCAGTCCTTAAAGAATCGCTTGTATCTCTTCTGTCTCGGGCAACCCCAATCTTAACACCCGGGCAGCTTTCTGTATATCGTGCACGAAGTCCCCTAACGCCTCTCCGTTGGCTTGTAGGCGATAGAATTTTTCAAACTTAAGCTGAGCACGTCGTCGAATGGGTAGGAAGAAGTTCAACACCTCCCCATGGAAAGCATCAACACTGTCACCCCGACGCAGAGTTTTGGTGACCAGCTCAGCCAACGTACCCCGGCAATACGGGTATATAAGAGACAAGACCTCCCCATCGGACACCCCCGGGAAATCTGCCACCTGAAGGACCAGGTCCAAGAAAACCAGCAGGTGGTCCTCATCAAATCCATTCACCACCGGAAATTTCTGAAGAACGCCTGAAAGAGGGTGGGGCAATTTCTGATAGCATACCGCCGCCAGAATTGCACAATTCAAAATAAACAATTATAAAACAAATCCCCACTAAACATCTAACACAAACGTAACCTACAAAAACATATTCACAAGAATCAGAAAAACCCAAGTACTGTCCTTCCTTTGAGTGGACCCCCGGGTTCTCTAGCGCTGCGGAGACCTGGCCTATTCTGAACCATCCACTCCCACTACAGAAGGAGACAAGTGACAACCAACAATACTGAACACACATAACATCAAACATCAATTCGACACACACGTCGTACCAACATATAACTCACAAAAACCAACTAACAATCAAAATTATAATTCGGGAATTAGTACTCCAACATCAACAGGACAAAAGTCGGTGACGGTACCGACTTCCGATCGGGCCATACCGCATCCCGCTAATATCACACGCTAAACTCCGACCCCGAAACCGCAACATTCCATCACCGAGGCCACGCTTGAGACTCCCCGGTAGTACAACCTATTACATTTCCCAAACACAAATAACCGCCTCAGTGGTGCGACCAGACTCACAAGTTATACGAGGTAAAACTAGCCTACACGGGCATATACCTAAGAAAACAATGTCATAACAATCGCCTTAATATTTCCGAGTTTGCAAGCCCCGTCACACACGAGGACCCAAGGGTTCAACCCTAGAATGAACCACGCTCACTGCTACCATTTGTAAACTTTATAAACCACGCTCTGCGGTACCATTTTTAACCCCTCTTTCCTTTTATGTCTTTTATGTGTATAAAACAAACTTCTTTTTATTTAATTTTTTTTTTGAAAGAGAAGTCACAAGTTAATTAGAACTAGGCCGGAGCCTAGAGAAGCCAAAATTGTGCTGGGTCCAGTATGACGGGACTTGCAATGAAACTCGGCTGTAATATAACAATAACAGTTTTTATTGTATCCCATCATTCGCTACATGTAGATGAAACTTTATCACATAATTATCACAAATAAATCACAAATATATCATAAATAAATAAGCCCCATGTTTTAATAGTGTGAAAAGACAAGGTCTGTATATCAGTACAAGTATTTATATATATATATATATATATATATATATATATGTGTGTATAGAATGATGTTCAGTAAATATATAATTCTCCCCCACTTTGTGACTAGCTTAACATAGACAGAAACATAACAGCACGTACAGAAACATAAAGGCACATATACTCACAATTATACACAAATATTCTAAACACGAATGCCCCTGGAATACACCTGCTTTGCAGGCAGTGTTACTACCATGCCCAGAAACCAGCAGTGATAAATGTTCGCCCATCAGTCACCGTCATTCATCAGTTTCTATTAATCTAAATAAATGCGAAAACCCCAGAAAGGATGATAATCACTCATGACCCATAAGCAAGACCGGACCGCCCATATGTATAGAATTCCACAGATAATTGCCCCATCATGAGCATATGAAACTTTAAGTTCCTTCAACAGCATTAAATAAAAATTAAAAAGGAAACTACATCACCTGATTTTAAGTAATTGTTATACGGTTCTAAAATGTTAATTTGTTTTACAAATTCAGAAGGATTCAATTAATCAGTATATACTTTACAAGTAGGAAAATTAATCAGTAGTTGCTTTACAAATTAAAAAAAAATTAAACAGTATATGTTTTACAAGTAAAAAAATTAATCAGTAGAGACCTTGGAAGGTACAAAATTAATTAGTATATGCCCAGAAAAAATGTGCAAATTCTTTTCTATTAAAAGCCGACTGGCTATATATATATATATATATATATATATATATATAAAATGAATTTACCATAAGGACGGTTGTGCCCTAGCAGCTGTGGGAGCGCGCCAGCATGCGCTTAACCAAGTTGGACAGGAATCATACCTGCCTTAAACTGTATCAACATGTGCCAGGCAAAAACTATGTCCCTTTTTATACCCCCCAGAAAACAGCCCAAAAGGAAACAAAAACACCCCAGCCCTTAAATGTTAAACCCAAGGTGAATTTAATATCAACTCCATTCTGTTCCAGCCGGAACAGAATTCCTAACATGTCATATAAATTTTGTAGAGAGTAAGATGATGACTATATGCAATCTGTGAAAATGTCTAAGTGCACTAAATATCTCTAGCACGCTCCCCCAGTGCAGCACACAATTACAAGCATTGTACTTAGTGTTAGGTAATTCAGTTATTAAAGTGTTCCTTGAAATTAACTCATAATATTCAGAATAATGTTCAGCTGACACCCTCTATAGCAGACTGTCTGGTCACGTGGGCACATGGATTCAAAAGATTTTTACGGTAAAACAGGTGCACTGCTGGCCAGGCCCCAAAAGGAAAATAAAAGAGTGCATATCACCTTAATTGTGCTGACTAAGTGTTACATCTTGATCTGGTCACCGACTCCTTCTCCGAACAGGATCGTTTCTAAAGGTCCATGGCTGATGAGGATGGAGGTCAATCAGCGAGGCCAAATCTCCGTCTTAATCGAGAAGCCTGTTAATTCATAAAAATTAGAAAGATGTTCACAAAAAATGTACACCCAAGTTCAGGTAATTAACCTCAGAACAGGCCTTCAACCAACTCAAGATAAAAGCACAAAGTTGCGGTAATAAAGTCTTTGCAAACTGCTTAAAGAGTAGAAAAAAGTCTGCCATGGAATAATTAATTCCAACAATAAAAGATTTTATCAAAAGGCGTAGTGTAAAAGTCATCCGCACACTCTCAACACGCATCGACAGAAAGCAACAGGTTAGCTGGCCACGTGGTGACACCATTATTGCAATTTGCCCAAACTGATTAACTTCAAGGCATTCACAGTATTAAGAATGTTTCAATATTAATAATGTTTGCTCTACGGGTGTTCTCACAAGTTATTTTTACTGCAAAGTTAATTAACGAGAGTCACACAAGCGATCTGATGCATGTCTGAGCACACTTCCATTCCATAACTACGTACTAACTTTAGCTTCGATTTTATATAACATTCTATACATTTACCATGACAATGACAATTACAGTGACTCTTACAATATTATACTAATAATGAAAGAACATGGGCTATATACTGAACATTAAGTAATTTCTTTAATATAGAAACTGTCGGATCGCACCCACATGCATACGTCTTTTTCATACGGTCTGCATACATTTTGTTATTAATTATTTATTTAATTTTAATTATTTTTAACGTATACAATAATACAATCTCTTACCGGGAGTCTCGTAAGTTTCAGCCTGCCATAAGAGTGGAAGAAATAACTGCGCAGTAAACTATTCGGTTTCCGGAGTCGATGTTTCTCTGAGCCGGGCGGTGAACTGAATACAGCTGTTACAGTCTGACCAAGCCCAACCTCCCTACGAGGTGCGCGCGCAGCTCCAACGGTTTCGTACAAAGTTCGGTTCCGCCGACCCTTGCTCTAGCGTTATTTTACCATTAAGTATTCTACAATTTTCGAGGGCCGGAATTATGCCGGCACACTGTGGTGATTGCTAAAGATGTCTAGCGATGCTACCTATACTTATAAATTCATCAAATCCCATGTACAGGTAAAAATTGCACCATCAGCCAATCAGAAGAAAGAAGGTGTATGTGAGGCTCGCATCGCGCTCTGCCATAAACTACCTAAAGAAATGCTCGTTTCATCGTACACTTGGTAGTCGTGAAATGCAGGCCTACCGGAGACGCTGTTGGGAACTCGCCGTGGCCCAAGCAGGGGACGAATCGGACGAAAGTAGCCCTTACCGGATACCTTCGGCGTTGGTAGGGAAGAGGCGCCGACCTCACATCCCAGCCATTGCTGGACCCTTCGGTCAAATCCTGGCTCGCCCGGAGGCGAAGGCCGAGTACTTGGGCGCGTGTTTCGAGCGACAGTTCGCTCCTAACCCGCCCATGGACTGGGACTTCGATGAAGAAGTCGAGAACGAAGTGGAAGACTTTCTGTCTCTCCCGATCACTGGGAGCCTGAACCCATTACTAGAGAAGAGGTCACAGATCGGCTCGTTGAACTCGTACCGAGAAAAGCTCCTGGCCCGCGGCGTTTCGAACGCCGCTCTTACTCGACTCCCGGAGCAGGGAGTACTTTTCTTGGTTACGCTGTTCAACGCGTGTCTAAGACTGGCCTATTTTCCCCAGAAATGACGTAAGGCGACGGTCATAGTGATCCCGAAGCAGGGAAAGGACGCTTCCCGTCCCGGCAACCTCCGGCCCATTAGTCTACTGTCAGCCACGTCAAAGGTCCTCGAACGTCTTGTACAACGGAGAGTCCTAGACCATCTAAGAAACTTCGATGTACTGGTCCCCGAACAGTTCGGTTTCCGTGTGGGGCATTCCACCACTCATCAGCTGATGAGACTGGTGGAATACATCACGGGCGCCGGCTGTCGGAAAGAGCAGACTGTCGCCTGTTTCCTAGATGTTTAGATTACACAATTAGAAAGAACACAATATTTTCAACGTTCGCGCCCGTGTATAAAAGCATGCTTACATAATCATCGCGTATCCTTTTTTATATACAGAGACACAAAAAACGGATGTTCATTAGTCGTTATTATTATATAACTTTATTATTAGGCAAGATTATTATTTATGTTATTTTTTTTTCGTGTGAGGCACTGTGGTCTACGTTCGGTTCAACCGGTTCTTCCCTTCTTCTCTTTTCTCTTCTTTCCCTCCCATACTTCCTTCATTCTTGATTGATGTGTCTCCCTCCTTTCGTCAGTCCAGATGGCACGTGTCCTCTTCTTGGGTTTTTCCTAAAAACCTTGGGCATTTTTTATTTCTTTTTGAGTGGCAAGCGTTCTTCGATGTCTTCTTGAGGAATCTGGAGTTCTTCTATGTCTTTTTCTGTTTCTTGGAACCATGTATTGGCCATTTCGAGGTTTCTAAAATAGTTAAAAAGTTTCCCTGCTAGTCTGTCAGGATTATTTTTTTGAATATATCCGCAGAAAATAATTCTTCTTTTTCTACTTACGTCTGTGATTTTCTCAACAGAGATTATTTAATGTTATTATTATGTTATTTATTTATGTTAATATTATTAATTGTTTTTTGATATTATGAAATTATAATAACGTAATTATTAGATGCAATAAAAACAACTAACATGTTTACAAAATGCAATGACTTATAGAATATGTGCGTATAAGGCTATTGTAAATATTGTAATATAATATTATTACAAATATAAAATAAATAAAATATATATAGATAGTAAGAATTATATATGTCTGAATCTCGGTGTTGAACTCGCCGATGATACAGCTCCACCTTGGATTCACCAATTACAAAGAATAAATTAAATATAAATAATGTTTTATAATTAAGTGTGATTGATTGATAATAAAATAAAATTTTGTAAGTTATGAAATTTTTACTGATACTTAGTAAAAATGTTTAATTGGTTAATTAAATTAAATAATTAATTAATTGTGTGTGTACTTTTCTCAGGTATTTATTCTAGCACTGTAAATTATTTTTTTGTTTAGAAAAAAAAAATAGTTAACATTAATTATAGAAATAAAGACAACTCTTGTAACTGGATAATGATGTTCATTTATTGAGATTCAAAATTATGCGCCATTCAAACTGCGCATGGCCAAGGCATTGGCTGATATGTGCTCCAGTCGGTAGCTAACAAGATTAATAAAATATATTTTTTACAAGGTTAGTAATTATGGTTCTTTTAACGAGTCGAAAATGGTCAGAGGGCAAGGAAAAAGATACAGTACATTCTTACAGGTATTCTTAAACTAAATTATTATGGCTGAAATAAAACAATATTATTATTTAAATTGTCAATTAGGAAAATTAATATCGAACCATTCGATGAAATGACGTCACTCCCTTCAAGCTGGCCGTGTACTCGTGCTGTTCGTAAATCAAGTATGGCTGCCGTCAACTCGATTTTAGCTGCGATGAACTGGTTGGGCTTCTCCCGCAGAAATAAATAAATATTCCCTTCTCTGCGAAGTAGTGTTGGTAAAGGAATATAGTGTAGAGTGTCCTCTCTTCTTCTGCTATGTCGTTTCGTGATGGGTTTCTTGTGAAGTGTCCGGTGTTCAAATATGTGTATACGTGTTCTGCGAATATGGTCCAAAATTGTCTCAAAATGGCCGTTGATTTCTGGTGCTTGTGTTTTATGATGTTATTACTGTTGTTTGGAATTAGTGAGGTGTTAAAAATTAATAGTTAATGTTATTTTCACTTTTAGTTAACCTCAGTTACATTCTGCATAACCACACTCGGTTTTACACAAAATTATTCTTTTTCGGTATTCTGCTAATACATTTTCAACTAGTCGTCTTCACGATTAACAATAGACTAATAGACTGAACGTCGTCGTTTTAGGGTAATTTGTGATATGTCTTTTTCCTCTTTATATTGTTCAATTATAAAAATTTCTGTCTAAGATTTGGTTCACCATCTAAATATACATAATAAGTTTTCTTATTTTTTACTGTATTTCAAATATTTCTTAATTTTACATAAATCTAACTACTCAGTAATATTGATTAATTAATTTTACATCTTTGGATATATAGCTGGGTTTGTTTCAAGCTCATTTAAGCCCAAAATTACAATTTTTTATAATTACTGTATGCCTCATATTTTGTACAAATTTAGTGTTTAAATGGTTTTTAATTGTTTTTTCTGATAATAGTTCCATGGAATATTCTTAATAACTCCGTGATTATCTTTGTTGTTAATAATTTTGTTGTTAATAATTTTGTTGTTAAAACACTTCAATATTGATTAATTTACTGTTTAGTCTGATTTGATTACCATTATAGGCCTAGTATTATTTGTTTCAAAAAGAAGTTAATTTTCTTTCCTTTGTCATTCTATTCGCTATTAATTGTGTCTGTATTAATTATATTTTCAATTTCTGTATTGTATGTATTGAATTCTATTCCCTATTATGTAATTGGATTCTCTGATAGATAGTTTTGGGTTTACATTACTAGTCTGTGTTTTCTAAAGTGGTGTCTTAGCTAGTCTGCTTGTACATTATATATGATTTACTGTTTTGAATAAAATTATTACATTTCTATTTCCTACTTGCCTCTCTGCCTTACAAACTTGAAAATTAAATAACATGATTTAAAAATATAACAGAATATCTTATATCTACTAAACTTTTTTTTTTATAATATCATTTAAACATAACAAAAACATCTTATGCCTAATAACACTTTCAGTTATCCACTGTCTCTTGTGTTTATTATACCTATTTTAGTAATATAATGAAATGAAAATTAAAACATCTTATAATTACTGACACCTTCAGTTATTAACTGTCTCTAGTGTTCATTATAATTATTTTTGGTAACACAATGAAAAAAAAATAAAAACATCTTATAATTAATGATACCTTCAGTTATTAACTGTCTCTAGTGTTCATTATAATTATTTTTGGTAACACAATGAAAAAAAATAAAAACATCTTATCCCTATTATTTTCTTATACTACTTAATTTTTGAAAACACTTTTATTATCAAAATTGCCCTCAGTCATTAGACTGTCTTTTAGTTTTTATATAGTATTTCCCTACACTGATGGTAGTCTTTTTAATAGATTTCTTACACTACACTTCATTATAGTGTGTCACTTATTTTGGCTACACTAATGGTAATACTTTTAATAATTTTTCACATATTATACTTATAACTAGTATACAATTCGGTTTTCTTTGGGATTGTATCTTGTAACTTGTTACTGGGTCTAAATATATTGGTTTTAATTTTGTTCAATGGTATGTATTCCATTATTAACATTTTTTGGAATAACTCTTCTTGTTTCTAGGCTCTTTGTAGAAATCTTGACCTATTTTGTCCTTTCTTCATTATTATATTAGTCATTTCTGGTCTTGTGGTTTCTCTGCATCTTGACCTTATACATTTCCCTTATTAATATGGTTTCATCCTTTTATTTCCTTTTTCTTGTCCTTCCCTTTTTTACGGCTTCCCCCATCTACTGGGTATACTGCTGGTTTATTGGGTTTTTACATAGTAAGTTATTTTGATCAATAGTTTTCTTTGTTATTTTTCATTCTTATTAACATTTTATTGACTTAATATACAGTTTCTAGTGTAATCCTTAAAACAATTCATTCTTCTCACTCACTATGGAACTTTTCTTCTTTATTTATGTTGCATTAAGTTAAATGTTTAGCGTGATACTTTTGTTATGCTACATATGCTCTCCTGTAAAAGTGATTAGTTCAGATCATACTCTTAGTATGGATGAAATAATTACTACTAATTCTTTTGTATTTACCATATTTTCTTCGTGATCACATGTTTTCACTTTATATACCTTCTTTTTCCACCGTTGCTTCCTCTCAGATGATGTGTATCTCCTTCATTAGTTTCTTTCTTCATTAATAAGTGATCTTCAATCTTGTGTATAACATTATCATTTTATATTCTTTCTTATTTGGTGCTTCCTCACCAGTATGTTTACTCCCTAACATTCCCTAACAAATTAATTGGAACAGTTCAGAGTGGCACTTTTGCTTCAATCCCTGCTGTCCAATACTTCAATTAATTGAGTCCAGAGGCATTATCATCTCTGCTCAAAATATAAGACTGACGGAATTTTCTACAGCCAGTCATAAAAATAAATAAACAGTAAAAGTAGTCTCTTTTGACTAAAATAAACATCTTTAGATTCTTCACTTCGTAATACTTTATATTAATTAATACTTTTATACACTTGACTCTTCTTCTCTCTTAAAGCTTATTCCATATTATGTGGTTTAGGTATGTGGTATAATATACATTTCATCATTTCATCATGTTTACATAGTAATTAGCATTTATATTTTTTTGTTCTACCCTCTGGTATCCAATGAGTTATATTTATTGCTCATGGTATAACATGAATTAATTCTTTATCACTTTCACTATAACAGTGGTTATTGCAACAACATTATCATTAATAGTATCAGGGTTTTTGGTTTCTGGTCTCACTATTTGGTCTTTACTGAGTTGGTCCTTCTTCACTGTTCCATTTTTATTAAATTATTTTCTTTGTGAGTTTGGTTAAGTTGTTTCGATTAAGTCATATGATATTCTGGTTTCCTTTCTCCTTTAGAATTTTGTATCTCTTTCTTACAAAATCTTTTTTCATATTTATGAGTTATTTCTCATCATTTGTATGAGTAATGTTATGAGCTTACTATTTTTTAACTTTAGATATTTTTATTCAACTACATTCTGTCTTATTCATAGTTGTTTTTTCAAATGTTTTAGTGTAAGTTGTACTTATTATTGTTTTGAATTTTGAAAATTTTTTGTTCATCAAAATTCTTTTTTCTTCTTCATTCATAATAGTCTTTCAAATGATCAGTGTAAGATGTACTTACTAATTTTTGAATTTTGAAAATTTTTATTCATCAAAATTCTTTTTTCATTCATTCATAATAGTCCTTCAAATGATTTGTGTAAGTTGTCCTTACTAATTTTTTGAATTTGGAAATTTTTTGTTCATCAAAATTCTTTTAGTTTCTTCATAATTCTTCGAATGTTTTGTGAAAGTTGTACTTACTAATTTTTTGAATTTTGAAATTTTTTTATGTTCATCCAAATTCTTTTTTCTTCATTCATAATAGTCTTCGAATGTTTGGTGCAAGTTGTACTTACTAATTTTTTGAATTTGGAAAATTTTTTTTATTTCTCCTCTAAATATTTTTTAATGGATAACTGATTATAAGTTCCTTTTACTTTATTTGAAATGATATCCTTTAGTACATACGTATTGTTATTATTGTTTTTAATAATCATGTATGGGCCGGTATACAGCAGTAACAACTTTTTGTTTTTCTTTTATAAAATTGCTAAACTGCTATAATTGTTTTATTATTTAGACAAAGCTTTTCGTCATTACTGACATCTTCAGGTCTTAAACAACCGTTGTTTAAGACCTGAAGATGTCAGTAATGACGAAAAGCTTTGTCTAAATAATAAAAACAATTATAGCAGTTTAGCAATTTTATAAAAGAATAGTAAGGATGGCTGCTAATTTAAACAATACGAAGAACAACTTTTTGGTAATGCCTTCCAAAGTACTGGGTAATTCCCTGTTTTTTAGCAGTACCTTTTCTCCGACTTCATAGCTTATTATTTTCTTAATCGCCTTTTGATATTTGTTCTTGCGCCTTTCCTGGTCTTCTGCCAATTTATTGTAGAATCTGATTCGATTGAATTTGTATTCTTGACTCATGGGGAACTCTATTATGTCTTGTATTTCTCTTGGAGGCGGTTTTTCATACATTGCCGTGTATGGCGTGGTACCTATAGCGGGGTGATATGACAAATTAAGGAATTCTTCAGTAGCTAATAAATATTCTTGCCACTTCTTTTGTTGATTATAGCAATAAGTCCGTAATATTCTTCCGACTTCTCGCAGTACCCTCTCCGCTGGATTGCTGCTAGGGTGGGTAGACAGATGTCTTGTATGTCTTAATGCCCAACGTATTTAGAGTGTTTCTCCACCTCCAACCCTTAAATTGCGTTCCATGGTCTGTGATTATGGATGCCGGGCTCCCTATCTCTGGAATGTAATGATTTGTTATTATTCCTAGAGTCTTCAAAGTGGTGGCTCTGTTCACAGGGTACAGTTTTGTGAATTTTGTGAAATGATCCATCATGATAATAATGTATTTGTATCGATGGCGTCCGCCACTGCGGGGAAATGGACCACATATGTCCAGAAAGACCTTTTCCAGTTTGGCTTGTGAGGTAATTGGTATCATCATACCCTCTTTTCTCTCATTGTTGGTTTTCACCAATTGACATATCAGACAGGTTTTGAGGTAGTTTCTCGTCTTTCTATTGATACTTTTTATATGACACTTCTCTTCTATCGCCTTGATCACCTTCATGGCTCCCATGTGACCGTATCGTAGATGATAGTCCAGGATGATATCCTTTTCAATTGTAGTAGGGATCATGATCTTCCATATCTCTTCATCAAGGGATGTTTTGATGAACAATATTTCATTATGTACACAATAAAATTTGGTTATTGTGTCATCTTGGTTGGAGAGACGAAATTTAATGTGGTTTAACTTCGGGTCGGACTGCTGGTGTTTGCTGATGTCCTGTACTATCTTTTCTAAATCGGATCTATCCTTAATAATATTATAGATTTTCAAGATGTTCTCCTTTTCGCCTTCGAACGTTTGTTCTTCCAGATTTACTCTCGACAATACGTCGGCTACTACATTTTTACTTCCAGGAACATGCTCCCACTGTATATCGTATTTCTGCAGGGCGAGTACCCATCTGGTCAATCTACCATGGCTTAACTTGCATCTTCTCAGAAATGATATTGATTTGTGATCTGTTCGAACGGTCACTGGATATCCGAGGATATACATCCGAAACTTCCCGCAGGCAAAGACTACACTTAGCAGTTCTTTTTCCGTCACATTATAGTTCTTTTCACACTGGTTAAGGGTTCTGCTAGCAAAGCTCACTACTAGATGGTTTCCACTTTCATCTTCTTGGTACAGTGTTGATCCCAAGATAATGTTACTAGCGTCACAGTTTAGAAAGAAGGGTCGGTTAAAATCCGGATGGTTGAGCATTACTGCTTCTAAGAACTTCTCCTTAATTGATTTGAAGGTTTCGTCTTGTTCTTGACCCCATCACCATTTATTCTTGGACGATAACTGGTACTGAAACCGGGCTGTCAGTTCGGATAATTATTTTGGAACTTCCTATAGTAGTTACACAGGCCTAAAAATGATTGTAGTTGCCTTCTGTTTTTTTGGTATAGGGAATCGTTGTATGGTGTCTACCTTTTCTGTTGATGGTGTTATTCCTTGACTGTTTAACTGGAAACCCAAGAATTGTACTTCTTTAGCTATAAGCTTGGACTTGTCTAGTTTAAGGGTAACATTATTTTCAGCAAGCTTCTTCAAGACATGCTCCACACGGTAACAGTGTTCTTCCCAATTGGTTGATGTTATTAGGAGATCATCAACATAGACAGTCGTGAATTGGAGCGCTTCTGGTCCTAGTATATGATCCATACAGGCGACAAAAACAGCTACTGAGTTCACCAACCCGAAGGGCAACCTCTTAAACTGATAATTGCGCCCTTCGAAGATGAACGCCATGTATTGCCGGCTTGCTGGGTGCAACTCCACCTGCCAATAGCCGCAGACGGTATCCCACGTGGTAATGAACTTCGTTCCGTGAAATCTCTTCAATATCTCATCAATTTCGCCAGGTGAGGTACGATCGTTAATAATCATTTTATTTATCTCACGTGCGTCAAGGCAAAGCCTTACCTTCCCATTTTTCTTTTGTATAGCCACAATTGGGCTAGTGTATGGCGATTGACTGCTCTCGATAATGTCTTTACTGATCATATTCTGGATCTCTGTGCGTACGGCTTCCTTCAAAGACTGTGCTATGGGATACGACTTTCGGTTAAATTCTACCGGTTCTCTGAATCGTATGGAACGTTGGTAGTTCCGGATCTTTCCAGGTTCGTCCAAAAATACAGCTCGATATTTTTCATATATGTTGACCAATTGATTCAGCTGGTTTTCCTTTAATTGCTCGGTGGTATTATGGCACTGGAAGTTACGTATCTCCTGAATCTTTTGTTGCCATAGGTCATCCTCCGAATCCTGATGTACTGGCTTGTTGTTTGTTGAGTAGTTGGACAAGTAATTCACCTTATTTTGGTGGTCGAGAAGTTGTCTGGAGTCTAACGACTTGTTATTAGTTAAATTGGCTACCCAGGTCGAACCTTCAGCAAAGAGTGATACCTTTCCTCGGCACAAGTCGATAACTGCTGAGTTTCTGCGCAATATGTCACATCCTATCATGATGTTGAAAGGTAATCCGGCTGCAACAAGAAATATCATATCCACACTAATGCCCTGACTGTTGACACTTAGGGATACCTGTTTTCTTATGGTCTTGTTCTGTCGGCCGGTAGCTCCTACAAGTACAATATTATTAATAGGTAGTACCGGTAAATTTTTGTGGCATTCCTGCTGTATCCGGTCCAACTCATTACGATTTATTATAGAGACATTGGCTCCAGTGTCTATCATTATAGGAACAGAAATACCCTCAATTTCTGCAATTATATATATTATTTCATTATCATTATTATCAATGTTAATTTCGCTTTCCTCTAGCAGGTCCTTACGAATATCTTTCAAATAATTACAGTATCCTCATTTGTCGCATTTTCGTCTATATCGTTATGAATATATAATTCTTGAATTTCTCGCATCACTTCTTCAATATTTATGTTGGACTCATATTCACGACGTTTAGTAAGACTTGCGGATTCGTTGGTGTCATAGATCTCGACAAACCTATTACGATCGAGTATATCAACTGTCTCATTTCGAAACGGATAGTATAGCGTAACCATTTCCCGTTTGTAATTGACCACATCACTTATATCATATTGTCTGTAACGTATAACACATGGAACTGACCGCTTCTTATTGATAAATCGAACCTCATCATTCTGATCGGCGTTTGGATCGTCACATTCGTCTGGCTGCTGTTGTACTGACTTCTTTCCAGAATACCAAGCTATGAAATCAGCGAGGCAAAGATCTTTTAAAGATTCATCGCGTTCCTCATAACGTTCGATTTTAGTTTTGGTCCACACATCCGTACTATCATCAGCCAAATTTTCCAAGTCCATTTGACGTTTCAATTTCCTTGATCGTTGTCGTTCTTGTGGCCACACCGTTGGAATATACACAACTTGACGACTACAATGGCTCATCGATTGACGAAGCAAATACCAGGCCGCCTCCTGTGCCGACGTTTCGACCGAATTAAGAACTTTCACACCAATCTTGCGTACTAACTCGGTGAAGTCCAACTCCGGATTCTCTTCTTATAATTTTATGAATTCTCGTTGCAAATGACTTATTCCACGATTCGCCTTGTTAACATCTTCTACAACATATGTCTCACAACTATATTTGTCCAGTATAAATTGCAAGTCACTATTTGAGCCCAACACTCTGGCTTACCACGGATTGAAAGTATTGGTGTAGATTTCAGACATATTACGTTTGAACAACATCGTCGGCCGTCGCAGTGAAGCTCGAATTGTATCGAGGTATTTGCGCTCTGTCAAATGGTTGTCTACAAGAAATTCTTCAACACTGTCATACACTTTCTGCTCCAGTATTGTTTTTAAACGCTCAGCTGATTTCTGCATGGTAGCTTTTCTCGGATCACCTTTAGCGAGCGGCAACAGTACCATTGTCCTTCGCATTGGCCAATACGGGATTCCAAAGCGACACGTTGATTCTCCACGCTTGGTACAAGTAAACGTATGCTGGTGCGTTTGATTGGAGTACATCTCTGCAGGCAAATCTCCCCTCGATACGCTCGCCAATGTATTCATCAACTCAATTGTACGTGGCATATCTTCACTGATTGATTCTTTAGGATCATTGTTCAACCACAAGAGTATATGCGCATGTGGACTGCCTCGATGCTGGAACTCGATGCGCTTAAAGTAATCAACGACTCGATACCGATCACCAAATGGATTCGCCTTTATCTTACTGCACAACATACTCATCAAAATGTCGACCAGTTTGTTAAACACAATGCAACACGTAACTGGATCTTCATTCACCAAATGACACCGCATTGATCTGCTAAGTGCCTCAACATTTTGCACATCTTTATACGAATCACTTAGGCGATGCAACACCGACAGCAAACCTGGCCAACGAATTTCATTTGCACTCAACGTAAGAAACACAGTAGGCTTCCCAAGCTGGCGCATCATTGCAAACAAGTCACGCTTGCGATCTTACAATACTGCATCGAATTTGGAATGGATTTAAGAAATGACAAATTCTTTTCCATGCAATCACGTATGAACTCCTTATCATTCAACATAGCACGAGTCACATTAACTGTGCTGGACGTTTTGAAAGTATGAAACATTCCCTCGACGACTCTCATTCTCAAGATTTTCATCGCCGTATACAAGATGTGTTGTGGGGTCACACCTCGCCGATCTTTACGTCTAATTTTACTCGTGGCCATCATATAAGGAGTCACTCTTACACCATCTTTGTAGCGACGATCTATACCCAAGTAAATATTTGGAAACGACAATTCCTCGGCGTGTGTATCGTACACAATATTCAACGGCATACTGTGTTGGCCGGGCGCTTTATCAAGACAGTTCTCCTCGTTCCACAGAAGTGTATGTTGCCTGGCCACAATGCAATCCGAGTCTAACACTGGTGCCTCTTCTACACAATCCCCAACATCGTCAATTCTGTCGACACATATATTGTCCAACAAAGTTCCATCGATGGTAATTCCATACATACGGTACAACGGCTGTTTCACCAAGTACTGCAGCCATTACATTACATTGGATTTCCGAACATACCCGCTCAAATATGACGATTTGTGCATTAATTTCCTCTTGATGTTAACATTTATCGCATAATCGTCGTCCAGCTGTCGAGGCAATTGTTTCACCATATTGCTCACATCAACTGGAACATTTATTACTTGACCAATGATGCCATAACTGCCCTCGTGTCGAAGTCGGCGAATTTGCATGAAAGGCAGCCTAGGTGATATCAACCGTTCCTCTACCGGACTCAACACTGGCAAAGTTTTAGGCCGATCAGGATATTTGAAACCGTTAGACACACTCATGGATGGGATTTCATTAGTATCCAAGCATCGACGGCAATTTACACATGCTACCATAGCCTCCACTACTTGGTCGGGGAACTCGCTGCGCAAAATGTTACAGTGTTTAACTTTAACGAGCTTAAGATCCTTCTTGAACCAAAGTCGATTACAAACATCACAACCAAGTCGAAATTCATTGTCAAAGAACATTTTCACAAAGTGGCGATCGCATGCAGCATACTTACAGTATTTGTCAAATCGAGCGAAAGGTCTGAACGCGCCATTGACGGACCGATGTTACCGTCCGTACGAGTCTCAGTATTGCCATCCTGCATATCAATGGAATCATCGTTGCTTTCTACGTCTGTTGGACCACTTTCCAAATCCATTCGACACGATGACGAAATGCTAGGTTGCTCCAAACGTTGTACGCACTCGCTACTTGTACTGGGCGCTCCACTTCCACCATCCAAATTCGAATTCTGGCGTCTTCTTTCCAATTCCTTTTGTTGCAATCGACGTAGCCGACAACGTTCTATATTTGTAAGTCCTGGTGCACGCATTTTGTGCGGAGTTCCAGATTTTACAGACTTCTTTCTCTTCTGAGGACACGGCATTTTCACAATATCTCAATATTTTCTGCTTTTCAATGTTAATTTTATATTTCTTGTCTTATTAACGTCTAATTCACGTTCTCAGCTCTCCGTAGACACCTCGATCACTAAAATCGACCAACTCGTTCCGGAGATACAACTGAACTGAGCGCGCGCCGTGCCCACACAAGCCCAAATTTAGACCCCCACGCGCAGCGCTGTGACGTCACCGCACAACTCCCCTCCGCTCGCGACAAACCATTTCCGGTAGTCGATGAAACGGGCTATCCAGTCATAGTTTTAGATATTCTGTAATCCTTATAGTTTTTGCACACGAGGCCCTCGAATGTACACAAATATTGGTCGCGGCAAAACCTTACATGACACTGAGAACGAACCATTCATTCGCATTCACATCAAAAGTGGGTAAAAAGTTTTATAAAATCGCAAAAATTCTTGTGTGTATCAAAGTAAAGAGAATTTAAGCTAACATATGAAACTAACATTAGTCTTGAAAATTTCGAAATTTCAAGTCCCCGGTGGCCAAAAAGAGATGAATAATTTGAAAAAATTATGAAAATCTAGCAGGGTGTGAATCTAAAAGGAATTGTTTTGAATTGTTAGTGTATATTTATAATTGTGTGCTATACAATTATTATTTATTATTACTAACAAAATAGTAGATAAATTGGGATTTTTGTAATTTTTCCGATAATTGAACAATTATACAATATTGAAAGTTATGTAATAATAAATGTACTTGATTGAAAATAATGAGGGAGTTTTGCAGCTCAAGAGGCATATAAGTTATTGCTCTTAAATTTGCAAAATATGCGAATACCAATGTAAGTCTTTGCCAAAGATATACTTAGAGATAAGTCTTCGATATTAATTATCTGTGTCACTCTTAGCATGTATTGCCAGTCAGATTAAACTTGTTGGTGATAGATAATAATTTCTTCACAAGTAAGCTTATGCTTATGTGATTGTGTACTCAGTAAACGTATTATATGTAAAGAACTATGCCGACAGGTATTAATAAACAATATTATTAATCAATATTAATAACCTGTTATTAACCTATTAGGAAAACCTTATATTATTAATCAATAATTTAAGTATTACCTGACTATTCACTATTCACCTCAGATTACGATGAAAATCAGTAGAGATTCACCACAAACGTATTTAATAAAAGTTAATTTAGCATATCATACACACGCGCGCGCGCGTGCGCACCGATTTCAGGGAATATGAGCCTACATATAGGTATATTTAAGGAAAAGGGAAAAGAACGTACAGATTTTAGAGTTTTGCATGTAACGTGAATTGTTTGATTGTGTATGTAGCCATAATGTATACTAATTCTGAATACATAAAAACAAAATAAAAGAAACTTGGAATTAGTTTCTTGAATATCAAGGAACTACAGAGGCTAAATAGATGAAAGAGGACACGTCATAGATACATGAAAAATTAACCTGTAATACCACCAATAAATAATTTGAACTATAATTTTGTAGTTACATTATCGAAATGACTGGTGGATTCAGATAACTATCGGACATGCATTAAGGGACAGTAATTTATCAGCTAACCACGTAATCAATATGTGGCCAATTACAGTGTAATTTAATCACCTCTGGCGTAATTATTATTGACAAGCTGTAGTACAGCTCTCTGAATACACGTGATAATCCAACGCATTTTCATAATTTGTGTGTAGAAGTCGCTAATTAACAAGCTTGTATATTTACAATTAATCATTGTAATTTAAAATTATTGTTAAGATCTCTCTCAGATATAAATAAATTATACCGCTTTAGGCCTAAATGTAGTTCAAGTTATCTAGGTGTATAATTTTAGGATATTATACTGATTATAGGCACTAATACGATAAAAAATGTACACACAACATACATTTTAACCCCTTGCCTTTTAGGTAAAGATCAATAAAAAATTTACAGTAATCAGGGGGTAAATATTGTCATCGAATTAAAATAAATTCGGGTGTATTATTACTGGTGTAGATATAGCCTTGGTCGTGATGGAAATTATTACTAAATACCTGAGAAAGTGATATACATTTTTATTGACACGATCTTGAAACAATCGAACTGGTTTTACATATATTATCATATTTCATAATATCATTAAATTCAATAAATACGTACAAGTAGTTATAGTAAATAAATTACTAATAATATAATAATGTTTATAATAAATACTATTAATCAATTATACTCAATAATTACTAAACTGATTACTTACAATACCACAGTAAATTAAACAATCGTAACACATAACATCTGCAATATTACTGGACTCAAGTCGCTGTAAGATAATTCGCAGAAATGACTGAATGACCCTGTTTTTTTTTGTTTTAATGTCTTTTTTTTACACTCTTAATTACCGATCTTAATCATGGATTAGTATCTTACTGTTTCTTGGATTAACGGTTTTTGTTTCGATGTTTACGATTTTTTGTACAACACTTTAGTTTTAAGGTAAATGAAACTGAACGATTCTATGTCAGTTGCGATGTTAGTGTTGTGTTGTGGTTAAATCGTATTGTAGCATTAGCTGTAATACAACCGTAGTTTATAAAGACAGTTGCAAATTTTAACAACCAGACCGTTGCTCTGATTTACAAGCTTTAGCGATGAACAGGTTCCAGTACGTTGTTTTACGCTTTGATAACACATTATACATGTCGCGTAATGTAAACAATGTAAATATGTCACGTTCTACCGAATCTTTAAAAGTTGAGTGTCGCTTCTTAACAAGTAGTTAGTGGTGTTCTAATTTCGGTCAAAGTTATGGTTTGCTTATCCGTATTTATATTGTTACGACGGTCTACTCGATCGTCGTAGGTACAGTGGAAAACAAAATAAGTACAAGACACCAATTAAGTCAGTAATCACCAGCTTTAATTTTCACAGTTAAACAGTTCGTAATTAACAACACAGTCTCTTATATAACAAATCAAATAAAAATTGTTCACACGCAGTAAAATGTCACTAATATTAAACACAATTGTATTACAATTATACCGCCCGATTATAAAACACAACACATCACTAATAATTACTTGAACGTACACAGTAATCTCGCCCGATAATAATTCGAACCGCTCTGTAAATATATCGCCACTATACTGACTAAGGCCGCTGCCGCCATGTATTTATACCAACGCTCACAGACGAGAACGTTCCTAATTGCGTCTTAGCGCCAGTGTACTACGTAATTAATTATGGCCTTGACACAGTCCGCGCGGCCGCGCCAATTCTCGCACCGTCTGGAAAATACGTCGACAAGCACGTACCCCACACGCGTTGCATCAAGATTCTCTGGCACATTCGACAAACACGTAGATTGTTCTGTGACGTCGTAATAATATGTTTATTTTAAATTAAAATATAAAATAATTATTTTTAATTGTTACTCTTAATAATTATTTTTTTAGCACTCTTCTTTAAATGGGCTTAAAGTAGAAACAATTTTAAAAAGTATATATTGTTTACGACTTGCTACCGTATTGATGGGCAGCATGTTGATCCTGAGATTGTAAATCTTCGTAACATTTATTATTCCTGTAAAAAGCTGCAGTATATCCAGTGATTTAAATCCAGGTTATTATAAGTATATAAGCTTACTGAATGCTTGTAGAGTATGAGACTTTTTAGGGAGTTTACGACAATCCTGATTAATAGATTATCGTAGCACAAAATAAATTTATAAGTAAGATATATGAGTATACTCACAAAACATAATTGAATATAATATATAGCAACTTTACAAGTATTTTAAAATGAATACACGTCCGTCCTTGTACCCAACGCAACTGTAATCACCGGTGTTAAGTAAGCCTATATGTCATTGCATAATAAACTTATTTTTAAATAGAGGAGTGAGGCATTGTTGATACGAAATAATTAATTAAAACATTCCAAAAGAACCAATCAACGTTTTATTACATATTGAAAGAAAATTAATTGTAATTATCTTGATTCATCCTCTTCGTTCACTTTATAAATATTATTATATATATAAACTTTCACAATATGAACTTACTTTCTTTATCACTTTCCCATACGTTTCGAGGTGATGTTCCTCTTCCTCAGTGGGAGTAAATACTGAATACCATTTTACAGTATAACGGTTATGGACTGGTGTGTGTGGTGGGGGTTGATGGTGGGAGGGAATTGGCGCTGAGGTTCAAATTGTGTGTTTGGATCAATGTATCGAATAGTGTATGTGATCTATAATGTAATTGTTCATTTAATATGTTGTTTGGTTGTAGTGCGTGATGTCTGTATATTTCAAATTGTTCAGCTGTGTTTAGTTTTCTACTTTTAGGTAAGTAGTGTAATATTTCCATGTTGTGTTCTATGTTTGTGTAACTGTGGTTTTCGTTTTGTAAATGTGTGGCAAATGTGGAATGTATGTAGTTTGTGGTGAGGGCTTTTAAATGTTCTGAAAATCAGGAAAAAGATCTTCCCGTCTGGCCGATGTAGAATTGGTGACAATCATTACAATTTAATTTATATACCCCTGTTTTGCTGTATGTGTCTGTGTCTTTGTTAGTATTATTTATGTGTTTCCTAATGGTGTTGTTGGTTCTGTAGGCTACTTTATAATTATGTTTTCTAAATGTGTTTGAAATTTTGTGCGTATTGGAATTGTAGTATGTAAGTGTTATGTATTTACTGGGTTGTGTGCTGTTGGTCTGATGTGTTTTACTTGATTATTAAAAATTGAAAACTAAAAATTCAGAATATTTCGTTTATATTTCTTTCTTTTATAAGTGTGGTTTCACTCTGAATTTATATCTTTGGTATTAAACACACATTAATAACATATAGTCATAAATATTTAAACATATATGATAAACAAATTATAAAATTCTTTTAAATTGCTTGGGTGTCTGACTGTAAACCATTATTCAAATTATAGCAAATAATCTACAAAAATGATATTAACTTTATCAAATAAAAATTGAACGTTTGCAATCATTATTTTAATAAAATAATATTTAGTTAAACAATAATTATTATTTATAATGATACACCCAATTTTTAAATTAAACAGAATAAAATTATTTTGTAACACCAACTTACAATTACGTCTTTTACTCTCAATATTTACACTATATATATTTACGTATTTGTATTACTTTGTTAGCTCACATTCTGTCTTTATGAGTTCTTTCTTTGTTTAACACAAAATATAATTGTTCATTTGTCACCTGCGTATTTTTGGAGTTACCGTTTACGAAGCTGTCACTCATTGCGCGCTCGCGCGTGCGTGCGTGTGTCTCTCCTCAATCATGACAATGACGACGAAGACGACGACGATGATGATGATAATGATGATGACCCTTCTTTAGTATTCTATAGCCTGATGTTGATGGTAATCCTGCGCTCCTCCATCAATCGCGGTGTGTGATGGTGATGATGATGAGTTCAAGACGCTGATCAAATGACATAGTGTCCCCGTGTGTAACTTCTTAGCGTCTGTTCCTCGTCCAAAATTTCCGGAACTATTTATAGTAGACAGGGATTCTGATATTTCAGATACTGTTTAATCTGGTCAGTACCTGAATGGCGTCCTTTTTAATTGATCACTTTCTTTTGTATGTTGTCGCGATAACGTAAACTTGATTTTTAGGCAAGTGGTTGCATTGTCTTTGTAATTTTTCACTCGTTATTTACGTATAACACACTTGTTAAATAGTAGCTAATTTCGGTAGTAATTAACTTTAATTAGTATAACGTTTTAATTATTGCACTTTTCTACAATAATTTTGCATCATCATACCGTTTAAATGTACGTATTTTAATGGCGTTTTTAGAATTGTCATGTCTTTTTTAACAGGTAAAAAAGAGATTTATTTATTTTCGTTAATCATGTTAATGCCTGATTTAATAACACAAACCAAAAAAACTTAATACGTACAAAGACATCTCCCCTATCACAGTGTAATGCAGGTCTGTACCGGCTTACACACACACACACATACATACGGCTTACACTGTAACAATTCAGTCGGACCAGGTGTTCAATTTCGACAGGCTTCAGCATGTTGACCGGCCTGAACTCACACGCACTAATTTTTAAAACTATTTATCATACTCTCTCTACACTCATTATTTTTAAAACACTGCCCTGGGTAAATATGCAAATATATATGTATTGTTGCAATATATTGCTTACTTCAGTCAGTTTAATGTTATAGACGTTTTGGACTATATTACCTTACTTTGTGCTAATCTAAAATGACAGGTTCTTCGTAGCTTACTGTACTATGTGAATTCTGTTCAAGTTTTTAAAGAACATTAATTTATATTTTAAATATATAAATCAAAAGGTTAAAAGGAATATTTATTATTTTTCTAGAAGGAAGAACAATAACAGCCCCGACTCTCCGGTATGTTGACGTCATGCCATTAATAAATAATTAACGCAATATGTTTGGATGTCTGCACATTTTGAAGTATAATAATAACAAATTGTTAGAAACCAGTTAATAATTTAAACACAATATTTATATTTAAAGACAATGTTTTTATTCCCTACAAATTTTGAAATATGGTAATAACAAATTATTAACAATCAATTTATAGTGTAAACCAAACGGTATGTTTAACGTTACAATTTGTTGTATTTTTCAAATATTGATGTGAAGTGTAATGTAAACATCAAATTCAGTTTCCATGTTAACAAAACGTGTCATAGTACTATGGAGATAAAAAACGAAAGGAAAACACATAAAAATTATACATATTATACACTTTTGATCACGCAAGTGTACGTTCTCCAGACGCATATGTGCTTAACATATGGATAACCGTCACTCCTCTAGTAACATTTATGGAGTCCGTTCATTCTAATTGCACTTTGTTTAGAATTCCGCAATTTCGTGTATATTTATATTCATACATTTTCTGCGCGAGTGTTTTTGTACATAAACTTTGCTGTGAGATTATTACGAACGTGTAAATATTTCTCTACAATAACAGTCTCTATTTATCGGTTTCATACTCTCCCACATGTGTACATGAAACAGCACACTCATACATACAAATTTAGCAAGGACAATAATTATGTGACGTTTCGGCTAAAATAGAGTGAATAATGTAGGCTTTAAATAGCCATAAAAGTTCAGCTGTGTTTGATTTATATTATAATATAATCTGTTATTGTTTAAAATGGGAATGCTGTTGTGGAGAAATAATTGCCTATATACGTACTCGATTTTAAGTGTGTGAAAAGTGTTTAAGTGTTAAATGTGTGAAGAAACACTTTATGTAATGGCTACAACGCAGGTAGTAATAGACTACTTCAAATTGCTTGTTCCTGATCCTTCCAGAAAATTATTTAAACCCACATTTACATAAAACTACTTAGAAACATTTAAATAAATTGTTAACATCAAAGATTGTTTTAGGCCTATATAGATTTCAGAAGAAGAAGACCTAAGAAACTGCATTAAGAAAACTCTAGGCCTCAGACGTCTGTATCCACAACTGTCACCGGTATCATGAAAACGGCTGGCGGTCTACTTATCAAGATCTTTACGGGCCAGTGAGAGGTAAGGCTACTTAACAATGAAGAAAGACGATGATATTGAGTTGTTGGAAGTACTATACCACTGTGAATACTACAATCGGAGTGGTTGTGTACTGTATTCAACTGCATTGAAGAGGAACAATAGCATAATAGAAGAATGGTATAGCATGTCGTGGGCTAACGTAGCGCAGAGAAGCACAAAAGACCCGTAGGAAGCCATAAAATAAGTGAAAAAAACTTGGGAAAAAACAGCTGCATGTTTTTTGCCCAGAGAACCAGGACAAAATGAGGTTCGCACAGGCTGACACCCGTAAATCAACGGTGATACCCGTATCTATGGTGAAAGAGATTGCCTGCAGTTACGGGCATTATTAAGAGATAATGTAATGAAATTTGTTATACTCCTTAAAGTAGTACAGAAAGTGCAGTTGTGACAAGCGAGCATACTGCTGATAACACCTGGTCTGTGAAAACTTCGTCAATTCGTCTGCCAAGAAGGGTGGGATTAAACATCGTGATGTTTTCTTAAGGAAATACATTTTTCATAAAGAAGTGAATATTTTACACTATGTAAGCTAGTCTCGGGTCTGTATATACGATTCACAACATTAGTAATAATTTTTATGAATATTGTAATAAGACGTGATTGTCCCCATTATATGACTTACAAGTGTCGAGTGTCTACTCACCAGTTCGGCCGTTCAAATTCGTATTTTCTGCCTCAACGTCGGGTTGGCCAACTCTTCTTAGTAAACCAAAATTGTAAAGTTTACCTTTTTATAAGTGAGTACTCAAATTTTAAAGATTAGTTAAATAAAATCAAACATACAGTTTAATGCTTCTATTATGTTTAATAACAATTATCAATTGGTTTTTTAATTCTACAATTTCTTCCAAATTATAAATCTTATTTTTACGCCGGATGCTTAATTATTCGCGGTTGGCTATTCTGTCCGCCGTTGTTATCGAGACTCACTGTTATGGAGTTGGTTTTCTTTGTTTATTTATAATCTCAGGTCGAAGTTCTTGTGACTACAGAAAATGTTGTTAAATGGACTAATAAAAGTACAAAATTTTACAAATACCATATAAATAACATAGAGTATGTGATATACTTATAATTACAGTGGTAAACTATAGCTATTAGATTTAGCGTTTGGAGGTTGAGTTAGTAACTTTTACGTTTTAAAATATATTCACTAAAGGAATCAATGTTGGATAGAGATAGTTCTTCAATTTGAGGTGTTCATTAAATAATAGAAAGTTCAAGTGTTTGTTAAAAAGTGATAAATGATGTGGAAAGTGTAGTTTCACTTATTGTTTTTACTGTTAAGTCGTGATTTAAAATATACTTAACAATCCTCCGTCTCTGTTATCCGGGTAATATTTTCCACGAATACTGCTGATTATCCTTTCTTGGGTGTTTCTGTTAATTCAAGGCTACGATTTTCTTAGTTATTGTTTAAGATGTTTACTTTTCATCAGTCATCCTGGTTATTGTAGGTTCCATTGTTCATTTATGGGGTTCAGATATTTTCTTCCCTCCAATGGTTCGTATTCCGTCACTTGGGATTCTACAGCAATTCCTCATGGATAATTTAATTTCTTCTGGTAAATTTTTTAATTCGTTTAGTGTTAGTGTTACTTCTGTGATTTAGTTTACTAATTTGATCATTAATTTTGATAAATTTTGTTTAATTAATTCTTTCTTATTCCTTGTGGTTTTAATACATCTGCCCTCATCAAGCTCTAATGATGGAATCTCTATTCGTTTATAACGGTTTTTTCCCTAATAAAGTTTCGTTGTTATGGTAACTCTCATCCAAACACTAACTCCCATTGGTTGATAATTTACAACATTGTTATATAAAACTAACGTTTTTCTATACAAAATTATTAAAAAACTTTGAACTATTATAACTCCCTTATACTACCTGTAATCTTAAATACAATAACACCATTAGTTTGCTTTTTGTTTACAAATTATTTTGATATCCCACAAGTTTACCTTTTTTCAAATTATAACAGATTACTACCTTTTCATTTGGTTTTTCTTTTGTTAATTACCTTTAAACTAATTATTTTCTATCCAGTTTTGTATCCTACACTATTATTATGAAACCTAAACAGATTATATACTTTATTTTATCAATGGTTATTGTTTTGTCTTAAATTTCACAAATTTCTGGTTACCAGTTATAGGCCTAATGCCTAGAGCTCATAATTCACCTACCCTATACTCATTACAATTGTTTATAGTCATTTTTGTTAATTTTGTATGCTGCTAAACATAATTACTGTAACAACCTGAATTAAATCATAATATTTGATTATTTTTAATCATCATATAACATAATATAATTACTTAATAAATCGTTTAGGCCCATGCCTGTATCTAAAGTTTACGTGTTTTTAAACGGTTTTGTTAAACATAACATTCAACATAATAACATTTGGGTTAATTACAACCAAAGAAAAATATAATAAAATTGAACATTAGATGTGCACTAATATTCCCTTATAAACTCACTTAGAGAATATAGTGTCTAACTCCCTTTACTCTATTCAGCATAACATATTAGTTTTTTTTATCCTTATTTTAATAGTTGTTAATATAAATTTGTAAATTTTATTCATTAACAATAAAACAATATATCCCTTATCATCCTTATACTATACTAAAAAACTTCTTTAACATAATGGAAAACAATTATTAGTGGTTTGTTTCCAACAAATATTTTTATATATTAATACAACCATTTTCTTTTTTCATTAAACTACGCCCATGACTACTTATAACTGTCCCTTATAATTTATACTGTTTATTTATTATATTTGGGTCCAGTTATTACTTATAATCTATTATTACAAGTTACTTCTTTATTTCTGAATACACTTCACTATATTAACTAGTGTTTTATGTAGTTCATTTATTAACACTGGGTCCTATCATGGTTCATTATTGATTATTATCTTCCTTATTCATTTATCACTTTTGTGTTCACCTCCTATCATTGTATTCTAGATTTCATGTATTTATTATTACTGGGTCCTATCAAGGTTTATTAATTATCACCACTTTCCTACTGAATTATTGTTATTCAAGTTTAGTTTGTATTATTGTCTTTTGATAGTTAACAGATTACCACTCTTTCTATACATTATCAGTATATTTGTTCTTACATTTCATTTTCTTTTTACATTTCCTACAGATTACATACTATTTATTTTCCTATCTAATTTTGTACTTTTATTTATATATAATTCTTTTTAACACTTGGGTGTTATTATATTGTGGCTTGAACTATTTTCTCTGGCTTACCTTATCCAATCTATTGGGTCTCGTCATCGTCATTGTTTTTGTCTAAGTCAAAATCAGTTAGTGGTGTTGTTCTATCATTTCTCATTTAATAATTTTTATTTTCCTTTAGTATACAGCTTTTCTTCAATTATTTATATTTGTAAACCTTGTGCTATCGTAGGTCACGTTACAATATTTTTAACATTGTATTGCGTGATATTGTTTCGCTGATGAGAAATGAGCAACTTTCATAGCAAGCGTGTCGCTTGTCACGTACTCTGAGTCGGCCGGTAGATACGAAGTTACGGAGCCGTCCAAAGTGTCTGGCAAAGACTAGCTGACGATTGTAAATACTTGACATTGCACATCAAACAGAGAACATCAATATTAAACGCCACAGATGACCTTGATCGCTAAGACAATTTAAGACAGGTGGACTATTCTAAATTATGTGCTTGTTTGTATCATTCTGGGCTTCCTGTATTAATAGGGGTGGGTCTTGTGCTCTGTCTCAGGTGTAACCTTGTGCTCTGTCTCAGTAGAGCCACTGACGATGTCTCATCGTAGTATGGGCGAAACGTTTGTTGTTCATAGAATTAAAAGGACTTGTGGTGTTGTTATTATAAACGAAAACTGCAAACGTTTACGAGCCAGATTAAGTTCTTGTAACATAAGTATGGGGTGTTCATTTTCAAGTTCGCCTGAAGAGAACGTCTACAGAATAACAACAGAACATAAGTACAGAATAAGCACAGAACGTCTTACCAAATGAAAAGAATAATTTTAAAAATTTTATCTTAAATTTTACCATGATTAAATGATATTTAAATTTTTCAGAACATGATAGCATGCTAAAAATTTGACTTTTTTGTCCGTATCACTTTATTAATTGTTATACAGTTATACAATACTAACACATGCCGACTGGATAGTGATTTGGAATATGTGATAATGGCTACTACAAATCTAAGTATTTTCGTTCCATATTATTTGAGTAGTAATATTTAAGTTAATAAAACAGTATAACTGAAAAAGTAAATAAAAAAAACTGATTGATAGGTTGCTAGTAAAGAAGGTTACTATGGAAAACACATGGTATTGTATTTCTAAAAAGTATATTAATTACCTTGAATGGCTCTCGTCACAGAATAATTTTTGTTAAAAGTGAAAAATTCATATGTAAATTGAAAATTTTATTGGTTACCATGGTAATAAATAAAATTGAACTGTTAGAATGTTTATAGTATTGTGTCTTTCTAACATTGACCGGATTCAACCTAATAAGAGTTTTTAGATTGTAAAACATGTTTACACAAACATTGGCACTGCTGAACACTGCTAAAAGGTGGTGGGATTAAGCAACTACGGCTTAATTAATCCTTAAAAGTCTTTAGTTAATTTGTGAGCTTTGCTCTATAATCGAGTGTGATAATACCGTTTATAAAATAGGGCTTCTGAAAGAAATAGATGTATAATGAAGTAAATATAAATTTACTTTGATACGAGTCACAAATGTTGATTACATAAAATGTTATACTGTGTTTTCAAAACATCGTAGTGCACCAAGGGTGCAATAGTTAGATACCATCCAATTATTTATATTTAGCCGACTGACTCGTCCAACCGGACTTTTTGAACACTTTGTATCATATAATAATAGGTATGTTGCATTTACCTGCTTTTATCTGAACTCCAGCTTTACTTTTCTTTTTTGCACCACAAACTTACAATAACAGTATCATAAAGTGACATTTGTTTTCTAAATTGCTTAATGCTACATTTTCACTTGACAACAAACTTAACTTACTTAATCTCTCTCGTGAGTGAGTGCGTCGAAGGTAGGTGTTGACCCTTCTCACGGCAGAAAAGGAACGTTCAACGGAGCTTATAGTGTAAGTGATAGTCAGTATGGGCTTAACAAGCTTGTACACTTCACTGAATTCAGAGCAAAGATGGTTTTCACCCATAAAACTAAAGCGTTCTAAAATACATTTTCTGGAGATGTGTAAACAGTTAAGTAGTTATTTTATTTAACCCAATGTTATCAAAAATAGGTCCACAGTGACCTAAAACATTATTCAGAAATGAATCCGAAAATTTCATTGTACGTTATTAAAGTTTTTGATGGTATTGTAGTTGAAAATATTTTAGTTTTCCCAAGTGAGATAAACTATAATCAATCTGATAGATAATTGCAATCGATTTTTTCCATACACAGACACCGATAATTCGTTTCTTGTTGGTTCTCACTAGGGAGGCTTAACCGAACATAGAACCAATTTCTGAAATTCCTTATTAAAAATTTCATCTGAAACCATCGATAGGGTTCACTGGCATCATCAAAATAACGCAGTATTGAGTTGTTTTAATTAAAAATTAAGAATTAGGAAACATTTTTATTTAAATTTTGAAGAAAAAACCGTTTATGGGATAATGTATGTAGGCCTACATAAACATTGCTGATTGTCATGGTGAGACGATACGGCCTTGAAGTGTGACAGAGACTTCCTGAAACAGCCTGCATAACCCTTATTACAGGCGTATACTTGATTTTTTTTTTTGCAAGACGTTTCATACAATAAGTAGCTTGGAGTGTCTTGTAAGGGAAGACACAAAAAATGACTGATCTGAAAAATTCACGTTTTTCTAATGCTGTAAAATTGCTTGTAATCGTAAATTTTATAGGCATAATTAAACTTTGTCAACGTCAGAGGTATGATAATAATCATAACAATGTTATAATATACAAGATGGTATGAAGTTTTTTGTTGGAACGACATACCAAGTAGCAATCACCAGAAAACGTGGAACGTAAACAATAAGAAAAGAAAAAATTGACTCAATAAATTAAGAATTTGTAACATAAAAATTGGGTGTCTATTTTCAGATAACTTAAAGGGGACGGTTTTTCGAAACGAGTACAGTGAAGAATAAGAATAATTTTAATAATATCATGTGAATTCTTGCTCCATCTAAACGTTATTATGAGAAATTCTCAAAACATAATATATAGTTAGATAGTCGATTTTTTTTGTCCGTACCACTATATTAGTTATTATAATATTTTTCACGAGTACAGTAAACACTGTTTTGGAACAAGTATTGGAAACGTGATAATACTTACTTTAATCTAAGTATTTTCGTTCCATTGCAAAGAAGAGGGTCATTAAATATATGTTTTGTGTAAAGAGTGGAAAATTTGTATATAAATTCAAGACTTTATTCATTATTTATTACATTTATTCATATTATTTTCAATTGTTATAATTTTTTACTTGTTTGTATTCCTAACATTAAAAGAATTTAAGGTGTAAAGATTTCGTAAATTGTAATACATGTGTTTTGCAAATTACTCCCATAATTACTTCATCGCAAATACTTACGTTAGACAGAATTAGCAATAAATAAAAAATTGCTAATTTTTAGTTGAAGAACAGTTACCTCCACTCTCTGTTGCCAAACTTGTAAGACCAATGACGAATGATTACTTAAAAAGTCCAACATTAAACATGTGTCAACACTTCATTAAAAATTCTGACTGTCTTTAAAATGTTTTTAAGGTGACTTTAAAGATTAATTTTCTTAGTTTTTATGTTTTATTGTTATCGATATCATATATCTGTAAACGTTATTATACATAGGTCTATAAACAAATGTGGAAAATACGTAAACTTAAAAGTTAGAACTAAATTATTTGTAGTTTATAGTTGTAAACCATATTTCTATCATCAAAGAAAAACAATGAAAAGTTTGGGACCTATTGTGTTTATTGATTCATAATTGATGATGATTATTAAAAATAATAATAACGATTATATGCCTTATAACGGCTGTTTTACTTTAAGTAAAAAGTGTTATACTAGTGCTGTTTTCATAATTTTTCTTTTTTTATTATTTTTTATAGTACACATAAACCTCCATTAACTGTGATAACTACGTATGATCACCTCCTTGGGGTGTTTTCCTGCTAAGGCTAAAAGTAGTACATTTAAAGTTTAATTAAGGGAGTTTACTAATACATATTTTTTAAAACTTCGCGTCAGTGAGAACGTGTATGTAAATATTTTACAGTTAATAGAATTATATCGGCCTAGTCGTTTTGCCACAGAAATGAATAAAATGGGCTATGGAAGCCTCAAAATAACCATTTGATAATCGCACCATAGAGTGTGCAATTACGAGGTTGCCGCAAGTTTTATTGAAGCTGCTACACAAATCTGTTCTCCGGAAAGGGTGGGTCTACATGTGTGCAGAAAAACAGGTACGTTTTAATGATTTTATTGTCGTTTTGTGTTCGAAATGGCATTTCTTTGCTGATGCACAAAGACGTATGCGAAAGTACTAAATACAGATGGTGATTGTCACCATTGGAAAACTAGGTACAACAGTAACCGAATCTGTCTAACATTCTAATAGTAAGCAAAAAACGGTTATACATAAATTTTGGAATAGATGCCTCCTATGCAATAGATGACTGCACATTAAATAACGTAAACTGAGTTGGCTAACTGGACGCTGAATAAACATGTGAAGGCTTTGGGTCTACAACTCTTTCCTTCTCGTTAAGGGGACGTAACCTCAAAAATAGGATTAACATTTAAACCATTATACCAACAATGTTTACATTAAGTAATTTTGTTCTCACAAGATGACTGTGACAACTAATACGACAAAAATTAATAATGTTCGTATTCACATAAGTAATTAATTTTTAATTCATTAATTCATTAATACAAAGCAATTATACACAGTAATATTTTTAGGCACATTTATTTTGTTTTTGACATTTTTATTTAACTCTCTGGGGAAAGTTTAACCCCCGAAAACCCCTATTTATATTTCATGTACTACCTCAACGTGAGGCTACTATTTCTAACGTTAGTCGATCGTAATATTTGAGAGATAAGTACGAACTCGTAATGTTTCTATAACTGTTTCATATACTTTAAATTTTCCAAAATCAGTGTCATTAGAAAAAATTTTCCAATTTCAGTTCTTTCCATATCAACTTTTTTCTAAGAAATAATACACCTAAGAATAATATACTACCAGTAGTATAAACATAAACAGTGCTTCTGCTAAGTATTCCTGATAAAATCTCAGTGCCCTCATGTAAAAACAAATGGTGACAATATGTGATCTGCAATATTCTCTGTTAGTCACGTTTTGGTCATTGGTGAGATAACAGATGTTTTCCTACTTTGTATGTAAATTTGTGAGACACGGGTTGGCATTCAAGAGATGCATATTACAACAGAAGGTTTGTAGCGACGCGACGTTTTATCACCTCTTTCAACACAAACCACAACTAACACATATTGTCTGAGCTTCATGTCTCGAACATTTCAGTGTCTTGTAACGACATTAGAATGCACAGAATGTTTATAATGCGACATAAATCGCCGCTGTCAAAAGCAAAATAGCTCGGTACGCTAAAAAAATATTTAGCATATGCATGTAGGAAGGAGAATGTCTCGTTTGTTGTCAGCAAGGTTTTAATTAAATTCTCTTTATAATGGGATCAACTTTTCTGCAAAAAAATTAAGTTTGAGCTAAACTCGTTAATTGAATGCACGGTTGCTTAGGATCCAGACGGACCATGTATAAACCGCCCTACATAACATTCTGCACAGAAATCGTCTACCCTATGTTTAATTGAATTTATTAAAATTATAGACGGTTTAATTTGGCAAAAGTACATGCGGTTTTACATTCAGTAAATGAGAGAGAAGAACAGGCCAATAAAGTTTTTAATTACTCGTATTCAATTTATAACAGAATGCCAGTCTGTAAGCAGAATTGTCTAAAGCAGCACATTGGGATTTTGTTAAATGAGCACAGCAATAAGGCGCGTTACAACTAGTGTCATGACTGAGAATGGTTGTGGAAGGGTTGACGCATAAAAAAACTCATTTACGCGTATAGGACTAGCTTGAATTCACAACATTCCGTCCTTTAACAAACTATTCTTATTAATGTAAAAATGATTTATTTTTAGTTAAAGTAACCTTCTAACAGTTTATTTAAAGAAAAGTATTTACCACTATTTCTTTATCTGATGTATTTTTTATTGCTGTGTAGAAAGTAATTTCTGAATTACATTAGTTCTCACCGAAGCATACAGTGAGCGACTGGTACGTGGTTGCGATTGGGTAATATATAACATTCGTAGTGTTTACGAAATGCTGATGACGCATTGGAAGGTGGATGATTTGGAACGTTCTACTGGCATCTCTCGGTTGCTGCGGGTTTCCACATGCAATTAGATTAGTCTCCCTGCATCTGGCAGTGGCGGACCGTGCTTAGGTTGCACGGTTGCACAACCCCCATTAAATACCGAATTGTATTTTTAGTTATAGAATTATGAATAAAACAATAACTAATAATAGGGTTTTGAAGCATCGTAATTAATCATTTGGCGATTGAAAAGCGCAGAGCAATACTAAAAACCGTACACGCTCTTGCCGCGGTGTATGCACCAACTGTAACGCGCTTTGTATATGGGGAAATACAATGGAGTAGTGCTCTCGCTGGCTATACTCGAGTGTTCCTATTACAGTGGTATAGGGTCGCTTGGTGCGATTAGGGACTGCAAATCCCGCTTGTACGTCACGGCGCTACCAGTCTATTTGTTGGTAAATAAAACATGGTACGTCAGGTTGGAATTTGTATGGTTATGTTATATTAGTTGAGTTAGTGTTGGTCGAATTTTTTGTGAAGTTTGTTGTTAGTGTCAGTCGAATGCATCGTAAAATGTAAATAATAGTACATATAAAGGATTAAGGTGTCATAGTGTAAGATATATATATATTATATTATACTGGTAGGACGCAATGAATTTTGCCGTAAACTTAACGAAAACGGTGTTCAGTTTACGTCCTATTGAGGAAACAATTGAAATTAAGAGAGTAGGTAGGCCTACACCAGGCCTTTCAAATATTAATCAAAGTGTAAAATCAAGTAACAGAATATTTAGTCGTAAATCTGAAAAAGATTTATACAATAAATATTCGTGGTTATGTGAGTGTGACACTAAAATTGCATTATTTTGCTTTCCTTGTGTATTGTTTGGAGGGGAGGAGACTTCGACATTTTTTATTCAGAGAATAAAACAATTTAAACCATTCCACGTATCTACAACCTCCAAATTGTTCAACCGCCAGCCGCCACTGGCATCTGGTACCTCCTCATAAACGTATTACGCAACAGTTACGTGTTAATAATAATTAGTTGGATTTAAAAATATGTATCTAAAGTTTTAATCTAAGCTTATAGGTTCATTTTAATATTAATATTACATAGCCAATGTTGTATTATCATAATGTTTAACCATTAACTAAGACGGTCGTCGTTAAATTATTAAAAATTGTCTCAAATTCAAACAAAAGTAGGCCTATTTTATTTTATCAAATTCATCTTGACCTAGTTTAATAGTCTGCGTTGATTACACACTGCAGGGCAGGGACTGTGGGTAATTTGAATTTTATAGTTAAATTTAAAAATAAAATTACCTCTTTTATTGTTTTAAATTAACTACAACGTAGCTGTAAGTACATAGAGTCAGCCGATTGTAAAAGAAATAGAATAATGGTACTAGTTCATCGCCTTAACTAACTTACATTTCCCAGCAAACTAGGTCAGGAAACCATTATAGACGTTGGAGTGACCTAGATATTTTACTGAGACAAGTAATAAATTAAATGTATTCGGAAGGATTAGACACTAGTATAGTACCGTCTTGATTTGAAAACAAGTGATGTGACCTCTGGGCCATCTGAATCATTTGTATTAAGTTTGTTGCTACGTAATTTTTTGACGTGTTAAACGTATTTACAAATAATGTGAACATTTGAATTTCGTGTGTTAGGATAAATTTTGCTGTTGAACATCTTGCTGACAATACTTACAAATTGTCATTAATACTACGACACGCGTAGTATCACTTACACTATCATCACTGCACCAACGCCGTCACCACCACTTCGTCATTATAAAACTCATCTTCACCGTGTTGAGTATTGTTATTAGTTTCATTCACAACTTAAAAATTATTGATTTCTTATGCGTTAAGACCTGTTTTTGTGTTTACATATAGCAATATAGTAATGGTGCTTTGTCAAGGCTGAAATAAGTAGAATTTTTCAGAGTCAGCAGTAATGCGATACAAGAAGGAAACAGTTGTTGCAGAGGCTAGTCCGCAGGCAAGGAAGTGTGAACAGGTGGTCGGACAACGTGCAAAACGACGTGGCAGAAATCTCTAATGGTTCGACCGTTAGTAATTATCTTAAGTGCTGATCAATATAGGAGGGGGTGGTTTGTCGGAGAGAGAAGATATATAGCGAAGTAACTGCGAGAATTAATTGAAAGCAGGCCACTGAAACTGTGGGAATGAATTAACCGCACAGCATAGGACCTCTGTTCTGATAGGAGAAAAGGAACCCGTAATCAACAGTATGTAGTTACAGATTGTGATTGCCGATTGCTAATATATATTATGTAAACAACATTCTTATAACACATTCTAATTAAGCAATGGTATAGGATATACAGTAGAACCTCCATTAACCGAAACACTTATAACAGAAATATAGTTTAACCGAAACGACCGACCAAAAAAAGTGATATATTCCTGATTTTTACTACAATTAAAATTTGTTTCCGGATAAAACACGAAACCTAATGTAATGAACACGTAATAAATTGTGTTTCATGTTAACAAAGAGGAAACGTGTCATGATAACGACTGAAGAAAAATCGGAGGCATTTAAAAGAATTAAAAATGACGACATTTTGCGAACTGTGGCAGCCGATTTTGGTGTTGGTGTTCCTACTGTTTCTGATTGAGTCAAGACGAAAAATAAGTTTGAAGAGTATGCTTCGAAGATCCCAAACAAGAAAACAATGAAGACTTGTCACAAAACAAGAAAGTACATGCGTCCGTGCTTTTATGCTTCACGAAAAAAAGGGACGATGAAGACGATGACATAGAAGAGAGCATCAGACACCGCTGACGGTATCTTCAACGCCTTAGAGGTAAGAGTTTTCATTTTGGGTTAAGACATTAAATTAGGCTATATGAAATACGCGTTTTTCTTGCGGAGTTTTATTCATATTTTTAGGTAGCGTTACGGCTCCTCCAACGATCTGAAGACTCAAAGCCCTCTGACGTTCTGCTAATGAAGCGATGGCGAGATATTGCTGCAAGAAAGCGATACGAAAGGAAAAAGCAAAGAAAAATATAAGATTAAAAAAAAATCATAAAACCAGTGTTAAAAAATGGCATTATGTAAATAGTTTGATTTTTATTAAAATCTTTTGAAAGTATTGTAAATTACCTCCAGTTATTTTAGTGCACATTTTGAAAAATTATGTCTTAATTATTATCCGAAATTTTAGTTATCCAAAACCGCCTCCCCCCTTTGTTTCGGTTACAGAGGTTCTACTATATTTCATATACTTATATAGTCGAGTGGGGGGGGGGTGATATTCAATAGTAACAAAACATTATAACAAAGCCCATTATAATTATTAAGTTTTTATCTTGCTTGTTTGTTAGATCCAGAGTCTATCTGGATTTTGAAAAATACAATCTGCTTTATGTTGTATTTATAGTAGAGTTCAAACTGTTGATGAGTGCAGTCTGTGACACGAGATGTCATCCATCTTATTAAAAAAAAATAAATAAAAAATAAAAATGATTAATTAAAACCATAGTTGTATAACAATGTTGTTTTTTAATCAAGTGCGTTTATTATGCCTCGTTTTTCATTGTTATTGTGTTCTATAAAAGAAGAAATTCTTTTATGTGTGTAGTAATCTTTTAACTTAAAAACAGACGTTTTAGATGAAAGACGTGAATCTACTATTTACTAGCTAGGTCTCAACTTTGACTAAATCGATTTAACTATGTCGATTTCTTGCCTGATAGACACACTCTGAAACCCCATATTTCAAATTTAATAAAAAGAACACACTTCTTTGGCTTGGTTGAGAAATAAACCAAAAAGTACACAGAACATTCTCAACATTCAAGAGCTATTGCTTTTCTTTTGATGAAGAAGATCAGTCTACGATATCTACAAGACCAATTCGAGCAGGTAAGACAAGAAATGTAGAGTTTCAGCACTATTATAAATTTACCTGTACCTCAGTACAAAGAAAAAAAAACTATCAAATGTCTGAAACAAATAGACGGCACAGGGCAGCCTATTATGCGAAGAACAAAACCGCTTCTTCGTAGAATAACATCGTTGTAACACTAGATGCCAAAGAATCAGTTACCGACCTCTATGCACTCTGGCAATACTGACGTGACCTACCACAACTTGGGAACTTTTACAGATTGTCATTCACTCTGGGGCTTTTCATTTTCCCGAAAGAGTTTTATTGAAACAAACTAACAGCGATTAAGGAAGTAGCAATTATTCCGATAACACGGAGGTCTTCATTATCGCAGCTGACAAGTTACAGAAAATAATCCGAAGAAAACGACTAGTGTCACTGTGTTATATTAAAATTCAGCAGCAAGTTTATCATTCATCCTCTCTGTATTGAACAAAGCTCAGCGCTTGAAGTGTTCAACGTTTAGTATTTTCCTGCGAGGAAACACTATCCAAGCAGGGAGATGGGACACTACTTTTCAATAGTTTCAGATTACAGTATATAAGAGTTTTCATTCTGTTTTACGTAATTTGAGCTTCAAAAATGTGAAAGATGATCACTGTAGTTAAATGAACATTAAAAAATTAAAGTATAGCTTATTGTTGATAAAAATGTGTGTGTGTTTGTAGATGGAGTGCGAGCTTATTGGTATTAGGAAAAAAAGAATAAATAATCATGGGAATGGTATTAGTTCTACGTACAGCAATAATAGCATTACGTATAGTGTAGTAGATAATTAAAAATTTAAATTATATTTAAATTATAGTATTTACTCATATATAATTTAAATAGGCCTAAGCTGATAATTATACGGAGTGTCCATAAAGTTATGATATGGTTTAACTTGGGACATAATTATACCAGAGGTTTTAAATACATAAAACAAAAATAACATTGACAACTCTAAATTTTTTTTTATTAAGAGAATTTAGCAAAATTTAGCGTGATATCTGTTGGTGGCTGTGTGTACATCTAGTAGATTATTAGACGTGAACATTTATTAACTTACGATTATTAATTTAAATTGGACAAAATGTACTGAACAAAAATGTTGCTGCCTCTCCAGAGATTAAGTAGCTGTAATTAGAATAAAGGATACAAAAAGCAAGAAAGACAAATACGTTACCTCAAATACGTTAGCCTAACACGGTGTTGTTCAATGTGTGGGTCAAAGAGGCGACAAAGGAGGCAAAAGAAAACTTACATGTGTAGTAAAAGTGCAAGGAGGAAAATAGCGATATTAATATTTGCAGATTTTAAAATAATTATTTATATTGCAACTGGTACTAAGCCGTGTAGTAATTTTATTTCAGTAAATATTGGTACGCTGTGGAAATAAATAGTATACTGCTTCGCTGAGTGCCCATATCACTCTTGCCATGACAGGGCACGCGAGGTTTTTCCAGACGTTTGGAGATCATTCTGCACGGCAGAGTTGCCTAACGTTCTGGATTCTTCGAGATTACCTGTGCCCCTTCCACACGTTTACTCGATTACTCGAGGCCCACTATCTCACTACAATGCAAGGCGAAGGAGTTTCACCCATTTCAGTTACACCTGGGGATTTTAGAAGTGCGGTTCAGAGTTATTGTTACGGTTTAGGGGGAAGTGATCATTGTGTTAATTAGTGGAATACTGTTATAAGGTGACATTTATTATAGTTGTTGGATGAATTTAACTTGAATTGTTGTATAAGAGTGTCTCTGTTGAATTATAACTAGTGTTTTTGTCTAATTAAACATTAGTAATAAGCGATTTCATTGGTGTCAATTATTCTGTTTCCACTACACAACACCACGATCCGTGAACTGTGCAATATGATAACGGTGTGTAGTATGCAATCCTCGCAACAGTAGTATTAGCAGATGACATTTTTGTTCTTCTGGCTAACAGTGAGAAAGAGTTCAACAATATGTTGAAATGGACTGGGTGATTTGGCATGAACATAACAACCGTAGAACTAAAGTACCAACAATTTGCAGGGATATAATACCTAGTAGAGTGCACATAAAAGTAGGACACAGATTTGGGGAAGTACCTTTTGCAACCTGTTAAAAGAGAAGCACTGAAACAGGATGAAAGATGTAAGAAATTTACTTTTGGCAAAAAGAGCTTAATTTGGAAAGAAAAACATTTATGCGAATAATTTAAACGTGAAAATTAGGAAAGGTATGTGTGTCTGGTACGGCACATTATAGGAGTGACATCTGGACAATAGGGGTACCAGAGATGATTAGATAAGAGGCGTTTGAAACATGATGATACAGGAATTTGCTGGGAATTAAGTGGAACGATAAAGTGAGGTACAAAGAGGTTAAATGAGGAACTTGGGTAAATCAAAATTTTTAAAAGGATCAGTATTTAGAAGGAAAACGGAATAATGGGGAATTTCTTAAGACATAGGCCTACATAATTGCCGCATACTATGGTTGAAGGGGCATGAAAGAATAAAACTGCATTGGAAGGGAAAAGACTAAAATAGATGAAACAATTCACTGTAGATGTGAAACGTGGAAGCTACGCTTAGGTGATAAACAAGGCTCACGTGACGCTCCAAACTAGTCTGGAGACTGAAGATCAGAGAAGAAGAGTTTGATATGATAGTGAGAAAATTTGTAATAAAGTTATGATGTAAGTGGCCTGTAAAGATAGCAAGCAAATCAAATATTCTTAATCTTGTCTATTTCAAAGCGCAGAGTTAACAATCTTTTACGGTGACTAATACGTGATTGTTGAACTTTTACATTTACTTGTTTCAACTACGAAGTACTTCGACTTCCTACTGGTACCTGGAGCCTTTGATACAGCAAGTTACAGTAGTGATAAGTTTTAGTTAGTTTATACTAACCTTAGTAAATACTAACTTTGTACAACCTTAAGATGTCTGTTCCTCAGCTGGTAGATAGTGTAAAGTTAAAGCGTTATTTTATAATAATTTTAGACTCTTTATCATAAGTTTACATTATCACAATGTTATTTTTGTATTCTAATTTTGAACAAGACCTTTCTTACCAGCGTTAGGTGTCCTGCAAAATGAACTCTTAACATGGTAGAAACAGGAGTCACATACGAACACTGAGAAATGAAAGGTATTAGATACATCTAAAAACTATCTATAAAATATCAAAAAGCATCCTTTAGAAATTAAAAATATTCATGTCGCTACTTTGTGAAAGCGTATGTAGAAAAGGCGATGTATGATATCTTGTCAGCTTTCTATCAATGTTGTCAGTGTAAGAGGTGAGAGAGTGGGAGAGGAGAGAGAGAGAGAGAGAGAGAGAGAGAGAGAGAGAGAGAGAGAGAGAGAGAGAGAGAGAGTGAGAGGATGGGCATGTGTTACGGACTTTTACGATAACTTTATATTCATATCGGTTTTGTGTTTTTACGCAACAGCTAAACCAGGGAACACTAAAGTTTGTGGTTACTTATTCTACTAACCTGAGAGGTTACTATGGTTGTCCATGCAAAGTAGCACTTTACTTCTCCATCAGAGCTAAAAGGTTTCAATAACTGTACAATGTTAAAACAGTTCAACAACTGTTAAGCCAGGTTAATGGCAACCTTAAGAAATCTGTAAAGTAGGTGAAGTGACTCAGAATTGAAATGATGGGACACATTGAATGTATCTTAAATGCTTAACGTACACTTTAACGCATACTTTAAACACTTAAAAATGATTAATATTTGTTGTTTTCAAATCTGAAACGTTTTTCATTTAGTTGTTACTTAGGCCTATGTTAATAAGAAGTATTCTCCTTTTGCCGGGTCTGCAGTCTATGATTAGTTTACTCTTTTCACAGACTTTTCCATTTTGATTGTTGTCAAGAAATACCTAATTTTTAAATATCATTCACTACGTTACCGTCTCATATCTGTTTTTGTTATTTTTTAAAATTAATTTTTACAGCTATTTATTTTAATCAATTTTTCACGTTTTAAAACATTTACCATCATTAAATTGTAATCTTCTAAGACAACAAATCAGATTTTCATTTGACTGACTTTGAAGGTAACATAAAATAATTTGTTCATCTTGATGTATGGAAATTTCAACATTACAACGCACAGTTTGATCTTAAAACGCTTTCAAGAGTTTTGTTAATGTCCTAAAATTTACATCAAACATCGACTTGTGTTTCCTTTGTCTAGTAGTATGGTGTCATCCCATCAACTTATCTGTGCCAGTAGCTATAATATTTTATGTGAGTGTCTGTGAACGGCCACTAACCCACATCAACAAAATTCACCAGACCTTACCAGTACAAAACTAGAACACAGACACAAATTCAGCATATGCAGAAAACCCACTACAACTGGCACACTGATACATAACTCCTCCAATCACCCAATGAAATACAAACTATCTGCCTTCAGAACCATGATATACAGACTAAACAAATTCCACTAGAAGGAAGAGAGTATCAAGACGATTCAAACACAATCAGATATCTAGCAGAAGCCAATGGATACAATAGAACAATAATTAATAAATTCCTAAGCAAAACGCAAAACAAAAAGAAAAACAGAAAACAACAAATTCATAACACTAACGTATATCAATAACCACACTGAATAAGTAGCCTGCATACAGAACTAAAAACAAACTAAACAAACACTGTGAAAAAAAACACATAAACAGCTGAACAAATTTACCTGGTGTTTACAAATTAAACTGTTCCGCGTCAGAATTACGTTATATAAGTTAGTGATCGGACACGTCATGGACAACAAAATCCCCCCAAAATTTATATATTAGAAAAATTTTGTAAATATGAACTGCTTATGTTCAATGTGATTAAACAGTTTTGTAAACTATGCTGTTTCCTGATTCTCATCTGGTACCAACGTCTAAACCGTGTTTATTGTTTTGAAAAGATTTTGTGGTCAATTTAATAGTCTGTTTATATATAGCCTATAGCTACAAACCATCTGTTTAAGTCTTGCAAGAAATCTATTTAATTATTTGAAATCTATTTAACCTAAAGGAATAGGTATTAACTTTTAATGTATAGTTAATAAAATGTTTAAAATTAGACGTATTAAATATATTTTAAATTCAATAAGTAAGCCAATGTGCATTCAATTATTGAAAAGGATCAGTGATGAATTTTTACCCTTTAAGACGGACATTACAGAAATTTTAATGATACAAATGAAAAATACTCCGTAGAGCTGTTTGGTTTAGTTTGGGTGGAAGGGTAAATATTTGCTGGTACAGTGATGTAATGTTTAAAATGTACTGCCGTTACGTCGAGTGATGCTTACGTTATTTGAGAAGACGAATAAAGCCGAATGAAGCAGCGAGAAAGTGAGGTAATGAAGCAACACAAGGGAACTTCACCCTGATATTAGCTAAATGAAGAGGTTTAAACTTAGGGGAAGGTGGGGGAAATACACGCACCTAAGGCAAAACCCATGTAAATTGTTCATTACGTCCTTAAAACCCTAAAAAACAAATACATACCATCCTATGGACATTTTTCAACATATTGTAACCGACTGAAAAGAGTTATAAACATTACCTTCATTTCTACAATTAAAATAAAAAAAAGTGCAAAAGTGTGGTATTCCCCACCCTGTCGGGTAATGACACGCATGGTATGGGGTAATAACATGATCTTTATTTATTTATTTGTTAGTTTTTAATTAAATACACTAACCAATACTAACTAGCTAATTAATAATAACTGACAAATACATTAATGAACAAAATAATGTTGTACTGTAAACGGTTTTTTCAAATGTTTTTTAGCTTTTATAGGTATGAAAAGAGTTCATTTTCTTGTGTAGCAAACATCACATATGTAATCGTTTGGAGTGTTCCAGCCGCTACATTCTTGATGGCTCCACATACTACATAAAATGCATCTGTACCAAAGTTCTCCATCTTTCCCAAACTCTCCGCAAAATAAACAGACATCTTCTGAAAACACCGTTGGGTCAATGTCATTGAGTTTCTTTTTGTATGACATCTGTTTCTTCTTTGAGCCTTTCTGAAGCTTCAGATTTGGGCACTTATCTGCTTTTTCCTTAAGTTTTCTTTTCTTGTCTTCTTCAGCTTTCTTTTTCATGACTTCTTTTTCTTTCTTTATTGATAACTCCATTTGTCGTTTTTCCTTCTCTGGGGTTGCTGTAAGGATCAATGACTTTCCCTTACGTTTTCCTTTAGCTTGGTTTGTCTTAGGAAGAACTTTTTTTTTGTTTTGGAATAGGATATATGTCAGATACACTAACATGATCACTTGATCTTTTAGTTGATTTTGTTGAGACCTCTTCTATCAAAATTGGAACTTCTTGTGCCGATGATCCAGGCAACTGTTCTTAACTCCTTTCTAGGATATCTGACTGCTTTGTAGAAGCAACAGCCTCGTTTCCATTTGTTTCATTCGGAAGCTCTTCATCTTCAAGGACAATGTCTCTGTAGGTGTCAGATTGTTCCAAGTCAATATGTTGAAATTTGTCTGGATTGAAAGGACAAATGCCACATGCCTTAAACCCCGACTGTCCTTTGCCCATAGTAGCAACCTTTATGTATGCCTTATTAAAAAGTTCAGCTAACTAATAAGGTGTAATTTTTTCATAAACCCTTGACTTCATATACAGGTCACACTCTCGATTGAAGGCTGATTTTAAAGAAGAATAGAATGAGACGTCAAGCGGTTGTAGCTTGTGTGAAGTGTGTGGAGGTATTGTTACCATGACAATACAATTTTTTTACAAAATTCAAAAATATCGAGTGATACGTGGCTGCCGTGGTTATCTAATATCAGCAGCACCGGGTCGTCGACAGTCGATTTAACATTGTTCTGGAAATGCTGGATCCATTCTAAAAATAACGACTCATTGGACCAGCCATTGACAGAACAACCATATATTGCTCCGACTGGTCCACCTTTACTTAAGAGACTTGACATTCTTTTCCTGGGGAAGATGAACGTAGGGGGAACGTACGTGCCAGCAGCGCTGAAACAACATATGGCTGTAACATTTTTTGCCCTTTCCCAAGAGGTAGCCCCTCCTATTTGTTTAACACCTTTAGGAGCCAAAATTCGCTCGGGCTTTTGAACAGTGTTTATGCCCGTTTCATCGACATTGAATACTTGTCCCTCTTTAAATTTAAATTTTTCAAAGACATGCTCAAGATTTTTAAAATATGCATTAACGTCTACTTGATTAAATGCCAGTATTCTATTAATGCTCGTTGGTTCAGGTTTTCTCAGGGAGATACTCGGGTTTCTTTTTAAAAACAGAGCTACTCAATCCTTTCCGGCTAACCTACATGTTTTATCAAAATTATTTGGGATCTTGTGCACCTGTGCGTACTCAAATGCAATCTTTCGAAAGTTGGAAACACGAAAATCCGTAGAAAAGCTTAGCCATCTTAATAACATGTCCTTAATCTCGTTTTCTTGTTCATTAGAGAATGTGGGTTTTCTGCCAAGTTTCGGACCCTCGGTATTCTTCGCTTTCAGCCTCGTACGCAATGTAGCTTCATGAATCCCGAAAGTCCTTGCTACTTGTCTAATTTTCTTTCCCGACTTTATGGCATCAAGAGCTTTCTGTAACTGTTCTTGGGTCCATTGTCCTTTCTGGGTTTTCCGTTCATAATCTCTAGCCATCTGAAATAAAAAAACTCGTTGGAATTTAAAACGTACCTTACCACTCTATTTACCAAGGGGGAATACCACGCATGACTACAGGGGGGATTACCACGCGCTTGAATGGCTGCGTGCCAATACCCCACAGTGAGTTCGGTGACTAAACCTAACCAGAACTCGGCTCGTAGTTTACATATTACGACAAATCTACAATTAAATGAAAGCTAACGTCTAGGGCTATTAGTTGATATGCTAAACATTACAGTAAAGCAACTTATCGTAGCACTTACCTTGCAAATTACGGATGATAAAAACTACATCAAACGCAATGAAAATAAATCGCGCTCGACTACTGCCACAACGCAACTGGAAAATGGCCGGCGCGAGTGGCGCTGTACCCACCTGCGTGGGATTCCCCCACTTTCCCTTAATACAAAATTAAAGTGTCCGGTAGGTAAATAATTAATGGAAATTAATCAGAACAGTGCCCAAATTACGTAATTTACGTGTGTGACGAAAATTTCTCTAAACACGGGCTGATAAATGAATTAGCTGTAAATGACTTTAAAGTGTAATTGAAAAGGAAGACTTAACTGCTTAAGAGTAACTATATTACAGGCATTTACTATAAATTATTTGGATACTCTTGTTTAACATTTTAATTATGCAACAGGCGAATTATTCATAAATGCCTTTGTACTATGAATATACTTAGTGAATATGCTCTATATTTAATACTTTTAAAAACGTAATTAATAATTTAAAACAAAAAAAGCCATAAATTCCTAGTTGCGTTTGTGTTCCAAAACAGTTTATTATGTTAGTGTCAAAATCACTATAATATTCATTACTTTTATTATAGAACTCTATCCCTGCAACTAATTCCCAAGAACCTTTTGTGGACAGTCAGTTCCAAATTTTCTTACATTTCTTTGACTATATCAGTTTTTTCTAAGCTACTGCAGGCGTAATATTGCCGTCTGTATGGGGTCTGCATGCCGTGAGGCCAATGGCGCAAAACTGTCTCCAGTTAATACATGGTGTTATATATATGCTATTATATTTTTATAATAGTTTTTTCTGATTACCCTAGGCATTTAAAACTACCTGGATAATTTTTTGCACTATTTATGGGGTTTAGTTGTGCTTTGGTCACAGTCGTCTTTCCATTTCATAACTAAAGCATTACCACAATTGAGAGAAGTATCAATTTAGCTAATTCCTCTGCTATATCGCATTGAAAATACATTCCATCTTTTAAAAAGCACTTAACCGAGGACTTTTAGCTTGTTGAACCCTGTTATAAAACAGTTTACAAATCGTGAACACAAAAAATCACCGAAGCAATGTACTGTGGAATGGGAAAAACAGCTTATTAAGTCTTAATGAGCACACTTGATACGTTCAAGGGAATTTGCATAAAAAAAGTTCCCAACAGACTTTTTAAACAGTCGACTAAAGATGATAGATAACATACCAAAAAAGATTACTAAATTGTAAAAACAGTTCTATTACTATAGTTGATGGCAAAACTGACTGGAAGAAAACCTAGTAAGCAATCTTCACGAATGGAGTCAGATTTTAACAAAGGATGAAATGAAAATTATTGAACATACACAAAATTATTAGTAGTAGAAAAGAAAGACATACAGTAAACACTCAAATTAACGGAGTAAGAATTAAATGTGACAGTAGTAATAAACAAAGACAATACACAATTCATTGTGTGTATGGTCACCAAGTTGCAATGGTTAATTTTAAATAGGTTAGATACCTGATAATCCTTCATGCAACTTACTTGGTCGCTATGTACGACGCGTTTCGGGATCAAGGTCCCATCTTCAGGTGCTCACTCGGGTCGAGCTCGTCAATTCATAAAAACACTGAATTTAAACACTCATACTGCGCGAGAGGGGACGATGCGCATCGTCGAGAAAGTAAACATGCACTGGCCGTATAAAGTCCAAAGCAGAGATAAGTTGGTAGTACTCTTCATGTCTGTGCCAGTTTTGTATCACAGTATCGAAGAGCGCGTTGGATTAGAACGACACCATATCGTTCAACAGGCACTCTTTCTGTGACTTGCTTATCTCATACTCTTCTAATGCATTCATATATCGGCCCTTCTTACAAACGTGTATGGGTTTAAGATTAACAGAGAAGTTAGTGTAACTGTGATCACAATCAATCAGGTGTTGCGCGTAAGTCGATTTACTGTTTATCATATTCTTCATGGGCAGGTGTTCCTTAAACCTCTCTTCAAAACGTCTCCCCGTCTGGCCGATGTAAAACATGTCGCAATCATCACACACAATTTTGTAAACGCCAGAGCGTGTCTCTACGCTTCTGTGTATCTTGGGGCGCAGTGCATTTTCAATGTTATATTTTGTCCTAAAGGTAACTGCGATATTGTATTTCTTAAATTGGTTTTTTATAATGTTAGCAACAAAGTTGTGTACTCTACCGATATATATCTGTCAGTATTATGCACCGCGCTGTTCGGAATTTGAGTTTTGTTTTTGCGCCTGGAGATAAGTTTATCTATTATATATACTAGCGTTATAACCGTTGGATATGGCGATGTGTTTTAAAGTGTTTACTTCGTCAATGAAGCAATCTTGCTCTAAGGGTACAGTAAGAAGTCTATGGACAAATGTATTGTATGTCGTCATTTTCTGGGACCACGGGTGATACGAATGAGCGTGTATTGTGGTGTCAGTGGTAGTGAGCTTTCTGTAAATTTTAAATTAGAAAGAGACCTGAGATTTAATTATGGTCAGGTCAAGAAAGTTCAGTTGGTTATTCTCCTCTGTTTCAAGTGTAAATTGTATGTGTTTGTTAACACTGTTCAAGTAGTTTTTCAGAAGCTCAATTTTTCTTAATGTGCCATCAAAGACGATAAAAGTGTCATCGACATACCTGTAATAGGAAACGATGTTTTTACGGTATTTATTATTACTAGAAAATAAATATTCACTTTCGAAAAAATTAAGATAAAGGTCAGAAAGTATCCCGCTTAGAGGAGAACACTTCATAATAATCATAGCGTTATAAATAGTTCTGACTTCGTAAGTAAAATTAAAGACGTTAAGTTGAAACCACAATACAAGATAGCCTCCTTCGATATAAGTCTGTATACAAATGTACCCGTTAATGAGACTGTTGAAATATTAAAAACAAACTTATTGGCCAACGCCACATTAAGCCCACAGACCGTAAATGACATACAGGCCGTATGTTGCTTAAAGAAATATTGCGCCAAAATTATTTCACTTTCAACGATACATATTACAACCAAAAGGAAGGCCTGAGCATGGGTTCTCCTTTGAAAATGCACTGCGCCCCAAGATACACAGAAGCGTAGAGTGATACTGTGATACAAAACTGGCACAGACATGAAGAGTACTACCAACTTATCTCTGCTTTGGACTTTATACGGCCAGTGCATGTTTACTTTCTCGACGATGCGCATCGTCCCCTCTCGCGCAGTATGAGTGTTTAAATTCAGTGTTTTTATGTTTTATGTGTGTGTTTTTATGAATTGACGAGCTCGACCCGAGTGAGCACCTGAAGATGGGACCTTGATCCCGAAACGCGTCGTGCATAGCGACCAAGTAAGTTGCATGAAGGATTATCAGGTATCTAACCTATTTAACATTACAATACACAAGTTGGAATAAGATAATATGTACATATGTCGGAAAGCGCGAGGACGGAAATGAGGCCCGTTATCGGAAACCAGGTGCAAGGGGGTGCCAAATGTTTAAATAGTTGGTTTTCCAGCACTTAGACAGTGGTCGAAGCAAGAGCTTTCCGTAAGGGAAACATCCAGACGAATTTAGAGAAGGAATCCACACAAATTAGTATCGTAGTGTTGCCATATCTAGATTTTGGGTACGGGCCAGAAAAGTCAATATACACTTTATTCATGGGTACAGAGGGAATCTCGCTCACAGGTTTCCCAACACGGGAATTCTGAGCACACTTACTCAGAGCGCAACGCTCACATTGACGTACACATTCCGTTATGTCCCTTCTCATCGTGTCCCAAAAATACTCTTTTTTAATCTTCTGGAAGGTTTTGTAAATCCCTAGGTGGCTCCCAACCGGAGAATCCTGAAAATATTTAAAAATCATGGGTACCAGGGCCGAAGGAGCGACAATCCGCAGATCGTGACTATTTTTATTTCGAATGCACAATACATTTCTGCTCAATACGAACTTATCTGAGGGCGTCCCCTCCTACAAACTTTTGATCAACGACAGATGCTCATCATTCCGCTGATGAGTCGCGATGCTAGTAAATGCTAGAGGGAACTCCGTAAGAATAGCATTAGTCGTCACCCTTAGACCGTCTTCTCCGACTGGCACCCGATCAGGGGGAGCGTCGTCACCAGGATGAAACATGCGCGACAGGGTGTCTGCCACGACGTTCTGAGTGCCACGAATATGTTGTACTTTAAACCTGAAGTGACCCAATTTTAGCACCCATCGCCCGATACGTCCCAATTGTTTCGGGTGATTGAGAAGCCACGACAATGCTTGATTGTCGGTTTCCAACAGGAACTCTTTATATTCCAAGAAAGGTCGGAATTTTTCCAGTGCGTAAATTACTGCCAGTCACTCAAGTTCATATGCCGAAAACTTCCTTTCCTGGTCAGTGAGTTTACGGGAGGCGTAGCAGATAGGGAGTCTGCACTCACATTTCTCCTGGTAAAGTACAACTCCCAAAGCAATACTCGAGCTGTCCGTCTGCACGATAAAGGGTCGGGAAAAATCGGCCATCTGGAGGACCGGAGGTTGAATAATGGCTTCCTTGGAAGAGAGAACGCGGTCTGACACTCATCAGGCCACCGGAATATGGCACTCTTCTTTCGTAAATTATTCAGCGGAGCGGCGATCTCGGCGAATTTTGGGATGAACTTGTTAAAATAATTTACCATCACAAGAAATCCGGCAATATCTTTGGCGTCACGGGGTGGTCGAAATTCACGAATAGCGCGAGTAAGCTCCGGGTCAATCATGACTCCGCGGGTAGACACGAGATGCCCAATGAAGGAAAATTGCGTCACAGCAAACTTCATTTTGTCGGGGTTAACATTGAGACCCGCATTTCTAAGTCTGGAGAAAGTCTGACTCAAATGATCCACATGATCCTGAAAAGACTTGCTGTATATGACGATATCATCCAGATAATGGTATATAAACTTAAATTTGACGTCATGAAAAACTTGCTTCAAAAGGCGACTACAGATAGAACTCCCTTGTGAGAGACCAAATGGCACGCGAGTAAACTGGTACAGACTAAATGGCACCGCGAAGGCGGTTAATGGTTTGGACTGTTCACCAAGAGGAATCTGGTAGAACGCTTGGTTTAAATCCACCACCGTGAAGATTTTTGCCTGAACGAATGAGCCGCCTCATTTCCCCTTCTCAAAGTTTTGAGAAATAATTTTTTTTTTTTTTTTTTTTTTTTTTGAAAAGAGGAAGGCGTCCCGTAAAATTTAAAAACTAGGCCAAAGACCCAGACGAAGCTTAAAGTGTACCAGGCCCATTGTGACAGGACTTGGAAATGAAACAGCCTGATTAACAAGACAAATTTTATTAACATTTGTTTTAAAAACTTCACAATACTGCGAAAATCACACACAACATCTGGTACCGCAAGTACCTAGTTTTCAAGCCCTTTTCTAAATTTTATATTATCTTGATTATATCGTACAGTGTTACCAACTCATTACATGCACAAGAAAACTGCCTAAAAATATGCATAGCTCATCAGAAATATAGGATTCTATGATTGTAATAATCACATACGCAGAGTTTTAAACAATAAAAGTTACAAAGTGTGATCCACTATAATCAATAATGATATGTTTTTTATATGAGTGCTATATAAAAACAAACAAACAGATAAATATTATTTTTTGTGTGCCCTTTCATAACAGCATAAAATCTATTATATAAAATACATTCATAATTATTAATGACCCTTGGTTCTGCATTAATAGAATTTAAACACTTTGTTACATACTGCAGTGACACATGTGACCAGCAAGTCAGCCAGCATAACCAGCCCACTATCAACCGAAATCTTAAATTAGGGCAATTAAATAAAACAACTAACTAGATTAAATAGACTAGACTAAAAACGGCAATTTACAAAATGTAAAGCCACACAGATTTAAAAATGACCGGACCCCCAGCCGCATGCCCAGGCCAGGCATCCCTTGCACAGACTGGACCCGAAAGAGTGAAAGAGACCAAAGAAACGAAAATAATAAATTGCAAAATTAAAATAATAAGCGCCAGGGTTTAGCAAAATTCACCGCCCAACTGTAAGCCACTTCAAACATCATTAAAGTAAAAAAAAGTAAAACCCGACAATAGCATGTGCAAGGCTGACATGGTAATTCATGAATGTTCCAGCATGTAGTTCAGACGGACTTGCTTGAGTAAAAGTATATACTGTATATCATAAGGTACCCAAAATTAAGTTACAAAAAATTAAGGGAGCTGGTGATGCCTGCTAACCCGCATACAATTTATGTCTCCCTATACATATAAATCTATGGTGTAATACAAACAGTGCACAACTGAGCACATTTTCTACGCACACGTCAAGTTCGGTCTATTCATATCACTTTACAAGTTAAGTTCAACGAGAATGTAATTTGATTGTAGAAGGCGTCAATCACATGTGAATTCTGTTGCGAAACTCGAGCGTGAGATAATGGAAAATGGTCCTCTTGTATTCCGTGGTTAGAAGGCGATCAGCTGCCTGCGTGTAGTTTAAGGTCACAGAAGTCCCCGTTACAGTTCATTGCAGATAAAGGGTGAAAGATTCGGGTTCCCAGGTTACATTCTCTCGACGGCGAAATTCAGGTAAAGCTTAGCTGCTCAGCAGATGACCACGGATGGAGTTGTAGCCATCCTCATCTCTCGAGCACTTCGACGAGTCAGGAACCCTAGGATAACAGACTTATGTAGCAACCCTCACAAAATTCACGCTTACAAAACTTCAATCGAGCTCTAACACACACACCACGAATCATATGGATACTGGACCTTCACTTACCACTAGTTAGTATTCAGATTAAATAATCAAATTTAACTCGCAAAATAAACATTCATCGATGCCACTGCATGATATTTCTTATTTAAATAGTTACTTTTAACCTGTTATAACCACAATCGGTTTCGTATAAAGCTTCGCCACGTGGACGGAATTACATACATATTAATTATTAATGCATTGCTGTTTTTTACTAATACTTCATCAGCACCTTGCTTTGTAATATTTAATTAAATAACAATTAACAACAGAACCTCTATCATTCCTTTCAAAGTTGAAATTCATCATTAAAATTCACCACGTGGTCATTCATCCCGTTCAGAACAAGACAGCAATCACACCCGCTTATGTAAAACAATCTCACATACGCCATACACATTTAAATCCTAATTCCTTTTTACACACAGTTAGAATTATTAAGTTAACTTACCAGAGGTACTTTATGGATTAGCAATCCATACAGATATAAAATGAGCACACGAGAAAATATTCGCCGCCGAGATATTGGTAGTCATTCAGCCGTGACGGAAATGGAACTGACTTTGGCACAGTCGTCAGTGCACCCACATGCTCTTTTCAATCACCAGAATGCGCGCGCATGACTTCGACACACACCGGGCGTGCAAAGCAATAGAAATACGAAATTTACTAACCGTAACGGCGCCGTGATTATATGCTTTGTGCCAATCACGGCACACGAAGTAATGGAACGCCCCGTGTATATCGGGATGAGGGACAGCTTCCGGAGCGATCCTTTTGTTCAGCTGACGATAGTCTACCACCAGCCTGTGTTTGTTCTCACCCTTCGGGATCAGGAAGCACGGAGAAGAGTAGGCCGCCGTAGAGGGCTTAATCACCTTTGGTCCAATAGTTTATTGATTTGTTCCCGCATGGCATCCATCTTGGGAGGGGATAACTTATAGGGATGGAGCTTGATGACGGCGGAGTCCGTGACCTTATTTTCATACTCGATGAGGTGAGTAAGGCCTAACCTTATACTTAAGACATCGGGAAATTCTCTAATGATCTGAGTGATGTCATCACGTTGATCTGGGCAAGATGGGATAAGTGAGGTGAAGTACGCCTATTAACTGAGTTTTGGTCCACGGTTCTGATGACATGCTTGCCTTCTGACGTGTCATATAACGGGATATGATGCTGGCGGTTGAATGTGAAGTAAAAAGATTTACTACGAATGTCTAGAATGATCCCCGTCTTCCGAATGAAGTTGGCGCCGAGAATGAGTTGCATCTCAATATTTCTAGAAACTAACAACGGAACATACCATGAAAATCTATGTAATTTCATCTTTACTGTCGCACAACACACAAGATCTTATAACGCCAAAAACGCGAAAAAAAGACCAGGAACGCCACAAGTAGAGGTGAATAAACTTACCAGCTGTGCAGCTGGACACTAGGAGGCAATTAAAGAATTGTTCTGGCCAGAGACTTTAAAAAAACGCCAGAGAGAGGGTTATTAGTTAAATACTGAGAAAAGCTACAGCAGAGGTGAGGGAACTCATTAACAGTGCAGCTGTGCGTTAAAAGGCAGTTAAGGTTATCATGTCTAAATTGGATATAGAAAAAGCGACAGAAAGATTTACGAGCGTGAAATCGGACTTACCGTAGCAGAAGGAGGGTTGGACCAGGAGATGGAATTAAGGTAGGGTATAAAGATGATCTATCAGAAACAGCTTTCAATGTAGGCGGGTTTCCAGGAGTAAATTTTCTTAGAATAAAGGAACTTAGAACCAATGGAAACGAAGCAGGGCGACGAAAAGAGACTTAGTGGGGAATTCGGTGTATTGACTATATAAAATAAGCCGAAAGCGCGATCGTGGAGTCTATTAGTAACTTTTCGGAGAGTCGGTAGTAACGTATCGATGGAGTCCGTCATAATTTCTGTGGAGTCTGGACTTAAACATTTAAGAGTTTTTATTTAAATTCGGAAGTAGTCGGTGGTGAAAGTTCAGAGAGTTAACTTAAGACTTATGTAGAATTAACATGTGTAAATAGTTGTGAAGATTCAGAAACTTATACTATATTTTCATAAAGTCAAATGCCGGATAATGTGTGTAATATAGTTCATATTGAAAGAGTAAGAATTAGAATTTTATTAATTTAGAATTTGTAAAAACAATTAGGATCGTATCATGTGTTCGAAATCAATATGCGAACTATAACTCACGTAACGAGAATAAATGCTATAAACTAGTGAACGGTACTTATACTAATGTAAGGTCGGAAGGTGCCGGATATTATTAGTTAAAGTGGAGTGATTAAAAGTGTAAGTAATCAAATACTACGAGAGTAAACCACGATATGATTCAGCAAGGTGAGGATTCATGCAAAGGAGATGGGATCATCGCAGGTCCACACGCCGTAGACAGGAATGACGTACCAACAGTACCTTTTATGTAGTAATTACTATTTTACAAAACACCTGTCTGGCCTAATAAAAGAACCTACGCATAAACATGTCCTACTAAAAGAACTTACGCAAGTAGTAAACATTAGAACTTGAAGTAGTATGATTACATCACTTCAATTAAGAATAAATTCATATCTTAAACATGAATCCATTTGGAAATAGAATATATTGTAATATGATACAAGTATTAGTCATGCTTGGATATAAATTAAATTGAACCTTGAGATATAGAGACCTTAATTATATAAATATAAATGTCTATTGAGAGAAATCATGTTTTAAATAATCAATGATCATAATATGTTAAGGGTCAAAGAGAATAGATATTAATGACAGTTAACGTAAAATTAATAAATGCATTAAATTTGACTGATAAATGTGTACGTTTTTCATTATTTAAATACCAACCTGAGGGATGATACAACAATATTACTTAATTAGTTTTTCTTGAACACGCATATATAATTTGTACTCATCACTTCTAAGTAAATTTTATACCATTACAATTAACATCACTAGACATCTTTGTAACACATAAATAATCGTTGCAAATGGCGCTCCAATCGCGGGGCTTAAGAAGGTAATATCTACTTAACGTAGCAAATGGCGCCCAAACGCACGGCTTGATATACATGCAATATTTATTGGTATTCAATTAGGGCAGAGGACAGACAGAGTGAATATTAACTTGTTACAAGTAAGTAGATGTAGAATAGTAATAATCTCTGAGTGTATCTGAATGATTACGTGCAAAAATGGCTACAAGACATGATTCTGAAAGCCAGGAGTTCAAAGAAAATAATCAGTTGGGTATCGAAGGGTTGGAAAATAAAACGATGGGGAGTGACGGAAGTGTCAACGTCAGCGACGGAGATACTCAGAGTAGGGCGTGGGGACAGGAATCGGAACCTCGCGAAATGAACTTCCAGATGTTAATGGAATTTATAAAACAACAGAATGAAGAAATCAGTAAAAGCAGCAAGAACAGAATGAAGAAATGAGTAGAAAACAGCAAGAACAAATAAAAGAAGAAATAAAACAACAAAGTATAGAACTAAGAAAACATAATGAAGAACAAATTGGGAAATTAGAGGAAAGAATTAATAAAAATTTAGAAGAAATGATAGAATTGATGAAAGAGAATCTCCAAGGTCAGATCAACAAAGTAAATGTAGAACTACAAGAACAATCCAAAAAGTGGGAAGGAAAACTTGGCGAATTGCAGAAGAAGAATGAGAGCGGGATGAAATAAATAAATAAGGAAATTAGGAAACAAGCTAAAGAGAATAAAGAATTGCGAGAGAAGGACCGTCGAGAGTGGCAAGACCCAATCATTAACGCTCAACAACAAAGCAAGCAACAAGTGGAGGTAATTGAACAGTAAGTAAGACATCTGAAAGACGCTCAACACGACACTGAAGAGAAGTTAAATAGTGTCTCGGTAGAAAAAGTTAGGAGGCTGGATGAGATGACAAATACCCTAACGACGGTTAAAGAAAACCAACAAAGGGTACAACGTAGATTGGAAGAGATGGAGCAGAGACCAGCCATCGCCATGAATGGAAACAATGGTAGTAAAGAAATAACATTTGATGGTGAAGACAGCTTTCTAATGGAGTTTCTGAAAGAATTGAAAGAATTACAAGAAACACACTATCCGGCGGAGAACACAAGATGACTAAACAGGCATCTAACTGGTGAAGCGGCCATCTGGTGGCGTATTGTAAGGGGGCAAGTGAATACATTTCAAGAATTTGAAGAGATATTTGTTGAAAAATACTGGGGTGCTACTCAGCAGGAGCGTATTCGCGATCAGCTAGAGTACGGTCGATTTAATCCGAATGGCTCTCTTAGTATGATCCAGTATATGGAAAGATTTGTACTCCCATGTAGGCAATTAATACCAATTCTGTCAGATTGACACCTAATCAAGAAATTTGCACGGCATTATTACAGAGACATTCAGATAGCCGTGGTAACTAGGGGTGTGACCACGATTAATAATTTTGAAGTATTATTGCGTGAATACATGGGAATAAATAATAGAACAAATAATTAATTTCAGAAAGCCAATGAACGAAACATAAAATTTAGAAATGAACAACAGTCTAGGGAGCACAATGAAAGCAACAACCCTAAGCAGGGGTGGCGACAAAAGGTCTCACCACAGCCTAAAGTAGAAAGTGACAAACCGGTCATAAATTCTTTGGTCATTGAAAGTCTAGCAACCGTTAGTAAGGGGGGCGGCCGACCAGTTAACTCAAGGGAGAATAGCCTGTGACAGCATGCAAGGTCAACGCATTGGGACGGATGTAAACAAACCCACATATTTAAGGAGCCCGGCGCATCTATAAATACAATGTTTTCGGATATGCGAAAAGAATTAATGGAAGAACACGGACAAAACATTAAGATCGAAAATGTTAAAAGCCCAGAATTAGTAGTTAAAATAAATAAGGTAACTGTAAACGCTTTAATCGACACAGGTAGTGCAATTAATGCATTATCCGAAAGCTGGTATCATAATAATAAAAGTAAGATAGGTAAACATGAAATTCTAAGCGTTAATAATACAACTATAATTAGTGCGATAGGTAAAAAGCCAAAACATAAGAAAGCAAATATTTTGCGAAGTTAGCATTAATGATAGTTTAGGATTCGATTGTGTTTTTTTAATAGTACCAGGTCTTGTAAGGGAATGTATACTTGGGATGAATTTTCTTAAACAAACTGGAAGCATAATTATTATAAAGAAAAATAAGAACCAATTAAAACAGAGGTAAAAACAAGAAGAGATGAAGAGTCGTGTGAAGTACCACTAATGTTAATACAAGAAGACGTCAGTAGCATAGAGGAAGAAATAATTAAGAAGATCGACGAGATAGAAGATGTAGACATAACAATGAGGAGCCAGCTAGAGCAACTTCTATATCATTACAAAGAAGTGTTCAATGAACGACCAGGACGCATCAAAGGATATGAGCATTACTTCCATGTAAATGATAATACGCCGTATCTGCAAAAAGGATGGCCCGTACCGATTAAATATCAGAAGGGCATACAGGCTGAGATTAGGAGGATGATTGAATATGGGATAATAGAACGTGCCCAAAGCTCTTATATTAACCCTCTGGCAACGGTAATCAAAAGGGATGGCAAAGTTCGCTTATGTCTGGACGCCCGAAAAGTAAACAGTGTAACAACACCAGATTATGAAGGACCACCTCCAATAAATGAAATATTGGCCAGGTGCAACAACATAAAGGTCATGTCGACAACAGACCTGACAAATAGTTTTTGGCAAGTTCCTCTAACGGAGCAATGTCGAAATTATACAGGCTTCTTACATGAAGGAAAATGCTACAGGTTTAAAGTAACACCGTTTGGTCTAAGTACCAGCCTCGCTAGCTTAGCATGTGGGCTAGACTATGTACTGACAGAAGAGGTAAAGAAGAACACCATAATTTATGTGGAAGACATCTTATGCTTTTCTAATAATGAGCAAGAACACATCATACATTTAGAAAATTTATTGGATAACTTGAAGAATGCTAATATGACAGTCAATTTGGAAAAAATCACAATTTGTTAGAAAAGAGATTCAGTACCTGGGGTACTGTCTAACAACAAACGTAATTAAGACCACACCAGATAAAGTAGCCGCTATACTAAACTTTCCCACACCCAGAAATACCAAACAGCTAAAATGTTTCTTAGGTCTCACAAATTTCTACAATAAATTCACAAACAAATACGCCGAATATACACAACCGTTACTGAAACTGCTACAGAAGGGTAATAAGTTCAAATGGGATTCGGATATGGCAGAGCAGTTCCAACGGGTGAAAGAATTATTTATTAATACCGTAATGCTGAAGTTTCCCATATCAGGAAGACGATTTTACCTGCACTGTGACGCCAGCAATTATGCCTATGGCGGACAATTGTACCAAATCGATGATGATGGGGAGATTGCTGTCATAGCGTACACGAGCAAAACGTTTAAAAATGTCTGCAGAGAAAAATTATTTCGCTACAGAACGAGAGCTACTCGCAATAGTACAGTGTTTGCAGAAATTCAGAATATACATATTAGGACAACCACTTACCATTATAACAGACAATAAGGCATTAACATTCATTCAGAAATGTCATCTAAATAATACAAGAATAATAAGATAGATAATCAGCATACAGGAGTACAACTTTGACATTTTACATTGCAAGGGTAAAGAGAACATCGTTGCAGATATCCTCAGCAGGTACCCAGAAGATCACGACTGTAACGGAATAACTGAAGATAAATATGAATATTATATTAATGTAATAGAAGTAAAATTAAATAAGAATATTGCCAGAAAATTACGGAAAATAAACCAAATATAAATGACAAATGAAAAATTAAAAGAAATTATAAAAAAGGCTCAGGAGCAAGATGATGACCGAATGAAGCAACACTACAAAGTAATCAGTAATAAATTATACCGCAAGTGGAAAAACCACTGGAAGTTACATATTCCTAAGGAATTTCAATTCGAACTAATCAAAGAAATTCATCAAATTTACGGGAACACCGGAACCAAGAAAACACAACAGTTGGTAAAGGAGTATTTCACGATGGACGCGATGTGCCAGACAATCACCCGAGTAGTAAAATGCTGTGACGTGTGTCAAAAAATGTAAAGATAGTGGAAACAAATTTATTACCGGTGAAACTCGTCCGATACTACCGGCACGCAAAGGTGAGCTAATCAGCATAGGTTATTACGGACCACTTCCGGTATCCAGTGGTGGTGTAAAATATTTGTTAGTGATGGTCGATAATTTTATAAAACACGTAAAGTTGTACGTACTACGAAGAGCAACAACAAATGCTACACTGAAACGGTTGCAATACAGTACCAACCATGGAAAACCAGATAATACTAACAGACAATGGGACGCAGTTTACGTCAAGAAAATGGACACAAGGCCTCGAACAATTAAATATCAAGCCAAGGTTTACAGCAATACGGAATCCATGCACGAATATAGCTGAACGTTGGAACAGACAGTTAGGAAACCTATTTAGAATCTTCGTGAGAGAGAAGCATACTAAAAGGGCTACTTCTATAAAAGTTATAAAGGCATGTCTCAACGAAATCTATCAAGAAACTATAAAGATGACGCCATACGAGGCGCAATTCGGGACTAGACCAACTAGGGACTGGGAGAAATATATAGATCCTACAGTAGTTGGTACCAAGAAAGTAAACCTAAGTAAGATCCAGTTGCATATTAAAGAGAGAGGTGAAAAGCAAGCAGCCCGGATCAACAAATCCAACAAAATCACTAAATTTAAAGTTGCAGATAAGGTGCTAATACGTACACATAAGCTCTCTGATGCAACACAAAACATCATTTCAAAGTTTTGCGCATTGTATGATGGTCCATACGTTATCACACGTGAAATTGGAAGTGCTACGTACCTGCTACAAGAATGCACAGACAGTAACGTAGTACGGGGGGTCTTCAATACGAGACAATTAAAGCTGATTCATTCAGACCATTTAGTTGATTATTGAGATACCGTATAAAAAGAAAATGTGATTTGTACAAAACCTTGTAAACGTATAACACTAAGTTAGTAATTATTGGAATATCAAAGTGAATAATTGAATTTTGTACCGTGTGTTGTAACAAGGATAACGAATGTCTTAATGATACCATGTTAGAATAAGAAACTTTAAATTGTGGTAGTTAAAATTTTTTTTTTAGTTAAACAGTTAGCAATAAATTGTTAATGTAAAATTGTAGTTTGTACTAAAATGTCCAATTTGTTTGTTGTATAATGCTAATGATGTTTGCTGTTGATTGTATAATTATATTTATTTTTTCTGAAAATTTAACACATAAAAATAGAGGAAATAAGGGATTACGTTAATAGCAGTGTAAATGGAATGATGTATAAATAAATGTAGTAAATACATTAGTTGATGGTAGAGGAGGAAGTGAATGAAGTAAATTCAACATTAAATTGTAGCTGCATAAAATGTATAAAATTTGTTTAATATTCTCAAATTAATATCTATTCGCGATAAAAAGAGAACATGTATGTTAAGTTAATACTCATTTATTATGTAATCTTTTGACACAAAACCAAAATGAACTAAGTGAATACATGTGAATAGACAATCTAATTGCGCGAGGTTACTAATATTACCAAAATTTTGACTATTATTTGTATTCTTAATTGTAATACTAGTTAGGTTTTGCATCTATGTATATAAATTGGGTATCAATTGAAAGTAATAATAATAACATGAAGCAATAAAATCACAGATAAACTTACACAAAAGTAGATTTCAGATTTTATAGATGACTGTTATTATATAAATTACATGTAAATTGTAAAAAATGGATTCATAATTAAAATACGAAAGCGAGAAAATAGGTTACGGTGTAGGAACCCTAAAAAAATTGATGTTTCACCATTAATTAGGTCACACAGTTAAAATGCTACACCTACTACCATAGGTTCGTAGGAAGTAGAACATTTGAAACAAAAGATCAGTGTATAATGTTAAGCAGAATTTATAGGGAGTAAATTTGGGATCCTTTGGATTAAAAGAGATCATCTCAACGGACCCAAATTGGAGACAGATATAACAAAAAAAACGCGAAAAAAAGAAAAAAGGAAAAGAAAGAAGAAGCAGGTGTCAAATTTTGAAATGACAGTGATGTATACGAGATGAAGTTAGCACAAAAGCGTGAGAAATCCTTCAACGTCGACAGACATATTTATGGACATATCTTAAATCCAACAGAGCAGCTGGTCACTTGAAGAAATTCGGGCTTGTTCTAGCTAAATGCATAGAATAATGCCAGAGAAAGAGTCACGATTTTAATACTGAGAAAGATACAGTTAGGGTGACTGAACGAAGTACCAAGAACGCCACAGCAGAGTTGAATAACCTAATCAACGGTGCAGCTGGAAGTGTTCTTGCTGAAAGGAATGGATAAACACCAGAGATAAGCATGAATGGGACATACCCAGAAGAATACAACGAAGGTGATTGAAGCAATTAACAAGGCAGCGGGAGGCTTAGCGACTAGGGGTTGTTCTAGTGGAAAGGCGTAGAAAAAACACCAGAAGGGAGTACAATTACGACAAACCAGGAACGCCACAAGTAGAGGTGAATAAACTTACCAGCTGTGCAGCTGGACACTAGGAGGCAATTAAGGAATTGTTCTGGCCAGAGACTTTAAAAAAACGCCAGAGAGAGGGTTATTAGTTAAATACTGAGAAAAGCTACAGCAGAGGTGAGGTAACTCATCCGTGCAGCTGTGCGTTAAAAGGCAGTTAAGGTTTGTCATGTCTAAATGGGATATAGAAAAAGCGACAGAAAGATTTACGAGCGTAAAATCGGACTTACCGTAGCAGAAGGAGGGATAGACCAGGAGATGGAATTAAGGTAGGGTATGAAGATGACGTATCAGAAACAACTTTCAATGTAGGCAGGTTTCCAGGAGTAAATTTTCTTAGAATAAAGGAACTTAGAACCAATGGAAACGAAGCAGAATGACGAAAAGAGACTTAGTGGGGAATTTGGTGTATTGACTATATAAAATAACCCGAAAGCGCGATCGTGGAGTCTATTAGTAACTTTTCGGAGAGTCGGTAGTAACGTATCTATGGAGTCCATCATAATTTCCGTAGAGTCTGGACTTAAACATTTAAAAGTTTTTATTTAAATTCGGAAGTAGTCGGTGGTGAAAGTTCAGAGAATTAACTTAAGACTTATGTAGAATTAACATGTGTAAATAGTTGTGAAGATTTAGAAACTTATACTATATTTTCATAAAGTAAAATGAACGAATAATGTGTGTAATATAGTTCATATTGAAAGAGTAAGAATTAGAGTTTTATTAATTTATAACTTGTAAAAACAATTAGGATCGTATCATATGTTCGAAATCAGTCATGTGTGAACTATAACTCACGTAACGAGAATAAATGCTATAAACTAGTGAACGGTACTTATACTAATGTAAGGTCGGAAGGTGCCGGATATTATTAGTTAAAGTGGAGTGATTAAAAGTGTAAGTAATCAAATACTACGAGAGTAAACCACGATATGATTCAGCAAGGTGAGGATTCATGCAAAGGAGATGGGATCATCGCAGGTCCACACGCCGTAGACAGGAATGACGTACCAACAGTACCTTTTATGTAGTAATTACTATTTTACAAAACACCTGTCTGGCCTAATAAAAGAACCTACGCATAAACATGTCCTACTAAAAGAACTTACGCAAGTAGTAAACATTAAAACTTGAAGTAGTATGATTACATCACTTCAATTAAGAATAAATTCATATCTTAAACATGAATCCATTTGGAAATAGAATATATTGTAATATGATACAAGTATTAGTCATGCTTGGATATAAATTAAATTGAACCTTGAGATATAGAGACCTTAATTATATAAATATAAATGTCTATTGAGAGAAATCATGTTTTAAATAATCAATGATCATAATATGTTAAGGGTCAAAGAGAATGGATATTAATGACAGTTAACGTAAAATTAATAAATGCATTAAATTTGACTGATAAATGTGTACGTTTTCCATTATTTAAATACCAACCTGAGGGATGATACAATAATATTACTTAATTAGTTTTTCTTGAACACGAATATATAATTTGTACTCATCACTTCTAAGTAAATTTTATACCATTACAAATAAAATCAATAGACAACTTTGTAACATATAAATAACCTATGCTACACTCACTTGTTGCACACACCACTAGTCACTGTGACACCGATTAGCGCTTTCGAACGTACCCATTCATCATCAGATCGTAACTGCCACGATCTGATGATGAACGGGTACGTTCGAAAGCGCTAATCGATGTCACAGTGATTGTAGCATAAATTATTTAACCACTAATAAAATTTGTAGTTTAAATATAAGTAATAGTTCAATCTACCTCCTTCGAAGTCGCTGTAGTACACTTTATATTAGTGTCTTGGATTCTCTTACAAAGACCATGGGCACGCAATTTCAGAAAGGTTTCGTCATTTATTATGCTTCTGGTAGCACCCGAATCCAACAACGCTGATACGGAAAGTATGCCAAAGTCCACGACCACATATGGAAGATGCGTTTGATTAACAGCAGCCACCATGATCCTATTCCTTTTGCCCTTGCTATGACTCATCACCCGCGTAGAAGCACCACAATGTTGTTTTTTACATTTTGAGTTGACAAATACCAAGATGCGCTGTACGCGATTGGTGGTCTGAACACAACTACTCCGGGAAACACCCCTGTGATTTTGCACCGCCATGCTTCTCGGCACTATGCGTTTTGAATGTGACTGGGTATTCTGGTTCTGCCGGGGGCACGGCGTATTGCGAGAACCGTGCGGCGTAGAGCTATACGGTCTGGGATGATTGACAGACCGATGATTTTGATTGCCCTCATTCATACGGGGAGGATACCTCTGATCCCTACAAGGCATACGCTGAGGTGAGGAATTACTGACTGAGGATCGATTGTCAGAAAGAGGTGAAAATAACGGGGGAGGTTGTCTACAAGAGTCTAGGCGCAGCTTATCCTCATAATAAATATATGAAGAGTGCACGCACAACTGTTCCAATTCCCGGAAGTTTGTAGGTCTACTCATGAGCACTAGCCGTGACCTCTCGGCCGGACACAAACCCACCAGGATGGCTTCGACAATCTCCGATTCGCTCATCGACACTTTCGGTATCTCTGAATACTGACGAACGTCGGAAATATAATGGGCGAACATTTCGTTTTCTCCTTGTCCGCGACATACATATGATTGCTTAAATTGTTGTTATGTAGCGGACGTTTTAATCACTTTACAGTGGAACTGATCAACAGTATCGCAGTTGGTAATCGACTCAAAGAGGTTATAATGGCTCAACGGAGCTCTGACATTATGATGTCAACAACTGCAACAGCTGATCGTCAGGCATCTGAGGTAAATGAGTTAATTCAATTAAGGTCCCCAGAAACTGTAACAATTCATTTAGGTGCAAACCATCAGTCGGGGGAATCTCAGCAAAATACCTCTCTGCGGGATGGGTAATTTTGCTAAAAAGACTAAACGGTGAGGAGGAATGAATGCAAGGACCCGAGTTACTAGGGAAGGGCACGTGGTTGTTGTTACCGTTATTAATTTGATTTGGATGGGTAGGTTCAGAGGAAGACAGAGGTGGCGGACCATTTATCCATGGTACGGGTGCTGGGAATTTCGTGAATTGAAGGTTCGCCATGGGTAGAGTAGCGATGGCAGACGGATTTGTGGTGATGGTCCAAGTTACAGTAGTTGTGGAAGATGATGATAGGATGGGGTGGTACTGCGAATGAGGAATGGTAGGAAGGTTACAGTCACAATTGATCGTCATCACGGGAACGGTAATGGTTGCAGGTAAAGTAACATCCTGACAATAATCTTCCTTACTCTCAAGGCTGGGTAAAAAGGTCTCTTGAATCTCACGAAGGAGGTTAGATATGATCGTCTCGGCGGCGTGGATCAATCTCACCGCAGATTCCGGCAACTCATCAAGACTAAACCCACAGGCCAAATTAGATACCCGTTTCTGCAATTGATTAATTTGGTTTGTGGCTCGCTGCTTGGCCATAGGTGACTCATCGCACTCGATACTGTTCACAATTTCTCGCACCTTAACTAATTTGTTGGAATACAACTGAATTTCGGCTACGACATCAATGGACTTTAATAAGCCCCTTACTAGGGCTTCATATTCAAGTTCATGACCAAGAATCAGGTCGGGATTAAATCTGGCCATGATGTGCGCAACAAGATACGAACTGATAACACTGAGTGACGAGATAGGGCGAATTATATTAGGAATGCCTTTCAAAGGATAAAGGAATTATCTGTGTTTGGAATTTACTTCTACAGTTATCACGCACGGGGCTCGATAAGCCATCCGTTCATGGACTAGACCGTTTCATCAATAACATACCACCGCACGAGACACGTGACGTTATGTACACAAGACGTTACATCCACACCACAAGTCGCCATTACACAAATAAATACAAACACATGTCTCTCACAAATCAACCGTTAAATAATCTAAAGCAACCACGAAACCACTTAAACCTATCTTACATTTATGCATAACTCCTGATAAACTCTAAACTCCTGATAAACTCTAACTACTCATCAACGAATAACTCCAACAATATCATAACAGATAGCAATAATGACGATAAGAACTAACACAGATATGACTTCATTTGCTAATATAGGTAATGTACTTAGCTGATAACATTCAAACATGTGCAAGATCTATACAATCGCGAACATGAACAACCCGAACGTGTTTCCCAGCTCATGAAACTTTCATGATTATTTAATCGTTTTTTTTTTTTTTTTTTTTTTTTTTTTTTTTTTTTTTTTTTTAATTTAACCCACTGTGTGTGTGCGCTGATTAGGTGTGACCATACCTAATTTTACTTATAGAATATAATCGTCTTAAACAACAAGCCCCTTTGTGAATTACCTTTATAACCCAATATGAAACATTTATTATTATTATTATTATTATTTCCTGAATCCGTATGATTACTTTTTATTTTAACAATAGCAGAGTCGCTAATTTGTAACCCCCTTTGTACTCAGTATTACAACACGGGGAATCCTGAGAGGGCTGCCATATATATAACACGTAACACGAGATAATAGTTAACAATACTTTATTCAACGAAACAATGGAATGATAGCGAGCGGCTAAGGCTCCCGACTTCACAAAAATTATTTTACAAAACTTTGTATCACAATGGCTTTGCTCCCCAAAGTCCAGCCCTACGTCCGAGCCTACTACACCTTGGCCACGTGGGGAGCGGGCAACAGCTATTACTCTGTAGCTGGCTAACAGGGCAATGGTCCGTGGAGGCTACCGCTTGGTAGAAAGGGAGGTGGCTCTCCCACGGTCCTCTAGCTGGGCTTACTCTTTTTCCACTTACTTTGAGTAAGACCCCTTCTCTTTTGTCTTTTCTGTCTGGCCTCTCTTGGTCAACTCTTGTTCTTTCCGACCCTGACGCTATTAGGTTACCGAGGGCTAGGGGTCTTTCAGTTTCATATTTATATTACTCTTTACTTATTGGATAAACATTAAAGCAATGGAGAAAACAAAAGAAGGAATGACTACCCCAGGTGGCAGATCAGGTAAAAACCTGGCAAATCCACCCTCTTCGGAGGTCGGCCCCATTGATTCTGGGGGGGGGGCCAGCTATTGCTTGGCGAGGATCCGTTTAGAAGAGGTTCGTTGGTGGCAAGGTCTCCGCCAACTAATATAAACTGTAGCTTGGAAAAACAAAACGCACAGATACCAACACTGGAAGTCCCAGAGGACACAATAAGCAGACTGCAGGCTCAGCTTAATTCTGCTTATAACGAAATCAGACGACTACAGGAAGAAATCAAGAAGTTACAGCCTAGGGTATCCTATAGTCCAGCCAACTCGGAAGAAGAGGAAGAAATCGTGGCCAAAAAAACTGCTTGGATAATGGAAAAGAATAAAAAACGTAAAAGGAAAACTACGGAATCACCAGACACACCGAAAACCAGTCCAATAAACAAAAGTAAGAGGACTAAAGAAAATGTAAAAAAATCGGCTAAGCCACCGCCAGTGATACTGAGCAATGTGGAAAATTACATAGAAATAAGTCAGAAACTGAAATCAAAAGATCTGAAATTTAACACCAGCATGATGAACAACAATCAGCTGAAAATTAATGTAGACACAGAAATGGAATATAGAGGACTGACAAAACTCCTAAAAGAAAGTAAGTTGGAATGGCATACCTATGAAAATAAACAGACCAGACCAATAAGAGTCATGGCACGTAACTTGCATCCAACATGCAAATCAGAAGAGATTAAAGAGGAGTTATTGAATAGAGGATATAAAGTCCTTGAAGTAGTTAATAAAATTAGAAAGACTAAAGTTGACGGCAAGGAAAAAATCATACATTTGCCATTATTTATGCTTACGTTTGACAGATCAGAGGATATAAAAAAAATATTTGATATTCAATATTTATGTCATATGAAAATAAAAATTGAAGCTCTCAGGAGTAACAAACTGATACCACAGTGTAAAAGGTGTCAAAGATATGGTCACACTCATAAGTATTGCCAACATGGACCTATCTGTGTTAAATGTGCAGGCAATCACAGGACCATCGATTGCCAGCAAGAACGAGATGTGCCAGCAAAGTGTTCAAATTGTGCAGAAGCACATCCTGCTAGCTACAGGGGTTGTTTGGTTTCATGTGAACTTCAAATAAGACGCAATACTTTAATAAGTGAGAGACGACCTAAAAAACCTCAACCAAGAACTTTCACAGCTAATAAAATCAATAGTGAAATGTCCTTTGCTCAAGCAGTTAAAGCTAACAAGACTTCAAAATGATGATTCATCAGTGGTGCAGAATATGATGGACATGATGAAAATAGTCATGGATAGACTAGATAGATTAGAAGCCAGAAATCCGGGCACAATCCCACAGAGAACTAATCAATGGCCAGAAAGACCTAAGGATAGCTACCTGGAATGTCAACGGTATCCAGAATAGAAAGCAAGAAATAGAATTATTCCTCAAGGCACAAGACATTGATATATGTCTAGTATCAGAGACACACTTAACAAATCAGTCATGCTTAAAAATAAATGGATACCAGGTATATCAAACAATTCATCCGGATAATAAAGCCAAAGGAGGAAGTGCTATTATTATTAAGAACAGGATTAACCACTATGAGGAGTGTCACCTTCAGACTGCAGAAATCCAACTCACTGTAGTTGGAATCAAATCCACCAAGCAAAAACTAATTGTTGGTGCGATATACTGTCCTCCAAGACACAACCTAAAGGAGTTAGATTACAAGAAATTTATATTACACCTAGGTGAGAGATTCATTGTAGGCGGAGACTACAATGCCAAACATGTAGATTGGGGATCCAGATTAACAACAACTGAAGGTAGCGAGCTTAATAAAGCAATACAAGAAACAGGTTGTAGCTTCCACAGTACAGGCAAACCTACTTACTGGCCTACAGATCCTAATAAAATTCCAGATCTATTAGATTTCTTCATATCAAGGAGCGTCTCGCAGAACTTTATTGATATCGAGGAGAATTTTGATCTTGACTCTGATCATTCAGCAGTAATCCTGACGCTGAGTGAAAGGATAATAAAAAAGTAAACAAACCAAGCCTAGTTAACAAAACTACTGATTGGGAAAGCTTCAAATTAGAACTTGAAGGCAAGATACAACTAAATGTTCAGTTGAGAACTAAGCAGCAATTAGAAATAGAAGCCGAGAAGTTTAATTATAATATTCAAACTACAGCCTGGAACAATACGAGAGAAATCACCCATGGAATTGTTGGTAACAACTATCCTAGAGAGATCAGAGAACTTGTCAAAGAAAAGAGGCGAGCTAGAAGAAAATGGCAACAGACTCGTGACCCAAATGATAAAACTGTACTTAACAACAAATCGCAACAACTAAAGCGTGTAATACAGAAGTCAAAAGAAGCATCAATAGCTTCCTATTTGGAAAATCTAACAGCAGATGCAGATACAGAGTACTCGTTGTGGAAAGCAACGAGGAAGCTTAAAAGGTCGATCACTCAAGTACCACCTATTAGAAAAAGCGATGGTACATGGGCTAGAGATAATAAAGAAAAAGCTGAAGCGTTTGCTGAACATCTAGCTGACATTTTTAAGCCAAATAATACCCAGTCTGATACAGAGTTAGATGAAGATACAAATCATGAAGAGGAGGACATTCAACTGGTCACCCCAAAAGAGGTAGCTAAGGAGATCAAGATAAACTTGAACCCCCGAAAATCACCTGGCTTTGACCTCACTACAGGTGAGATCTTAAAGCAGTTACCTAAGAAAGGGATTGTTATGCTTACATATTTATTCAATGTGGCACTTAGGCTAAAGCATGTTCCTAGTGTCTGGAAGGTGGCAGAAGGTATTATGCTACGTAAACCAGGCAAACCGCCAAATGAGGCCAAATCATATCGGCCCATATCACTGTTGCCAACTATATCAAAGCTTTTTGAAAAACTTCTGTTGCAAAGGCTAAATCGAGTAATAGAGAGAAAAAAACTGATAACAAATCATCAATTCGGGTTCAGACAAAAACATTCCACAATAGACCAAGTACATAGAATAACAGACACAATAGAGAAAGCGCTAGAAAAAAAGCTAATCTGCGCGACAATCTTCCTCGATGTGGCTCAGGCCTTTGATAAAGTTTGGCATAAAGGTTTAATACATAAACTTAATAAAATGCTACCAAAACAATATACTGACGTGTTAAAATCATATATATCGGAAAGATTATTTAGAGTCAAACAGGAAGATGACTATTCTGAGCTAAGAGAAGTGAGGGCAGGTGTGCCCCAAGGGAGTGTTTTGGGGCCCATCCTCTACTTGTTGTTTACATGTGATCTGCCACAGCCAGAGAATGTGACTGTTGCTACTTTCGCTGATGACACAGCTATAATGGCGATTGGTTCCACCTTAGGTGAAGCTACCAACACGCTTCAAGATGCTAGTGATCAGATACAGCAGTGGACTAGGAGATGGAAAATTAAGCTTAATGAACTGAAATCTGTCCATATCAATTTTACAAACAAAAGAATAGAGAACAGTCTCCCAGTTACCTTAAATGGTGTTGTAGTACCATATGCAAACATTGCCAAATATTTGGGGATGACCCTAGATACAAAGCTACGATGCAAGGAGCACATCAGAAAAAAAAAGGACGGAGCTTGGTCTCAAATATAGACAACTGTATTAACTCTTGGGACGAAATTCTCAGTTGTCAATACACAACAAAATTCTGATATATAACCAAATTCTGAAACCAATTTGGCTTTATGGAATTCAACTGTGGGGTTGTGCGAAAGAAACGAACATTAGATGTATTCAAACCTTCCAGAATAGAGTGCTACGGAACATGGTAAGTGCTCCATGGTACATCAGAAATAGTGATCTGCATCGAGACCTTAGGATCCCTGATGTCGCCAGTGAAATTAAAAGGTTTGCTGCAAAGCACGAATCTAGACTACACCAGCATATCAATGTAGAAGCTATTCAATTGCTTGACAACACCAATACAGTGAGAAGGCTGAAGAGAACTAAAACGTTTGAATTAGTGTAGTGCAGTGTGTGCAGAAATCTAGAAAATAATATATAGTACACCAGTGGGCGACTGTATAAGTAACTTAAATTATAACATTAGATGTAAATTGATGGTTGGTCTTTTAGACCAGTTTAAAAAAAAAAATGGGCTTTACATTCGGTTTTACAATATCAACATTACGATTTCTTTTAATCTCACTATTTTAGGTGGACCTTTTAATCAAAATTAACCTTCCTTATTATATTACCTTACAATCTATACATTGGTACATTGAGAGTGATCGACTACTGTCTCGTTTACTATGTCACACACAACACCACCAAAGTAAGTCCCAACTGATTAAAATGTTTTTTATAATAGATGCTTCATGTAGAAAACTTGTATCACGGCTTAGTTCCCCAGAAGGTAGTTTGAGGTCACCTGATATCCTGCATCCCAGGAGGTGCCCAACCGTTAGGTACTGTGCTGTTCGTGGCGACTTACGAAGCAGCAGAACGGTGCCAAACTCACAGTTTTGGGAACACGCACCGTGAGCTACCTTGTCGTTCACTGGATCAGTCTCAAGGTGTAATACCGCCACACACTTGCAGCCTGCACACCGAAAAATTTTATTCTAACAGTTTACACATCCCTA